>JAQPPZ010017096.1:7500000-8750000 GCA_028583015.1 Wollemia nobilis
GGAAATGAAGTGTGTTCCCTCAACATTGCATCAATGCTTAAAATATGTGCATGAGGGAAATATCCATTGCATTCTAGCTGACACCGAGTCATTCAAGTACTACAACTTGATATCCAATCCGTATGAGCCATCCCTTCCATCCACTCATCTATCCATCCAATAACTCATTATCAGAATCACCTCAAAATACAACACTTTATCCAAAGCACACATACCAAAAGCCTTGTCAATCATCAATTTCACCTTCACATATCAATCCACCAGTCCAAATCATGTTTCTTCATCCACTTCATACAACTTCCCCATTTCACTTGATCATCCCACCAATCACCCATCATCTTCACCAGCACCCATAACCCTCCATTCACCCCTACCAAATAATCCTCCCATTTCACAAGCACCCTTCATATTTTCATCTCAAACCAATCCACAAACTTCTACCAAATCCATCTCAACCCCCACCACTCATTGTCTCATAAATAGGGCCACCTATCCAATAGGAACCCTTGTCGTATGAGCCATATCCTCCATTTGAGCCATAAGCCATGATTGAATCCTCCACATTAGCACCTGATTCATCCACATCCGAGCCAACTCAAGTTGTAGTCCATCTCGCCAATCCAAGTATTAGCAAGTATAAATTTGAGAGTGTCGCAATAACACCACCTATTCATACTGTTAGAGATTATGGTTGCCCATGCAATCCACCTTTAGCCATAAGTGCAATATATAACATGGGTTCAGGACCAAACAAAATTAATTTTGTATATGGGGTATTGGATTATTCATCAAATCCACCTCCTAATGACGAATCCATGCAACAATTTTATGCCAACTTAGAATATCTATCCAATCTAGAATTCCCTATGTGATATTTTCATCAAGTTAACTAACAAGGGTATGGCCTTAGATGACATGAACAGGGTCTGCAAAACATTATCAAACCCCACTATCAAGAAGCACATGATAATTTTGGCTTAGGATATAGGCCATCACCTTCAAACTCCTCCTTTGAGCATACATTTCAACAACTTACCCTAGAGTCTGAAGAGGAGGATGAAGAGACCGAAGACAAAAATGATAGTGAGGATGAGTATTTAGACCATAAGTTTGAGCTTTATTTACATGAGGCCTTTTCAAAAATGAGAACACATATGGTTATGATCAATTACCTTTATGATGATTATTATGAGGTCTTTATGGATATGAGACCACATATATTTATGATCAATTACATTTTCGATGATGATTATGAGGACTTTCCAAAAATGGGATCAAACATGGACATGATCAATGACATTTTTTATGGTCCCGAAGATGTGGCCCCTATAGCACCCATTGAGAGAGATGAGTACTACATTAGAATTTTTCCCATATATTGACCCATCTTCTGCTTACACCTCCCTCGGGAGTGACTTGAACTAGATCCACCATAACCACCTTTGATGCCTACATGGAAACACCATTATCAAACCCTCATAGGTCAGTTGCTCCCTAGAGAGAGTGAGCGAGAGAATTCACTCTCTAAATTGTAGCCACTTCATTTCCAACAAGTTAACATGATTTATGTTGACTTGTTCACCCCACTCCACAATCCATATGATTTGGCAAAGTCAATTCCAATTGATGCTAGCCTCATCGACATGGACATTATTTCATCCCCACAATCCATAGACGAGTTCATCCTATCCAAATAATTTCTAAGAGCTTCTAATGCTTATATTCCTTAGCAATCTTCACATTTGCCTGCTTCTATTTTTCAAACCAAAGTAGAAGATGCCTCACCCGAGTCCTTTGAAAATGTGGAGGATGGTATTCATCTCATTCCTACTCCACATCAATTAGAATAAGGTTCACACATGCTTATTGAAGAAAAATTGATATGAACATAAGTGGAGACACAAACAATCCCCAAATTGTAAAAATAGCAAAAGGCCTATCTGTAGAAGAGAAAGAGTGCCTCCTAGATGTATTGAAAAGGAAGAAATAAATTTTTACATGGTCATACAAAGATATTCCTGGCCTTGACCCCAACTTGGTGATCCGTAACCTCACCTTACCTCCCAAAGAAAAATCATTCAAGAAAAATTTGAGGAAACTCCATCCTACCATAGCCCTCATTGTCAAAGAAGAGCTAAAAAAATTGTTAGATGTGGGTTTCAAACAACCCATAGATTATCCTGAATGGCTCTCAAACATGGTACCTGTTCAAAAATTAAATGGGAGAATACAAGTATGTACAAATTTTTGAGACCTAAATAAAGTGTATCCCAAGGATGATTTTCTATTACAAAACATCAATCAACTAGTAGACTCTTGTGTCTGCCAAGAAATGCTTTCTCTAATGGATGTTTTTTAGGATACAACCAAATTTGAATCAATCTCGATGACCAACACAAAATAGCATCCACCACACCTTGGGACACATTTTGTTATAATGTGATGTCATTCGACCTAAAAATTTAGGAGCTACTTACCAATGTGCCATGACATATATCTTCCACTACATACACAAAATTATTGAAGGCTATGTGGATGATTTAATAGCCAAATCCAAAATACGTCTTGAGAACATCAATATACTATAAAAGGTCTTTGATCGGCTACTTGAGCACAAGGTGAGGTTAAATCCTAATCTAGTACCCTATGTTCAAGTAATTGATCAAAGACCTTTTATATTATATCGATGTGCTCAAGACATGTTTTGAATTTAGCTATTAAATCATCCACATAGTATTCAGTGATTTTGTGCATGTAGTCATGGAAGATATACGTCATGGCACGTTGGTAAGTAGCTCCTATATTTTTGAGACCGAATGGCATAACCTTGTAACAAAATATGCCCCAAGGTGTGGTGAATGTTGTTTTGTGTTGGTCATCAGGATTGATTCAAATTTGGTTGTATCCTTAAAAATTGCCTATTAGAGAAAGCATTTCATGACTGACATAAGAGTCTACTAGTTGATCGATGTTTGGTAACAAAATAGCATCCTTGGGACATGCTTTTTTTAGGTCTCAAAAATATGTGCATACGCATATCTCCCCATTCAGTTTTTGAATGGATACCATGTTTGAGAGCCATTCGGGATAATCAATGGGTTGCATGAAATCCACATCTAACAATTTTTATACCTCTTCTTTGATAATGAGAGCTATGGTAGGATGGAGTTTCCTCAATGTTTGCTTGAAAGGTTTTGCTTTGAGAGATAAGGTGAGGTTACGAACCATTAATTTGGAGTCAAGGCCAGGCATGTCTTTGTATGACCATGCAAAAATTTCTTTCTTCCTTGTCAATACATCTAAGAGGCACTCTCTCTCTTCTGCAAATAGACCTTTTGCTATTTTTACAATTTGGGGATTATCCGCATATCCACTTATGTTCATGTCAATTGATTCTTTAATAAGCATATGTGAACCTTATTCTAACTGATGTGGAGTAGGAATGAGATGAATGTCATCCTCCATATTTTCAAAGAACTTGGGTGCGGCTTTTACTTCGGTTTAAAAAATAGAATTAGGTGAATGTGAATATTTCTTAAGAATATAAGCATTGGAAGCTCTTAGTAATTCTTTGGATAGGATGAAGTCAGCTACAGATGATGGGGATGAAATCATGTCCATGTCGATGAGGCTAGAGTCAATCGAAATCAAATTTGCTAAATCATATTGATTGCAAAGTGGGGTGAACAAGTCAACAACAATCATGTTAACATTGTGTAAGTGAAGTGGCTACAATTTGGAGATTGAATTCTCTCACCTCACTCTCTCTAGAGAGAAACTAACCTATGAGGGTTTGATAATGGTGTTGTCATGTAGGCATCCAAGGTGGTGGTGGTGGATCTAGTTTAGGTCACTCCCGAGGGAGGTGTAAGCGAAAGATGGATCGATGTAAGTAAAACATTATAATGTAGTACTCATCTCTCTCTATGGATGCTATAGGGGCCACATTTTCTTCGGTACCATCAAAAATGTGATTGATCATGTCCATGTTTGGTCCTATTTTTGAAAAGTCCTCATAATCATCATCAAAAATATAATTGATCATAACTATGTGTTCTCATTTTTGGCAAGGCCTCATAATCATAATTGGAAAAGTAATTGATCATAACCATATGTGTTCTCATTTTTTAAAAGGCCTCATGTAAATAAGGTTCAAACTCAGGGTCTAAATACTTTTCCTCACTATCATCATTTTCTTCACTCTCTTCATCCTCCTCTTTGGACTCTAGGGTAAGATGTTGAAATGTACGCTCAAAGGAGGAGTTTGAAGGTGATGGTCTGTATCCTAAGCCAAAGTGATCATGTGCTTCTCGATAGTGGGGTTCAACAATGTTTTGCGGACCCTATTCATGTCATCCAAGGTCATACCCTTGCTAGTTAACCCGATGAAAATATCGTATAAGGAAATCTGGATTGGATGGATATTCTAATTTGGCATCAAATTTTTCCATGGACTCATCATTAGGAGGAGGTGGATTGGACGAATAATCCAGTCCCCAATATATAAAATTAATTATGTTTGTTCTTGAACCCATGTTATACATTGCACCTATGACTAAAGGTAGATCGTGTGGGCGGCCATAGTCTCTAATAGTCTGAATAGGTGGTGTTATTGCGACACTCTCGACTATGTACTTGCCAAAGCTTGGATTGGTGAGATGGACTACAACTTGAGTTGGCTCGAATATGGATGAATCAAGTATCGAGGTGGAGGTTTCAATGGTGGCTTATGGCTTATATGGAGGATATGGATCATACGGTAAGGGTTATTCTCGGATAGGTGGCCCTATTTGTGAGACAATGGGTGGTAGGGTTTGAGATAGATTTGGTTGAATGGGTTGGGTAGAAGTTGGTGGATTTGTTTTAGATAAAAATATGAAGGGTGCTTGTGAAACAAGAGGATTATTTGATAGGGTTGAATGGAGGGTTATGGATTCTGGTGAAGATGATAGGTGATTGGCAGGATGATCAGGTGCATGGGGAAGTGGTATAACCTGGATGAAGAAACATGATTTGGATTGTCAAATTGAGATGTGAATGCAGGGTCAATGATTGGCAAGGCTTCCAGGATGGGTGCTTTAGATGAAATGTCATGTTTTGGGGTAGTTCTAATAATGAGTGGCTGGATGGACAAATTATTGGATGGAAGGGATGTCTCATATGGATTGGATATCAAGTTACAATATTGTAATGGCTCGGTGTCATCTGGAATGCAATGGATATTTCCCTCATGCATATATTTCAAGAATTGATGCAATGTTGAGGGAACACACTTCATTTCCCTATTCCAGATACTGCATTGCTCCTTCCTAAATATGAAAGAGCGTATAAATTATTTTCACCCCACTATCATGGGTAGAACTAAATTTTCTACAATGGAGCACAAAGCATCATTGAATACCCGTAAGGTGAAGCTGGATGAGGTGACATGATATGATGGCAGTTTGAGATGTTGGATGGCTTCAGTGGTGATGATATTGATAGAGGAGTCAGTATCAATGAGTACCCATTTGAAGTATTTTCAATCAATGTGATCTACAATATGCAATGGAGGATTGGGTAACTCCGATGATATGATTTTTTCTTCAAAATCATAGAATGTAATTGAAGGTTCCATACAATTTTGAACACTCCCCACAAAGGTGTTGAAGGTGTTGGGATCTTCTATTTGAAGTTTGATGAATTTTAATATCTTCATCAATACCTCACGATGTGGGGGAGATTGTTGTATGAGCTCATATATGGACAACTTGGTTGAGGTCATCCTTAAGCTTTGTGTCAATTGGCTTCTCAATGTGATGATTAGTCTGGGTGGATGACTTTGGATATGGATGGGTGGAGATGGAATGGTATGGTTTGGTTTGTGATACAAGCAAAGTCTCCCCAATATTGAAGAATTCTCCACAAGATCAATCACACACAAAAGAGGAAAATCCACAACACCAATATTAAGTGGTAAAACCCTACTTCAAATGAAGAAGGGAAACATCCACTATGAAGCTCACTATATTACTCAATGATTCAACAATACAAGAATGCTTCAATGTTATGCAACAATATGCATCAACATGATATGACAACACAAGTCAATATGACAAGATATGTTAATATGTAGTAGACAACACCCTTATTTAAAGAGAATCTTTTCTACTACAACCCTAAATCTTATCACAATCTAATCTTGAGATGTGTGACAAGTGGCATCTATCAAATATTAGAAAGTGCTTAGTTACTTTCTAATCTTATCACAATCTAATATTTGAGATGTGTGATAAGTGGCATCTATCAAATATTAGAAAGTGATTAGTTACTTTCTAATATTTGCTAGAAAAGGGGAAATAACTTTTTCCCACAAATTAAATATTCCTAGCACCCTTATTTTTTTATTAATTGCATGGGAATATTTTTACATAAAATAGAATTATTTTCTAAGTCAAATATTATTCTTTAGACTTTATATTTTAGTCTAAGAATAATTTACACAATGTTGCATTACATATTCCAACATGGTTGTATGGGCATATTTGTTTGTTGTGCTACATAAGTGGGTACTGCTTGTGTTGGTCCATTTGCTTGCTATGTGTGATTTGTGTTTCTCTGCCCACAGATGACGACATGAATGGCCCCTACAAACCTTGGTACACTTGAGATATATGATTGACTTGGTTGGGGAGCTATGGAAGTTGATGCCCTAGTAGTTTATTGATTTATATCATGATGAGGTAGCAGTGTTTGATAGATACCAAGGTTCTACTTTTGTTGGGCCAAAGAGTTATCAATCTTGATATGTCCCCTTTCAAGCAAATCTTACATGATTTTTTTGAATGCATAGAATTTTTAATGTCATGACCTCTCTGTCGATGGAAGGTGTAATATAAATTTTCCTTATAGCTTTTGGGTTTTGGTTTATTTGGATCTTTAGTTTTTGTCTCTGGCATGGTAATGGCTTGTGCATCATACAACTTTTGGAAAAGCAATGAATATGATTCGGGTAATGGGGTGTAATTACAGGGTGGTCGATTGAATTTGTGTTGACAATTATCTGTAGGTTGATATTGATTTTACAACTTTTTAGGGGTGGAACTACCAAATAATTCTATGGTGGCAGTTTTTGATGTTGTTGTTGTGGGGGTTTTTATATTTGGGCTTGAGCTTGTTGTGTTTGCAATGGTGGTTGGCTCAATACTACTTGATTAACCTAACCAGCCTTGGACTACCCTGGTTATTTTTCCTTTGGCCTTTGTTTTGCCATTATTTATTTTTCAACTTTATCTCACCCTATTGGATTTTGATTTCCTCTATCACTCTAGCTTGGGCAAGTGCTTCCTCGAATGTTCTATATTGTTGTAATTGTAGTAACAAGGAGATTGATTTGGAAAAAATCCTTGTGAACATTCAAGTCAATTCTAAGTTGAAAAAGTCAATTAATGTTGTTTTCTTTCTGATATTTAGAGAAAAATATTCCAAGAATTGGTTTTCTAATTGCTCAAAAGTATAAATACTTTGATGCAGGAGATGATTATACCAATCTAAGGCATCCCCTCTAAATGTTTGAGGGAATGTGTGGAGAATTAGAGCATCATTCTCTTGGAGTCTAAAATTTGCATTGATAAATCCTCTCACATGCTCCTGAGGGTCCTCATCCCCTTGAATTTGTCAAACTTTGATAATTGAAAATCTATCAAGGCAGTGATGGTACTGAATAATGAATAGGGTGATTGATTAGTTTCCTTAAGGTGGGTTTATGATATAACATACCCAACATTTGCATGGCCAAGCTATCAATCTAGCTCTACAAAAATTGAAACTTAGGATCTTCTAGAAAAGGGTTAAAACCCCGATTTGCTTGTTGCTTCTGAAAATTATATGCATTATTAGTTGGGATTTGATGATAATGGGTGTTAGTGTATAATGGATTATGGAATGATTATTGTTGATGAACTTGATGATGATGTGGATATGGGGGTATGATGGTATGCTAACATGAAGAGGTAGCAAATGTGTGATGAGGTGGATTAGTGGGTATGATTATGGTTGGTGGTCACAACACCCAAGATGCATCTTGAGTGAAGAAGGTATGTGGATGAGATATGGATGGTTGGGTAGGGTCTACCCCCTACGATTGTTATTACGGATCAGGATTAATGCTGTGGTTAGCATTATCCAAAAGCAATTGCTACAATTTCAAAAATGCTTATTGCATAGCAATTATGGATTCATATGGTATGGGTACACAGGGGGTAGATAATTAAGTTGGTTGGATGGCAACTATGTAAGTGGATGTAAGTGGAGGGTAGGTGGCAAAAGGCATTGCCATTGAATGAGGGATAGCATGATGCATGGGATCTATGGATACGATGGAGGGGATGGATGCGGGAATCTACATAGCAGCATTGACTTGTGCCCCGTAGAGAGGATTAGCATAGATGATGTTTTGATGCGGTGGGATTGAGGTGTGTTGATGAGATGATGGTGGATGAGTGTGGGTCATGGTTGCAGTAGCTAGTTCAAAAAGTGGATTTGTGATGATTTTATTGGCATGCTACGAGTGTGAAAATATTATTTCTTGCTATAATGCAAGAATGGTGTAAGGTGGAATGGTGGGTGAAGGCAATGATGGAAATATCAAACTAGTTGGATTCAGATAAGTCCTAATGGTGTCCATGTCCACATACGTGATATGACTATCAGATGGCATGGGTGGCTCACTCCTAGGAGTTTCGAGGATGGTGGCATGAGTAGCTCTCTACATTACATCTATATTCAAAATGGGGATACAACTGGATGTTCTAGTGGATTAGTATGGATACGTGGTACATGCTACACTAACTTGCCCTGACGCTGAAGTGGTGAAGGATTGGGAAGACTGAGAAGGAAACTCCGTGGATGAATTCAACTGACTATGGGCTTAGTTTTGCTTTCTAGATTGACCATGGATTGTTACCATAAGCTAAGGATGGGGTGAGGTGGAAAATGTACGAGTATGTGTGAAGGTGCAATTAATATGCAAAGCAAATAAACAAACAAATATTTTCTTGATTTTTTGTAGGTTCTATTTTTTAATTAATTTTTTTTTGGAGTTTTGATTTTTTTTTGTTGCCTATGCAGGTTTAAGGTTTTCACCCAGATACTCACACACACTAACTTGGTGATGAAATCCAAGCTATGAATCCCACCAGGGCTTCATGATGAAATCCAAATCTGATGATGGATCCTAGGTCCTACCAGTCCTCACCCAGTTCACCTTGGCCAGCAATATACCTCTCTGAAGAGAGATACCTGCTCTATTCCTAGGTTACAATGGTTCTTGGACTGGCCTTGGCCAAAAATAATTGGGGTCTCGATGGGGGTTGGTGATGAAATCCAACATCACCAATGTTTAAGTGAGTGTGTGGAAGTTTCTATTTTCTATTGTGTAATGTAAATCTGAAATGCAATTCTACTTTCATGCCTAGATGCTGGAATAGAAAACATATAAATGCAACACATTTTCAAATCAGGGGCTAAAAATCTAAATTTCAAAAATACCCTATAAGGATCCTGAAACACAAAGTCAACCACCTTTGGACATTTGAATCAAGTCAAGCATCATTGGGTGTTTAACCCAACGTAGGCACTTGGCCGAGACAATCCAACCATGGATGTGTATTTTCAACTTTATTTTTAGAATACCTAGCAATGAAAACCTGAAACTCCAACGCTCCCTAGAATGAACCTACTCAGGCAGATCTAGATGACCTAGGTCCTAAGATGTTGATTATTTCTTTTTTTAGCCTATGACCTAAATGCAATCAGCAAACAAATACAGAGACCCTTATTTTCTTTCCTAACTTAGTGATATTGTAAAATACAAGAAATAAAGGAGGGTTTAAATGTTATGGACATGTGATCCTTTCACTGCTCCCTTCTTGCTCTTTAAACACCGACCCATGGTTGTTCAGATCCATAAATTTCGTTGCACAGTTGATCAGGTCTACAATCACCCGTCCATGGTTCCTTAGATCTATAACCACCCATCCATGGTTCCTCAAGTGCAGGATCAACCTGAAACAGGCTTTGAATCTCTCAATTGCAATCTTCGATTTCTATGAAATCGAACTCTAAAAACCTACAACAATAGATAAAATAATATCAGTACAAAAAATATCAAGGTAAATAATATATAGAACCCTTTGGGGATCCCACCACGATCACCCTTTTGTAAGCTAAAAATACAATACCAAACAATGTAAGAAAGACAAGCAAGTGTAATGAAATAATGATATTTGTATTGAATAGTGGAATCTTAGTCTTCATTTACAATGATTTTCCTTGAGTGTGCAAGGGTCTTTTGACAAAAGGACTTGCTCCTTTTCATATTATAATGGGAAAAAAGGGGGAAGTGTCCCTTTTTCCAAATATGAAGAATAAGGGTATCTTCGGTCTTCTCTTGCTCCAATCCAATTGGTGAGTGGGCTTGAGTATCCTGTGATGGGCCACTCCAACTTTAGAAGCTGCTCAAATACCTATCTCCTACACACATGTCCTACCAAAAGAGGGTTAATAGCATATGAAGGGTTTCCACGGTGTGAATCCCCTTTTAACATAAATGAAAAGCTATGAACCTTAAAATATGAATGCTTGTAGAACCAAAAATGATGTAGAAGATAGAAAACAATAAATAAGATACCTTGTTGATTGTTAACTGACCTCAATCTATTTGTTGTTGTTTGAAAGAGCTCTTGAGCAACCACAGGTGTGCGGGTGGGGCTGGCCAACCGTAGGAGGGCGATTGAGCAACCATTGGGGAGTGGTTGCCTTTGTGCAAACGTTGGCGGGTAGTTTTTCGGGACTGTAGAAACCTTGAGAATTTGATCCAAGACCTCAATGGCTCAAACTCCATGAATATTGGTGACCTCCTATAGTGATTTTGATAGCATGTTGACGTATTTCTACAACCTCTTTTGGTTGATGGGATGAAGGTGTCTTTATAGGCCCCTTGGGATTTTGGAGGGAAAGAGAGGTGGCAAGCTAGCATTGCCAAGTGGTAAGCCAAGGTTGCCAAATGGAAGAGGCAGGAATTACCTTACTCTTCTCCAAAAATGAGCAAGCCCCAAAAGCAATAAAAATCCCTTACTCTTCCTCAATACGAGAAATTATCCCAAAAGCAATAAAAATCCTTTTTGCTCCAATACAAAAATGAGCAAAAATACCAAAATCCAAAAATCCAATGCAATAAAAGAAGGGAAAGAAGTTTGAATCCCTAGAATTCTTAGTGTTTCAAAAACTATGGGGTGATCTTCATTATAGCAATGGATTGAATGAAATATGCCTAGCAATGGGGTATCCTTACGCATGGTGCCAAGTCTGTCACATTAGCGACCATCTTTTGTACAAACCTATGAATGCTCATGGAAGAGCTAGCTTGTTGGCATAAGTTACCAATGTATTAGTCTGCCCTTACTCATAATAAGAAGTGAACATTCATTGCACACATAGTTGGTCCTTGAGAAATTTTAAACCACTAGGACAACCTTAGCATCATATGGATTTGGAAGATAAATAGATGTGTTTGTCTAAGATCAATAGCATATTTGAGTCTCTGAAAAAAACTTTGGATTATTTATCCCTAAGGAAAACAAAGTCATATGTGATCTTCCATTCCATACCACCATCGCATTGTCACACATATATCATAGTCTATTTCATCCTACAAAATGTGATCAAATCGGTAGTACTCTATTGGTGCCCTTGATTAAGCAATTAAAGCATATCTGCTAAAAAATGGTCCATAACTTCTTTGAATGACAATTAATAAGGCAACACCATTCATTCATTTGCATACATCACCACCAATTGCATTCATTCATAATACATTCATTTCATCACATGAATACCAAAAATAGAAGAAAAAGAAAGAAAAGGCTCCAAAGGAACCAAACTCCTTTGGTCACATCCAATTCAAAAGGCTCCAAAGGAACCAAAATTCCTTTGGTCATTTTCAATCCAAAAATCTCCAAAGGAACCAAACTTATTTGGTCACATCCAATTCAAAAGGCTCCAAGGGAACCAAACTCCTTTGGTCACATTCAATCCAAAACACTCCAAAGGAACCACAAACTCCTTTGGTCAATTTCAATTCAAAAGGCTCCAAGGGAACCAAACTCCTTTGGTCAATTCAATTCAAAAGGCTTCAGAGGCACCAAACACCTTTGGTCAACATCTAGAATAGCTTTTTCTTTTTGTGCTAGCTAATCAAAATTCCCAAGTGAACCTTGTATCTAGTGATTTACTCTAGACACTTGGTGGTTGCAGTGATTGGTTATCCATGCAATCCGGTAGGATGGGTAGCTCACCATAAGGACACTTATTCAAAAAAAAACATCCATTTTATTCTAACCATTTTCACCTTTATCATATTTTTCATCTCTTTCATCATTTCATCTCTTCTCCATTGACTCATCACTTGAAGGGGTAGACAATATCTACAAATTCTAGTTTCAAATCAGATCAAATACTCAAAACATTCAATATTGGAAATTGTGTTCGTTCAAGAATCATTACCAAAGACTATCATACATCCTTTTTGCTGGGGCAGATCACAAGTAAAAATCTTAATCAAAAAAACACTTGGTATACCTAAATCCCAAAGCGTAGACTCAAGCATGTCTACCCATGGATGGAAGATTTGCCAAAATTAAGTTCATCAATTTGTTGGAAGTAATGATTCGACAATGTGCATATTTTCCATGATTGGGTAACCTACATTGAATTTTATTTGTGACCATCTTACACAACTCACATTCAAATGCAAATAGCTTCAAAAACCCCCTCAAATCAACACAAATGCATTCAAATCATCATCTCACATCATCATCTCAAGTGAACCTTGTATCTAGTGATTTACTCTAGTCACCTAGCGGTTGCAACGATTGGTTATCCATGCAATCCAGTAGGATAGGCAAATCACTATAAGGAAACTTGTTCAAAATCATTCCACATTATCATGTTTGAAATTAAATCAATTTGGTCCTTCACTTTTTCGAGTGTGGCTGCGTTCAAGCAAATTTTCCCAAGGTTGTCATTAAGCCCTCTCCGTAGGGTTACAAATATGGAAAAACTCTTACACAATCTCATTTTGCATTAGGAATTGCTAAATTCACTAGGGACAATGAGCTCCTAGGGTGGCTGGTTCCTTCCCTACATCATTTTGCATTTCAATGATAACCAAAGGCAAATTTTTGATAACACAGATCCACCCCAAACTTGGGGCATCAATTTGATCTTGATTTTCAAATATTTGCATCCATCACATCCACCCATTTTTCATCATCCACATTTGATCAATTGGCTTGTGGGTTTCAATCTTCACCCATTCGCCAATTGAGAGGGTAGGCTAACATAAAAAAATTCAAAAGTTATTCATTCTTGCACGTCGAGAAGATCTGAGTCCATTTCTCCATATAATAAAGCCAGGTGTCTCTTGTTTTTGCACTGCATTGTGTTTTATGCAACATGATACAAAAAAGGGCATATGTAGACACCAAATTCTAGGCATTTGCATCCCATCCTATAATTATGCATAATAATATATGTCTAAGTCTAAACTTAGGTATAAAAATATTGCACATAATCCTATTTTTCAATTTTTATGAAAATCTAGAAAATTCCCCTAGGATACCCTATGTCTCCACTTGACACATATCCTAGCCACCACTACCCCTCACCTTGCCACATCTCACACACATCACTCCACTTCCACCTACCCACTTGCCACATCTCACACCTCACTCCACTTGCACCTACCCACTTGCCACATCTCACACCTCACTCCACACATCACTCCACTTGCACCTACCCACTTGCCACATCTCCACACCTCAATACACACATCACTCCACTTGCAAATACCCACTTGCCACATCTCACACACTCCACTTCCACCTACCCACTTGCCACATCTCCCGGTTAAGTGAGACACTCCTGGTGACTCACTACAACTGCCCAGGATAGGTGGTTGTCTAGTTCCTACCACTTGGCAGCCCTAGCTTGCCACCTATCCTTCCCTCCAAAACCCTCAAATGCCTATAAATGTACCATCACTTCACCAAGAAAAAACGAGGAAGGGAATGCTAACATTATGTTGCTCAAATCGTGACTCATGTATGCAAGAACCATGTTCTATTTTCAATTTATATTAGTCATTTCATTATATTTATTTTGATAGGTGCTACTAAACCCTTTGTCTTTTTGCATGTGTGCAGGTTCAAGATTCAAAAGCTCAAATCCATCATGGTGGTCACAACAAACCCACCTCCAACATTGATTGTAGCATGAAGAAGAACACGACACCATTTTTATTGTAAAAGGGGATCACCCTTTTCGGGCATTTTTATGTGAAGCACCCTACAAAGGGGCTCATTGTATTTAAAAAGATTCATTTTAAAATATAATGCAATATTTCATTCTTATTGCAATGGTGTGCTTTTTCTATGTTACAATTCCAATCCAACTCATCATTATATGTAATAATAGACAAGTAGAACTTTTGAAGCATCTTTTGAAGCTTATCCGCTATTTGGTTGAGGTCCTCTCCTTCAACCACGTTGCTAATAGAAATCCATGATATGGAATTGTTGCTTACATTAATATAATGTTTGACCTTTGGGCCTTTATGAGCTAAACATGCTTGAGCCAATAGTTATCATTTTGGACTAGATATAAGAGGATAACACTTCAACCAAGCATTAGACTAAAAATTTATAGAATCCCCCCCCTCATTGACTAACCATCTAATATGTTTTTTGATCACTTGCAAACTATCTAATATGAAGTTCCATATTGTCTAGCCTCTAGGTATGGTTCATTTCTTGAACAATTTTATTGTATCAAGAGAATGTAGATATTTTTGAATTAACATTTTCGCCCAACTCTTTCCTTTATCTTTTAATTTATTTTTGTCAAGTTTTGCCCCTAATGCTAAACTCATAAATTGCATTTTTGCAACCCTACTCCTTGGATATTATTTCTTTGTCCCACTTAGAAAAATCTAGATTTTCCCTTGCATCCTTTCCAAAGAAAATCTCCTTGAATTTTATCAAATTTGGATGTTGTATGTGCTAGCAATCTTCAAAGTGAAATCATATATATACGCATAGATGACAATGTTAAATTATATTACATTATTTGGTACATGTCAATGTACCACCTTGGGTACATTTCTAGATTAGGATTTTATCTTAGATTAAGGTCTGAGTAGTTACTTCAAGCAAGTAATAAATGCACAAGTGTTAGAATGTGCAATGATGTAAATGTGCATGTAGTCCACATGTACATGAGTCATAGGTTAGGTAGATGAAGAGTCATGGGTAGAGTAAAGGCCAAGGCACATATCTTCCTATATATATGCCTTTGAGGTACAAGATGAGAGAGAGAAAGAGAGAGTGAATTTACTATAGTGATTTGTAGTTAGAGTACAATGTAGTTCTTTCATTGAAATTATGGAGTGTTCATGTCCTCCATTATAATACATTGTACTATTTTCATGAGCATCCATTAATGACATATTTCTGAGTTATTGCAGAAGTTTATCTTATAGTTTTCTTGCATATTATAGTGTCATTATCATATAGTTATCATTGCTTGCTCATTTTACATCTTGTGGTTGCATTTCCTTTAATATAAATCATCAAAAGCTAACAAAAAAATGTAGTCTTTATGAATTGTAGCCTTCCATCCATGGTTAAGAATTTACCTTTCCATCCTCCCAAACAAGATTTCATTCTATCCAAAATTGAGCCCCAAAGCTCCTTCTTCTTTCCTTTATCAGATAAAAGACTACTGACATAAGATAATTCATAATAGCAATTTTCCAACTTTAAATCCTAATATCTCCACAATAATTTGTTGTAAATCTAGGGTAGTGTTAATGAAAAAGATCTTGCATTTTGTAGTATTAATCAACTGTCCAGCAGCCTTCTCATAGCATGATAATATTGATTTAAATTCTACACCGTCACTAACTGAAGGATCAATGCAAAAGCAAAGTATAATTAACAAATTGGAGATGAGAATTAGGGGTACCATTTGTTGCAACATGAATACCTTTGATTTTCCCTTTGTTTGTTGCCTTTGAGAAAGCTCTTCCTAGTGTCTTAGCAAGAGGAATAAATTGATAAGGATATAGTGGGTCAACTTGGCGAAGTCCATGGAATGACTCAAAGTATATATCCAGCAAGGAGATCCATTGATCAAAATAGAATATTTTGGAGTGCTATAACAACATCTAATCCATTTACACCAACCTTGATCAAAACCAATTTTTTGAGAATATCATGTAGAAAACTCTAGCAAACCCTATCACATGTTTTGTTCATATCTGATTTTACAAGCATACCTAGTTTTTTCATGGAATGAAGAGAATGTATGGCCTCCTATGCAATGATTATACTATCAAGAATTTGTTTACCATGAACAAAACTACCTTGTTTCTTTGAGATAACACAATCTAAAATGTTCCTTAATCTGTTTTCCATACTTTTTGAAATTATCCTATAAATCATATTACAAAGGCTTTGGACAAAATTATCAAAATATTTTGTGTCGCCATTATTGGGAACCAATGTAATAAATTTTGAAATAATATAGTTGGGGAGAAATTATTTAATTTGCGAAAAAGGAAAAAATGAGATGTTATTTTCAAATTTCTATTTAATCGGTTATGTGGGATTGAAACAGGAACCACTCATATTACATCATGACCACATAGTAGTATTAGAACAACTTGGTTATTTTGCATGTATCATTTGGCAAGATTTGAACCTGGGTCTCCTCCTTGAGAATTGAGGAATTTAATCGGTTGTTTATTTTGGTAGTAATATGATAATTATTTTAAAGTTGTTGATTTTGCAATTTTTTCTTGATTTCTGATCCAATTTTTTGGGGACTTGCTAATAAATTGCTGATCACAAACGAGTTTGTCAAATTTTCTGAAACTATTAGACACTGTTGATTGAATTCCTTGAATGACCACTGGATTTGCTCTTCCTTCAAGCAATTAATGTTGTTTTCCTTGCTTCAACTTTGGCTTGAAGGGGTGTTAGCATTGTTGTATGGGTAAACATTCCAAACAATTTTGGGTTGCCCACAAGCATCCCAGCACCTAGCATTGGGGGTTGTGTCCTGCACCTAATGACATGACCTTATGCATCAGGTGTTTCTGATGTAAGCCCCACCTGTGTACCCAAATTTTATAGGTTCGATGCAAATGATCCATACCTGAACTCTGCAGACCACTGTGCCTATGCATCTATGTAATCTTCTGTATTGGTCATTGAAAAACTAATAAGAAATCATATTTTTCTCCTAGGAAATTATTGCAACTAGCTTGAGTGAAAAATTTATCAAATTCCATTTCAGAGTTGGTTATTTTTGTCATTCTACTTGTATCAAGCTTCCCTACATTTGAGTTCACTCTTTGTTACTATCACAGGTGTTATGAAGCCACGACTAGCTTCTCCATGGTTGTTGTTCTTTGGATTGTTAAGTTCTAGTAACATTATTTCCTCTGTGGGTTACTTTGTTTTAATTGGTTATATGAGATTTAAAACAGGCCCCACCTATATTACATCATGACCCTGTTACCATGATATTTCAAAGATCCATATTATTGTGGTATTGCAACAAACAATAGTATTATGACATCCATGGGAATTGAACCTTGGTGGGCTTTTTGTGAGCCATAAATGTTCTCAACAATTGGACTTAAACCCCATGGGAAAAATTTAGTTGGTTATATAGGGGTGAAACAGTAGGCCCCATTTCTATTATGTTTTTTTATACTTGATGTAGACTCTTACACCCTTTTGGATATGAACCTTGCATCTCTTGTTTGGAGTACCCAAGCCTTCACCATCAGGCCCACTTGAACTGTACAAATTTTGTTAAATATATGGGGTCAAAATCATAAAAGGTTTCACTATTATTATGTCTACTTAAATGAATTTGCTGTACAGCCTTTACCCTCTTTTGGATTCAAACCATAGGTCCATTATTTGGAGTACCCAAACCTTCATCATTATGTGCAGTCAAGTTATACTTCATATATAAGAAATTGTATGCACTTTCATCCACATTTTAAATAGGTGATGGTTTTATTTATCCTACAAAATGTAACCTTTGGCTACAACTTGACATTTGAGTTGCTGATTTGAGTGAGGCATTTTTGTTGGAACAAGATGACAGAGGCCTCTTCTCTTTTTGCACCTTTCTCTGTTTTCTTCTATCATTTGCTTCGTGGGGTTTGATTACTTTCTTATATTCAAGCTGATGTATGTGGTGCCTAGCCTTTTAAATTGCCTCCAATAGCATCTTGGAGATAAGTGAGAGCCACTCTGTATTTAATTGTCTTTTTTAACTTGTACCAGTTTCTATATAGGTTTTGATTCTTTCTCACCTTCAAGCTCATGTATATGGTGCCCAACCTGTAAGATTGCCTCCAATAGGGTCTTTATTTCATATTTCTGATATGGTCTGGCTAATTATGATTCAATCTGCTCATGATTAATCCTGTAATTTTTGGCAATCCATGATTCTCCATATACTTCCACTGCCTTTCAGCTCTTGGTTGAGGTCATAGGATTTGTTTATCTTCTTGTCAGTACGATGTTCAGAAAGATATTCTTTGAAGTATTTATATGAAGAGTGTTGAGACTTGGACTCATCTCAGACTCAGCAAGCCTGTTTTTTGACATGGACTCAGGCTTGAGGCAAAACTTGGGGAAAAACTGGGTGATAACTCAACAAATAATAAAAAAATAAAATATAGTAGATTTTACAGAGAGACTCAGCAAGGGACAAAATGAATCGGCTGGGTTCACTCGGCTCACCAACTTGCTGGTAGTTTTAGACTTGAGGAGAGTTTGAACACTATTTATATACTTTCTTACATGTTGGCTTCTTTTCTTTTTCTCTCATACTCCGCTGTTCCCATTATATGGAGGTTCTCCCTGGGACATCTGTAAAGGGTGACTTTTTCCTTCATATTACTTGAAAATTCATGCATGTACCAAATAGTTTGTGATCAGTACAATGGTGCTCCATTGGCTTGGTTGTCTTTAGTAGTAAGAGGAAATTTGTTGTTAGAGAGCTATGAGAAATAAACAAAATGTAGACAGCAAGAGTTAGTTTACTGAGAGGAAATCAAATTCTATATAAGAGGTTATAAGAAGTTATTGGAAAAAGGAGACTGACATTAATAAGATGATCTGATTATTAGACTGAAACATAAATACGTCTGCTAGATGTTCATGAGATGCTCTTGGTGTACTATCGGTTTGCAGAAACAGGTTTTACCAGAAAATTTTCTCAAGAATAAGTCTCTTATAATGGGTAGGGGTGATCAAAGAACGTTTCTCTTAGAAGAAAGCTAAAAGGAAGTAGAAAATAAGAAAAAGGGATCGAGTCCAAATTAATGTTTGAGTTGTGACGGGTGATGGGTAGAATTAAAACAAGTAACGAGCATCTTGTGGCAAGGGGGTATTGATGAGTCTAAAGATGCAGAGATGCGGTTAAGGGTAAGCTATCTGAGCATTTGGCATGTGGTGAACAGGTTATGGTTGATGTGTAATATGCTAGACTTTACAAAAATATGACTTTTGAATGCTCAGCAAGTGAATATATCAAAGTTTTACACTGCCTCTGGACCATAGAATTTCACAAACAAAAAATGCACTTGTTGAGAAGAACAAAAAGAAAAGGATATATGTCACAGGTTGTACCCAAATCTGGCACCATATTGATCAACATAGTTCAAGAAAATAATACAAACTCCAATTTGGTGAATTGATTTAGAAAAGGAAAAGTGGGGCAGGATGAAATCAAAGAGTGGCTATGGATTTCCTTTTTTGGTAGTGGAAGTTGCTTTCTTGTCTGCAAAAGCAATAACATTTTGATGCTTATTTAAAAATTGGCATCATCACGAAGAATTTCTACAGATGGGTTGATTAAAAGGTCAACTTTGGTGAATTAGGTCTTCTTATTTATTGATCTTAATCTAATGAAATCTTATAAGTCAAAATTTGGAATGTTTGCTTGTCAGAGAAAAATGTTGCTCTGAGTTCTGATATTCCTATATAAAACAAGCAGAAAATGTGCTCTTTTATTATTAATGTTGAGGAATTGATGACATGCTAATGAAACGACAGATATTGAGGCACATCAACATTGTATATGAATTCAGCTAACACAAATTTGACATTTTCCTTCAAAAGTCGAGACTAAGTTAATAACGCATATAATCTCTATCTATCAATCTGTTTTCTGATTCTATGACCTTTACTTACAAGGCAGAGCCTTAAGTTGATGGTACCTTTATGAACGTCTTGGCTCTTTCTTATAACAGATTATATGTTCATTTTTTTTTTTTCAATAATATGACAATCTTTGCTTTATAGAAGTCCAACTTGCCATTAAGATCCTTTAAGAGCACAGAATGCTTTTGTATTTGTGCAGGCACAGAGTGCAATATCAAAATTAGCAGAAGAGAAGGCTGTTGCTATGAAGCAAAAGCAAAAACTGGAACAGGAATTGGTATGTTTGAAAAGAAAAAAATGGTGATTGAAGTATAATATTAAAGGTTTTGACAAGCTGTGATATTCTTTATATACATTATGTACTACATATAGAGGGAATTCACTAACCAATTTTATTTGTTAGGCATTTGCTGTGTCTTGCCAGGTTGTTGAGAATCTCGCATTTAACTACATACTTCATTTTATTTGTCTTGTTTATGATTATTAGTCATCTCTGAATTCCTAACTATCCAACCTGTTTTCTGAACAGATGGATGCCATTTCTTATGCAAAATTTTTGTTGCTTATTGCACTTAATTGAATCTTTGCTTGTTTGCAGGCCCTTGTGAAGAGAAGTGACGAGAGAAGAGTCAGAATGGGATTCTCATTTTTTTTGCTTTATTGGTGCAAAATGAATGTACAACACATCAAAGTGGTAGGTGATTCTTAAAATTAATCCAAGAAAGTACTCACTGAAAGCACCACACCTAATCCCTTATCACCAAGTTGTAAGAACCTAATCAATACCTTTGAGACATTTATCAGCCAATATTCTCCAAGAGTGATAAATGTTGAAACTGACTCCTGGTTGCTTCAGCTAGCAAGTTTACACTACATGAAAACATTAGTAAAACAAAGTTTATTGTAAAAATTCATGATAAACTGATATTTCTATTACTGAGGGTTTGCTGGTTATCAACACCATTGATATTAGTTTCATAGATTGTTAAGTTCTACTTGATGATATCTAGCATGAAGGAATTTTCATTTTATGGACAATCAAACTTACCCGCCAGATGCCAATGTTACGTAGCGGAATTAGAATAAGTAGGATAGTAGGTGGTGTCTCATACTTTAGGGAGCCCTTATGGTGTTCTCCTATGTTGTCTCATAGAATCAAAAGTCATAAAATCCTTATTTAAATACATAAAGGGGATTATGGTGGAGACTTTTATGGTCATTCCACAATTGTAAGCTTTTGTGAATTGGATACTTTTGGTCCATAAAGAAAACTGATGCAAATAAATAGGTCAAAAATGTGATAAATATCTGTTTCATAAAGATGAAATGCATACTCCTACCTAAAGTCTTCATCTTATTGAGTCTCCTTGTCACTTCCCCCTAGAATATTGATCTTTTGGGCCCCATTTCTCCCATTAACAGGCACAAATATATCATCATGGCCACAAAATTTTCACAGGGTGGAACTTATGCCTTTGACTAATCAAACAAACAAGACTATCTCCAAATATATTTTTAACTAGATTGTATGTCACTTCAGCATTCCCACATTAATAACTTTTGATAATAGAACACCTTTTAAGAAAAAAAAAACTGTGGGAATTAAATGAGGAACATAAAACTCAACATCACTTTTCCATGCCCTAAGGAAATGGTTAAGTGGAAGCAAGTAATACAATTTTGGTTAACAGTCTAAAGAAAATTGTTAAAGAATCTAAAAGAGATTGGTACATAAAGTTGTATCTTGCATTGTGGGCATATTGTACCAGTGTTTAGATGTCTACAGCTGCAACTCTTTTTTCTTTGGTGTATGGTATTGAAGTTATATTGCCTCTCAAAGTTAAATTGTCTTTTTTGTGTCTTTGAAGAATATCTTATGTCATGATGAATATTATGAGTATTTCAGGCTCACCTTGGAAAACTCACTATACTCGATAAGAAGTGCCTTCTTGACCTTGAGCACAATTGAGCTTATAAGAACCGAGTTGCTAAAAAGTGTTATAAAAGGTTTATCATCATGATCTTAAAGTCAGATCTCTTTCCCTCAAGCTTGATAATGTGCATGAAAAACATAAGGGGAAGTTAATCTAAAAGTGGTTTGATCCATACACTATCAAGGAACTCTATGAATCCATGCAATAAAATTGTAAACCATGGGCGGTGTTGAGTTGGAAGAGCCTACTAACTTTATATATGTAAAATGCTTCTATGAATTTCTTGATTTGCATCTTGAAACTCTTGACCTTTATTTTTGTTTTTTACTTTGTTTTTCTTATTTTATGTATTTTGTTTTTAATATTTGGACTATTGTATATTCCTAATCTATGGCATGTCTATTATATGTCTATCAAGTCACTTTTCAAAATTTCCTTTGATTGCCTTTATCGCCTTATAATAGTGGCAAAATAGATAATTTTGACTCCCAAAAATGATAATTTCACCATTAATAAAAATTGCTTTTATTTTATTTTATGATTTTTCGTTCATGTATTGTCTAGTGTTTATTATCCACTTTTGCTTAGATTAACTGTTGTAAAAAATTATTTTACATTTGTTTGCTTTTTTTTTTATGATTATTCCCTTTGCTAGAAAGGGGTATCATGAGCTCTTAAGCCTTCTTTCCTTTTTCCTTTTTATTTTGCTTGGTTGTTTTATTATCACCAATTGCTTTAAGTGCCATAAAACAAATCACCTTAGTTTATGCTCATATTGTCTTCCATATGGTATGTAGCATTAACACCAAGGCAACCTTCCAAAAAACTCTTCTAATAAAATCTTCCAAAAACCTCATGTTTCAAACAAATAATTAAAACTCACAAAAATAAAGCTATTTAAACATATTTTGAGCATAATTTATTTTCCTTGATGAAAGCGTCCCTTTGTAGTGGGGGTGTGTATTGTCATCTCTTATGAGAACTTTATGCTTTGTGTATGGTATAGTGTATGAGTTTCTCCATTGTAGTGGATACATGTCTTGTTTTATTCTACATGAACTTCATACCTTGGGTATGTTGTAGTGTGTATTTCTTTCCACCATCATGGTGAGTATGGCCTTTCCTTTCTTATAGGATTCTTTTGGAGCAACATATTTTCTATTTCCCTATCACGAGCTATGAATCTTCTCTAAAGACCATTGAAATTCATAAGATATTCTATAATAATTGCTTTCACATGTTGGCTATTGGTGGTGGAATTTTGCTTTACAATGTTATATATAAACTAGAAAGAAAGTAAATGAAAAACATGAACATCATATAAGTGCTAAAACAAGAAAAGAAAATCATACATAAATATGTGAGAGCTAAAGCAAGAAAAGAATCATATAGAAAGGACGAAATCCAAGTGGATCATATAATTAAAAAGAATATCATACTTAAACATGTGATATCCAAAGTTATCATCTCATATATCTCAAAAGAGAATATTTTAGTACAAAAATCATGTGAGAGCCAAATGGATCATCTCACCAAAAGAATATCAATGTATAAAAATATATTGCCATAGAACAATATAGGAAACCTAGTTTTGTCATCCTAAGCTACCTAGCAACCCATATACATCACCCCATGTACTAAATATCTAGATACATTGCTATAGGTTCCATGGTTTCTACAAAATAAGAGTATTAAAAAGTCAATATTTGCATACCTCCAACTGAATTTTGGGCACTCATGCATCTCCTTGGGTTTCCTAGTATCAAATCAGGTTTGTTTAAATATCAATGTCTATAATATTTTTGACTCCCCTACACTCTTGAAAGAATTCCTACCCAGTATCATTGATCCTTGCCAAGGAAGGTATGTTTAGGGAAGATCTCTTGATGGTGTCATAACCATTCATGAGGCCCTGCATTCTGTTTCTCAAACCAAGGAACCTGCCTTTGCTCTCAAGCTTGATATGAACAAAGCCTATGATAGCATCAGTTGGGATTTCCTCATTGTAATCCTCTTCAAGTTTGGTTTTCATCCTGATTGGGTAAATTTGATCAAATGATGCATTGTCAAACCTTGGTTCTCTGTCATTATCAATGGGTCTACCGCAGGATATTTTCATAGTAAAAGGGGATTGCGACAAGAAGATCCTATCTCTCCTCTGCTATTCATCATAATTGTTGAAGCTCTTGGAAGGATGATAAAAGTTGCTTGCAGGATAACCCTCATTTTAGTATTAAGAGCAGTATCTCAAACAAATCTTGTCACTCATTAGCAATTCGTGGATGATGCTCTCATTTCTACTTTTGCCTCAGTTTTTGAAGCCAAGGTAATAAAATATATTTTGATTTTATATGAAGAAGCGGCACGTCAAAAAATGAATTTCAAAAAAAGCAAATTATATTTTTTTAATACCCCAATTCAAAGGTAAAAAAAATAGCCAAAATATAGAATGCTCTGTAGCCTCCCTTCCTTCAACCTATGTAGGTCTACCTTTATTTACTGGTAATCCTTCAGACTCAATGTGGAACAACATCATAGAGAGGATTCAAAAAAAAAATATAGGGTGGAAAGGAAACCTCCTATCCCAAGCAGCAAAAGCTACTCTCACCATGGCCTGCCTCCAAAGCATCCATGTTCATATCATGTTTGTCTTTAAAGCACCAACTCCCATTCACAACAGAATAGAGCAAATTCAAAAAATTACTTTGGTTCAGGACAGAAAACAAACAACGCATTCATCTTGTTGCATGAGAAAAAGTCTACAAGCCCAAGAACAAAGGAGGAATAGGCCTAAGGAGGATTCATCTTCTAAATTTAGCTCTCATGGCTAAACAAGTTTGGCGCTTAATGACTGATGCAAGTGAATGGATAATAATAGTGAAGAGCACCCAGGTGGTGTAGGTGAGTTGGATAGGAGAGGGCAATCCTCCAAGGGAGGTCCTAGGTTCGAATCTCCACCCTACCAAAAAGCTGAATTAGGTACCCAAAATCCTATTGATAATGTTGGTGCGGGCAGGGCTGGGTGCAACCCCCGGGTGACTTTGATGGTGTAGAACCCCCTGTTCGTGGTCTCTTAGACCAAGGCGACCCCGCAAGGGATTTTTCACTTTAAATAATAATAATAATAGTCAAGAGGAAATACCTACAAAGGATATATTTCCTTTTTGAGCTAGATCCAAATAGAGGATCTACTTTCTGGAAATCTATTCTAAATACTAGAAATATGCTAGAAAAAGGTATAATATGGAAGCTAGGGGATGGTAGAAGCATTGATTTTTGGAATGTCAAATGGATTAGAGGAGACCCTCTCATTGAGGATTGTAATTTTTCCAGATTGAAAGAATTTTTTGATGTTAATTTGGGCTAAAGAGTTACAAATTTTCTCAGTATGATTGACAACAAGAAAGTCTGGAAGCCCATTAGGAGAAACTCCCACCCAGTAGAATCTGGCACTTTGGAATCACTATTGAATTTTACCATTATTCCTTTTGGTAATCCTAAGGATCAATTATGTTTGGAATCCACAGAGAGTGAACATTTTTCTGTCAAGATTGCTTACCAACTTCTTCTGAACCCCCAGGAGTCTTCTTTCCCTCACCAACTTGTGTGGCCCAAAATCTCCTTCTTCTCCTAGCTTGTCTTTCAAAGCAAAATTATGGCGATTGATAATCTACTCAAGATAGGTATCATTCTCCCCAACATATGCTACTTATGTTTGTGAGACTGGGAATCCATCCATCACCTTTTCCTCACCTGTCCCTACTCTATGAACATCCTCTGTAGACTTTTCCAAACATTCCTCATCCAATGGGCCAAACCAAATTCCATTGTTGATCTCTTCTTCCAATGGTCCACACCCTTTCACAACCCACACTTGAAATACCTTTGGACCACTTACCTCCATAATTTCCTGTGGCAAATCTAGCTTGAGAGGAATCACAGAGTTTTTTCCAATATCTAATCTAATCATACCTCGATAACTAATGCTAAGGAAAATACTCTCCTCATACCTCCCTCCTTGCGGCATGTTTCTAGTTTTTATACTTCCTTAGGGAGATCCCTGAACCTGCCCTTGGAGGAAAGACCAAACAATCCTCAAGCTAAAAACAGAGCAATTGCTAAGTGGACTCCTCCACCAAAATACTGGTACAACATAAAAATTTTATGGAGCAGTTAAAGGCAATCCTGGAATTGCAGGAGCAGGAGGTATCCTCCGAGATCACAATGGGAAATTTATCCTTGCATATGCAGAGCATTTAGGATTCCAAACCAACAATGTTGTAGAAGCAAAAGCTATGTGGCGAGGCATTTATCTAGCAAAAAATTATCTTGGCAAGATCATCATTAAGGGAGACTCGATGAAAATCATAAATTACCTAAGAAAAATAAGAGGTCATCTTGGATGGTTGAAGATTGTATTAAGGAAGCAAGGATTCTTAGCCTTAGCCATTTGGAGACCATTTTCCAACACACTTTCAAAGAAGCTAATAAGGTTGTTATATCCTAGCTAATCAAAGAGTCCAAGTTAATAGGTTGATCACATGGACTTATGACATTCCCCAAGAGGTCAAAAACATTGTGGACCAAGAAATTGTTCAAAATGTTTGAGTTTAAACATGTGGTATTTTGGTTTTTAGCACCTACTCTCAGTTATCAGGTTGGTTTAATTATTTAGGCTAATAGGCCTCATCTCCGATGCACCAATTTGGGTAACTTCATCATCTATTACCAAGATAGTAGTAAGAGTGGGGAACTCAACCATTTCAAAGTCTTGAACTTCACCATTGACTATTCTACACAAGGTCAAGGATTTTTCTTGGGCCAGGGCAATGCTGAGAACACTATGATTCCCAAGGAAGGGAGATTTTTCCTTGTTTACTGCATTTCAAGTCGGGACTTTTCCATTGAACGAAATGATGCCAATAAAACCATGAATTCCAAGGTAACCTTTTCACTTCCCATGTCCAACCATAACTTCAATAGTTGTCTCACGTGCAACTGGCACAAATGGTTTTGTATTGAAAATATAAATCTCCCTCCCAATGCCTTAAGTGATATGCCCTCATGTGAGCTTCTTTAGGGGTGATGCTTTGAATATATAAACTTCCCTGTGACAAATCCGAAGAAAGGTGAGAAGCCCAATATTGATAAGGGAAACATTAAAAAAATTCCATAAGATTCGAGTTCTAGCTCAAATAGGTGAACTTCTTGAGTGTCCGAACATTGGTAACGACCACATAAGTTTCTTTCCCTCTTCCTGTTTCCTAAATCTATCAGTTACTCTTTGAGGCTGGGAATTCTTGCCCAAGTTGAGTTATGTGGAACCAAGCCATGCGGATATGGATCCACTCATTGAGCGTATTCTGAAAGAAAGGGGGTTTATACCGTTCTTGAATAAATTCCTTGGCAACGAGGTCGATATCACCTTGGCTATTCTAGAGACCTAGGAAAATGGCAAAGGCACTGCCAGAGAAAGAGAATTTCTAATTGAAATTCATCTCCTCTCCACTATCACTGGGTAAATGGTGAAATGGAGGTTGATCCATAGAGAAAAGCACAACTGGGAGGTGGAATTGAAGGAGGTTAAGGACAACGACAAAATCTTCAAGGAGGAAAAACAAGAACTGCATAAAAAAACCTCCCCACCCCTTGGAATGACGTAATGAAGCTGGTGATGGAGTTTACGACCATGGATGATCCAGAGAAGGTACTCTGTAGCTTTTATTTTGTTTTTATCAATCATTTCAAATATGTTAACCCCATTAGCATTCCTCATTTCCTTTACAATTCCATGAGTTATACGATAGGGGCCTGCAAAAATAAAAAATGCAATGACCTCCCATATCACCAAGAGATTTACAAGATAATTTATAATGATATCCTAAGTCATAGCCCTCAGATCAATCCTAGCCCTTCTAAAACTAAATCTAGACAACTTGGAAAATCGTGTGCTCCTTTTCCTATTTTCCCATCCTTGGATGCCAAGAAAAGAAAGGCAATAGAGGTAGTTCATGAATTGAGTCCAAAGAAGAATATCAAATTTGAATAAATTTAAGGTCCCACTAGTAAATCATCATGTATGAAGGAACAACTCACCCAAGGCAAATAAAATGTTATTGACATAAAGGATAATGACAAGGAAGACGGTATTGCTACTATTAATTTGAAGAGGTTCATCATTTCAAAAACCACAAATATGATGAATTCCATGGTGAATTCCATTGTTGATCTCAGAGAAGCCCTACATATGTTGTTCTTCAATGAGTAGTTTCCAATTCATGAGGAGTCCAAGGAGGATGAGGTAAATTTTGTGGATGAGGCTAAGGAAGAGGTCAAGAAAGAGATGAAATATGAGGACAAGGAGGGTGATGAGGACACCACTGAGGATTATCTTACTTGTTTGGTTACTTTTGTTTCTAAGGCTTCCATACGAGGAGCATGTTCTGCCCTTCATCTTTTGGTTTTTTATTGGGGTTGCATCCCCCCTTTATTTCTTAATGTCTTGACTGTAATTAGGGTTTCATCCCCTCTTGATTTTTTGCATATGTTTGCTAGGGGTTGTGTCCCCCATTAGATCTTCTTTTTTCTAAATTTTCTCAGTAATGTCCTTGCTATTTTTTATAATCAGGTTTTGGGATCCTTTTTAAAACCTAGATATTAATGAAATTTCCTAAATTATCAAAAAAAAGTCCAATTCGAGATGTACCAGTTGTTGTTGCGATGTTTGCTCCTAGGTGTGGGATCTCTCTCTCTCTCTCTCTCTCTCTCTCTCTCTCTCTCTCTCTCTCTCTCTCTCTCTCTCTCTCTCTCTCTCTCTCTCTCTCTCACACACACACACACACACACACACACACATACACACTCACACACACACATAGATGTCAAGGGATGTGATTGACCCATGACATCTATTATAAAATGGTACCAAGATGTCATGTTTGGATGAAGAGATATATGGGCTATACATCAAACAATATACAATGGAGGTTGAGGACATCTCCACTCAAATAAAATATAAAATAGGTCCCAAAGTCAACTAGTATATTTATCCAATCAAATAATACCAACCTTAAGATATCTCTACAACCACAAATCAAGAATTAGAAATCAGAAATATCACCATAATGAAAATTACCTAAACTATAACAAGTTATTTATGATAACATTAAAAGAAATGAATAAGAGATTTCAAGGGTGTACTTAAGTTTCCCTATTGTCATGCCATGTCCTTTATTGGTCTAGTTTCTTCCTCCATGTCATCAGTACCCTCATATTGAGGCACCTCCTATAAGTCTACATACACAATTGTTAAGTCAAATATGTTGATTATGACCTTGACCATGTGGATGATCTCATTATTTATCAACTTTTCTTAATCGTCCTCCTCTCCCTCCTCTATTGCCTTCTTGATTGTACCCTCTACCTTGACTACTCCCTCCTCCTCTATTACCTCCTTGATACTTCTCTCCTCCTCCTTGTCATCCCCTACACTCTTAGTTGTTGCATGATATAAGATCTCTCTAGCCTCCTACATAGGTGGGATAGGTGGAGTTTGACTTAGTTTCTATTGGTACTATAAGACCTCTTGACAATGAGATCACATTAACCCTTGACCCCCATGCCCTCTATGTAGGGGTTCCTCATATCCCATTGGTGGCATCATATTATATCTATAAGCAATGGTACTTATGGTCACACTAATGGAGGACCCCTTATCCTCTCTATCTAATGGTATTTTTTATGCTTTGGTATCTCTAATAGTCACACTAGATGAAGGTCATCAAATTGTCCTAATACTCTCTCCACTCTATATGGATCTACTACCTTTGATTCATGGTCCCATAGTAACACTATCAACTAAGAAATCACTCTCTCTCTCTAGTCTTAGAGTCTAGTGTTGCTTAAGTGGCAATAAGGGGTCCACATGTAATCTCCCTAGGGATGAATGATAGACGAGGCACATGTAGATGAGGTGCCTATGGGCATGAGTTCACCATCTGATCCTAATATCACTTAGTGTTGGAATATATTACATTATTTGGTACATGCCAATGTACCATCACAAGTACATGTTTAGATTAGGCGTTTGTATTAGATTATAATTTGAGTATTTACTTTATGCAATGTAATAAATGCACAAGTATTATTAGAATATGCAATGATGTAAATATGCATGTTATCCATGTGTACATGAGTCATAGAATAGGAATATGAATATTCATAGATAGGTGAAAGGCTAAGAGACACATCGCATTATATATAGGCCTTTATAGAGAGAGTTAAGTGATAATTTTGGAGAGCACAAGGTAGAGTAGTAGTAGATACAATGTAGAGAATATGTGAAATATGGAGTTTTTGAGACCTCCATTTCATAGAAATGTACTATTTTTATGATATTTCATTAATGGTTGATTTATAAGTATTTTCAGAATTTTATCATGCCATTACATGCTTAGTATATTGCCTTTTCATATATTTAATATTGCATGCTCATTTTATACCTTGTGGTAGTTATTTTATTAAATATATAGCATCAAAAGCTAATAGTGGTATCAGATCCACAAGGGATATTGATAGGAGATAGGGAGAGCCACAAGAAGATTGAGAGGAGATAGGAGATTTCATTTTCAAAATTTTTGAAATTACTTTTTGGCTAGATTCTTTCCATAGAGTTGCAAAAAAACTTGTGAAGAATAGGACTCAACATTGATTCCACTAGTTTGATAAATCAACTAGTGAAGTTTATTATCTTTAGATTTAAAGAATTTCCATTGTATTTTTCTAATACTTTGTTGTAGAGAAGAGTTAATTCAAAGAAAGTTTAAAAGCTTCCTACAATAGCTAGGAAGAGTATGTTCTTTGGAATTGATCCAGTACTTGAAGCAACAAGTTGAAGATTGAAAGAAGAGGAGACTCAAGAAAAAAGTGTCCCATAGAATATTGGATATTGGAGATTAAGGAGGCCCAAGAAGGAGGTTCCTATAGAATATTGAATACTTTAGATTACATATTGAAGAAATTAAAAAGTAGATCTAGAAGGAGGATACCCAATAAAGAGGTCCCATTGAAGAACTTCTAGATTTGAAAGATAGAAGATTGAATATAGAGGAGGACTAGAAAAATTCCTATTGAAGATTGAGAAGCTACAAAATTTTAAGACCCAAAATAAGAGGTCTTAAGAAATCTTGGAAGGAGAAAGAAGGAGGCTATAGAAGCCCTATTGAAGAAGTTGAATAAGTGGCCATTGGAGAATATTTGAAGAAAGCTCAAGGTAGAAGATTGCAAGAAGGAGTAACTCCTGAAAAGAAGAATTTGGGATAATTATTGCCATATGAAAATAATCCCAAAAGAAAGAAGGATTTGGTAAGAAGTTTATCAAATTTTGGAAGAGATACTTGAAGACCTCAAGACATTCATATTCTTGAGAAGAAGGCCAACAAAGAGATCCAATTTGAAGTCAAAAATTGACAATGAGATTGAAGGAGAAAGGAGATAGAAAAGGCCACAAGATTTAAGATTTTTGAGGATAGCCACAAAATATTTGAAGGCTCATTTCCAAAGGAGAAGGTTGCTAATTTTGCAGCAAAAGTTGAAGAGTCACTATGCATCAAAATCAAGGAGTAATAGAGTTGTGATTTGGTGAAATTTTGAGAGAAGCATTAGACAACATAGAAGCTAATTTTTTAGCACCATTAAAAGGTGCAAATTACAAATTTTAGGACAACAAGAGGGCAGAAATTTGGGTAGCACTAATAGCTACAAATTTTATATTATGAGAAAGCAAAGTTTAAGGAGAATTGGAGCCACAAAATCATATTTTAGACAACAAACTAAAGGCTAAAAAGCTGAAAAATCTAAGGCAAAATTTGAGTAGAAATGAGAGCTGCAATATTGACAAGTTTAGGGCAGTAAAAAATAATAATTGGAGCTATAAATTTCACAAAATATGAGGCAAGAAATAGGTGAACCAAATCACCAAGAAATCTTGCTACAAAGGAGGACAAAATAAGGTTTGAAATTTGGTGTTATTAAAGTATTATTTAAGTTTTTGACACCATATTTGAGTAGCAAAAGGAAAAGGTCTCAGGTTTACATATTCAAATATCAAAAAAATATTAACTGCAAAAAAGTATGCTACATTGGTGCTATAAATGTTGTTATTTAAAGCATTTAAATCATTTTATTTTAAGGTTATATTAGCATCATATTAGAGCCATTAAAGTTGGCAAAATAGAGCTCTAAAGTTTAGTGTCTCCAAGGAGAGAAAGGAGACACTTGGTTATCTTCAAACCTGCACATTTCAACAACATAAAGCAAATTAGATATTGCATAAAAGGAGTTATAATGGAATATAGAATTAGTTTCAAAGCATTCTATAGAGTCAAGGAAGTGCAAACTTTTCTAAGTCCTATTGAGCAAAAAAAAAAGATTCAATAGTGAACAAAGGCAACACAGATTTCTAGTATCTAAAGACACCAAGAGGTGTGCTAAGTATTAAAAAGCCTTTGGTTAAGGTAATTTATACAAGGTATAGAAGAAATACCATAATAAATGCCATAATATTGAAAAAGATAGCCATTTGCACCAAGGCAATGTAGAGTGTTGATAAACATCGTTTAGCTAACACAGAGCATTGGAAACCATCATAGATTGCAAGGTTGAGCCACCAAGGTTGCACCACTAGCGTGAGGAGAAGGAGCATAGTCTCACTGCCACCAATAGTATCACAAACCATGATATATGAACAAAAAACATCAAAGAGCAAGTGTTGAAAAGATAAACATCAATAGCACCACCATAATACCACCAAGAAGTTGAAGAGCCACCACCTTGAAGAAGAATGAAGTTAGGGCAAGATGAGTGCCACTAAATCTGAAGCAATCTCTGTTACAAAGGAATCATACCCATTTAAACTGCCATAGTGTTTAGGAGAACTAATTAGATGGGAACATTCATAGATCATGTGACTAAACCTAAGAGCCCTCCAAGTACCAAAAGTGGTTTTCACCACTCATCTAGGGTAGTTTTGGCCCATCCAAGCCTGGCCAATATGAATCAGAGTGGTTGATTCTTGGTCGCTGAAGCTTAGAGTGGCCAATCCATAGCCATTGCAAACAACAGCGGCTACACCCTAAAATGCAACTTGCCATCAAAAGAACCTAATCTCGAGCGAAAGTGGTAGTTTGCATGCAATAAGGCCGAGCGGGGACAAAATTACATTCCTCCTCAGATCCAGTCTACATGAAAGACTCAAGTATGGATTTAGATATCAGTAAACTGGCCCTAAAGGGTAGGCAAAGACTCAAATTATCATGCTAACAAGTTTGTATGCAGGATTCAGTCCTAGGGTTTTCAAACCTAAACCTAGGACCTCAACACAATATAAGGTGTAAACCTAAGAGCCCTAAGGGATCGACTAGAATCAATTGAGGACTTTCTTTTATCATCTTGGAGATCTTTTCAGACTTGAAGAGCTTCTCCTACAATAAAGCCCTGTCATATTGGAGAGCAAATTAGTGCAACTTTAAGGAGCAATGAAGTGCTAGCCAACTAAGGGGTGACCATATACAGGATATTCAATACATCGGATAAAACTGGTAAGCATTTCAACATTAGCAACAAGCCTAGATCCATAGCCTTGGAGTAATAGAGGCAAGTTTCATCTTAGCATTGGAAACCATCATAGATTGCAAGGTTGAGCCACCAAGGTTGCACCACTAGCGTGAGGAGAAGGAGCATAGTCTCACTGCCATCAATAGTATCACAAACCATGATATACAAACAAAAAATATCAAAGAGCGAGTTTTGAAAAGACAAACATCAATAGCACCACCATAATACCACTAAGAAGTTGAAGAGCCACCACCTTGAAGAAGAAGGAAGTTAGGGAAAGGTGAGTGCCACTAAATCTGAAATAATATTTGTTACAAAGGAATCATCCCCGTTGAAAGTGCCATAGTGTTTAGGAGAACTACTCACATGGGCACATTCATAGATCATGTGACTAAACCTTAGAACCCTCCAAGTACCAAAAGTGGGTTTTCACCACTCATATAGGGCAGTTTTAGCCCATCCAAGCCTGGCCACTATGAACCATAGTGGTTGATTCCTGGTCACTAACGCTCAGAGCGGCCAATCCATAGCCATTGCAAATGACAATGGTTAGACCCTAAAATGCAACTTGCCATCAAACCAACCTAATCTTGGGTGGAAGTGGCAGTTTGCATGCAATAAGGCCAATCGAGGACAAATTTACATTCCTCCTCACATCCAGTCTACATGAAATACTCAAGTATGGATTTAGACATCAGTCAACTGGCCCTCAAGGGTAGGCAAAGACTCAAATTCTCATGCTAACAAATAGTTTGTATGCAGGATTCAGTCCTAGGGTTTTCAAACCTAAACCTAGGACCTCAACACAATATAAGGTGTAAACCTAAGAGCACCAAGGGATCGAATAGAATCAATTGAGGACTTTCTTTTATCATCTTGGAGAGCTTTTCAGACTTGAAGAGCTTCTCCTGCAACAAAGCACTATCGTATTGGAGAGCAAATTGGAGCACCTTTTAGGAGCAATGAAGTGTTAGCCAACTAAGGGGTGACCATATACAAGATATTCAATACATCGTATAAAAGCGGGAAGCATTTCAACATCAAAAACAAGCCTAGATCCATAGCCTTGGAGCAATAGAGACAGGTTTCATCTTAGCGACCACTGTTTTGAATAGTGGTTCATAGGCCTAATCTAGAGTTCTTAGCATTAGATATTTTATTTAACTTATTACATGTTTTCATGCCATTAGCATAGATCTAATTTATTTCATGTACTTGTGTTCATAGCATTAGTTTCTATTATCATTGAGCATATTTCTGTTTATCATTAGGATTATCACTAAAAATCTCATCTAGGGAGGCTATCTCGGATAGCTGAGCGTTTGCTATTGTTTTCATGCTTGCAAGACTACAGGTTCACTGCACAGGTTATCAACATACCAAAGGAAGAGGATCCCTCTAGGAACCAGACCTAGAGAAGGAGGCATCTGTAAGCCCTCATATAGTTCCATGTACGTCATCGGGAAGCCTGCGAGAGCGCATCTCCCCTTGCGAGGGGATATCACACATCTACTGTCCTATTTTGTAAAATCTGTATCAAAATTAAGGAAATCCCTCAAAGGGATCTATATGTAACCGAACTTGAGAAAAAGCAATAAAAAGCATTACCTATTCATTTCTTCGTATTTTGGTTGTATCTTTCATTTAATTCATGATTAAGTAGATAATATTCGTAAATAGAGTTGTGGACAGTGCACCACTTCCTCGAGGTCGTTACAAATGGTAATCATGGTGGGACCCCCACCAAGTTTTTTTACTTTTTGCCAGATCATTAACTTATGTTTTTGTGTGCAAGTTTATCCGCTCTGGCCTATAGCAACCCACAATATTGGTCGCTCCTACTAACAACGGTTAGAAATCATTCGCTCTGGTCAATAGTGGTCAAAGCTAAAGTGCAGTAGAGGATAAAATATTTGTTTTCTAAGCTATATTAGAGTTTGGTACAAATTTTTTGATAATTTATGGCTCTTTGTCTGCTTCTGTTTTCCTAAAACAGTGAAATTAAAATACATTTTGATTTGGAAACTAAGGAATGGAAAGGAAAGAACTTGCTTCTTGCGCATATTAGAGTTTTTTAGGTTTCCACTAGGCGTTGCTAGGAACAAAAAATTATGCTAGTAAAGTCCATCCTAGAATCCAGTGTGCTAGAAATCATGTGTTGGTTTGCTTTCTTTGAGGCCCTACTAGAGTCCATATTTGCACAAAGTAGAGTATATTCATGAAACTCACATTATTTTATGCATATTTTTGAAAAATGAAACATCATTTGTATTAGGCATATAGGAAATATGCATTCTTGCTGTATGATGCATTTTATTTTATGCAAATTTAAAATGAAACACACACACGCTCACATATTTTAAAAATTGGGGAGTTGGATTTCATCACCAACCCTTAATTCAGTCCGGTGACATTGGCATTCATCTCCTTCCACCGGCTTACCCCATAGATCTTTCTAGAATGGAACAAGGACTTTCTTTAGAGTGGTACTAAGTTACTCATGTTCAAACTGTCCCCCACTTTTGAAACAATCATTGGTTTAGAGTGGAAGAGCTAGGTGAACCCCCCACTGGGACTTTAGCGGTGTACCCTAGTTTCTTTTGATAAGATCATGTTTGGCATGGGTGTTCTTGATTCCCACTATGGATGAGTCTCCTTGTTCTAAATCCAAAAAAAGAGCAAGAAAAAATAACAACACACCAAACAGTTTAGGGCACACATAAATTGGTAATCAAGATAAACACTTGCTTGATATTGTTTGGCTATCTCCAATTGCAATACAAAATATTAATTCACAAACACAATGGTAAAAAATATAAGTAATAATCCTCGATCCAACACTGAGGTAGAGTCTGAAATAACACACACTCATATGTGAAGTCATAGTACTCATAAGAACATGGGACGCAGTTCCACAAGCCTAAGGGGTGATAACTCAACCCTTGGGGGTTATCCTTGATAAACCCCAGTTAGAGAGACACATCATGGAGATAAATAACCTAAACACAATGAGACCACAAGGCCTCATTCATCATGGAGACGTGAGGAGCCCTCAAGGCCTTCTTCTCACCACACAAAAACTTCTCAAAGACATGAGGAGGCTTCAAGAGCTTCCCACCCACATGGACATAAAAGGGGTTCTAGAACCAATTCTTCACATAGGAATGACGAGGGTTCCCCACCTCCATCCTCATGGAGAATAGGTGGGGCCACAAAACCTCCATCACCAAAAAGACACACAAGAGTCACAACACCTCAAACTTCACATGAGACTCTAAGAATAGGTCTATCCACTGAAGGACATCCAGTCATAGACATCAAACAAGAGATACCCTTCACACAATAGGAAGGGTTCCAATATATTATGACCTCATTGGAGTAAATGGCACCCCATGAGATCAACCATGGAAAATAATACAGTTAGATGGGTTGGATCGATTTCATTCGAGGCCAACTCCCAAAACCATAACCATATAAAATTTTGCATTTGGAAGTTCATAAAGTGTTACTTCTAAATGCACCAGCCAACCTAGGGAATCTTCAAAGTGACCTCGCAATATGCATACAAATTATGATCATAGAGGCACTTGTCAACACACTGAAAAAGTCACACTAGCTAGTAAGAGCAAAGAAATAGTAGAAACCCCCTTAAGGAATCTATGAATCAGAACCATAAGGACCGAATCAGACAAACATGAGTCTTCTTTAACAATACAATATGACGGTGTGCGATGGGTATAAAATACATTATGCAAAGAGCAAGATCTAGTGGAAGCTCTTGAGCATGACAAACAAAGAGAAATGCTTTTGTGCCAACATGAGCAGCATTTAAGGGAACAAGCTGAGCATCTAGCTCATATTAATTTACAAGCAAATGGTGATGACCACCAAAGAGATAAATGTGCTAAATCACCAAGAGAAGGGCGCACTAGGCAATAAGAAAATCCACAATGAAACCACCACTCAAATCATGGACAAAATTACCAGGATTGGCTTTCCCAAGTGCGAGACTTCCTAAAGCTTGGAATGGTACCTCAAGGTCTATCACATGTTAAAATGCAAACATTTAAACAAAATACAATAAGGTACATATTTTTGGAGGATATTATTTATAGGCGAGGTTATGATGGAATGCTCCTTCGTTGTCTTGAGCTGCAGGAAGCATCTTGGGCAATTTTGTAGGCTCACAATAGTACATGTGGTGGTCACTTCAGTGGCATGGCCATCATTAAGCGTATCTTAAGAATGGGTTACTATTGGCCCACTATGGAAAAATACTATTGTGAGTATATCAAGAAATGCATTAAATGCCAGCATCATGTAAACCTCACACATTTGCCATCACAAGCCTTGCAACCCATCCAGGCAGCATGGCCCTTCTCGTAGTGGGGACTAGACTTGGTTGGGAAGATCTCACCCCCATCTTGAGGTCAACACACATTCATCATAATGACAACTGAGTATTTCACCAAATGGATTAAAGTGATCCCCTTGACATCGATAACTGGACCGAAGATTGCAGAGTTTATACTCCATAATATCATAAGTCATTTTGGGGTCCCTTCAAAGATAATATCGGATAATGGGTCGTATTTCAAGAACAAAAATATGTATGCTTTGACAAAAAAATACCATATTCAGCATAGTTTTTCAACACCCTATTATCCACAAGCAAATGGGCAAGTAGAAGCCTCAAACAAAATAATAGTCACCATCTTGAGGAAGACGATGAAAGATAATCACAAGGATTGGCATCTGTAGTTGCCTCTTTTATTGTGGGCATATAGGACTAGTGTGCGGATGCCCACTGGGGAAACATCATTTTCTCTTGTATATGGCACTGAAGCCATCATACCCCTAGATTTTGAAATTCCAACCCTATGCATAGCATTACAGGACTTCATAGATGATGATACCACACAGCAAGCCCGCCTTGATGAATTAATGCTTCTTGATGAATGTAAAGTCAACGCCTTGGAGCATCTCTGTGTTTATTAGGGTTGCCTTGCATGAGCTTACAATAGTAAATTCCACTTAAGGGAATTTAAATTTGGAGATCTTATGCTCAAAGAAAACCAGCAAAACTCAAATTTATCGCTACACCTACGAGAAATTTACGACAAATTGGATAGGTCCATACATAATCTCGAAAAGGGTTTGGGCTGGAGCATATCACCTCACATCATTGGAGGGTGTTTAAGAGCTTGAGCCTCTCAATATCATCCAATTGAAGGTATTTTATAAATAAAATACAAAAACAATCAAATATACATAAAATACAAAACCATTTAAATATACATAAAATACAAAACATTCAAAAATGTCATAAAATTGCAAAAAAAAATGTAAAAACATAAAAGATTCAAAAATAAAAATAAATAAAATGCTCCAAGGGTATCTTCATGTCGCTTGGTCAAAATAAATAAAAAATTATCCAAGGGTATCTTCATACCGCTTGGTCACCTTAAATAAAAAATGCTCCAATCTTCAAGTTGCTTGGTCAAAATCAATCAAAATTCTTTGAGGGTATCTTCACACTGCTTGGTCAAAATTCAATCAAAAATTCTCCAAGCGTATCTTCATGCCGCTTAGTCACCTCAAATAAAAAATGCTCCAAGGGTATCACCACATCACTTGGTCAAGATTCAATCAAAAATGCTCCAAGGGTATTTTCGCGCCGTTTGGTCAAAATCAATCAAAAATGCTCCAATGGTATCCTCATACTATTTGGTCACCCCCTAAAAAGTCCCAAAGGCACAATAAGCCCTTTGGTCAAAAATAATGAAAAGCACAAAAACAATACAAAACAATCAAAAGCTCTAAACAATGCAAAAATCAAAAATACAAAAACATTTGCATCCACATAGTTGCATTACATTCATATCCATTGCATTTACATATGTTATGATCACAATATTACAAACGATACCACAATTTGTATCACAACCATAAATCCATCTTCACCCATTCACCCATGTGTGTAACTGTATTTTTCAACACAACCATTTGATGTTGCTATAAATAATAGGCTTAGGTTTTTCGGTCATTCAACCATATCTAGTGGTCTTATAAGCTTTTGTGGAAATCCATATTGATTAATAGAGGGCAAGGTGTAGTGGTGATAGTTCCTAGCATACTTCGGAATCCCATCACTAATTAAAATCAATAAAATCCTAGTTGGTACAAGGGAAAGATAAAAGTTGCAAAAATGGTCTAGGTTACCTTAAGCGAAAAGGATCTTCCTTTCTTATCCCCCTGTGTGACCAATTCAAAGGTGCTGAGAATTAGCTAAAGGACAAGTTTCACCCTACCCAATTAAATCCCTTGCTTTCATTAAAACAAGCAAAAATCCCAAGTCAAGAAAAACTCAAAAGCAATCAAGAGATTATCATCACTACATAATTCCCTTGCTTTCATTACAATAAGCTAAATCCCAAAGTCAAGCAAAATTCAAAATCAAAACAATCAAGTGATCGTCATTTCTACATAAATCCCTTGCTCAAGAGAAAAACAAAAAAATCAATAAAAAATAAACAGTGATTTTTATCACTAAGCATGAGCAAGTATCCCAAATAAAATGAAGAAAAGAAGGGAATGGAACTTGAATCCCTAGAATTCTCAACATTGTACAAAATTGAAAGGTTATCCCCATTACAAGTTTGGTGTACAGTCAACTTGGAAATGGTGGTGTCCTTACGCATGACGATATGTATATCACGATAGCATCTTGCATTTGTATAGACCAATATTTGCATGTGGATGAGCTAGCTTTAGGTAACCCAATATTTCCTAGTGGTATAGTCCAACTAAGTCCAACACTGGATCATATGAAAAATTGAGGATCCACAATCTTAGCAATGGGTTGAAAGAATCTTGCCTGACATCGAAGGAAATTCTTGAGTTCTATCTAAATATATTTATTTGCACACACAGGGATAATGAGTATCTAGGTCAATGATGAAAGCCTTGCTTTTCAAGAGTTTTTTGTGGTCAGTATGCAACTATTGATAGAGTAACTAGAGTGTTCGAGTCTCAAGAAAAACCTTAAAACTTCATACATAGCAACAAATCATATCATCAATCGCATCATAAATTTTATTTATGAGGTTTTGTGAATTAGGAGGTATTTACAAAATATGCTAGATACTGGATAGATGTAAAAAATGATATTTAGCTGGCCATTGACTATTTTGTATCTTTTAAATTACAGAAGCTTATCAAGAAACCGTGCACATTCCATGCCACTACATTTCACATATGGATGCCCAAATAATTAATTATTGTGATAAGAGTAGTTATTTACATTCATAACTAAAATAATTTTTGTGGTGTCTCCCATTAGATTGTGAAAATCATATCATGTGCATTCCTTATGTTTTAAGTGATTAAAGCGTATAGGATCAATTACATTAGATCAAAAACCATGCAGATAATATATTTCACACATTGCATTTACCACATCATAACATAAGTTGAATGCATGCAACTAAAAGCAAAAAATAAACATGAATTTAACAAAAAATATTACATCCACATATACATGCATCATAATTCGTTTGTGCACACCATTATAAATCCATGATACATCGCATCCATAATACATAGATCATAAATAATTCATCTACAACTAAAATTTATATCAATGCATCCACATACACTACACCATATAGCCATAATCAAAGCACGTGAAATCCCATAAACATCCACATATGCATACATCATAATCCATCTATGCACACCATCATAAATCCATCACTAAGTCAACTCATGATACATCATAAACATATCATATAAGCATCTACATAAACATCCATCCAAACATCCACATCATCATGAAAATCACCTATCATCTAAATCATGCATCAACCCATCATAATGCCATCATCACATCCCATAAATAAAACAAAAAACATAAGCAATAAATACACATAATGAATCACAATGTAAAAATCTCATATAAGTACCAAGTATCAAGATGTACAAAAATATCCATGGACTGTAGTCATATAGGTCAACTGACCTCAAAAAAATAAACCAAGCATATCATAAATTGAAAACAATGCTTGCACCCCCTGTAGCAGGATCCGTAGGAGTATGATGTGAGCTAGACCCTGCTGGTCTCTTTGTATGAGTCTAAGTCCTCTACCTAGACTGGATGGAAGACTGCCCTGATGTGGAGCACCTGCTAACTTGTGATCCACCTACACCTACTCTCTCCCTAGGAGTGGCTCCTAGCCTCCTAATATGCATCGAGAGAGCGGTAATTTAGGTTGCATCATCAAAAATCCTTGCCTCATACTGATCTAGCAAGCTCTACATCTTCCTAGTCTCTGCCCCTAGATCTACCTCTGTAAGAACCTGTGGTGTGGGAGGATCAACAAAAATCTGCATCTTGGGAGCACCTCCATCGATAGCAGCCTACAATGCCTATATATGAGTCATGAGCTACTCTATAGTAGCATCTATATGTACTATAGTAGCATCTCGTTGTGCTATAGTGGCATCGGGTTGTTGTACCTGGATCTTGGCTGACTGGAGCTCAGCCTCTACCTCATGCAGTTGTATCGTGAGAGGAGAATCTCTCTCCTTAAGATCTAGCTCCTCCTCCTCAGGATCCTCCTGCTCCTCCACTACCACCTACTCTTTCGGTTGGCCCCATCCTTAATTCCTAGCTTAGACTCTACACCCTGCTAGACCCACACCTCCATCACTGCCATCATCCTCATGGTCCAAACTGCCATCACCATGCCACATCCGATCACCCCACCACTGTGCAAAGGCCTCTGTCACTCCCTCGACGACACCTACATCAACTGTCGAGGCATCCTCCTCATAATAAATCTTTTTATTCCATGGTAGGGGAAGATCCCTCTCTACTGTGATGCACCTATATAGGACTAGGACAAATAACACATCCTACTACAACCCATACTAACAAAGAACATAAAAATAGAAGAAATACTCTTTGATGCTGACCTTACCTCCAATGATCCATCGCTCGTGTCGCGTCCTGGTTTTGAATCTAGTTGGATTTGTCCCATTTTGGGAACTCATAATACAGGTGCCATATGATCTCTCTGGCCTGCATGTTGATGAAAGTAGAAATGTAGTGGGGAAGCTCCTTCGCATGAGGGTGAATCTTAAGCTTCTCATGCTATTGAGCCCATCTACTGGTATAACACTACATCGAACCATCAATCTTGGTAATATCTATGAGGAGCCCTATAGGATGATCTATACGAATATGCTCCCATCCCCATATCTACAGGAGCAAGCTGTATGTGATGTTGATGCGATCCCATCGGTGGATGTGATATAGCTCATCGTAGCACTATGCTAACAAAGACCTACTCCACGCATAGATGATAGGCTCCTCGTCGTCCACCAGATCCTGAACCATCGCGAGGAGGTTCCACAAGAACCTCAAGCCTAAGCATTCTAGGATGAGGATGTTGTTGACAACCATTAGCAACATAACATGCCTCATAGAGAAGAACCTCTCTCTGTACAATCGTAGAATAGATACGCCACCAGATTTATTACCTTGGAAGGCATCCAAAACATGCCTCCTGAACATCCTGGCAAAAATTGCATCACGATCATTAGTGGTCGAGGATATGATGGCCACTCCATAAAAAGAAAGTTGTAAGATCCTATACATGTCTTCTGACGTAATAGTCATCTCATCGATGGGAAGGTGGAAGGTATTAGTCCAAGGGTCTCATCGGTGAGCCAAGGTAGTAAGGTAGGCTTGATCTGCCATAATCTAATGAAGGTCACATATGGTAGTCCACGGACCTTGAACTAGGCTTAGTCCGTAGCAGTCATACGAGGCAAGAGTTCAAGCAAGAGCTTTAGGTCCTGAGCCTAAGCATTAATAATCTAAGGAAGGCAATCAAATACATAACTACAGTGCATATAAGGCATAAAATGTAATAAAACATGGAAAACGATGCAAATAACGATAGACTATCCTAAGTCTAACTGAAAAAATCAATATATGCACCTAATCATGCAACAAGAATCAATTAATCACTTCAAAAATACAAAAAAATCATAAAAAAAAATTAAAAACAACCTAAGACTTCCTAGTCGCTCTCATCTACAGTGATGAGGAATCGACTGCTGAAGCTGGTAGCGACCAAGTTCCAACGGTAAAATTTTTGATCGTTGGAATTTTGAACCGACCACTGCCATCGACAGTGGCCAAGCCACGAGATGAAATGACCACTCTGAGTGGCAGTAGCTGATGGGAAACACGACAGATGCATGTGCCCTAGGCCAACAAAACCAAAAATAAAATAAAAAAAATAAAAAAATGGGATAAGCCCACCAAATTAAAACCTAAACTAAGCCTAGCTATGGATTCGGTTCATTGTCAACGAGTTTAGTGAGGTTCATTTACTGGTTACTTAGTGAGGTTCACTTTTACCAATAAAAATGACAAGCAAGGTTAAAAGTTTTGAGGCATACCCGAGAAGCTTCGACTCCTCCACTCGCAGATGTCTCACCCTATGTAGCCATTGTCCTCAACGAAAATGCTCCAAGTTGTAAACTATCACTTTCTCTCAAGAGATTTGAAAAGCGTATCGCCAGCTAGAAGAATGAAAAGTCAAAACCCGAGGTCAATTTTTATATTTCTAAATTATGCTTCGATCACTGCTATCGTCAGTGGCCCACACTTCTTGGTCGCTGCAGTCGAGAGTGGTCACAAGTAGGCATCTGATAGCTGCTGGAGTTGACAGTGGCTAGGAGCGCAACCAAAAATAGAGATTCCTCCCATAAGAGATAGCAAAAAAGGTCAAATAAACATATTTTGATGGTTCACAATCATCATAATGCTCAAAATAACACAAAATCACACAAATACAAAATCTCAAGTAATCCTCGTATCTAGTTAGTCACTCTATCAACTTAGCGGTTGCAGTGATTTGCACTCCATGCAATTCGATGAGATGAGTGAGTTACCATAGGGCTACTTAGGGTAAACTAATCATTTCGAAACAACGATGAACCCCCCTCAAATATCGAAGAATACCAAGATGGTCGGACTGCTCCACGGGTACGATGGAATTATCCTAATTCCCTTATGACATAAAAAGCACTGAGCTAAGTGATTCAACACAAAGCCTAAATAGAAGCGTTCATCCTAATTACCTAAGAAGGCCATTTATGACTGAACCGCTCCATGGGATAGGGATGAATGATCATCATGAACAGTTGAGATTATGCTTGGATGGGGGTTTACCCATTAAAATAACAAGCACTAGGAAGGAACCAAATTAGTCATAATGATCAAGTGACTTGTCCCTTCATTTATTGCTCGTCCCTCATTAATTCATTATGTGAGGGGGTAGTTCAAATATTTAAATAATCATAATCAAATTCAACCAAAGATCACTTGATCATATAAAAATTACGTTCGTCCTACGAATCATTGTAGAAAACTATTACAAAATTTCCCTCGTTTGCTATGTTCATAAGCAAAATATGACATTTTTAGTTTGTAGTTCTCCTCCGGTCAGATCTCATTGTAGTGACAAAAGCTACCCGATTGTGTTTGAGGAATGAGTGCAAGTGAATATGTGCAAGTCCTATGCTAAATTAAGTCTTCCAATACATTTAAGCAATGATTCAAGGGTGCATGCCATCTTGCATGATTGGGCCATTCAACATTGATCAGACCAATGATCATCATACACCCTACAAAAATGGCAGTCTATGTTTTTTCTCAGCACTGTATTTTTCCCACACAGTGCATCTCAAAAAGGGGTATCTATAGACACCTAAAACATGTTGTGTTTAGGAGAACTACTCACATCGGTACATTCATAGATCATGTGACTAAACCTTGGAACCCTTCAAGTACCAAAAGTGATTTTCACCACTCATCTAGGGCAGTTTTGGCCCATCCAAGCCTGACCGCTATGAACCAGAGCGACTGAAACCTAGTTGCTAAAGCTCAAAGTAACCAATCCATAGCCACTGCAGACGACAATGACTAGACCCTAAAATAAAACTTCTCATCAAACCAGCCTAATGTTGGGTGAAAGTGGTAGTTTGCATGCAATAATGTCGAGCGGGGATATATTTGCATTCCTCCTCACAACCATTCTACATGAAAGACTCAAGTATGGATTTAGACATCAGTCAACTGGCCCACAAGGGTGGGCAAAGACTCAAATTATCATGCTAACAAATAATTTGTATGCAGGATTCAGTCCTAGGGTTTTCAAACCTAAACCTAGGACCTCAACATAATATAAGGTGCAAACCTAAGAGCACCAAGGGATTGGCTAGAATCAATTGAGGACTTTCTTTTATCATCTTGGAGAGCTTTTCATACTTGAAGAGCTTCTCCTATAACAAAGCCCTATCAGATTGAAGATAAAATTGGAGTACCTTTTAGAAGCAACGAAGTGCTAGCCAACTAAGGGGTGACCATATACAAGATATTCAATACATCGAATAAAAGCGGTAATCATTTCAACATCAGCAAAAATCCTATATCCATAACCTTGGAGCAATAGAGATAGGTTTCATCTTAGCGGCCACTGTCTCGGATAGTGGCCCGCAGGCCTAGTCTAGGGTTCTTAGCATTAGATCTTTTATTTAGCTTATTACATATTTTTATGCCATTAGAATATATCTAATTTATTTCATGTACTTACGTTCATAGCATTAGTTTCTATTGTCATTGAGCATATTTTTGTTTATCATTAGGGTTATCACTAACAACCTCATCTGGGGAGGCTATCTCGGGCAGTTGAGCATTTGTTGTTGTTTTAATTCTTGAAGAACAAGAAGTTCATTGGACAAGTTATCAACATACGAAAGCAAGAGGATCCCTCTAGAAACCAGACCTAGAGAAGGAGGCATCTGTAAGCCCTCATACAGTTTTGTGTGCGTCACTGGGAAGCCTGTGAGAGTGCATCTCCCCTTATGAGGGGATATCACACATCTACTGCCCTATTTTGTAAAATTTGTATCAAAATAAAGGGAATCGCTCAGAGGGATCTATATGTAACCAAACTTGAGAAAAAGCAATAAAAATCATGACCTATTCATTTCTTCTCATTTTGGTTGTATCTTTCATTTAATGCATGATTAAGTAGATAATATTCGTAAATAGAGTGGTGGATGGTGCACCACTTCCTCGGGGTAGCTACTGGGGGATGTTACATATTCTATTGGAGGAGAGTAACATTCAATTTGCAATGTTAAAAGAGTCATAATATATTCATGCCCACAAAGTATAATGTTCCTGCCAAGTGTTAAGCAAGATAAAGTTTGGTAGAGCACCACAAGAGACATTAAAAAGAAGTGTAAAGACTTTTGGTGCCACTTGGCTTTTGATACTATGAACACCAATCATGATTGAAGGAAGATGCAACATCTAAGGAGTTCATATTAGTTCATGGGCTGAAAATAGCCTAAGTACAATGAAGGGAGCATGTAGAAATAGGAATTGAGAACCTTGGAGAAGCTTGGAAATCATAGAGGAGAGGTACCGAATTGAATGAGCAAGGCGATGCATTAATTAAAGCAAGAGAGAAGTTTGCTTTGAGTGCAGGTTACAGCAGGTTACATAGTTGATACAAGCCATGTTTGGCATATATCATATACAAGAAGGTAATAATTATTTAATTCATAACCTTTGCAAAGTTTAAAGGAGGTATAAGGCATATTTTTAGGATAAAATTAATTAAGCTTTTGTACTTAAGGTTATTTTAATAATAGGATAAATAAGGTGATAAATTATAACCTTAGATAAAGTATTGAATACCTTAGAAGATATTTGAAGTGAGAAGCATTGAAATTACTTTATTCAATTTTGGAATTCATATTGCATTAAAATATTTACAAATTATTAAACTTGGAGGTATAAGGATTTCCATATTAAAATTGAAATATTGAATTTGCAGTTATCTAAATTTCCAATTAGGGAGTTATAAGGAGTTCAACACCAATTTAAATATCTTGAAATTTAGAATCTATACTATTGAAAATTAAAGGATAGAGGAAGCAAAACATAAAGTTGGAAACTACATTGGAATTAGTCTCTTACTCAAATTAATAATACATAAGGAAACCAACTATAAAGCCTTGAAGATAGAAAATTATTTCAATTGAAAGTGCATCAAAAATATCTTTAGCTTTCTATTCACAAATAGGGAGAAATAAGGTGAATAATAGTAGTTGAACATTAGGGATATAAAATATATTCAACTCAAAGGAAAACCAAGAAATCTAAGCACTTTATCAAAAACATAGTACATTCAAAACACTTGGGAGATACAAAGTGATTCTACAAAACTTGAAAATTGAAATAATACTAGGGAGCCAAAAATAATACTACCTATAGATTTGAAATATTACAAATAAGAAATTACAAAGCATACTACAAAAGTTGAAGAATTGAAAGATAGTATTTGATCGTATACTCAAAACACTAGGGAGTCATAAGGTAGTCAACCTCAACAGTTTTTGAAAGTTAAAAGATTCTATCAAAACTATTCTCAATATCAAATACTAAGGAGTAAAAAGGATTTCTACTTCAAATAATACAATGAATAATGATATGGAAAACATCATTAGAAAGGAAAGGGTAAATATTATAAAAATTGGAATCAAGAATTTACTTACAAATTCTGAAGGAAAATTAGAAAACTTTAAAACTCTAGAATATTATCTGCATGCTAGAATCATTGAAGCAATCAATAATGGAAAAGATGATATTAGCAAAAGGAATTGATTGAATCACTTAAAGATAAAATAAAAATAGATGAATCCTTCCTAGAGAAGATATTTCATTCTTCATGCAATATTGATACTTCAAGTTATTCTAACTCAAGATCTTATCATGATGCTTTAAGTGATTGCTCAAAATATTGTATACTAAAGAAGACTTGTGATAAGAAGGACAAAGGCAAAGAGAAAATATTTTTGCAAGAATATGATGATAGCATGACAGTTCATGAAAGCACAAATACTGACTCTAATGATGAATATAAAAAAGAGGAACCTAACAAAGGAGGCATACAGTTCAATGTAAATTGAAGAAAAATGATTCAATTGAAGACTAAAGTCTTCAATACCCAAATAATGTAATACAAGGGGGTGTTGGAATATACTACATTATTTGATACATGCCAATGTACCACCATGGGTACATGTTTATATTAGGAGTTTGTCTTAGATTAGGATTTGAGTATTTACTTAATGCAATGTAATAAATGCACAAGTATTATTAGAATGTGAAATGATGTAAATGTGCATATTGTCCATGTGTACATGAGTCATAAAATAGGAATATAAAGATTCATAGGTAGGTGAAATGCCAAGAGACACATCTCATTATATATAGACCTTTATAGAGAGAGTTAAGTGACAATTTTGGAGATCACAAGGCATAGTAGTAGTAGATACAATGTAGAGCATGTATGCAATATGAAGTGTTTGATATCTCCACTTCATAGAAATGTACTATTTTTGTGAGCTTTCATTAATGGTTGATTTATGAGTATTTTAAGAAGTTTATCATACCATTTACATGCTTAGTATATTGCTTTTTCTTATATTTAATATTGCATGCTCATTTTATATCTTGTGGTAGTTATTTCATTAAATATATAGCATCAAAAGATAACACTTAAATGTGCCTCATTCGGAAGCTTTGGTGACTTATACATGGTGTTGATATCTCAAAATATTACAGTTTCCTGTTGTTATGGTTAGGAACCTTCAATACCCACATCACATGTAGATAGATGCAATCATGAAGCTCTATGAGTTTGAAATGCACTTGCAGGACAACCTCTAAGATTTTTTTGAGTCCATCTCCTCGTCAAATATTGTCTGCACCATGTTGTTCCTATGGTACTTGCATTCATTAGGGAAAAAGGAGAGATATTGTAGAAAATAAAATTGCAAAAAATGAAACCTAAGCTATGAAGCTAATACACCAAAGATCAAAAGGATATTTTGTGCAAACTATACAAGAGACTCAAGGCTCAAGTCCAAACTATACATAGAAGAGAAATTGAATGGAAATGCAAACAAGCCTAGGTATTAGGCATGAGTAAGTAGTTTTCAATACCTACAAAAAAAATAAAACTACTATTTATATACAAATATTAGGATTTTTCCCCAAAACTACACAAGTAATCCAAAATTTCTTCCCTGGATCGGGCAAGATATTTATTTGCATTCAATTTTTATGGATTCGAGGTCTCTAGAACTAGAACCATCAATGTCGAAAGGTTTAGGACCTCTATATTTGGTGCTTCTATCGCTACTTTATTTAATATTATTAATTTTCTTGGATTATTACACCCAAATGGCATCGATAGGTGAATTTAAGGCTCTTCGGCAAATACTCCATTTATGAGCCCCTTCGTCCTTCCATAGGGAATTGTGTATACATGCTCACTTTGAAATCATGTTCTTTCATTCTCTAAAAATTATACCCAGTGGCCAAAGATGCTTTTCCTTCAATCGAACGGGTGATGAAGCTCCTCATACATTTTTTCTTATTTGTGTATTCCCTTATGGATCGTGGACCATTGAAATCAAATGGTTGGTGTTGTTAGAGATATTACATTATTTGGTATATTTATATATTTGTAAATATTAGGGTATGTGATTTATATTTTTTCTAAAGTATGTGTCAATGTGTAGGATGGGTCTAAATTTCATGTAGTAAAGTGTATAGGTGTCAAGTACACAAGTGAATATGTAAAGTGAAGAGACATGTGAGGTTTGTCTTATCATGAAATAGTAAAATTATGCATCTCCTAGGTATATGAGGAGAGCAACAGTCTAAGGTTATATTATAGAGACAAAGCTCCATGTATTGTATTAAATAATCGTCAAGAAATATTGTAACAGAGATCTTGTATGTTTACTCAAAAATATTGTGAGTATTATTTTGAAATAGTGTTGTTATGTGATTGATTTATATCAGTTAGAGTATTTCATTTATATTAGACCCTAGATATTGATATCTATTACTTAATCTAGCTAAAAAGTTATTAGTGGTATCAAAGCCACATATCCTCACTTTTTTTGAGAAGCACTTTTGTTATATTATTGATGTTTTGATAAGAATTAAGTTGGTTTTTGTAATATTGAATATAATTAGGCAAAATAGAGATTTATTCTATTCTAAAAAATCCTAGTAAGCATTTGAACATAGACTAAAAATCTATAGTTTCTAACATCATTATTAAAGAGAAAACTCCATATTAAAAGAATAATGGAGTTATACTCTAAAAGCAAGTCGTCTAAACGTTGAAGCTAGTGGCAAGTGCAACAGTTGGTGACTATGATGAGTCTAAGGAAGAAGGTAGACTATGATGAGGCTAAATAGGAATTCAAAGAGTGGTTTGTGATGATTTGAGATAATATAAGCCAGACTGAGGTATCCTAGAAAGAGTAGTAGAACCATGATATTGAATCTAAAAATCTAAAGTGCAACCTACGAGGAAGGACACAAATCATTCATTTTGAACCAACATAATAAAAGGTAAAATGATTGAACGTTGAGAAGAGAAGAAAGGTATTAAGGTTAAATGCACCTGAGAGGTGAAGTGCCATTGGAGTTGAGAAGACATTGAAGCAAAGAGAAGATAAGGTGGAATATGCCTAAGAGCCTTAGAGCCTAAGATCTAGAGAGCCAAATTGAGAGTACTCAAGAAGAGGAGAAGACTCCTTATATTATTCAAGAAGCCTTGCATGAGTAATGTACATATTAAGCACCCTTGACATCTAACATGTTCTAGAAAAGTTTGAAGTACCCTGATGAGTTTAGAAAATATTAAGTGTAGAGGTAAGGTTTATATTTAATTTTTGTAAAAAAATATTTGAATTATTGAGCGCTTAATTTAGGAGTTATAAGGAGCAAGTTTAAATTATTATTTGATTAATACTTTTAGGAGAGATAAGGTGATATTGCATTAAATAGTGATTAAAATAAATTTGAATTTTGGAGAGATAAGGATTGATTATTTGAATTTGATAATTGATTGAAAAATCAAATTTGAGTATTAAATATTGATTGATTAATTTTAGAAGTTGAAGATTTAAAATTTTTTGATTGTTTGATTAAAAATTTGGGAGATATAGGGGGAGGGTCCCGATACCTTCCCTGCTCCCCCTCCCCTGGTTCCTGCCCAATCCCTGGCTCTTCCCAGGTCATCCCTCCCTAGGATTGTTTGTTGTAGATGATCTCCTTGAGGGAGATCCTTCTCCTCTTTTTGCACCTCTCCCAGTCGTTCAGGGTTCCCTTGTTTGAGTTTTTGGCCTGGTGCTTCCCAGGGTTCCTTGTTGTTTTTGGGATCCCTTCCCTTTTTTTCCCTCAGGCTTCCCCCTGGGGTTTTCTGCAGGTTTTTGGCATGGATTTGGTTCCCTGCAGTTCTCTGGGTGGTGGGGGTGATTGGTTGGGTTTTTGATGGCTTCCTGGGGTTTCCTTTGAGGTCCTTACTGCTTTGGGGGTGGTCTGGGGGGCCTCTTTCCCCTTTTTGCTAGTGAATCCTCTCTAGGATCCTGTGGTTGTTGTTGGTCTCATCCCTGTGGGGAGGGCCCTCTTCGATTTCTTGTTTGGATGCTTCTTCGTGTTGGTTCTGCTCCTTGGTGGATGCCTTGGGCATTTATTTGGCCTTGGGGGAGATTAATCTTTGCCTGGGCTATTCCCAGCCTTAGTCCAAATTCCCTAAAGTTTCTCTTGTGCAAGAATGGGATTCTTGGCCCCTGCTGTTGGGGTTCTCTAGGTTCTGCTGTATTTTTCAAATCTTGGGGGGATCTGATCTATGCATGCAGACCCTGGATCCCCCAGGCTAGGCTCCCAGGGATCCCATATTTGTGGCTGTTACCTCTTCCCGCCTGGGATCCCCAGTCCCTGTATCCCTGGTCCCTTAACCTGTTGTCTTTTCCTGCTGGTTGTCTTGGGGGCGGGATTCTCTTGGTGGTGCTTTCTAGATGCTTTTCGATGGGCGGTATCTCCTATTTTCTGGTTTTTAGCTACTTCCTACTGGGCGGTATTCCCCCTTTTTTCTGGGCAGGATGGTTTCCCGTTGGGCAGGATTCTCCAAAATCGTTGGGTTTCCCGTTGGGCGAGTTTTTCTCATGTCCTGCTGGTTTTCTTGGGAGGTAGGATTCACTTGGTATAGGTTTTTGCTACTTTTTGTTGGGCAGGATCTACACTGGGATGGATTTCTGTTGCTTCTCGTTGGGTGGGATTCACTCTTTGGTGGTTTTTCGACTACTTCCCGCTAGGCGGGATTTATATTATAATGGTTTTTTGCTGCTTCTTGTTGGGTGGGATTTACATGATGGCGGTTTTCAGCTGCTCCCCACTGGGCGGGATCTTCAAACTTACCTTCCTTCAAAATTGGTGGTTTCCCACTGGGCGGGATTGTTCAAATTTACCTGTTCCCATTGGGCGGGATTTCTGTTTGTTTTTCATTTTCAGGGTATTGGTGCCTTGGGCCTAGAATTTTGTTGTAATGGCTTATTATCGACATGTTATTACCAACTCTTATGTAATCAGGTTTTGGGATCCTAGTTAAAACCCGTTGTAAATACAAACGCTACTTAACAAAAAAAAAAAAATGGGAGATATAAGGTATTTTATATCAAAGGAAGTAATTAGGAATAAATCATGACAATACTTAAATACAAATATGATAGAAATTCAAGATATTGGTTTATTGATTCAGGAGCAAATAGACACATGACTAGAAATAAACAATGGTTCAATACCTTTCAAGAAAAATAAATTAACCAACTTATCTGATGTAAAAGGAATAATTGAAAATGTGTTATATGTACCAAGATTGATTGCTAATATACTCTTAGTGTCTTAGATGATAGATCAAAATTTGGTGGTTGAGTTCAAATTTATTGAAAATAAAAAGAAATGTATTATTACTAGACAAGGAAAACTTATAGCTTCTAGTTCCTACAAAAATGGTCTATTTTCCTTTGATACATTACCAAATATGGTTCTATCAGTAAGAACATTAGAAACAAGAGAACTTTGGCATAAAATACTAGGACATATAAGTGCATCCTCTTCAAATAAAATGAGCATATTATTAAAATTAATGTGTACTTTACCCCTACTTTATAATTTTAAATTTTAGGGGGTAAAATTTTAATTTTATAAGGATATCCTCACATGCACATGAGGACACCTGGCATATTGGTAGCAGATCCTATAAAAAATCCAAATTTAAGCAATTTTGCTAGAGTACAACTAGGATGGATGACCACTTGGGAAGTCCCGGAGCTACACCTATTGAGGGACATTCTATTTTGCATTTTTTGAGCACCTATATTTTCATGAGTATAGCCTTATGTATACTAGTTGGAAAGTTTTTTTGAGAGGGACACAATGGTGAGGTCATTTTTGAGTTTTATGACCATTTGATATGGTTTTTTTAAGCCAAAATTATACAATGTATTTGGCTTTGAAGAAGGCATTATTCTCTTGAAGGCATTGATATTGTAATCTTGGAGGCACTACTTGGGCCTATTTTTTGGCCACTTTTACAATACAATCATCATCATCACAAGGGGTGATTTAGGGCCCCTTGTCCCTTGCTTGTGGAGTTTTTTTGTGTGGCATTTCTCTTCACCACATTGTGTTTAGTGCTTGCATCTCCTTACTTTGCTTACATTCTTAGCTTGCTATTTCATTTTGTAACCAAGTGTAACTCAAATTGCACCTAAGCACTTGTTTTGGCACATCAAATTTTCAAGCAAGTAAGAAAGCATAATTTCTCAAGCAAGTAAGCAAGCACATCTTTGTAATAAGAAAAATTTCACCCCCACTTCTTTCTTTCCCACTTCTCACTCTCCTAGGCTGGAATAGGTCACTTGTGTTCAAGCTTCCTCCCACTGTTGGAAACACTTATTGATTCAGAGTGGAAGAGCTAGGTGAACCCTCCATACATTTTGGATATTAAGTGGTGTACCCTAGACTCTTTTGAGGGCCTCATACTTGGCACTAGTGTTCCTAGTCACCACCTTGGTTGAGTTCCCTCCTAATCATGATGTCCACAAATCTACTAAGTGGCCTCACACAAAAACTAGATGGAGCAGATTCATTTGCAAACTGAAAATTTGAGATGGAGTCTATACTAATGATGAATAGTATGTGGGACTATATGAGGGATAGAAAAGAAGGTGAACCACCATTGACTCCACCTACAAATGATGCAACAAAAGCACTCTTTGAAAAGAATTCTAATATAGCACTAAGCTTAATCAAATTATCTACTGGGATTTCATGTAGAGAAATAGTAAGGGCTGCCACTACCCCAAAAGAAGCTTGGGATGCACTCAAGAGATTGTTTGATAGGCCTAGTTCTGATAAAATCTTATATTTGAAACATAAGTTGCATAATATTTGTATGAAAGGCTCACTTACCAATTATCTCATGGAAGTGAAGTCTATTAGAAATTATTTTTTAGCTGTTGGTTCAACTCTTCCTGATAGTGAGTTAGTTCCAATCATGTTGAGAGGCCTCCCTTCTAAATTTCATGCATATGCTACCATGTTAAATCTAACTAGTAAAACATTGAGTGCACCATTTGAGGAGATTGAAGTTCTTCTCAAGCAACATGAGCAAGCCCTCATCAAGGATGAAGAGGTTGATTCTACAACAACAACCTTTGCCACCAAAGCATATTTTCAAGACAGACCCAACAGGGGTCCACAACAACAGAATCAGAGAGGCAGATAGAGATCTCAGCCAAGATAGCAGTAACAACCACGTCAACAACATCAACAACAATACCAACAATAGCCACAATAGCAACAATAGAGATGGCAAGCAAGACCTCCTCAAATGGGTCAACCTAATAGAAGGCCTCAAAATTATAGGCCTCAACAACAAAATCAACCCAACCAACAAGGGTGTGATTATTGTGGAAAGTGGGGGCATTCAACAACTGATTGCTACCAAAGAAATAGGCAAAGGAATCAAAGGGGCCAACAAGACCACAATATTAACACATTGTATGTAATAGATCAAATTCATGTTGAGGATAATGATTGTTGGTACATAGATTTAGGGGTAGCTAAGCATATGATAGGAAGGCAAGATTGGTTGACAAAGGTAAAACCTGCCCAAAACCAATTCATTACTTTTGGTGATGAATGTGCCCTTCCCATTGAAGGTGTAGGAGATGCACCACTTGCCTTACACAATGGGAATAATGTTCCTACAACTGATGTATTATATGTACCTGGTCTTAAGAGGAGTCTACTTTCCATTGGCCAACTTACAGATAAGGGTTACACTATCTTTTTTGACAAAGACAAATGTTACATTCAGGAACCATATGGCAATGTCAAAGCCATGGGAGTCAAGAAGGATGGTGTCTACTACCTTCTTACCCAATCTGTAACCCAACACTCCTTGCATACAACAACTATATTTTCTTTGGAGTATATGTGGCATGAAAGAATGGGTCACTTAAACTTTCATAATCTTCAAATGATGGCAAGAAAGGGTTTGGTAAAAGGACTTCCTCACCTTAGGGAGTCTAAATGCTTTTGTGAGCCATGTGTTATTGCCAAACACCATAGATAACCTTTTGAGTCAAGAAAGGCTTGGAGAGCCAACAAACCATTACAATTGGTTCATTCAAATATTTGTGGGCCAATGTCTATTCAATCACATACTAGGGCCAAATACTACATCACATTCATTGATGATTATAGTAGGAAGATATGGATCTACCTAATTCAGTATAAATGGCAAGCCCTTGATACATTCAAAGACTTCATGGCACTTGTAGAAAGAGAAAGTGGCTATCAAATCAACACATTGAGGTCATATAATGGTGGAGAATACATCTCCAAAGAGTTTTTCAACTTTTGTAAGCATCATGGCATAAGGAGGTAGTTCACAACTCCTTATACACCTCAACAAAATGGAGTAGCTGAGAGGATGAATCAGACAATCACAAATAGGGCCAAATCTATGCTACTTGTTGTTGAGTTACCAAACATATTTTGGGGGGAAGTTGTTCTTACTGCTGCCTACTTGACCAATAGGTCATACACTAAGGCTTTGAATGACATAACACCAGAGGAAATGTGGAGTGGAAAGACGCCCTATGTGGGCCATTTTAGAGTCTTTGGATGTGATGCTTATGCTCACATACCTCATCAAAAAAGAAAGAAACTTGATGATAAGAGCCACAAATGCATCTTTGTTGGCTATAGTGATAGTGCCAAAGCCTATAAGCTATATGACCTTGTTTCCAAGAGGATTTTTCTCTCTAGGGATGTTACTTTCAATGAGTATCCCCCATAAAATCTACCTCCTATGGCCCCTTCATTTCAACCAAACATGGAAACAATTGCTCCTTTGGCATCCACTCCTTCACTAGATCCTTCCTCTTCCATCACAAGTCAAAGCCTTCCTCAACCTGAGGAACTCCCCACTCATGATCCATGTCCTCCTTCCCCTCCTACTTTACCTCCATCTAATGATATTGCCACATCATCAAATCCTTTACCTAAGTGGGTTCAATCTACCATAGATGCAACCCAAAGCCACTTGCCCACTTATACAGGTAAAAGGCCTTCCACCCTAAGACACCAAGTTAACTATGCACTCATGGCCAAAGTCCTCAGCCAACTAGAACCTTCTAATGTCAAAGAAGCACTTGGTGATCCTAAATGGACTCTTGCCATGGAACAAGAGTTGGATTCCATTGAGTGGAATCACACATGGGAGTTAGTTGATTTACCCCAAAGCAAGTCTACCATTGGCACAAAATGGGTGTACAAGGCAAAGTATAAATTAGATGACTCATTAGATCGCTACAAGGCTTGCCTAGTAGCTAAAGGCTATAAGCAACAAGAAGGGATTGATTATGAGGAGACATTTTCTCTTGTGGCAAAAATGACTACAATCCGCATTGTTATTGCTTTAGCCACTCAGAAACATTGGCCTATATATCAGATGGATGTAAAAAGTGCCTTCCTCAATGGTGCATTGAAAGAAGAAGTATATGTTGATCAACCACTAGGGTACATAGTTAAAGGCCAAGAAAACAAAGTCCTCAGATTGAAGAAAGCTCTATATGGGTTGAAGCAGGCACCAAGAGCTTGGTATGCCAAAATTGATTCTTATTTCATCAACCTTGGTTTCACTAGATCTGTAACAAAATCTACTCTCTATGTGAAACATTGGAGGAACCGCATCATTTTAGTAACATTGTATGTGGATGATCTTCTCATTACAGGTGATGACATAGATGGAATAAGGTTTCTCAAAGAGGACTTATGCAAAAATTTTGAGATGACTGATTTGGGCCTCCTTCACTACTTCTTAGGCATAGAAGTGTGGCAACAACCTAGCAAGATCTTCATCTCCTAGGCTAAATATATTCAATCTCTTTTGGAGAGGTTTTGCATGGAGGAGTGTAAACCATCCCCCACTCCCATGGAAACCCGATTGAAATTGATCAATAGTGATGATGAAGAAAGGATTGATGGCACCCTTTACAAGCAACTAGTTGGAAGTTTGATCTACTTAACTTCAACTAGACCAGATATCACTTTTTCAGTAGGCCTTGTTTCCATATTCATGCAGGATCCCAAGAAGAGTCATTGGATAGCAACTAAGAGGATTTTGAGATTCCTCAAAGGGACCCCCCATCATGGTCTTATGTATACAACATGTGATGATTTTTCATTGATTGGGTACACAGATTCAGATTGGGCTAGTTGTCCTGAAACTAGAAGATCAACTATTGGTTACTACTTTCAGTTGGGTCAGGGTACCATCTCATGGAGCACCAAGAAACAACATACAATTTCCTTGTCTTCAGTAGAAGCAGAGTATAAGGTAGCAGTTGAGGCAACTAAGGAAGCAATTTGGTTGAGGCAACTACTTAAGGATATTGGGCTACTCATATATGGTCCAACACACATATATTGTGACAATCAAAGTACCATTAATATGATCAAGAATCCAGTCTTCCATGCCCGAACAAAGCACATTGAGATCCATCATCACTTCATTAGAGAAATGGTCCAAGAGAACATCATACAGATGGAGTACATACCTACTCAAGATCAAGTGGCTAACATCTTCACAAAGTCACTTGCACTTGACAAATTCTCCAAGTTCAACAAAATGCTCTATCTATGTTGTAATGGAAGTCAACATTAAGGGGGAATGTACCTAATGTTGACTTTTTTTTTTAGGAAAGTACACATTAAGGGGGAATGTTAAAAATATTGTAATGTGTATCTTTCCCCTTCTTTTCTTTGATATGTATCCATGACATGTGTCATGTATTTTTTCATATGGTGACATGTGTCACCAACCTTTAGCTTTCCTCTTTGCTATAAAGGCATTGTAATCTATGATATATTTTAAGATTTAAAGTTTATTTATTTAGGCTATTGCATGTTGCCTCCATGTTTATGTGCATGTTGTATCCTATTATATTTGGACTTGATAGAGGTCCAATATTATATGTGTTGGAAGCTAAAAAAAACTAGAGATTCGAGGATAATAAGAGAGCAACATTTGGGTAGCATTAATAGCCATAAATTTTTAGAATTCAAGAGAGCAACTTGGAGGAGAGTTGAAGCTACAAAACTATATACTTGGGCAGCAAGTTAAGGAGCTTATTTGAGCAGTAAGAAGAGTTGTATAATAGACAAGTTGAAAGCAACAAAGTAATACAAATTGAATCTGCAAATTTATCAAACTTGAAGCAGCAAATAGGTGAGTTAAATCACCAAGAAATCAAGCTACAAACAGAGACCAAAAAGGTATTCAATTTTGGTGTAAAAGGTTCATTATTTGAACACTTATATTTATCTTATTATTAAGTTTTATTAAGCACCAAATTTAAGGGTTTAAAGTTGCAAGAGGAATATTTATAGTTTAAGTCTTCAAGGAATTGTAAAAGATAGTATTTACAAAGGATTAAAACCTACACAAAAGAAAGAGGAGTTAGATATTTTTCAAAAGAAAAATAAAAATATCAACTTCCTACTATCTATTGAAAGTAAATAAGACATTATTCTAAAGTAAATATTGGATATACTATAGTGTAAAGAAAGCTACCCAAAAAGACATAGTATTGACATAGGTTTGGAAGCTTAGAATCACAATTAGAAAGTTAATGAAGCATTGAGCTAGCAAAGAGACACAGTAGAGAGTTGCCAAGGAGGAGAAGGTAACATTGAATCCACCATTATCATGACTTGCAAAAAGAAGAGTCACCACTACCACATCCAAAAGGAGAATCCACCATAATATGAAGGCAAGGTGAATATTTGAAAGCACGTGGGGGCAAGTATATTTGCATTCCTATATAAAAAGTAAGGTTTAATTATCATAGCACCCCAATAAAGCAAAGGAAGTGCAAGAACCAAGCATATTTTACTATTGGAAGAATGAGAACACAACAAAGAAAGAACGGGTGTAGTGTCATATGTTATTGAGCATTCAAAAAGCAAAGGGTTGTAGCAAATGTGGGATCATCATTGAAGAAGCCAAATAGAAGAAGTTACAGTGCCAATTAAAGAATGTTACAGTTAAAAGAGTGTTATATTAAAGAGATTGCATGGAGAAAAGTTACACTTTACAAGTGCCATGTGGAATAAGGGTTATGAGTATTAGTGCCACCCAAAAGAATGTTATAGTGCAAAGAAGATTGCCAGTTTGAGATAGGATAACACCATACCTAATGCAAGAAATTTTATGCCACTTCTAAAGCAAACAAAGCATATTAGGAGGATAAATAATGTTATAGAAATAACTTGCAGTGCTTAGAGGGTGAATAAGTAGAAGAGCCACTGGTGCCAAGTGTCACATAGCCAAAGAAAACTCCAAGGGATGTGCAAACACATGCCTTGCATGAGTGAAAAGTCTTACATTTACCTATGCAATAAGAAGACATACAAGGAGTACATAAAGTATAATAGAGAAGAGCAAAGTGGAGGTAAACCTAGTGCATAGTGAGGAGAACATAACCAACAAGTGTAATTGGAGAGCACATTGAAGATAGTCAACATTTTGAAGCACCAAAAGCAAGTATAATTAATGTTATCATAAGCATTGGAGAAGGAGAATTGAATAGCACAACTTGCAAGTAAGTCAAAGGGAGGAAGACTTCAGACTCAACGCATGCAAAAGATAAAGAAGGTATTGCATTTATTTAAATCAAAGCGCATTTTTATAAAGTAAAGGATGAATAAGGAACTTTATTACTAAGGTTAAAACTAGTTAATCTTTAATGCTTGAGATTAATTAGATAGTTGGAGATATAAGGAATTGCTTTGATATAGTACAACCTTAAATGCTTTATTAAAATATTTGAAAGCAATTTTTGAAGCAAGGAAGTTTAATTAAAAGCATTTGAATTACTTTATTCAAGCATAAGAAATATTTACAAATAACTCATTTGGAGGAAAAATGAATTCTACATAGAAATTAAAATATTAAGTTTGCAAATAACCATAGTTTATAAATTTCCAATTAGGGAGATATAAGGAGTTCTACATCAATACAGATTATTATATATATATATATTTAATTTACATGGTGAAATCAATAGCCACCACAAATCTGGATAGGTTGTTTGAATTTTATGGCCACCATAGTATTCTATGTTGTCCACCTCAAAAGTCGCCACATAGTTCTTCATACAGTTCACTCCTATAAACACCATGCCACAATCATTATAAACCTTTTACACCGCTGAAAGCACCAAGAAAAGGACAAGCATTTAGTCCAACGAATCAATACAGATTATTGAAATTTAGAAATTATTGAATTAAAAATTGAAAGAAGCAAAATATTACACTGATAGAAAGTTGGAAATTACATTTTGAATTCGTCTCTTGATCAAATTTATGAGACATAAGGAATTCATATTAAATATCTTGAAAATATAGAACCTTATCAAAAACTTGAAGGGAGATCATAAATTATCTTTAGCTTTCTATTTATTCATTCATAGGGAGAAATAAGGTGAAAATTTGAAGTTGACCAATACGGATATAAAAGGGATTCAACTCAAAGAAACTAAAAAAAACTAAGCATACTATAAAAACATATTGCACTCAAAATAGTTTGTAGATTCAAGTATTTTACAAAAACTTGAAACATAAAAAAGATCTTATCAAACTTGATATTTTACTAAAATACTTGGGAGTTAAAAAGAAAACTACAAAAGTTAAAGAATTGAAAGATAGTATTTTATAATATACTCAAAACTACAGGGAGATATAAGGTAGCTTACAAGCATCATCATGACAACAAATAAGTTCATTCTTACATAATCCCAACTTCTTAAAGGACCTAATTACTCTTCATAGAAAATAAAGTGAGGTTAATATTGATAGTTTAAAAGCTTTGGGATATTTTTAAAGGAGTAAAAACTAAACCTACTACAAGGTATAGTGAGATTCAAATTTTTGAATAAAATGAAGCAAAAGCACTCATGATAATAACTTTTGCAATTATAGATGAAAAAAAATGATACATTAGTTCAATCACAACTTCTACAGAAGCTTGGAAAACCTTAGCCAAGATATTTGAAGGAAAGAATAAAGCCATTATCTTGAATCTTCAAACTCAATTGCATTCACTAAAATTGAATAGTGGTGAAAGTGTAGAACTATTCCTAAGGAAAGTAGCAGATATAAAAGGAAAATTGTTAACTTTAGGATAACGGGTAGAAGATAAGTTTCTTGTTCAAGTAACCCTGAGAGCACTTTCAGAAAGCTACAAGCATTTAGTTACATATTTACAAATTCTAAGTAAATATACATCAATTGATGAGTTAGCCAATATTATATAGGAATATATAGAAAATACAGTAAAATATGAAATGACTAACAATGAATTATTTAGAAAATATAATCCACAAGGAAATGTTGCATCATCTCAGAAAGGAAGATCAAGATGGAATAATAGATACTATCAAGTATGCAGGAGGAAAGGACAGTACCAATTATTGCAGATTCAATCCTAGAAATCAGTATCAAGGAAATAAAATGATTTTTGGAAGATAATCAAATAGGTCATTCCAACCAAGACAATATCAGAATCAATATAATCCACATCATCAATACTTTCAGCACCCATATACTTCTCAAAATCAATACAATCATCCAAAACTGCAATATAGAAAAGGAAAAAAAAAAGGACACTTAGTTCAAGAGATTCAAGAAAATTAGGAACTAGAAGAACCTATAGATGAACATGAAGTTAAAGCTCTCTAAAAAAAAATAGGATTTTATAAAGATACTAACTATTTACTTGATCAGGATACATACAGGGAGCAAAATGAAGAAGGTAAGAAAGAAGAGCTTAAATTCCAGAACCAGGATGAAGGCCATATTGAAGACTAAAGTCTTCAATAACCAAATAATATAATATAGAGGGGTGTTGGCATATATTACATTTATGTTACATGCTAATGTACCATCTTGGGTACATCATTAGATTAGGAGAGTGTCTTAGATTAAGGCTTGAGTATTTACTTTATGTAATATAACAAATACACAAGTATTATTAGAATGTGCAATGATGTAAATGTGCATAGTGTCCACATGTACATGATTCTATAGGATAGGAATATGAAGAGTCATAAGAAGATGGAAGACCAAGAGTCATATCATTATATATAGGCCTTTTATAGATAGAAGATGGATCAAGCAAGAGTAATAGATTAGTTAATAAGTTGATAGACTAGAGTAGATACAATGTAGAACTTGTATGAAGTATGAAGCATTGAGATCTCCACATACTGTAACAAGTTCAAATTTTTGTGATATTTCATTAATGGCTATTTCATGAGTTAATTCAAGAAGTTTCTCATGTTATTTACATGCTTATTAGATTTTCATTATCATAAATATAACATTGCATGCTTATTTCATTACTTTTGGTTGCATTTCCTTTAAGTTTATAGCATCAAAAGCTAATAATACCTCTTTGGGATGCCCTAACCTTGTTTGAGCATAGGAAGAATTTAGAGGAAGCATTGAAGAAATAAAAATCACAAGGAAAATAAAACCCATCAATGTTGAAAGTTCTACATTATTTGGTACCTTGCAAGAATATTGCAAGTACCTTATAAATATTTGAGTCTAAAGTTTTGTAAATATTAGGTGTCATGTAAGTATTTAATATGTGTGGATTTAAGTAAATATTTATCATTTAGTAATTATAATAAGCGTGTCATTATTTTAAATTAATAAAATATATATCTCTTATGAGAAATATGAAGAGTCATATCTCTTTGAGTTTGATTAGATGAAGAGTTAGTGAAAGTAGAAAGATCAAGAGTCTTGTGAATGTGAAGAGTCTCATGTCCAAATTTTATATATTGAATATAAAGCATTGTAATGGTGGTCAAATAAGCTCTTAAGTAGATATATTTATCAATAATATTTTTAGTGAGTTATTAGCATTGTTATTGTTGAATGTATATGAGGATTTAAACTTATGATCCTATGTAAAAATTGTTTATATGTGAATAGTGGTATGAGAGCCACAAGGAAGAACTGTGAAAGGAGTCCACAAAGAGAAAATCATTGGAAGGCCTAATAAGGGAGACAACCCTATTGAATAAGAAATGTAAGAAGTCCCAATAAGGGAGAATCCTACTAAATAAGAATTATATGAAGGTATGGTAAGGAAGAAAACCCTGCTGAATTGGAGAAGAGCCATAGAGTGAAGAATTCCAAGTTGGAAAGTTATAGTTGGAGAATCTAAAGAATCATAGAAGTTCTATGAGGAGTTTTGAGTGAGTTTGTTGGCTATGAGAATTCTTGAGAACAAAGGATTATCCCTATGAGTGAAATATTAATATTTTGGTTTGGAGAGTTGTTGAAGGAAAATCCAAGGCAAAAAAAGTAAGCTACTATGTTGAAGCCCTTACAACAAGGAACAAGTGTATACATGAAAGCTAGATAATCATGTATTATCTTTAAAATCCATACAAAGGTTAAGTGTCTTGATAGAGAAGCAATAATTCGACAATTTATTAGATATGTGGAGAAAAGATAGGAGCATTGGAAGATATCTTATTGTCAAAATTATTTTACATTATAATTTAGTGAAAGGATATTAAAGTTGAAATTAAATTAAAGATGAAATAAAATTGATTTTGAAAAGAGAATAAAATTATTTGAGAAGGAAATATTGAAAAAAATTAAAGTTGGATGAAGTTATTATTTAAAAAGAAGGTAGAAGATTAATTTAAAAGAAGTTATTGAATTTGTGAGAAAAAGAAATTTACTAGAATACTGAATAAAGAGACAAATGACCAAGATAAAAAATTTAGGAAGAAAAATATTTAAGGAAAAAAAGGAAAGAAATAATTTGAATTATTTGAAGGAGATTAATTAATGTGAGCAAAATTATTAAAAAGGGAGAAGAATTATTAAAGTGAGAAGAATAATTATTGAAGGAAAGGAAATTAATTAAAGGAATTGGGAGGAAGTTTATTTGAAAGAAATTAAGAAATATTTTACTGAAGAAAATAAGAAATTCTATTGAAACAAGTTTGGGAGTAAAAAGGATTTATACTACAAAGGACAATGCAATGGTTAGGGCCTTGGGATCTCTTTTGGGAGACCCAGGTTCAAACCATGGTGTGCCCACAAGGGGATAGGCTAGTTGGTAGTGCCCAAGTGTTTGTCTATTGGCTACACCAATTTGATTCCTTAGAGGATCGAGGGTCTCATTGACTTTGTCTTACCTATTGGGATAGGTTTTATAGTGGTGGCATCCAAGTTCGATAAGGTTATATTACCTCATATAAGGAAAAGGTGTTATTGATTCACCTACTTAACAACAAAAATTATTAATTTGAAGGAAAAGTAACTGATTAAAGTTGAAGACAGATATGAAGAAAGTTGAATGAATTATTGAAGTGTCAATTATTAAGGAAAATAATTGTTGATTTATTTTGAACAAGAAAAAATTATTTAAAAAGGAAAAAGATATATTTGATTGAAGGAACAAGTTATTGAAGACTTACATCAAGGATAAGAATATTGAACATTGATTAAAGTGCATTCAAAAGTTTGAGTCAATAAATATTTCTTAAAAATGTTCAAGATGAGCTTTGAGATAGCATACATGAACAAGAAAGAAGCTAAATGGTACTTAGCAATTTGTAGAGAAAACCTTAACTTGATTAAGGAACAAACTAAGGCATATGGAGAATTAAAAGAAGTAAATCAAGTAAAAGAAAAAAATTTCAAATAGTGATTACATTCCAGCAAAAATATCACCAAGATAGTCAAAATGGTTCACAAGAATGAGAAAAGAAACGGAAGAAAAAAATTAAAAAAGTGAGCAATAAAATGATAAATAAAAAGACCTACTTCAACATGATACTAATAAAAATCATCAAAAGAAAAATGTAAAACTCATGGTAGAAGACACTTATAATTTGGAATCCATGAAGGCTCATGTGGATTGTGGTACTTATAAAAACATGATAGAAAATGTATGTTTTGACATTTTTCAAGAATTATATAGCATATGAAAAAAGGGATTTGAGCTTAGAAAATGAATGTACAAAAGACATATATGTTGGTATAGAATGTGATGGTAAAAATAAAGGTATATTTTTTACTAATGATTTGAAGTCTTCAAATAGAAACAAAATTATGATGACTTGTTATTTTCATAAGGTTATGATGAATTTGAAAAACATACAAAAGCAATTGGCACTAAACAAGGATATGATGAAATAGGACAAGCTAATAACAAGGATATCTCAAGATATGAGAATGATGAATTGTTACATTCTACATTTAATAGTATTTATAACAAGTTTAACAATGATGTTTTTAGAGATGTTAATAATGAGCTATGGCATTCAGATAGTGATAGAGACAATAATAATTCAAATTATTATGATTTATGGTCTTCAAAATTTATCAATCATAATCTATACTATTATGATGATTTTATTAGATCAGAGACAAACGACACTAATATTGTAATAAGAGACTATGAATACAAAATTGTGACAAGCACAAACAACTTCTATTATAGATTTAAATAGATGATAAATAAGTATTGGGACAAAGGAAGACTAGAAAAGAATTATTTGAACAAGACCAAAAGCAAAGATCAAAAAATGACAAAGGAACAAGTACATTATGAAGCAGATATTAAAAAAAAAAGATCAAAGCAAAGCATCTCCTTACCAAATAATGTAATATAGGGGGTGTTGGAAGTATTACATTTTTAGTACCTTGCAAGAATATTGCAAGTACCTTGTAAATAGTTTGTAAATATTTGAGTCTAAAGTTTTGTAAATATTAGGTGTCATGTAAGTATTTAATGTGTAGAGTTAAGTAAATATTTATCATTTAGTAATCATTAGAAGTTTGTCATTATTAGGATTCAATAAAATATATTTCTCTTATGAGAAATATGAAGAGTCATATCTTGTGAGTTTGAGGAGATGGAGAGTTAGTGAAAGTAGAAAGGTCAAGAGTCTTGTGAATGTGAATAGTTTTATTTCTAATTTGTATATATTGAAGATAAAGCATTGTAATGGTGATTGAATAAGCTTTGTAATACATTGTATTTACATTGCTTAAGTAGATATATTTATAAATAATATTTTTAGTGAGTTATTGTTATTATTGAATGTATGCAAGGATCTAAACTTAAAATACTATGAGAAAATTATTTATATGTTAATAATCTATGATCCTACAAATATTTTGTCCTAAGGCAATCCAATTCAAACCAATATCGTTTTACGCAACCCTCGTCTATGGAGATAAAGTGGTTCATAATTACATGTTAGATTCTAGATCAAGTACCTCAATCATGCCCAAGAGAGTGGTGGATGCATAAGGATTGGTGTATGAGTTTGTAAACAATAGGGTAGTTTAGCTAAAGGATGCTCTCATCTAGGTATTCATATTGGTAAAGGATCTTCCCTTCATGTTGTAGATATTCTCAGGTCTTATGGTTCAATAGAACATAACAATGATTGAGCTTTCGACAAATTTTGGCAAATGTCTATCAAGAGACTTCACCATTAAAATCAGAGGCTACCTATCATTAGATTGGATACATATGCTACTATGAACCTGGTATGGAACTAAGCTCAAAATCCTATATGAAACCTTCCATATCCATCATGTGGAGAATGTACCCTTAGTCATATTAGAAGTTGAACAGACCTACATGGTGGATGAAGGATAATTTGTATCAGACCTATCTATTGATGAGATCCACTCCTCTATTTCTAATAACAAAATGTACCAATAGGTAGTTTATACATGGGATGAAAAATACCATGGGACATTTAAGAAAGTAGGCATGGGATGAAAATTTACCTTTAGTTAAACTATAATATATTCTATACAAAAAAATCTTGGAGACATTATGTTTGAGTTGCTTTATAGAAGGATCGTATTGAGATGCACAGTTAGTTTGGAGTATTCCTTTATTTGTAAGGATTGTAGAAGCTTACAATATCACAAAAATCACAATATGTTGTGGAGTAATCCATATCATTAAGACCCTTGAGACTAATCAAAATCAATGAACAGTGCAAATTTGAGAAGACCAAGATGGGAAATTTTATTTGAAGTAGTGGTTGTCGTTAGATCACCAAGAGTAGGATACATGGAAAACAAGTGCATGATCAAGAGCCATCAAAGAAAATTCCAAGTCTAGGATAAGGGCAATGATGTATGACATGGATAGTTACCTAAGCTTTGATAATCTTTAGATCATCAGGGGCTAGGGTTTGCGAGTCATCTAATTCACAAGGGTTACTCTTGCATTAGTACCTCACACCTAGTCATATTCCACCCCTACTTAGTAGCAAGCTCTCAAGGCTAATGTACTATACTGATTGACAATACCATGTGGAGGATTTGCAATATATCAATAAATATCCAAAATAAAATCTAAAACCTATTGGCACCAACCATTCGATTGGTCAATCAAAACAACCTACAAATTATAAAATCAACAAGGTAGTTTCCATATTTTGCACCGACCTTGCATAAAAAGAAAAATAAATTCACATGATGTGAATTCAATGAGGTTGCATCCTTCCACTAACCTTGCATGTTATAAATACAACACCTCAGAAAATATGATAGTCTCATCTCACCATCCTTGCAAAAAGGATAAGTGGACATGTAAGATATCAATTCATTACTAAGAGGACGACAATTTGCCTAGGAATTAGAGATTGCATGCCTAGAAAATATGATAATATCCTCACATCAACTCTATCAAAAAGGGGAATAAACTCAAATGAGGTAAATTTAATACTAAAGGAAGATGGATGATACTTGCCACTAGCTTTGTATGAAAGGATGGAATGAATTCAATGCAAGTAGGTGCTTTGACCTTCGAAGAGAAACATCTATGAAAGAGTACCTTGCTTGCATAATTTTTATCACTAATACCCAAGCACTCTAACAAGCAATATCAAGTTGCAAATGTAGTTGTTGATCTCTCTATTCTTTCCCCTCAAATTCTCACACTTCTTTTTCTAACTTCATGCCCAATGGATAAGGTTACTACTTTTGAGATTTTGTATCTTCAACAAGCATAAGATCCATTATGAGTCGCCATAAATATAATGAAAATTCACTACATCCAAAAGAATTTTTCCTTGTCCATATTCACAATATGACCTTGGTAGGTGGCCAATTGACTACGTAAAGGAGAAGTGAGAAGGTAGAGGCCATGTTCACTGTCAACATTGAAAATCAACAATAGTCACCATATCTAAGGAAAAATAGTTGACATAGAAAACAAAAGGTAGCACTCACTATCAATTTTCTAGGTCCATGGTGAGTGTTAATCTAAATAAAAGTGGTCAAAGAAGGAACCCTAGGGCTCCATGAGCCATTGATTATTCATCCAATGGTCCCATTTCATGAAGTCATCGAAGAAACTATCGAAGGAGAACTTTGCCATTGGTCAAGACCTGGGCACATGGTAAACATGTTAGCGACCCACAATTAAAATGCCCAATCAAGGTGTTATCTAAAAGGGATCCATTGTTTATCTTGAGACGATATAATATCTAATAGTCCATGGAGTTTCAAAGAAAATGAGAAGATGCTTGGAGCATAAGAAATTATGCAAGCCACTTGATCGTGATGATCCATGGCCCATGTTTCATATAGCCATTTTAGCCTTTTTGATGATAACTAAGTAAATACCTACTATTGGTTTTTGTATGAGAACCTTTTTGGTGATAACTAAAAATGGATCTACCATTGATTGAAATGCAATAAAGACAATGGTTGTGGATTTTTTCTCCCCCATATGGTCAAGCTCATAGACCTAATTCTTCCATATTTGATTGAGCTCATGGTGGTTGTTCATGTGGCCACCACACTATCTCCCCACCATATATTCAAAATATACTAATGGTAGGATATCGAGGCAGGAATGATCTAATGACCCACAAGGGATAGGAATGGGCGTTGAAATCCAATTCATAAAATCTTGTGAACTTTCTAATTCTCAACATTTAACGGACCATGCCATCTCAAGAAGCTTTTTAGTATTTGATAAAAATATGACAAGGTCATCATTTGCAGGTCAGTCCTTTCACTTATAATCAAACCCATGACCATACACGTTTCAACTACATAGTCTTCCCACCCTACATTCAAGCCTTATCCAATAGTTAAGAAGAAACGAGGGTGAAATAACATTAGAGAGTGGTACCTGATGACTTTTTAGCCAGATTAAGTCATAGATATCAATATCTAGGATCTAATATAAATGAAATACTCTGATCAATATAGATCAATCACATATTAACACTATTTCATAATAATACTCACAATATTTTTGAGTAAACATACAAGCTCTCTATTACAATATTTCTTGATGATTCTTCAATATAATAGATGGAGCTTTGTCTCCATAATATAACTTTAGAAGGTGACTTTTCAATACTTTCACTATCGCTCTCCTCACATACCCAAGAGATGCATCCTTTCCTATTCCACACATAAGACAAACCTCACATGTCTCTTCACTCATACACTCACACCTACAAATTTTACTACATGATATTTGGACCTATCCTACACATTAACACATACTTTAGGGAAAATATAAATCGCATACCCTAATATTTACAAATATACAAATCTACCAAATAATATAATATCTCTAACACTCCCTATATTACATTATTTGGTATAAAATTCTTTTGATGTACACAAATGCCTCTGAAATATCTCAATTTTTTTTCCAAGTGCTTTTGTAAAAACATTTGCAAATTGATTTTTCAATAGGGACATACTCTAATTGAATATTATGGTCTTGAAAATGATCTTTGATGAAGTGATACTGAGATTCAATATATTTTTTTCTTTCATGAATAATGGGATTTTTTATTAAATTGAGAACTCCTTGTTTATTGCAATTTAGTATTGTAGGAGTTCTTTTGATTCCTATGTCTAATAAATTGTATTGTAACCAAAGTGCTTCACATCCTCCATCTCTAGTTGCACGATATTATGCTTCTATTGAAGAAAGAGCCACTGCATGTTGTTTCTTACTATACCAAGAGATTGGTCCTAATCCAAGATGAATCATATATCCTGATGTTGATTCCCTATCATCTATAAATACAACATAATCAGAATTTGAATGTCCCTATAGATAATAATTATCTCTTTTTATATTGTAAACCATATTCTATGGTTTTGTTGATACGTTGTAGTGTTCTCTTTGTAGCTTTCCAATGATTTTCTCTAGGTTCTTGTATAAATCTAGAGAGATAATTTACAACAAAAACATTATTGGGTCTAGTATTAGTTAGATACATAAGACTTTTGATTAGTTGTCGATACACGGTAATAGAAACTAAAGGTGACTTATCATATCTTGATAGTTTCAATCCTTGATCCATAGGAGTATCTTTATATTTGCACTTTGTCATTCTAAAATTTTAAAGTAATGATTTTGTATACTTTGTATAAGTTATTATGATGTTGTCATCTCTTTAAAAAAATTCTAAACCAAGATAGTAGCATAAAAGACCTAGATTTGTCATTTCAAAATATTTTTCTAGATATTTTTTTTTTTGTCTATCATAATATTTGAACTTCTTGTGATTACTATATCATCAACATATACCACAAAAATTATTCTTTCTTATCCAATTCTTTTTGTATAAATATTTAAGTTTGATACATATCTTTTGAAATTGTATTGTAATAGATGATTATTAATCTTAATATACCATGCTCTCAGTGTTTATTTTAATCTATATAATGATTTGTTTAATTTGCAAACATTTTGTTCTTTTCCTTTGATAACAAATCCTTTTGGCTGAGTCATATAATTCTTTAATATCACCAGTAAGAAATGTTCTTTTAGCATCCATCTGATGTAGTTTCCAGCCATGTTGTGTTGCTAGTGCACAAATTATATGAATAGTAGTCATCTTTGTTGCAGTTGCAAATGTTTCTTCATAGTAAATTTTTTTCTGTTTGACTATAAACCTTTGTGACTAGTCATGATTTATATTTTTCAAGAGACCTATCTACTTTATATTTAATTTTATAGATCCATTTGCATCCTACTGCTTTCATTCCTTGTGATAGATCAACTATATCCCATGTTTTATTTTTCATCAATACTGCATATTTTAATTCTATGATTGTTTTCCATTCTAGTTATCTCATTTTTGCTTGTGTAGTTTTTGGTTCTATCACTAGAATCATTAATCCCATATTTATTCTTGTTATATTGTGAGTTTGAGGTCTTGTAGTAGATAGATCTAGCATTTATTGTAACTTTGAGTCTTTAAGTGTATTTGTATACTATTTTGCCTCTTTTCTTTGTGATGGCATTATGAATTTTGAGTTTTCTATTTGTTCATCAAATATTTTTTATTTTGATTCTTCTCTTGGAAAAATTTCTTCATCTGATAAAATATTCAAAATGGAACCTATACTGACCTTTGGTTTTTCAACTAAAGTTTTGTTTTCTTTATAAAGACTACATCTTTGCTCACATGTAATATCTTTGTGATTGGATCAATTACTCTATACCCTATTGAGTCTTCATCATATCCAAGAAATATCCCACATATGGATTTTTCATATAATTTTGTTCTTTATTGGTTGGGTGTGTGTATATGTAATACATCCAAAAATTCTTAGATGTTCTATTGAAGGTTTTCATCCTGACCAAATTTCTTCTAGAATAAAATTTGTAAGGATTCTTGTGTGTGATCTATTTTGTATATATATTATTGTTTTAATAGATTTTACCCAATATTGTCAATCAAGTTGTGCTTCTTTCAGCATACAATAAACTATCTCCATAATAAAATAATTTTTTCTTCCTGTTATACCATTTTGTTGTAAGCAGTAGTGAGTTGTTTTTTATGCCATTTAGTCTAAAAAAATGTTTCAAATTCTTTTGATAGAAATTCACCACCTTTATCTAAGTAAAACTTCTTGATTGATTTCCTTGTTTTTGTTTCCACTAGCTGCTTAAATTATTTTATACAATTAAAAGCTTTTGATTTGAGTTTCAAAAAATATACCCAATAATCAACAAATAACTAAAAATATCTATTTTTTTCAAGACTAATAACCTTCATCAAAACACATAATCTGTGTATACTAATTCTAATGGCTTCTGGGCTCATTATATGCTCAGTTCAAAAGGTATTCTTTGTTGTTTCTTAGCAAGACATTTTGGACAAACTGCAAATTTCCATGTTAATTTTGGAAAGACTGCTACCATATCTGTGTTAAAAATATTGTAATGTGTATCTTTTCCCTTCTTTTCTTTCCTTTCTTTGACATGTGTCCATAGTTGTCTTTTAGGCTGTGTGCTGACCACTTAAAGCAACATATGCCAATTTTTTTTGAAGGCACAGAAATCCAATTCCCAAAGATTTCGCTGGGATGTTGCAGACGGTGCGCTGGATCTTGATGAGATTGGAGGAGCTGCGCAACGGAGCCACGATGGAGATTAGATTTTGTGGAACGTATCAAGGATATATATGATTCAGTGGAACATATCAATGGATCCACCCCTTCCTGAAGCCTTAAAAGGATCTTACAGATGAGTTGGAGATTTTCCCTCATGCAACAGCAGCTGCTAGTTCATGTAGATCTGGCGTTAGAGCAATAACAGTAAATCTATCTCAATTTTCCTGCTCAGACAAAAGTTGAATGTTTTCCCGCTCAAAGGAATATTGGCTAGAACCGTTTGCATCACCGCCATTCCATGACACCTGAATGGCTTGTCTGCCAAATTGTTGTAGTGGACAATTGGACGTCTGTATCATTTGGATCCAGCATTGAAAATCAATGGAGAATGTAATTGTTGCGCTGCATTGATATTCTTACTTGCGGGTGTTCTATGGCTTTGAAATCTGAAGCCAACATATTAGTATTTGGGCCACTTTTAGGTGGTTATTGTGGCATTTTTTTTTATTTTATTGGAAGGTTGGTTACTAACTACTACTTTAAGTAATTGGTTAGAGTACAACTACATGATTGCTTCCAATAAATTTATCCATCTTGTTCTTGTTAACCGGGCAGGCGTGAGATGTTGGGATTTACAGCCACTATTTTTAATAACTGGCCAGCATAAACCTATCCATCTTGTTCTTGTTAACCCGGCAGGCGTGAGATGTTGGGATTTACAGCCACTATTTTTAGTAACTGGCCAGCGTACTCTTCAAACCACAGGTTCCAACAAACTTGTCCGTCTCGTTCTTGTTAAAATGGGTCTAATACTTGCTTCCAAAAAATGTATCCGTCTCGTTCTTGTTAACCCTTCCAACAAATTCTTGTTAACCCGGCGGACGTGAGATGGGGACCACCGGTCGCTTGTGGTTTGTACCATCGTCGCCTGTGGGGCACACGGGCTCAAACAATTTAGAGCAGACTACTACCTGCCCTCAAACAATTTAGAGCAGACTACTACCTGCCCTCAAACAATTTAGAGCAGACTCCTACCTTTGCAAAGGGTTGGTTTTCCCCTAAGATTTAAACTTAGATCTCTTCTTGATAAATATCCAACCACACTTGCACTTACCAATCCACTAACCTTTAAGATACCTAGGTGCATATCCTTCTAAGTAGGTATATTGGGGCATATATTTATTTGATCAGAGTTTTACCTAATACTTATTGTACTTAAAAATCTATTGAGGGGTGGCATGAGTATAGATATTGTGAGCACCTGTATCACCACAGCAGATGGTGTGCACAACGCAGTGGAACTCTGGACATCTACAGAAAAGGACAGAAAGCAGAATTCTGGCCCTACTTTGTGGACATCAAGGAGATGATGTCGATGCAGTGGGAAATGGATTCTGTGGCCACTGCCACCCACCTGGCGCATATAGATAATCGGCCACTGCCGCCCACAATCCCACATGATTCGTTGCTTGTACAACATGGATCCCGCCTGATGCAGTTAATCACCAACCATTGCTGGATTTTCGACTCTAAAAATTGATCCGAATGATATGTGATTTTGTTGGTAAAATACTCACTTTCTGTTCACATGCCAACACTCACTTTCTGTTCACAGTTTTTTCCCACAGGCTTTCACATGTTTCTGGTTACTTGTTTTTCGACGTGCTCTGCTCTTGTGCACACGCAGAAATATTTTGCCATGCAAGTGGACACGCGGCCTCTCGTGTGCACGTGGACGCTCAGCCATTCTGGTGGACGTCCGTAAACCCCAACGACCCCGTAGACCCTAAAGCTTCCTGCAAGGGGGCCCACCTGCTAGCGTTCGGTGCACCAGCATGCAAATAGCGCGCTGTAACGTGCCACCCAGAGACCGGAGTTGGAGGCCCTAGCGTGTGGGTCTGCACGCTTTTTATTAAAAGGAAATGAAATGAAATATTTTAATTAGGTTTCCGAGATCCAAATATGGTCCATGGGGTCTCAAATATGGAAGTACAATTACTCAAGTTATATCATATGATCTTTAATATTTTTGAGAAGGTTGTTCATTTTCCTGCTGATTTGATTTGGGTTAGAATTTCTCAATTTTTTTTTATTTTAATGTCTTCAAGCTATAGACTCGTTTTCAAGTGTTTCTTTGTATTTGCCACGAATATCTGAAAAACTCGGGCATTTATAGATGAAGTGTTCCTCTGTCTCTACTGCCCCTGTGCTGCATAGAGTACATATCCTTTCTTCGGAAGTTGTCCATCTCCCTGTTTCACATCTAAGCCTATGAGAGCTACACCTAAGCCTCCTGTTTCACATTTAAGCCTATGAGAGCTACACCTAAGCCTCCTGTTTCACATCTAGGCCTATGAGAGCTACATCTAAGCCTATGAGAGCTAGTCTTTATCTGGGCAACGAGGATTTTTTCCTTCCACTTGATTTCAGCACCTATATACGCTTTTTCCTTGTGGTCATACGTTGGGTTAAACTTTGCAATATAATATTGTCTTTTCATGCTTGCATTTTTCCACATTCAATTTATGAACTTTTCATTCACATAATTTTTATGTCTTTGTTGACATTTGGGCATTCATTTATGTTGATTTCCCAACGTTTCATCCATTTCTTATTTTGTTTCATTCATGTATTCTTCTGTCTTTGTTGACATTTGGGCATTCATTGATGTTGATTTCCCAACGTTTCATCCATTTCTTATTTTGTTTCATTCATGTATTCTTCCACCTATGCAACTTTTTGTCCCTAGTTGCCCTAGGCCATGTCATTTTTCATGTTTTCTATTTTTTTCAAATAACATAATAGCTTAGTCATAGCAATTGCTTCTAAAGGGAACATTCCAATTTTAGCTAAAATAATTTCATAAGGGTTTGTGGCCTTAATTTTGAGAAAATTTGTGATTAGATATTTTTGAATCCTTTTTATTTGCCTCCATTTTGCATTTGTTGTGCCACTAGCCCACACCTCGCAACCATACAACAAAACCGGTGTAACAAGTAGGTCAAATAAGACCTTGGTAATCTTTTAGTCCCACAACTTGGCATTCCTACACCTGTTTTGAAGTGTATATAGTGCTCTCCAACCACTTTGAGTTCTTTTCATCCTACATGTATTCCAATTAAGTTTGTCATGAAAGTCTATGCCCAGGTATTTGTATTCTACTACTACCTCCAACGGTTCTCCTGCAAATGTTGCTTCTTTTTTGCTGAAAAAATCATAATTTTTATTTTGCTCGTGTTCACCTGCATCCCAACTTCCTTACAAAAGGGTTCTAGAGCTCGAAGGTGATCTTCTAGATCTTTGGATGTTTTGGCCACAAGAATTACATTGTCTGCATACATGAGGAGTTTTACCACATATTTGGCTAAGTGCACACCCTCTCCCCCAAATTTGTTTATCCATTCTTCTAACTTGTCAATGTACAGCCCAAATAAGGTCGAAGATAGAGGGCAACCTTGTTTGACACCTATGTCACTACCAAAACATTCAGATAACCCTTCTTGTGTTCTAATTTCAGCCTTTACATGCTCATATAATCTGTGAACTACTACCCTGTAGTGAATTGGAACCTCTAGCTCTTCCATTCTACTCCATAATTTTTTTCTTGGCACTATGTCAAATGCATTTTTGAAGTCTACAAAACAACAAAAAGCCTCCTCTTTTTTGTCCCATATTTTTTCCACTATGTGTCTGAGCGTGATACATTGATCAATAGTTGAGTGCTTGGGCCTAAAACTTGCTTGCCCCTTTGCTCTATTTCCCTTTTCTTCTGCCCATATGTTGATCCTATGCTCTATCATACTCACAAACAACTTTGCAAAGAGAGGGTTGATCATGATAGTTCGATAGTTTGAGGGATTATTTACATCTCCACTTTTAAACAAAGGAATGGTCACACTAGTTGTCCACTCGGTAGGGAAGCCATTTTGTATGACCTTATTAAAAAATTCTTTGATCTGCGATGCTAGGATATCTACCCCCAATTTATATGTTTTGTCTGAAGATTGTCTATGTCACGGGCTTTACCAGTTGCTAACTTTTTTATCCCTTGAATAATGTCTTCATTTGTGAAAAGTTCTTTCTTGACAATGATAGTAGGGGGTGTCTCCTGCTGGTTACTATGCCGATACAATTGTTTTGAATACTCCAACCACTGATTAACTGTTATGTTATTTTCAGTTTGCATCCTTTTCACGCTTAGTTCCTTCCAAAATTTCTTTGGTTCATGCTTCCCTAAGTAAATCAATTATTTCCTCCTTGTTCTAGTGTATTCTTCTTTTTTTGCCCTTACCAATTTCTCATGTGTTTTTTTGTTTGCTCTTGTTTTCCCCTTTGGTTCCTTTAGTAATATTCGCGCTTTTTTGCAATCTTCATTGAACCATGGGTTGGTTGGGAAGCTATTCATTTCTTTCTTTTTAGGTTTGGCTCTCTTGCATTTGTTTAGAGCTTCTTGGATAATGTGCGTTAACCATTCACTCTTATTGTAATCTCTGCTACTGTGAGGTAGTTCTTCTCTTTCCTGTAACTTGTTATTTAATGTTGCTCTAAAATTTTACCGATTTTCATTTGTTAAGAGAATGTTTCCCTTGTGAGGATATTTATTTTTATTACCTTACAAGTATTTTTCCCTTGGTTTGTCTCCATGCATTCGAAGTTTCATAACAATTGGGTTGTGATCTTACTGAAGTTCCACTGGAGAATCTTCCACTTCTAGCTCCTCTATTTTTGGTATGTAATTTTGTGAGCATATTACATAGTCTATTACACTTTGTCCCTTATATGTTTTGCATGTATACTTTCCTGAATTTTTCCATTTGTTCATCCCATTGCAAATAATCAAGTTGTTTATGCTGCAAAGGCCTAACAAATCTTCTCAATATTGTGTGATAGCCCCATGCTCATCTTCTGAAGTCCTAGTCCACTGTTGATTTTCCTTTTCTGGCATTCAAAGAGGATTAATCTCAATATATTCGGTATCTTCTAGAATGTTAGCTTGCTTATTTGTTGTCCTTGCATTGAAATCTCCAATTAATGTAATCTCCCCCAACTTACTGTATATCAAAATGTTTTGGGAGGAGTATGGGTCTTCTCTGTTAAGGTCATGTTTCTTATAGAATTTAGAATTCTTGGGAGCAAAATAACATGCTGCTATGCTAATAACTGATTTATTTTCTGGGATCTTTATCCAGATGTATTGTTTATTTTCATCTTGCTTTTCAATTTTAATGACCCTATCCCATTTCTCTTTTATTAAAATCATAATACCCCCATGCCCTTTGCCATTTTCTACTTCTTTATTCCATATTGCTATTTTTTTGTATCCCACAAATTTAGGAGTCCTACATCCATCGTGTTCATGTGTTTTTGTCAATATGATTATATATTTATCTCTAGCAATGGGCCCTAACCTGGGTCCTCTTCTCCAAGGGTAACCTCTACAGTTCCAACTTACCATTGTAATATGTTCCTGGGCGGGCCATACTCCCTATTTGTTTTGGGTTTGTTTAGATGTGATGTATGCCTTTCCATTTCTTAAATATGTATGTTTCCCTTCATTCCTTGCTACCCTCACCTTTTCTTATTTTTTATTTCTTTCTTTTTGTTGTTAAAATGTTAGGTCATCATCTAAATATAATTGTGACCCTCTCAGCATACCTCTATTTTTTAGTAACCTTGTTTTATCCTCGTAGCTCATCAATGTGACCCAAATATGCCTATCTTTGCCTCATTCTCTCAACTTGCCAATTATGCTTACTTTTTTTTATCTGACCTTTCCATTGTAATCAATCTGACAAGAAGTCCTTGGTTAAATGATTTGTGTCTTCCCTATCCCCATAATATTTCAACCCTTTGATGATTATATTTGATAACTTCTCATGTCTTTCTTTCTCTTGTGTTATTTGAATTTTTACTTGCTTCTCTATTAACTCTTTTTGTTGATTCACTGGTTCGTTTACTACTTGAGACCATGTCTTTGCCTTTGCTAATTCATTTCGTAGCTCATTTTCTCGAGGATGGTGATTAAATGTTAAAATTATTTATTATTATTATTATTATTATTATTATTTTCTTAGTCACAACAACACTACTTTTATTAATTGATAAGCAAAGGGTTCAAACTCTACTTCCACCAAACCTATTTCATTTCAGTTTATTATTATTATTATCCCACATAAATAGTGGGTGGGATAAAGCACCTTTAATATTGGGAAAAGTTTTTTTGTACGGGGATTTTGAATATAAGACAAAGGAGGACCATGGCCTAATTGAAAAAATGAAGGCCATTTAATGATTTTTAAAAATATGTATTATTTTGAAGGTCATATTTTCATAATATTTTCTTTCTTGAAAAATTTGTAATGATGTAGAATATTCATAATTTATTTTGTTTTATTTTTGTCATCAGAGAACGATGTTAGGAATATTTTAGGAGAATATTTTCTTATGTTAGGAATATTCTTGATTCCTGATGTAAAGGGATAGAGTTTCCTTCTTGTAATAAAATTTCAAATTAGATCTGAGTATAGTTATCCATATACTCATTGGAAAGATTTTTTTGAGTCAGACACAATGATGGTGTTCATTTTGAGTTTTGAGACAGTTTGATATGATTTTTTGGGCTCATAGCTTTTTGTATTATGGAGTGCACTTCTCGGTTGAACCCGACACTCCATATAATGTAAATGAACCTAGTACTTAGTGATCTCTATCACACCTGTCGGATGCAGCAACTAGTTATCCATGTAGTTCTGTAGGATGAGGTGCTCACCATAAGGACACTTACCACTCTAGGGACTATAGAATCTTGACACCCTAGACTCTATCCGAAGACTATTTCATGAAGACACTTCGAATCAACTTCTGAAGACTACAGAAAAACACTTCTGAAGATTCTCTTCTTTCTCCATCCTTTAATTTTTGATCTATGGCTTCTTTTTTGTAATATAGAGTGCATTTTCGATAGAGACCGACACTCTCAAATGGCTTAATTTATTGTATAAAGGTGCATTTTTGACAAATACCGACACCTTCTAGATAAATATTTCACCATGATGAGGGGATCATACCCATGGTGAACCTAGTTAGTGACCTACAAAGGCAACAAACCCAAGGAAGAGGTTGACCCTGAGGCACTAAGACAAGGCTAACCCAGAGGTAAAAGACCCAAAGAAGTGGTTGACCTTGAGGAAACAAACCTAGACGTATGCACTGCATATCTAGAACTATTTTTCAAAATAGAAGAGCCGAAAGCAAAAGCCTAGACACTATTCCAAATGATGTAGTGCAAGTCAACATTAAGGAGGAATGTATTTAATGTTGACTTACCTTTTTTTTGGAAAGTATACATTAAGAAGGAATGCTAAAATTAATGTGTACTTTACCCCTACTTTATAATTTCTTTGTTGGATGTGTCTCATCCTTTGCAGAGGAAGTACTGTACGACAGACCCCTGCTTTAGTGGGAGCAGGCCAAGGGGGTTGGGGGGTGTAGCCCCCTTGATGGGGGTTTGGGGCCAATACCCCTAGAAAATTTTTTGGGTCCTATTTTTTGGAGATATTATCGGAGCTATTTTCGGAGGCGTTGGTGGGATTCCCGTGATTTGTGGGTATGGGTGGTTTTAGCCCATGGTATTGTACCCACGGTATTCTAATACCACATTGTGGTTTAGGGTTGTAAGAGTTTCCTTTATATTGATTGTAATGTCCCATTACGGGCAAGGAGTGAATAATAATATCAAAGGAGGTGTGGCTCTTGTTTGTTGGAGTAGCCCATATTGGGTGAACCAGGGTAAATCTCGTGTGTTCTATGTGCATGATTTATTGTGAGTTGTTTTCTTCTGAGTTATTTATTTTTGTATTAATTATTCTAGAATAAGTTTGGGTAGAACTCTTCATATGGTATCAGAGCCAGATTGTTAGCCATAGAGGGATGCCTTTATTGCTAGGGTTTCAATTCATTTGAAGAGGATCTAGGGTTTCTAGGAGTTATAGAAAACCTATTTCAGAGTGGGAGTTTTACGTAGAAGGAGCTTGAAGAAAAATGATGTCAAATCATTCAAGGATAGAGATTGAGAAATTTGATGGAAAAAATTTTGAGCTATGGAAGTTAAAGATGGAGGATCTGCTCGTGGACAGAGATCAGTGGTCTGTTATCTCTGAAATGAAACCTGCCAGTACAACTGATGAAGATTGGGAAAAGTTGAATCGAAAAGTGAGGAGTCTAATTCGACTGTGTCTTGCAGATTCTATCCTAATCAATATTTTTGGAGAAGCTACTGCAAAGGATCTCTGGAATAAGTTAGGGGCTCTGTATCAATCTAAGTCCCTGGTGAACAAATTATTCCTCCAAAAGAAACTGTATAATCTGAGGATGAATGAAGGGGATTCAATAGCAGATCATCTTAATGCATTCAATACGATGGTAAGTCAACTTACATCTATTGAAATTAAGTTGAGTGAGGAAGATAAATGTATTACTTTGCTATGCTCTTTACCAGATTCATGGGATAACCTAGTTGTAGCAATTGGTAGTACAACTTCATCCACATTGAAGTTTGAAGATGTTGTGGCATCTCTATTATCAGAGGATATGAGGAGAAAATCCATGGAGGGCACATCAAAGGATGCCCTAACAGTAAGAGGGCATGCCAAGGAAAAAGATAAAATGAGATTTGGTGATAGATCTAAGTCTAGAGGTAGATCCAAGTCTCGAGGAAAGTTTGAGAGAAAATGTTGGAAATGTGGCAAGCCTGGACACATGAAGAAGGATTGCAGATCAAAGAATGTTGATTCTAGAAAGAGATCTGATGAATCCACTTCCACAGAGATAAATAAATCCACTGATGAAGGAGGGGATGTATATCTGGCATCTTGCTCCACGCGTTCAGATAGAAATGATTGGTTGATCGATACTGGTGCCTCTTTTCATATGACTCCTCATAGGGGGTGGTTCAGTGAATATGAAAGATATGATGGAGGGGAGGTACTATTGGGAGATGATTCACAACTTAGAATCATTGGTCGTGGAAGGGTGAAAATATTGTTGCAGGATGGTAGGGTTAAAACCCTCCCAGGTGTGATGCATATTCCTGGCCTTGCTAGAAATTTAATTTTTGTAAGCAAAATGGTTGATGCAGTAGTAAACATCAGTTTTAGTAAGGATTCATGCAAAATGGTTCATGGATCTATGGTGTTAGCAAGAGGAGTTCGGATTGGAACCTTGTATAAGCTATTGGGAAGCACTATGACAAATGAGTGCAATAGCTCAACTATTCCTGAGGCTGAATCAGACAAAAGTTCAATGCTCTGGCATCAAAGAATGGGACATATTGGAGAAAAGGGATTGCGTACCCTGTACACGAAAGGTATGGTCCAAGGTATCCCTAATTGCTCAATGGTTTTTTATTTCTATGAACATTGTATTTATGGCAAGCAGAATCGTGTTAGTTTCCCATCTGGTGTTGCAAGATCAAAAGGGGTATTAGATCTGATTCACAATGATATTTTTGGTCCTGTTCCTATTCCATATCTTGGAAAATCATGATACTATGCTTCTTTTGTTGATGATTTTTCAAGATATGCATGGATTTATTTTCTTAAAAGTAAATATGAAGTGTTTGATAAGTTTAGAGAATTTAAAGCACTTGTTGAAAATCAAACTGAGAAAAAGATTAAGGTGTTGAGGTCTGATAATGGAGGAGAGTATTGTTCAAATAAATTTGAGGATTTTTGTAAGCAATGTGGTATTGCAAGATAGAAGACTACTCCATATACACCACAACAAAATGGAGTTGTTGAGAGATTGAACAGATCACTGATGGAAAAGGCAAGAAGTATGCTCAGTGGTGTTGGTCTGGCACAGGAATTCTAGGCAGAGGCAGTGAGTGTGGCATGTTACTTGCAGAATCGATCTCCTACATCAACATTGCCGGATCAAACTCCATTTGAAGCATGGTTTGGTAAGAAACCCTCTCTTTCACATCTTAGAGTTTTTGGCTGTGATGCATACATGCATATTCCAAAGGAGAAAAGAAGTAAGCTTGATAATAAGGTTGTTAAATGTATCTTTATTGGTTATAAATATGGTGTTAAAGGATATAAACTTTGGAATCCAAAAACTAAAAGGACAGTTTATAGTAGAGATGTGGTGTTTAGAGAAATGAAAAGTGATCACAGGAATGAAGTAACAGAAGAAGAACCTGAAAAGGTGCAATTTGATCTCATGGAAGAAGGATCCTACTCAGAAGAAGAAGAAGAGGATGAACCAGAGGTTCATACACCTGTGGTAAGGAGATCAACACGAGAAAGAAGGCAACCTGATAGGTATAGTCCATCTGCTTTTCCTTCTTCCTTTGTTTTATCTATTATTGATGAAGATCCTAGAACAATTAGAGAAGTTGTTAATTCTGAAGAGGTAAACCTTTGGGAAGAAGCCATGAATGAGGAAATGATGGCCTTGAAAAAGAACAAGACATGGGATCTAGTAAAATTACCTGGTGGGAGAAAAGCAATAGGTAGCAAATGGATCTTCAAGAAGAAGCAGAATGTTGAAGGTAAAGTGGAGAAATATAAAGCTCGCCTGGTTGCTAAAGGCTATTCTCAGGTAGAGGGAATTGATTATGGTGAAGTATTTTCTCCTGTTGCAAAGCTAACCTCAATAAGATTTCTTTTATCTATGGCTGCTGCATTTGATCTTGAAATAGAGCAAATGGATGTAAAAACTGCATTCCTTCATGGAGATTTGGAGGAAGAAATCTATATGAGACAACTTGAAGGATTCATTGTTGAAGGAAAGGAGGATTTTGTATGTAAGTTAAAGAAATATCTGTACGGACTGAAACAATCACCTAGAATGTGGTATCAAAAATTTGATACTTATGTTTTAGGACTTGATTTTGTTCGTAGCAATGCTGATCATTGTGTATACTCAAAGCAAATTGGTAATGAACTTGTCATTATAGTTTTGTATGTTGATGATATGTTACTAATTGGAAACAGTAAGGAAATGATCAGGGAAGTGAAGTCTCAGTTAGCATCACAGTTTGACATGAAAGATCTTGGCCCTGCAAATTTTATTTTGGGCATGCAAATAAATAGAGATCATTCAAACAGAAAGTTGTGGCTGAATCAGAAGAAGTATGTTGAGACAGTATTGAAGAGATTCAGTATGCAGGATTGCAAACCAGTGAAGGTACCTATTCCTTTGGGGGAAAAATTGTCTATTGAACAATGTCCAAAAATAGAAGAAGAGGTAGAAGAAATGTCCCATGTTCCTTATGCAAATGTTGTAGGGAGTTTAATGTATGCCATGGTATGTACTAGACCAGATATTGCCCATGCAGTGGGAGTTTTGAGCAGATACATGTCTAAACCTGGTAAAGAGCATTGGACTACTGTAAAAAGGGTTTTCAGATATTTGCGTGGTACATCTGATTTTTCAATCTGTTATGAAGGTGCAGGTAACAAAAATAGATCCTTGGATATAGAAGGTTTTGTTGATGCAGATTGGGCTGGAGATCTTGACAATAGAAGATCTACTAGTGCTTATGTATTCAACTTGTTTGGAGGGGCTATTAGTTGGATGAGCAAAAGGTAAATTGTTGTTGCTCTTTCAACCACTGAAGCTGAATACATGGCAGCCACTGATGCAAGTAAGGAAGCAGTATGGCTACAAAGACTATGTGCTGAGATTGGGTTCTTTCAAGGAGCTGTGAAGATAAATTGTGATAGCCAAAGTGCTATATTTTTGGCAAAGAACCCAACTTACCATTCAAGAACAAAGCACATTGATACAAAGTACCACTTCAGTAGGGACATGATTGAACAGAAGAAAGTGTTGTTGGAAAAAGTGGATACCAAGGTAAATGTTGTAGATGCTTTAACCAAGGCAGTTAGCATAGAAAAGTTCATGTTTTGTACAGTTGAAATGGGTCTGGAAAGACTGGATGTTGGAACTAACATTGATTACAACCTTTATGCAAAGTATTCAACAAGTGGGAGAATGTTGGATGTGTCTCATCCTTTGCAGAGGAAGTACTGTACGATAGGCCCTGCTTTGGGTCCTATTTTTTTGGAGATATTATCGGAGCTATTTTCGGAGGCGTTGGTGGGATTCCCGTGATTTGTGGGTATGGGTGGTTTTAGCCCATGGTATTGTACCCACGGTATTCTAATACCACATTGTGGTTTAGGGTTGTAAGAGTTTCCTTTATATTGATTGTAATGTCCCATTACGGGCAAGGAGTGAATAATAATATCAAAGGAGGTGTGGCTCTTGTTTGCTGGAGTAGCCCATATTGGGTGAACCAGGGTAAATCTCGTGTGTTCTATGTGCATGATTTATTGTGAGTTGTTGTTTTCTTCTGAGTTATTTATTTTTGTATTAATTATTCTGGAATAAGTTTGGGTAGAACTCTTCATGCTTTACCCATGACATGTGTCATTTCTGGGTTTAGCTTGGTGACATGTGTCACCTACCTCTTGTATTATTTATACTCATGAAATCAATAAGCAATGTGTGAGTTTTTGTGCCAACATCTAATTCCTCCTTCGATATGTTGTTTAATGTGTTGCCTTTAACCTCTAAAATTTGGTAGGAAACTCCTCCAATTTGCATCTATCTTTACCTCTTCAATTTTTTCTATAAAAATCAACAACCTCCTTTTCTGCAAGTCAACCTTCAAGCCTTCAATGACAATCTTAAAACCTCTTAAATTTGATGGTTTCTTCTAGCTCCTTTATCCTTCAATATCCTTGTCAATTTCTGAATTCAATATTGGCCTCTTTGTTGACCTTCTTCTCAAGAATCTAAATGGCTTGAGGTATTTGGAAATCCTTTCCAAAATTTTACAAACTTATTACCAAATATTTCTTCATTTTGGGCTTGTTGTCGGATGGTGATAATTGTCCCAAATTCTTCTTTATTAGGAACTTCTCCTTTCTAGCAATCTTCTTCCTTGAGTTCTCAAAACACCTCCAATGGCCTTCTTCAAATATCCTTCAATGGCCTTCTTCAAATCTCCTTCACTGAGGCTTTCCTAGCCTTCTCCTTCTTTCTCCTTCTACCTTTTCTTGAGACCTCTCCTCTTGGGTCTTCAAATTTTATAGCTACTCTTCCATAGGACTTTCCTAGTTCTCTATCTTCAACCTTCAATCTTCCAATATTGGAAGTTCTTCAATGGGACCTTTCTCTTGGGTCTCCTATAGTTGCTTTCTTCTTTCTTCACTTTTAAGTCTTCCATATTCAAATTTTTATGATGACCTCCTTCTTGGTTCCCCTCAATCTTCAATCTATAATGGACCTTCGTCTTGGACCTCCTCCTTGATCTACAATCTTCAATGTGGCTACTTTGACCTCTTCCTCTCTTCTCAATATTCTACTTGAAATCTTCAATTTGTAAATCCTACAATGGAACACTTTTCTTAGGTATCTAAATCTTCAATCTTCTACTTATTGCTTCAAGTATTGGATTGATTCCAAAGAATATATTCTTCCTAGCTCTTATAGGAAGCTTCCCAAATTTATTTGAATCAACTCTTTTCTACAACAAAGTATTAGAAAATAATAATAGTAATTTATTTAAATATAAATAAAATGAACTTCACTAGTTGATTTGTCAATCTAGTGAAATCAATGTTGAGTCCTAGTCTTCACACGCTTTTCTGCAACTTTGTGGAAAGACTCTAGTCAAATACAATTTCAAAAAAATTGAAAATGAGATTTTCTATTTCCTCTCAATCTCTCTTGTGGCTCTCTCTATTTCCTATCAATCAACCTAGTGCTTTGATACAGATGTTAGCTTTTGATGCTATAAACTTAAATAAAATGCAACCACAAGTGATGAAATAACTCATGAAATAGCCATTAATGAAATCTCACAAAATTTTTAACTTGTTACAATATGTGGATATCTCAATGCTCCATACTTCATACAAGTTCTACATTGTATCTACTCTAGTCTATCAACTTACTAACTCATCTACTACTCTTTATTGATCCATCTTCTATCCATAAAAGGCCTATATATAATGAGATAACTCTTGGCCTTCCATATTTCTAGGACTCTTCATATTCCTATCCTATAGACTCATGTACATGTGGACACCATGCACAGTTATATCATTGCATATTCTAATAATACTTGTGCATTTATTACATTACATAAAGAAAATAATCAAGCCTTAATCTAAGACACTCTCCTAATCTAATGATGTACCCAAGATGGTACATTAGCATGTACAAAATAATATAATATATTCCAACATGTATGACTATAGTAGACTTATTTAAATTGTCTACCATATTGAATGATCTAGTGGATTGGACCATTTTCATGCTACTTGGTAGCCATTATGGTTTGGGCCACTATGTAGTAGGTTTGGGAGCTATAGCCAGTTCTAGAATGAGTGTGTGCTACCTTGGGGTCTCAAGGATATTCCTCTTAGCTTCCATTAGGAGATTTTTCATATTTTGATTCAGTGTGACTGTAGGGGAAATGCCTTTTTGGATATTTGTCAACTTGCTCTAGGTATTGATGCTTGCTATATTAGCTCGTCCTTATTCCTCCATTACTTTTCTCTTAGCCCACATCATGTAATCTGAATGAACTTGTGGTCTCCTAGGCGCTAAAATGCCTACTCCATCAAAAACAACATATACATTCTCTTCATACCAAGTTATCAGAGTCTATTCAGGGTTCATAAAACTTATCCTTACGTAAGAGCTTGGTAGTTGTAATTGATAGGATTGGATCAGTACTTGTAAATATACCATTGAGTAAGAGGCATATGGCTAGGTAACTTCATTTGGAACCTATATGGTTTTTTGTGGATGGCTCTTAGGATAAGTATTGGGAGAATATACCTTAGGGTAATGGTGGTACCATGCATTAGGGTCCTCCACATAGCTATTCTATGTAGGGATCATATCCTTGATAGGGTTAGGAGAATATTATTATAGTGGGGTCAACACAAGCACTATTTACTAGTTTGAGCTTGGGAGCTAGCCTGCATCCCTATTGATCTAGAATTGGGACCTATGATTTCCATTTGGATGAGGCTTGTAACCCTACTATTCTATTGGAAGGGAGGTCTTAGATAGTATTGATATGAAAATATCTAAAATTTATGTTGTCTCTTGAGGGCTATAACCTCATTGGAAACTGTTCTTAGTAGGTTCCTCTAACCTCATTGGAGACTGTTCTTGAGGGCTATAACATCATTGAAGACTATTCATTCCAAGTTGAATACTAATTATAGGTTGATTCTAGTTTGATGTTGAGCTCTTCTTATGGGTATTAGGATCAAGGTCGACACCAATGCTTATGGGTTTGCTCTTGCAAAATATCTAGTGATAAATATTTTGCTCATAAAATTTTGGGCCCTTTATGCTCAATGGAGTCACCATGTGAATACTTTTATGCTTCAACAAGCAAAGAAACTGATATCTTCACCAAAACCTCAATCAAATTTTTCTTTGATAGTGTATGCCAACAAAAATATTATGTGTGCATGATGGTTGTTTTTGAGTCTTCTTCTTTAGTGGAGTTGCTAGGTGAATACTCGTGCTTCAAAAATCAAATTGGATGAGATTATCATCTAAATATTGACTAATATATATTTTTTGGATGAAGTGCTACCTCATCCCATTGGGCACACCAAACAAAACTGTTGGTCTCTTAGAATTTGTATTGTGTCCAAACACCTCCAATGCTCACATCATGCATATAGAGATATAGTTAGGAATATCTATGATCATAGGACACACTCATGAGGTGACCTCTAAGATTTTATTTAGGTTGATTTATCCTTAGATATGATCTTCAATGCATTGTTCCTATGCTACTTGCACTCATTCAAGAAAAGAGAGAGAGAGGTTGCAAAAACTAAAACCTAAGATATAGAAGTGATGCACCAAAGATCAAAAGGTCCTTTTGCACATAACCAAAATAAAATGAACATATGCATACTCTGCTAATAGGTATAAAGTGAACATAGTTTTGATCTAACTTCTAAGCACCAATCATACATAACAACCAAGATAGATCAAAATTAGTCACAACTTCCCATATATATCATACATCATAGAAATGCTAGACCAAAGAGGCTTGAATTCCATTAACAAGAGACTCAAGTATTGGGTATAGATTATATATAGAAGACAAAATGAAGGGAAATACAAACATAATTGGGTATTAGACATGAGTAAGAAATTTTCAATACCTACAACAAAAGCAAAACTATTAATTATATATAAAGACTAGGGTTTTCCCCTCAAAAACTACACCAATAATCCAAAATTTATCTTTCAACTTGGGCAAGAGATTGAATTGCATTTAATTTTGATGGCTTCAAGGTCTCTAGAACTGGAACCATCAATGTCGAAGGGTTTGAGATCTCTAGATTTCACACTTTCACTGCTACTAAATTTAAGATGGCATTTTCTTTTCCTTGAATATCATGCCTAAATAGCATTGATAGGTGAATCGAAGATCTTCTACAAATGCTCCATTTATTATCCCCTTTGTCCTTCTCCTAAGGAATTTTATTTATATGCTCCCTTATAAAGCATGTTCTTATCTTTTTCAAAATTGATAATTGTTGGTCCAAGATGCTTGTTCTTTGATTGGATAGGTGGCGAAGCTCCTCCTACATTTTTTTCTATTTGTGTGTTCTCTTCTAGTCTATTGATCATTAAGTCAAATGATCGGTGCTACTGTCTAATGTTATCTCACCCTCATTTCTTCTTAGTTTGCAAAATTCATTGAATTAGGCTTGAGTGTAGGGTGGGAAACTACACGGTTGAAACGTGTATGGTTAGTATGGGTTTAATTAGATGTGGAAGAATTAACCTATGAATACTTTTTCATATTTTGACCAAAATACAAAGAGTTTCTTGAGATGATGTGGGCCATAAAATGTTGATATTGAACAATTAATGAGATTTTATGAACTAGATGCTTCAACACCATTTCCTATCCCTTGTGGGTTGTTAGATAATTCATGCCTCAATATTTTATCGTTGGTATATTTTGAATACATAGTGGGGAGATCATGCAATAGCTACATGGAAAACCATAGGGAGCTCAATTAGATTTGGAAGAATTAGATCTGTGAGCTTGATTGTATGGGGGAAAATAGATTTGTAGCCACTGTATTCACTACAATTCAACTACTGGTAGAGCCATTTTTAGTTATTATCAAAAAGTCTTTCTTACTCCAACCAATGGTAGGGACTTAGTTATTATCAAAAAAATTGAAATGGATATATGAAACAATGTAGGCCATGGATCATATAAAACTATAAGAATATGGTTGACATCAATTTGAAACCCATTCCATGATAGTTAGTTGTACAGTCCTAGGCATACCAATTTTATAGAGAAATATAAAGTTTATATGCAACTAATTATAACCATATGTCTCTTTCTAAAATTGTTGATGTAATTAGGTAGTTAATTGGAAATAGAAATATACTATTTGCAAATTGTAACCTAGTTTGGTATATCTTTCTATTTCCCTTGAAATTGTCTTGCATAGTCAATATTAGAATTTTGATTGTTGGGATTCTCAACTAGTAGGAGACCCAAAATATATTATTATATAAATTATCTTTGTTTTTAGTTAATTTTGACCATGCTAGTTTCAATTGCATCCTTTGAGAGTTGTCAAATAGTTTAGAGTAGTAATATGATCCTTTAAATTATTGCATATAGTTTAGGCTAGAGTTAGTAGTATTGGTAATAGCAACACCAACAATTTGGTAGCCAATTAGAGAGATCAAATTAATAAGAGAGTTATGAAAAAAATATTTTCATGTATTTTCTTCAATAGTAATAAAACATATAAGTGTTTAGTCATATTTTAAGTGTTTAATATTCTTTTCCTGTCATAGGGGAACTACACCTATGCTTGGAGAAATGGATTGTTATAAGTGTGTAGCTTGTGAGAACTTTCATGGATAATTTCCTTTTATTTGTATGTTCTCTGGTTAGTTAATCCACCTATAGTTATGGATAAATCATTTTAATTTTATTATTCTAGTTTTCCATAGTTAATTGCATGGTGTGTGTTAAATTTTATTATTTTATTTATTTTCAATTTTCAAATTTTGAATAATATAGTTTTAGTTCATTCTAATTTTGCTATTTAATCTTGTAAAATATGTATCTATGTTTTCTTTCCTTTTTTTGGAGTCCTTGGGATCAACAAGCAGGCGACTATAAACCATTAGTGAAGAACTGAAGTTGATCTATAAGAGCATGTAGGATAAGTTATGTATCAATTTTGTACTAAAAATATAATTCCTAGGTCCTTATAAATGTACTTTGATTGACATAGTCCTCATCACTTTTAGTGCTAATAGTAGGGAAGTGTAGAAATTACAATACTTTTAAAAATTTTATACTCTATAGAGATAAGTTAGATTGAAGGAAAAAATTCAACCCAAGGGTTTCTTTATGAGGTATTTCCTTTTCCTTTTTATTTTGTAGTTGTATGTTAATCCATGTAGTGTTGCAGGTTTCGACCTAAGGATAAAAAATAAAGATTATTGTCAAACAAATATAAGTATCATTGTAGAGCATGGGGATAGAAAAGCACCCAACTCAATTGAAGAGCCTAGTAAAAAAAAAAATATTAGTAAGGAAATGCAATAGTCAAAAGGAAATACAAATTAGAGTATAGGCTCTACTTACCCCATAAGATTATTTGAAGCATATCCAATTGTATTTAGACTAGTTTTTAAATCCATGTTAGAAAATATTATAATGCCTAAAGGTGTTGTTCCTCCTAAAGTAAACAACCATTCTTTAGTTGGAGAGTTGTGAGGATGTTTCATTACAATAAATTCACCACTTAAGGTAACTAAACAACTAGCTAGAACATTAGGTCAATTCTTTGGAGTTGATCTATTACTAGGAAGTACCCATTAAATGCCTTGGGTAGTGCACATTTTATTAGATATGGTAGAAGAAACTTAGACCTTGGTGAATTTTGAGTTCTCCATCTTGGAATCTCAAGAAGTCTAGATGAGTAATAGTCTACCTTTTGTGTTTTGTATATTTCACAACAAAGTTATGCATAAGTGGTCGGACCCAAAATGGACTTGTAAAAAATTGACGAATCTATTTTGAAACCTTGGCAAATCCTAGCCAACTTCATGTAGGACATGGCGAATTACCTTATTTTTTCATAAAAAATTATAAAATATTGATGAATTTGAAATTTTTGGTTGAACAGGGTGGAAAATGAGATTTGACCATAGATCGATGTAGAAAATGGTCTGGAATTGGATCGGGTGCAAACAATGGTCTAAAATCTAACCGTGTGTAGAATATGGTCCAAAATCGAATCAGATATAAAAAATGGTCCAACCTCAGATCGAGTGCAGAAAATTATTTAGCTAAGTATCGAGTGCAGAAAATGGTTTGATCTCGAACTGGGTGCAGAAAATGGTCCAATCTTAGACTGGGTGTTAAACAAGGTCCAATCTTGGATCAAGTGCAAAAAATGGTCTGACCTCAGACCAGATGCAGATAAAGGTCCTACCATGGACTAGGCACAAAATATGGTTTGGCTAAGGATCGGATGCAAAACAAGGTTTGACCTTTGATCAAGTGCAGAATAAGGTTCAGCCTTATATTGGGTGTAGATCAAGATCTGGCCTTAGATCAGGTGCAGATCAAGATCCGACCTTGGATCGGGTGTAGAAATTTTTTCAAACTTGGATCGAGTGCAGATCAAGGTCCAACCTCAGAGGATGCATATCAAGGCCCGACCTTGGATTAGGTGTAGATAATGGTCTAGCCTCATACTGGGTGCAAACATTAGAGTAACCTCAAATTGGGTGCTATGGAAGGTCTGATCATTGACTCGGTGTAAAATATGTTCCCCCATGCACCTATAGCCACATGTCACACGATCAGTCACCCATATTGCATGTCCAATACCATGCTGCCACATATCAACCCCATCGTTTCTCTCTATATAAGAGAATCAACTATCATTTTTCTAGTTTTCATTTTTGTGACTGCACCCGATCAGAGCGAACCATTACCCAACAACCTTCCTAATTCAATTTCTCCTATTTTCACAACTTATAGCAATTGCCACCACTTCCATCCCTACTCAAAAATTCAAGAACCTTTCTTGCACTACAATTTCAGATTTTTTAATAACCCTAGGTTCAAAATTTTCATGGATAGATGATGCAGGTTTGATAAACTTACTTTCAATACCCCATTTCAAAACTGATAAAGTCCTCCTGCACACTATCATAGCCACTTATGACCATGACCATACCATAGTCAACATGAAGTTACATAATAGAAGTTTTTCGTTCATAATTTACACCTACAAACATTCAGATATTAAAAAATCTTCCTTTTAAGGAATGTCCTCCAGTGACACCGAAGCTCGTGCTATCTCCGGATTATAGAGGATACCTCAAGATAGTGTAGAATCTTGGCATGTAATTATTGGCAGGTATAATTCTTGTTACGTAGATTCTATTAATGTTTAAATTTTTAAATTTATAAATTGTTATCTTTTTTTTTTTGCAGCTTCTATCGCTAAGTTAAAAAGAGGGTTAACAATCACCTTTGTTGAACATCCAACTCTAAAGGCCATTATTGAGTTCTAGGCAAGACTTATTGTGCATGGAAGAATAAACATTTAGTATTGGACACTGGCCTATATTGTTCATTGTCTACACCATGAAAATTTGGACTGATACACATATATTTTAGATTGGATCAGAGCAAAGTTGCATGGCATGCAATTGCAAACCAACAAAACGTCCAATCCCATTATGGGTAACGCTAATTACATTTTAGTATTGTATTATGAAAGTTTTTGTAATTTAAAAAATACTCATGTACCAACTGTAGTGCATCCAACACTACACACCATTACCATGACACCCCAGGAATTGAAGGTATTAAGTCCATATTTGACCATCAAATAGTATTTTATATTTTAGCACATTTTAATTTTTAAATTTTTATTTTAATCTAAATGTAGAGTAGGGCAGCCACCATAAGGAGTAAACAAGACGCTGCCTTAAGGGGTCATAGGCCAGAATAAACTGGTGATTTTTAAGACTGTACATCACAAGTATCACCATTGTAGAGGCCACATAAATTTTTGAGGCAAGCTGCTTCACCTAAGGGTTCGTGTACACCTAGGTTTGCATAAAATGTGCAGGTTGAATCTAGTGAGGCCAGTCCCATCCCCATTGGCACCCAAATTCATCAGATTTCATCATCTTCAGGTAACTCCATGTGTATTTACTTTGACTTAAGATATTTTTTCTTTCTATTTTATCGTCTAAATAATTATAGCAATTTTTTTTTACTGTTTGCCTCTCAACAACCTGTGAGAGGCCATATACTGCCACCGCTTCCACCACTGTAATGACAACCTACGTAAATGAGAGGCCAAATGTGGGTTGTATTTGGAAAACAAATTTTTTCATAGATATCGTGGGGGGCAACACCAAGTTTTGGGTATAGGTTCTCGTATTTTAGATTTCACACAACTTCAAAGGCACCAAAAATTTCAACCATGGGATTGGATAATATCCAACCCGATGATGGTTTTCTATTGCAAGACAACATTTTAGGCTTCAAGACAACAAATGTGTTTCAATATCCATAGGGTGAAGCACAACAAACAAAATCCTCTGTAGTTGAGCACATATCATTGCCATATCCTCAAATTAACAACCCTCATCCTCAAACTGAGGATGACATTGTAAATTTTGATGAAAATATTTTAATAGTTGAAAATACTGAAGCAACCATAAAAAAGTTGTGCTTGGATATTTGGAAGTGATGAAGGATTGGGAATATCATACCAAGGTCCTTATAAAGGAAATTAATTCCTGATATAAGGATTTTTCTAAAAGAGAATCACGTTTTTCTTTGGTTCAGTATGAACCAGAAAAGCTTGGTGGCTTGCTAGATCAGGCCACATCAGGATCAATGAAGTCTATTGTTTTCTATGATGATGTTTTAAATATTATGGTTAGGATAATAGAGAATATTAATGTTGAAGCCCAAGCTATTTATAATCAATGAGATTCCAATAAGAAAAAAGTTGCAGTCCCTGAGGCTGCAAGGGATGTGGCTAAGGTAAGCAAATATTTTTATATGTTTTAATTTTCTTTTGTAGTAAAATTTTAATATTTTATTAAAACAAGTAATTTTTTTCATATAATTCTTTTGAATTATGTTTTCATTTTCTTTTTGCAGTCAAATTTTGATAGCTTAAAAAGATAAGTTAATAACATGGAAGTTAGTATCGATGTGACGAAGACATTTTTAAACAATGCAATGGAAATGAAGGAAAAAATGCAATCAAAAGTGAGGGATAATAATATTTTAAGAAGGTATATCATGGAAAATCTCAATGAAGATTTGTATCACGTACTGCAGGAGCAGAAAGTGAAAGAACCACTTTCAACAGTACTAGAAGATCCAAACCAAGAAGAAGCCTCATTGGTGGGGAGTATTGAGAAGGTAAAAGAAAACCTAGTCAGATTTAGAGCACTGTCAGTACAGGGTATCAAGGAAGGACAAAAAGTAAAGAAACAAGCAACTCCAAGAAAAACTGAGGCAGCAAACCCCCAACCAGATATTTAGCAAAGTGTGAAATATTTTCAAGTTGACTGCAGTCAACAATTTTGTACAATGTAATATATTTTTATTTGAATTAATAAAAAAGGCATTTACTAATTTTGTGTCTTCCATCATTAAAAGGTTGTTTCCATTTATAATTTTGTGTTGTTTTTTTAGTTTATGTCTATCTAGTATTATTTACTATGCTTATCTCAAACAATAAATAAAATATTATTATTGGTTAATAGTTATTTGCAAAGTAAAACATAATAATACCAATATTCATACATTAATAATACTATGATATACAACATATTGATTTATCAATGAAGGTAGTTGAGACACTGTGATATAAAACATACACATTTTAAAACAACAATGTGATATAAAACATACAATTTATGAATAAATAAATTTTGTGAAATCTAATAAATCTGAAACAATATTGTGAAATTTGATATCAAGTGAAGTCAAATTTATCACTGTTGTGAAATCTTGGAAAATTTATAATTTAGGTAGCTAAAACAAACACTTGTCAGCTTGTCTAGAATCACTATTAAGCATAGCGGATATCTGTGTCTGTTTCTCCACCATCTAATCACTAAAAATATCATTATCCTCCTTATCATTCATATTCGTAGTACCCCTTTTGTCTGCAAGGTATTTCCAATATGCCAATGCTCTATCATAGGAAAATTTGTCTAGCTAATATGATGACACATAAATTCTTAAACAATTTTCTAAATTTTTGTCCAACCTTTTGTAGAGCTTAGATTTAACAAAATATAGTATATTGAAAACCCTCTCATCCTCCACAGATCCCAAAATCATTGTTTGACATAATTCATGTAAAAAAAAGTATTCACTAATTGTATCTTGTAAGACACTACGTGGATACAATTTTTTCCACAAACATGTAATGGAACCAATCTCATGAATGTTTCTCAAAAGTGAAGTGTTGGCAATTTTGAGTACTTTGGGTACATTGCCTTTGCTCAAGTGTATAAGTTGTCATTGATGTCAAGAATCTCTTGAAGGAATTTGATTTGATGTCAAATAATTTGTTTTGATGAAGGTTACGGCATGACAGTTTCAAAGGTCTTTTACAAACCCCAAGTTGGTAGGTTTAGAGATTACAGGTGGATGCATTGGTTTAATGCTTTTGGGTCCAGGAGGAAGTATTTATTTAAATAATTAAAAACCTTTTTAAGGTTCCATTTAATTATTTTTAAATAAATAAATTATTATTTGCAATGGGTTCTCCTAATCCATGGCGCAAATGTTTTAAGTTGTGGGCGCTAGCAAAGACCTCCGTCGACGTGTTAAACTCCTCGTCGACGTCAAAGAGCTTATGGTAAATTGCATATAAATCTCCCTTGATGAAAACAAATATTGATCCCATCCGAATTTTGAAAGGATTTGCTCGCTATAAATTCGTCTGTGTATTCATCATTTTTCGTGAATCTGTTGTTCGTTTGTCTACATTCGCCGTTTGTCGAATCCACCGTAAAGTTTATTGTCGTCATGTCGTGACAAAGGAAAGGAAGGGACTGTGGTTTCATTTTATCCCTGATGCAGAAGGATCAAGGTTAATAGTGTGAGGTTTAAACCTCATCGGGTGCCTTTGGCGCACCGGTAGCGGCTAGGCTGTTGGCGCGCTACCCGAACGGGAGGTTCCGCGTTTGAATATCACGAAAGGGTTTTTCGTCGTGAAGTGGACGCAGCAGGTGGTGTTAGAATTCGTGCACAAATTTGCCCATAGCAATTTTTGATGTGGCTAAGGTATTTTCAAAATTAATTTTTGCTAAGTGTTTTTGCGGATGGAGGAAGTTTGTTAGAGGGAAAAACAACTTAGGAGTTATAAGGAGTTTAAAGCTTGTTTGTATTTTGATAAAAGATTATTTTTGAAGATGTTGTTGAAATTTCTTATTGCATTCTTATGAGAGATAAATTTTATTTGTGATAAGACTATAAGGGAGAAATAAGGTGTATAAGGGTTAAATCTTTCTTGTAATGTTGAGAGTGCTTTTGGTTGTTTATGGAAATGAAAGCATGATGTTTTAAGGTCAATTGCTTCTTGTGTGAAGTTGTGAAACCTTAAGTGGACAGCTTTGAGATTGATATTTGCTTTCATTAAATTGGTAATAATCAAGTTATTCTTTACTTGGTTAAAGTGTTGAGCTTACTCCTTTGTTGATGATTTGAAAAGTTGTGTGTGCTATTATGAGTTGAGTTGGTGGATGCTTTTGTTCAAACAATACTGGAGAGAAAATGAGTTCTACTTGTTTCCTTTTCTAATGTTGATTGTGAAATGCTTCAAGGTTGTGTTTTGAGCTGAATGGTGTTGTTTGAACCTTGTTTGATGAGCATTGTTGTTGAAGCCCTAATTAATGGTGAAAAGAACATGAGTATCATTGTTATCTGATTCTTTGCATAGTTGGCAATTGTTGGAGTTTCATGTTCTTGAAAGAAAGCATTCTATCCTATCCATTTTAGATATTGAGTTGAGTTTTCAGATTTGAGATTGAGTTTGAGTTGAGTTTTCAGATTTGAGATTGAGTTTGAGTTGAGTTTTCAGATTTGAGATTGAGTTTGAGCTGAGTTGATTTGAGTTGAGTTTTGAGATTGGGAGTTGAGTATAGAACATATTGAGTCTCTAACAATTCTTTTTATGCTTATATGAGTTTAAAAAATCACATTGGGTCTCTAACAATTCACCTTGTGATTTCCTACTAAGAAAGTTTTTCTTGGTGAGCTTGTTGAGGTTTTGGACAGGTTCCGGTGGGGACTTGTGAGTAGGTTTTGGATAGGTTTTGGTGGGGACTTGTGAGCAGGTTTTGGACAGGTTTCGATGGGGACGTGTGAGCAGTTTTGGACAGGTTTCGATGGGGACTCATGAGCAGATTTGGACAGGTCCTAGCAGAGGACTTATGAGCTGAGTTTTGATAGTTCTATCAGAGAACTTGAGGACAAAGGAGCACTGGTTCTTTGAGAAGAACCTAAGGACAGATGTGGCAAGTCTTTGAGAAGGCTTGTGTGCAGAGGATTGATTTTTTCAAGTGTTGGACAGATCTGACAGATAGAGGAAGACTTATACTAGATCGACTGACTGTGTTTGGTATAGGTTGCTGAGCTGCTGTGGACGTGATCATAGAATGCAGAGGTCTCTTAGGCTAAGCATTGAGGATAGGAGGTCTTCGATGGAAATGAGTTCCACGTGCTGGCAAGAGGTAGAGGTAGTTGATCTTCTGAGGGATCATTTCCAGAGCATATGGGAAGGTATCTCCTTTGAGCAGAGGCTCATAAATTCATAGCAGAGGGGAAGGTATCTCCTTTGAGCAGAGGCTCATAAATTCAGATAGAGGGGAAGGTATCTCCTTTGAGCAAAGGCTCATAAATTTAGATAGAGGGGAAGGTATCTCCTTTGAGCAGAGGCTCATAAATTTTGATTGGGGGAAGGTATCTCCTTTGGGCCGAGGCTCATAAACATTGTAATTGGGAAGGATTCCCAAAGAACTTTGAGATAACTTTTAGATTAAAGTTTTGTGGACGTAGCCTAGCCATTCTGGGTGAACCACGTTAAAATTGGTATCACTTTGTGGATGATATTGTGCATTGCTTTGATATTGCTTTGGGTACATTGCTTTACTGTTTTGAAATATAAAGGAAAAAGTAAAAAGAGGTCTTATACTGTTCACCCCCCTCTCGGTATAAGCTTGTGTTCTTCAATTGGTATCGGAAGCGAGTGCCTTCGAAAATTTTAATAGCTTGAATGAAAAGCTAGTAAAGAACACAATGGATCATTCAAGTAGTAATGCAACACCTATTCTTGATGGGTCAGATTTTGGTCTTTGGAGTGCAAGGATGAAGGTTCATCTAATGGCACTTGGTAATGAGGTATGGGAAGTGATTGAATATGAGTACACTATTCCTATACATGGTCCTAATACTAAAGAAGAAAGGCTCCTACATCACAACAATTCAAAAGCAATGAATGCAATCCTAAAAGGCTTACAAAAAGCAGATCTCACCAAAGTGATTCACTACAAGATAGCTAGTGAAATATGGAAACAGTTGAAGGTGGTTCATACAGGTGATACAAATGTCAGAAATGCCAAGTTAAGACACTTCAAAGGTATGTTTGAACAACTCAAGATGAATGATGATGAAAATATTAGTGACTACATGCTTCGTATGGATGAGGTTGTTAACTCCATGAAAGACTTAGGTCTTGAGCTTGCTGAAAATGATGTTTGTGATAAGATTTTAAGATCTCTTCCTAATAGATTTAGTGAAAATATTTTTGCTATTGAGGAAGCTAAATATTTGGATAAGTTGAAAAAGGATGAGCTCCATAGTATACTTGCAGCATTTGAGTTGAGAACTCAAGTAAAGGTTGATGTCAAGAAAGAGGCAGCTTTCAAGGCTACCAAGGAATCCAAGGGTAAACAGCTTCAAGATAGTGATAAGTCTTCTAGTGGTGAAGAGGCACACTTGAGGACAAAGGAGCACTGGTTCTTTGAGAAGAACCTAAGGACAGATGTGGCAAGTCTTTGAGAAGGCTTGTGTGTAGAGGATTGATTTGTTCAAGTGTTGGATAGATCTAACAGATAGAGGAAGACTTGTACTAGACCGACTGACTGTGTTTGGTACAGGTTCTTGAGCTGCTCGTGGACGTGATCATAGAAGGCAAAGGTCTCTTAGGCTAAGCATTGAGGACGGGAGGTCTTCGGTGGAAAGGAGTTCCATGTGCTGGCAAGAGGTAGAGGTAGTTGATCTTCTGAGGGATCATTTCCAGAGCAGAGGGGAAGGTATCTCCTTTGAGCAGAGGCTCATAAATTCAGAGCAGAGGGGAAGTTATCTCCTTTGAGCAGAGGCTCATAAATTCATATAGAGTGGAAGGTATCTCCTTTGAGCAGAGGCTCATAAATTATTATTGGGGGAAGGTATCTCATTTGGGCCGAGGCTCATAAACATTGTAATTGGGAAGGATTCCCAAAGAACTTTGAGATAACTTTTAGAGAAAATTTTTGTGGACGTAGCCCAGCCATTCTAGGTGAACCACGTTAAAATTGGTATCTCTTTGTGGATGATATTGTGCATTGCTTTGATATTGCTTTGGGTATATTGCTTTACTATTTTGAAATATAAAGGAAAAAGTAAAAGAGGTCTTATACTGTTCACCCCCCCCCTCTCAGTATAAGCTTGTGTTCTTCATGAAGTTTGATCAATCATTATTCTTCCAAAATGTGATAACTGTTGTTTTAAAAGATCTTTGTTGAGTGTACCTTTGTTTTCAACATCATTGACTTCCACACTTTTACTGAAATGCTTAATAAGTATGTGCATATATTTATTAAACAACTTATGTGTAGAATTATAGTCAATACAAGGATCCAAAAATAGAGGGTTAACCACACCCATGGCCTCAGGCAACTCATCTCTTTGAAATTGATCTCTTATCTCACTTGTTAATGATTCTACTATTTTTAACAATTTTGTCTTAGTATTATGTAAAACAACTTCAAATCTATTGTGTTATAGGAACTTGTCAAAATCATCCGTAACTATACTTGATTGCCTTTAAAAATAATATAGAGGTATCATATTTCCACAAAAAATAATACAAATATGATCATTGATGTTAAACTTCAAAAATATTTTTGGATCGTTCATGTTTGTCAATGTATTCCAACTATCAAACAAGGGATTTGTAAAATCTCCTTTGGACACATATAACCTGTCAATAATCATACATATTTATTTTCTCATCCTCATGAAATCAACAATATAGATGGATCTCTCTTGTGCAAGTTTAATCAATCTATTCATTTCTTGTAACATTGGAAGAATACCACATAATGTTAAAAGGGTTTCAAAGTCAGTCAAACAGAACAACAAATCTTTTGCCTTGTCAATTGCCCTATGATTTTCATACATAAACCTCGTTAATGATTGATATTCTATAAAAACTATATGTGCAGGTTGATATATTGTTATCCACCTTGTATCTACATATTTTAACGATTTTTTTCCATCTGTAACTCCTAGTGCAAACTATTGAAACTCTACAAACATTTTTGGACTACAAGAAAAATAATAATGTATTTCATGAATGAGGTCTTTCACTCTCGCAACATTTCAAAAGTGATGACAATTTTATATGTAAGATTCACTTTATGAGCCATGCAATGAATGGGTATCATATATGGGGCAACTGAGAGTTGGAGTTAAACACAAAGACCATTCCTATGCCCTTGCATTATAACAACACCATCAACTCCAATGCATATTAACTTTATGGCTATGTCTATATCATTCATTCCTACAATATCCTTTAAACTAGTTACAACAACATTATAAATATTTTCTACATTTGAATTTTGTACCATTTTATGTAATCCTAGCAAACTAGGTTGCCTTACATGATTTTGAAATGTGTACACATGCATGCAAATCCAAGATGTGTTGTCCACAACCATCACCTCATAAATAGAAAGTGAAATGAATCTAGCAAGTTTTACTTTCTCCATCAGGTCGTCCTTCTCAACTAATGATAGACATTTTACCATTTCCCAACCACTTTGATCTTATCAATGGGAACTAGGAGGGTTTTGCACATCAACTAGTTGAAATAGGTACTTATAATCAATAAAATTGGACATGGGTCTACCCTTTTTGAGAATACTATATACAACAACAAACTACAAACTTTTTGAAGCTAAAGTGATCTTATGAATTTTATGAAATTAGGATTCAATCATTCCACCTTTCTCAACAAGAGATTGTTGTAGCTTCAAGTGATTTTCATATTTTATTGCATATGTAACATTCATACATTCTAATGCATCATTCCACCTAACTTCTTTATTAATTTTACCATAAATTCCTATAACTTTTACATAAGCTTTGCCATAATATTTTTCTACTGTATCTATCTTATTCTGCATAGTAGCATACAATAATATTCTTTATCATTTATAAATTTAACCAAAAAAACTTACAAATAGAAAAATATTCATATTATCATGCAATATGGCCAGATACACATACAAAGAATTAATTGTTTGAGGAAGAAAGCATTATTTAAAATAATTACAGAATATACAACTAATTGTTTAGTAGCCAAAAATTATCTGTACCTTAAATTTGCACTGTCGATGGCTCGTTGGATTTTGACATATGACTAAAATATCTGAGGATACTCTTTTCAACAAAAGATTTGGCCCCCTTATTTCCATTGCCATTAGGTGACATTTTCCTTCTAAAGAAAATATTTTTCATTTTAGAAAAGTAATAAAATTTGAAAGAGATCTTACTTCTGTGAGACCTTAAGATAATATTGTAACTAGAATAAACAAATGGTTGGTTGGTAGAAAATACATACTTGTTTCCAGGCATGCTTTATTGTGATTTTTTTAGTGTATGCCACTACTATGTTTTCTAGAGGAGCACTTGTAACTAATAAGAGCACAAAACTAATCAATATACAAATCCAAATCAATTTTAGAAAAAAATTATGTGTATGCGAAATATAGTTAGAGATACAAATGTGGAAAAATATAATATTATAGTACAAAATTGACTAGAAATAGAGAATCACAATGTCTTTAGAGAACCAAAGCATTTACCTATTTATAATCTTATAATAAAAAAACAGATCTCAATAGAAATAGAGAATCAAAGAGTTTTAATAGAAAGACAAAAAATAGAAGAAAACAAGCAAAACAGAACAGGGAAAAATAGAGAAAAACATGGGAAATAAAGCATTGACATATTTTCAATAAATGATAGAAAAATAACAAAATAAAAACCTGCAATTAGATGACAAAAAATAGATCTTATTACTACAATTGTTTCAACTCATATTCTCTAAAAAACATATATAATATATTTGAAGTAAATATTAATTAATTATAATAAGAGAAATAAGGTGATAACCTTAAGAAAAATATTGAGTGCCTTAGAAGATATTTGAAGTAAAAAGTCTTTTGAAAGATCTATTACTCTATTCATTCTTGGAATTAATATTGCATTGAAATTTTTGCAAAAATATTAACTTGGAGAAATACGGACTTCTACACCAAAAACATAAGGAATCCAACTTAAATATCTTGAAGATAGAAAATTATATCAATTAAAAGTGCATCAAAAATATCTTGAGCTTTCTATTCACAAATAGGGAGAAATAATGTGAAGAATATGAGTTGAACATTATATTGAAATTATCATCAAAAATATTAAGGAGACAAAAGGGATTCAATTCAAAGGAAAAATTAGAAAGCTAAGTATTTGATAGATACAAGGTATTCTATAAAACTTGAAAATTGAAAAGTTTTTATCAAATTTTAATCTCATACTCAAAATACGAGGGAGTTAAAAGGAATTTACTTAGAGATCTGATAAATTAAACCTTTGTCAAAACCATTGATTGAAAATTAGAAATTTTAGGGTATCCTACAAATTTGAGAATTGAAAAGAGTTCATTGAGTTTGATCTCTAAACTAGGGAGTCATAAGGTAGACAACTTCAAAGGCTTTGAAAAATAAAATATTCTATCAAAACTATTTTCAATATTTAATACTAAAGAGCTAAAAGGAATTCTATTTTAGAAGTTTGACTATTGATTGAAGGTTAAAATATAGGGAGATATAATGTTTACAAGTGACCTTGGTCTATCAAAACTAAGGAGGAAAAAGGATGTCTACATTAAATAATACAATGAATAATGATATGAAAAACATCATTAGAAAGGAAAGGGTAAATGCCATAAAAATTGGAATCAAGAATTTACTTACAAAGTCTAAAGGAAACTTAGATCTTACTTCAAAATTGATCTATAGTGAAGCCTTAGAAGAAAACTTTAAAACTCTAGAATATTATCTACATGCTAGAATCATTGAAGTAATCATTAATGAAAATATGATATTCTAATTCCTTTATACATTGGCAGTGTATTATATATGATATTACTTACATTCAAATATTATAAAGAAGAAAATATGGAGTAGAAAGAATTGATTGAATCACTCAAATAGAAAATAAAAATAGATGAATCCTTATTAGAGAAGATATTTCATTCTTCATGCAGTATTGATACTTCAAGTTCTTCTAACTCAAAATATTATCATGATGCTTTAAGTGATTGCTCAAAAGATTGTATACTAAAGAAGACTTGTGATAAGAAGGACAAAGGCAAAGAGAAAATATTTTTGTAGGAATCTAATGATAGCATGACAATTCATGAAAGCACAAAGACTAACTCTAATGATGAAGATAAAGAAGAAGAAGAGGAACCTGACAAAGGAGGCATACAGTGTAAAATAAATTGAAGAAAGAGAAGACTCATATTGAAGACTAAAGTCTTCAACAACCAAATAATGTAATACAGGGGGTTTCGAAATATATTATATTATTTAGTGCATGCCAATGTACCACCATGGGTACATCTTTCGATTAGGAGTTTGTCTTATATTAGGATTTGAGTATTTACTTTATGCAATGTAATAAATGCACAAGTATTATTAGAATGTGCAATCATGTAAATTTGCATGTTGTCCACATGTACACGAGTCCTTAAGAATAGGAACATGAAGAGTCATAGGAATATGGAAGGCCAAGAGTCATGTCTCACTATATAGAGGTCTTCTTATAGGAGTAAAAAGAGAGAGTCATAGAGAGAAGGTAGATAGCATTGAGTAGAATAGTAGTAGATACAATGTAGAGCATGTATGCAATATGGAGAGTTTGAGACCTCCATTTTTATCAATGTAATATTTTCGTGAGCTTTCATTAATGGTTGTTTTATGAGTAGTTATAGAATTTTCTCATGAGTTTTACATGCTTAGTATATTGCCATTATCATAGATTTAATATTGCATGCTCATTTTATACCTTGTGGTTGCATTTCTTTTAATATATAGCATCAAAAGCTAACAAAAAATACCTTAGAATCCCATCATACAAGACCTTTTGATGCAATACAATAAATAAGAAATAATGATCCATTAAAGACAAAGGTAATTGTTATTGCATACATTAGAAAGGTAGCATTCAATATTGATGGAATCACAATTCATTTAACTCTTAGAATGCCAATTAGTTATTCTATTACACCACTTTCTTCATATCGTCTAGATCAATTTTCAAAATAATAGGCAGAATTAAGACTTTTGGAAATAGATAAAGTATTTCTTCTTGGAACAAGAATTATATACTTTATTCACTAAATATTATGCTAAATCAAACATAGTCCATCATTATTTTTTATGAGCCTAGATGTAATATTCTTTAAACACATTTATCATGTTTATTTTAGTCATTACAATTGGTTTTTTAAAATCATATTCAAAAAATAAAATATTCTCCTTTAAATATATGGACAAAGAATGTACAATGCTATGAATTCAAGAAAACAATGAGATAAAAAAATTTGGATTGTGTTGACATCTTAAACAAAATTTGAATCAATACACAAACATATAATGATATTGACCACATCAATAAATTAGAATTATGACAACAATTAGGAGATTAAAATACCAATTTAGATATGATATTTTACATAAAAAATTCTAAGTTAATAAAAAGAATATATATATAAACAATTAATGCAAAATTTTGTAGTAAAAATTAAATATCCACTTAAATATAGTTTCAAAAAAAATATTTTATCTAATCTTAAAAAATTACTTTTTTAAATTTATTAGCAAAAAGATATGCAATTAAACTTATGTTGAAATTTTCAAATATGCCTTGTGTGAGAAATATTTAGGAACATCAAATCATTTAGTTATTTATTGTCCCTTTCCTCACACCATATAGGGTTGTTTTTTAAAGAATATGACAATATATTGGGTATTTTTATCAACAATAACAAAGTTGATGAAATGTTGGATTAATCATTTCAAAACTAAAGCATTATGTATTTTGTGGAGGATTGGTCCTGCCATTATGATAATATATTGGGTAGCTCCATCAATAACAAAAGAGTTGATAAAAATTTTAATTTAATTGTTTCAAAACTAAAGCATTATATTCTCTATGGAGGAGAGGTTATATCATTATTTGTTGGAATTTGACTGAAAATAATAGAACTTTTTAAAATAGATCTTAAAATCATTCCCAAGTTCGAAACTGCATTATTACCTCTATTACTATTTTTTTACAAATATGGTGTTCATCATGAGAAGTCTCAAATGTGGAAAAAAGGTACTAGCCGCTTGGTTACAAGATTTGAATATACATGGAAGTGTCATGTATGACAATGGCATTAAAACAAAGGATTTGCTTTATAGAAATACCAAAAAATTGGACTTATCAAAATTAATTTTGATGGTGCTTTCAAAATATATCCAAGAAAAGTTGATGGAGGTGATGTTTTTCAAAATAGTGAAGGCAAAATTGTTCTCACTTAGAATCATATGGAAATTCAACTAACAACTATGTCAAGGCTAGGATACTTACAAAGATTAAAATTGTAATAAAAAATATGGAAAAACTTTTTAATTTAGCAAAATTCACAAATTACCATTAATGTTATCAACAAAAGTAGATATGGGGATTGGACAAAAGGTAACATTATTTTTTATGTTTATCAATTATTGTTGAAAGCAATCTCTTAGAAATGTGAGCATATGTATAAAGAAGGAAAATGGATGGTAGATAACTTAGCCAATCATGTTATTAAAATTTGTCTTGGTAAAATTCAAATATTAGAGGGAAATTGGCCAAATGAGATTTATTTCATAATAAAATTATATCAAGCAATTGGTTGTGGAAACATAACAGTTTCAAGAAGATGAGGAATATATTTGATAGAAAAATAAATGAAAAATATATTTGATAAAAGGGCAATTGGATATGGTTTAATTGACCTAACAACAAATGTAATGTCCATGGCCCCCAATAGAATCCACATATAACTTATTAAAAATAATATATGTTGAAATAAAACTAATATATTATAACATAAAGACAAGAACGTGTCAAGATATCGTGTGACACTTGTTTATTATTTGTATTTATATCAAATTTCTTGTAGTTTCTATTTTCATGACCATCAAATGGTATGAGTTCAACTGATTTTATTCCTCTACTTTCAAGGAGGAGATCAATGTTACCAAATGGTGTATGCATGATTGCTAATCTATTATACTAGCGCTATGTAATATAGGTGGGCCCGTTTCAATGCATTTAACCAATTAAATAAATATGTTGTTGCTTTACCAATTTAATGTGAGTAATGCACAAGTGCAAAAGCTAAAGCACAAGAGTTATTGAAAATGTAGAGTTTAATATGTTTCATATTTTTTTAAATAATAACAAAGTTGCAATAATTAGATAAAAGAAAAACAAAATTGAAAGTTGGATATTAAACTTTATAGAGATATTATAATAGTCAATTATGCAAATTGGAAGCCTACTATTTTTTTTATTTAGTTATTTATATAGTGTTTATGTTGCTTGTTTGTTAGTAGATAGAAAAACATATTATGCAAATATATCTAAATTTAATTTTATTTCTTAATAAGTTATATGTGGCTTCTATTGGGGCTGCTACCAACAAAATACCAAAATGTTACATTTTCTATTAGGTCAATTAAACCATATCCAATATATCTTTCTTTTTTAAAATTGCTTCAATGATTTACATTATGAAATGATGGATATTTAAATACATAAGGTGCCTATTTTTGGCATAAAAAACCTTTAACTAAATTTGTAATTACCCTTATCTTCTAGTATATGCATAGTCCTTGTGATGGGTGGTTATACCACACTCATGTCACATGGGCTATGATGTAATAATTCCTAACATACCCCTCTTATTACATCATAGTCTTAGCTCTGACTTAGACTCTTACTCTTGTCTTTGGATCTAGCTTGGGCTCTTGGATTTAGAATTGAAAGAAAATAAGTTCTAGGGTGATGTTGGATTATCTTGATTTTGAGTGATAAATTTCCCCCTCAATGTAGAATTTATACTAGGAGTGTTGAATTTCACCAATCATGCACTCTAAAGACATACTTATTACAAATACTTATTCAATATCTAATATTTATAAATTCAATGCATGAAATATGTGCCTCCTCTAATGTCTTCATGTGAAGGATGTGCTACCATGCATCCTATGTCAACTATTGAATTGATTGGTCACAAACATTTGTTTTGTGTTCCCATGTCTTCTATGTTGACTTGTCTTCATTTTATGTTTATATCATCACTTGATATAGTGAGATTAATCACCTTATGCTTCTTCTTTATCTTGACATTGTTCATCTAAAGAAAATATTTGTGGAAAATGATGTATTCACACTTTCTTTGGTGTGCTATTGATGATTGCATCTTAAGTTCTTGATGCATTGATTCCTCCTTCTCTTTGCTAAATTTTGCTTCAAATTCTTCTACAGATGGTGAGGAATCATATTTGGAATGCACATCTTCAATATTAGGTGCTTGAATTTACTTCATTTGAAGTTGCAAAGTTTGATCATTCATCTTGTTCTTTCGTTGGTTTTCCAATGGCTCAAAATGATCAAATGAGATTTTTAAGTCATTGATTTCATTATATTGTAGAAATACTTTTCCTGTATGAGGTAAAACTAATTTTCTTGATGGTTTATATGTTTGGTTGCTTTAGAGTCATACCAAACATTATTGTGTTGACTTGATTGAACTTGTGCAACAAATACATGTTCCTCTTTCTCTTCTACATGATATTTTTCTTTTTCTTCTTTGATTTAGTTTTTTTTACTATATTACTTTGTTATACCTTTATTCAAAGTGGATTTATCTTATCTGATGATGTCTTGTCTTGCTATTGATGCATCTCTCGTAAAGGTGATCCATTTATGAATGGATTATGCCAACATTCCTTCACTATGTGGCCACTTTTATCACAAAGTTCACATATCTTTTATGTGTGAAAAATATTTCTTTACTATTGATATCCTTGCGTGTGATAATCATTTCTTTGTTGTTGGAAGCATTGTTGAGGTCCTATGCCTCTTCTAAATGGTTGTTTTCCTTTTTATTTGTAAGTAATTTTTCTTCTTGTGTTGTATCTAAGACCTCTACTGATGAGAGCATCAATAATGTTTACCTAGGATTAGTTATTTAATTAGCTCCTAGGTTTCTATTTATTTTTTCTTAATAATTCATGAGCCTTATGCTCATGTGGGCTTCTAGACAAGCCTAAGTTAGTCTATCACTTAAGTTAGCTTATTTAGTTAGCTTCATGAGGATATGGCAGATATTGTATATGCTCAGATTAGCTTCAGTTAAGCTATTCTAAGATCTACGTGATTTTACATATCTTGTATTATTGACACCTCAATGCCTATATTATGTTGTTAAATTAATAAAATATTCATTGAGGTTTTGATCCTCAACATCTACTTTTTGAATTAGGTTTACCAACTTTTCAAATGTTGGTGTTTGCTCAATGATATTTAATGTTATCATAAATACATTATATTGAGAAGATAGAGATATTAAAATTATAGGTACAAGTGTCTCATCAAATACCTTTTATTCCAATGCTTGTAGTGATGTTTGTAATTCAACAATTCTCCTTATGAAATATTTGAGTCTTTCTCCACTCTTCATCTTTAAGCAATGTAGCTAACTTTGTAGAAATAGAATTTGAAGTTGGATCCTTATCTTGAATAATATTTTAAGTTTCTCTCATACATCTTTGTTGTGGTAGAATCTTGAGTGTATGGTTGTACTTCATTGGTTACTCCAATCATGATGACCAATTGTACTTTTCTATCCACCTTGTCAAATTTGGTATGTTCTTCTCCTTCTATATGTGGATGGGTAATGGTATCATCTATAACTTCCCATACTTCTTAAAATTCCATTTGTATTCTAAGTTTGGTCTTCCAAGCAAATAATAATTCCCCCTTAATAGTTGGAAATTGGCCAACATGAATTTCGATGCTCCACTAGCCATATCAAATTTTCACAAAACTTAAAATTTTTCTCATTGAATCAACCTCAAAAAAATGCTTTCCAATAAGTGTATATAAGCCTATACTCATGATTTAATTGATGCTACAAATTGCAAGAAAACAATATCTCATCAGACAAAATAAATTAAGGGAATATTCTTAAAAATATTTTGATTCTTTTAAATTTTATAGGCTTCTTCTCTTTTTTATTTTCATCAACCAGAAGGAGTGATCTTGATTTTATAGGCTATAATAAGCCTATCCATAAATCATGTGGGATAATTGAGTAAGCCTTTTTAACAACCAAAACTTATGTACCTCACATTCCTTTGCTTTTGCTTTCTCAACATCTGGTTTCATAAGCCTTTATGAACAATAAATTGTTTGCACACTCCTATATCAAACCTTTTGTAGATGAAAATGACTTGGACAGGTTTGAAGTATTTTCGTTGAATTTTATCGCTCATCCAAGTCGTCAACTGGACTCTAAGTATGATGTATTGTGGAATAGTTTTGGATTTGTATTAGCTACCTCATTTTGATACTTCAACTGGCCAAGTCATGTTGGAACAAAGTCCTATACAATTAGTTTTCTTTTTCTTTGAGTCTGCTAATTTGTTGATAAAATGACCTTAGTGTCTCATGCTCTTATATCTTGTACTTGTCAAACTTGGTTCTATATGCCCTTGATTACCACAAGACTCACAAAAATATATTTCAAGTATTTGAGTCTTGGTTCTATTGCATCACGAAAATATTTTAGATGGTTACCTCTCTTCTCAAGGTTAACCTAATCAGTCTATAACAGGGTTGTTTATCGTTGAAACCTCTTTTCAACAGAGTGCTTCCTAAGCTTCGTTGGATCAAAATAATAGAAGGATATGAAGGAGAGATGGCTCCTTCTACTTGCTTTGATACCACATGTTAACAATTGCTTTCATGATTTACATTATGAAATGATGGATATTATAATACACTAAATACCCATTTTTGGCATATCAAACCTCTAACTAAACTTGCAACTATCTTTATCTTCTAGTAGAGGCATAGCCCTTGTGATGGGTGGTTATACCACACTCATGTCACACGGGCTATGATGTAATAATTCCTAACATTTCTATCACAATTTTTTTTTTTTTTTTTTCTATCAAATTAATTATTCATCTTCCTCAAAGTGTTATGTTCCTACAATTAGCCCCTTCACATCAATTTCATTAAGAAATAAAATCTCGTTTAACCAATTTCCTTCTAAATTTTGAATTTCACCACGATGAAGATCAACATCGTGATTGACTAAACTATCTACTATTTGATTTCCTTCTCTATAGATATGCTCATATTTCGAAGATATTATCTCCAATAATAGATTATGAACATCAACAATAATATTATTATCAAATCCCACATCTATTTTTGTTGATAACACTAATGACAATTTATAAATCCCCCTTAATTGAAATATATTTCCATCCTTTGTCAATTGCAATTTTAATTAGTGTAAGTGTCCTAGTCTTTGCATCGTTGTTACTTAAAGTTCCATATGATTTCAAGTGAGGATAATTTTGTGTTAATTATTTTGAAAGACACTACCTCCATTGGACTTTATTGGATTTCTTTTAGAAGCACAATCATAATTAATTTTAATAAACCCAATTTTTGAACATTTCTATTTTACCCTAGATCAAAGTAGATGCTTTGATTTAATGTTATTATTGTATATGACTCTTCCATATATGTTCAAAACCTATAACCAAGTTATTGCCACCTCTTTTTATGCACTTGAGACTCCCCATGATGAGCACCATATCTATAAACCTCCAAGAGAGACAATAATATGGTTCTAAACTTGGGAATGATTTTAAGATTTATTTTAAAAATTCGATTATCCCTTTCAAGCCATAAAATCAAATAAATAATGGTAGGACAAATCCTCCACATAATACAGAATGCTTTGACTTTGAAATGATTATTCCAACATTTCATCAACTCTTTCAATGTGAATGGAGCTACTCAATATATTCTCATATTTAAAAAAAGAAACCCCAAATGGTGTGAGTAAAGGGACAATAAAGAAGTAAACAATCTCATGTTTCTAAATCCTTCTGACACAAGGCACACTTGAAAATTCCATGACCTATTTTTAATAGACTCTCTTATATAAGAATATTACATTGAAATACTAACCAAAGGGATGTTGAGGCCTGAGGGAGAGCCTCTGGTGACCAAACATTCTTCCAAAAAAACTTTGGAAGTAGAAAATTTCAATTGCTCTAAATCCTCATATCCCAACTTCATTAATTATCCACCACCTTTTGGTAGATACCAAACGTATGAAAATCGATAAATAAAACCATTGAAGCATCTTTTGAAGTTAATCTGCAATTTATTTCAGTTCCTCTCCTTCAACCATATTACTGATAGAAATCCATGATCTAGAGTTGTTGATCATATTAAAATAATTTTTGATCTTTGGACCTTTACAAGCTAGGCATACTTGAGCCAATGGTTAACATTTTGAGTTAGAGTTAAGAGGATAGACGGTTTCATTTTAAGTAAACTATGCCTCATACCAAAAAATTGCATAATTCCCGTCATTGACTAACCATCGAATACTTTTTTGATCAATTGCCAACAATCTAATATAAAGTTCCATGTTGACGATCCTATGGATAGGGTTATTTTCTTAAATAATTTCAATGCATCAAAAGAACCTATATAATTTTGAAGTAATATTTTGGTCCAATTATTTCCTTGATTATGAATAATCTCCACCCAAGCTTTGCCCTAAGACCAAACTCTTTAAGTCTACAATTCCACAAGCATGCTCCTCCAATATTTTTTCCTTTACAAACCCTATCCCACTTATGAGTTGTAGCCTTTCCCATGGTAAAGAACTTACCTTAAGTCTCAATTTAATTTCCTAAATTAAAAGAATTAAAAACTAATTTATTAAAAGATACAATAGTCTAATTTTCCCCACATTACATCATCACCATATAATGGTATTACAACAACTTAAATATTATCCATGTATTGCTCCACAAGAATCAAACTTAGATCTCCTCCTTAAATATTGAAGAATCTAACTAATATTATTTGATAGCAAATAAAATTATTTATTTATGATAATTATAAATCAATGGATTAAAACAAATGACATACATTTATAAAACTTAAACCAAAATAAACTTAAATATAAAAAAGGTTCCTTTCTTTTTTTTCAATGAGTGAAATTTGAACATTCATCCCAAAGAGAGGGCAAAGCCCTTACCTCATTCTGAGTGGGGTTTGAACTTTGGTCATCCTAAAGAAAAATAAAACCCAAACCAAAGCCCTTACTATTACAGCGAGCTTACTTCTTATAAAAAAATTCCTTTCACTTAATCATAAACATTTAAAAAAAAATTAATGTTTGCCTCATTCATATATATATATATATATATTTTTTAAGCGATGGAAAATGCAAAATCCATGTATCGTCCAAGACAAAGTATAGTAATTTATATTTATATTATGACTTAGTTCCATCTATTTACATCGCGCGTCTTAAAATTTCCAGGCCAGGTAATTATCAAACACTACTTGGCAGACTGGGCCTGTTTCTCCTCGAAAACGCCCGCCTGGTACTCTGGTTCGCAGAATTCCCCTCCCAGATCATCGCAGGCCTCTCCAGGAAACACCCTGCAAACCATGCAAAAATCAATCACCAGCACCGTCCACGAGAATCGAACCGGCAACCAAACAACCCCATAAAACCCCAAAAATATATAACATAAAGAACGAAAAAAAATCTGAAATCTCACGTCTTGGGACTCGAATCGTATTCCACATATTCTCTGTCAACTCCCTCCGCCGTGGAAGAGGAAGTAGCGGAAGCTTTCGCTTTTGCCTCAGCCTTCACTTCTGTACCGATGGGTCCTTCGCACGCTTCCCCTCCCACAGTATCGCAGGCCTCCGCCGGAAATACCCTGCACACAAAATTTCCCTTACAAATTAACTTCAAAAAAAAAAATTTGACCACGAAATCTAGATAAAATGTGACAGTGCCCTCCTGTTGAAGGAAAACATTTACTTACGATTTTTGAGAGGATTTGTAATCGATGTATGACGGGTCAGCGGCCATGGCTCGCCACGTCGGCACAGGTCTTTGCTTCGTCATCCTCTTCAAGGAGGGTGAGGGTTTGACGTGGAATGGCCTGGTTTGGGGTCTGTTAGAGAGCAGAGGTAGGTGGAGGGAAGGGGCTGACATGTTCGTTGCCATGGCTTTCAATTTGGCTCTGCAGATTCCTGTTTTGTGTTGGTGGGAATTTATAGTGCAGGAGTAGTAGAGTTAGATTTTTCCGATTTGGCGAATGGGATTTGTGGATAAGGCTACCCCATGGGGACTTCGGATAAGAAGGATACTGAATATCTTATAGCACGTGGCAGCACCGGCTTGATTGGATTGGAAGGAAACCTTAACCTTCAAGACGTACATGTGATGGCCTAATTTTCATAGAGATATATTCATTTTGGTCGTAAGGAATTATTCATTTAAGTTTGTGTGAACTACATTTTAGTTGGGTTATAAGTATTTTTTTTTCATTTAAGTTTTGTATTTATGTATTTTTGGCTTTATTTACAATTTAGGTTAAACTCAATGTATAATTGATTTTTCTTTCATAAATTTTTAATACACATGATATGTTTGAATTTGTTCCTCACATATTGTTTAATTTCTTTGTCGGAGTTTAGGACTTCATGAAATTTATTGCTTCATTCATTCATCCATTTGTTGTTTTGTTTTATCCATGTGTATTTTCTTCTATTCAGTGTTTCTTTGATTAATTGTTTTGGCACCTTGCTATCTTCCATTTTTTGTGAATTCTTTAGGTACCCCAATAGCCTTAGCATAGCTTTTGCTTCTAGTGGAAAAGTCCTTGTTTTAGCAAATAAATCTCATACAAGAATGATGCTTTAATTATGAAACTATTTGTAATTAGTCATTTTTGAATTCTTTTTATTTGTCTTTGTTTAAGATTTGATGTATTACTAGCCCACACCTCACACTCATAACACCATTGGAATAACTAATAACCCAAAAAGGACCCTAATGGTTTTTTTATCTCATAACTTTGCTTTTTGGCCCCTATTTAGCAATGAGTAGAGTGCCCTCCATCCTACTTGTATTCATTTTATCCTACATATTTCCCAATTGAGTTTGCTTTGAAAATCTAAGCCAAGGTATTTGTATTTTGTTACTACTTCTAAATTATTTCCTTCAAATAAAAAATATGGTTGTTTTTGCTCTTTTGAGTAGAGAAGACCATATTTATAGTCTTGCTAGTGTTTACTTGCATCTTAACTTCTTTACAAAAACACTCTAAAGCTTTTAGATGTTCATTTAAACTTTCAAGTGTCTTGCCAATCAATATTAGGTCATCGACATACAGAAGAATTTTCACTACATAATTAACAAATTTTATTCCCTCTCCTCCCATCCTTTCTACCCATTCCTCCAATTTATCAATGTAAAGGTCAAATAAAGTAGTTGGCATTGTACAACCTTGTCTCACCCTAATATCACTCCCAAAACACTCTGATAGTCCTTTTGGAGTTCTAATTTTTGCAACCACTTGCTCATAAAGTTTGTGTATAATTGCTTTGTAGTTGGTTGGTACACCAATTTCTTCCATTTTTTTCCATAATTTACCTCTAGGTACTATGTCAAAAGCCTTTTAAATTCCACAAAATAATAATAAACTTATTTTTTATTCCATATCCTCTCTATTAGGTGCCTTAAAGTAATGCAATGATCTATTGTTGAGTACTTTGGTCTAAACCTTGCTTGTCTTATTGCCCTCTTTCCTTTATTTTTTGTCCACTCACTAATTTTGCTTTCTACTATGTTGCCAAACAATTTTACAAAAAGAGGATTAATCATGATGGTGTGATAATTTGAAGGATTGTTGGTGTCTCCATTTTTATACAATGGTATGACTAGGTTGGTTATCCATTCCAGTGGAAAAGTCTCATTTAATGATTCCATTAAATATATTTTCGATATATGGTACCAAGATGTCAACCCCACACTTGAGATGTTCAACTTGCAAACCATTTATATCTTGAGATTTACCTACTGATATTTTCTTAATACTTTTCTTCACATCTTTCAAAGAAAAAAATCCTTGGTTGTATCAATTATAGGAGGGATATCTTTTTCTTGGTTTCTCTCATATAATTGCTTAGCATATTGAAACTAGTGTTCACTTGTGCCATTGTTTTTTGTGTTCTTGCTTTGTTGTAGCTCGTTCCAAAATTATCTTGGGACATACTTTGTAATTTATATAAACGTTTTTTGTCTTGCTTTTATGTATTGTTCCTTTTTTGTTTTCACTAGCTATTTATATATCTTACTATTTATTTTCTCTTTACCTATTATTTTAAGGGTCTCCTTACTACTTTGCATTCTTCATCATATCATGGATTTATAGGAATATTTCACATTTTTTCCCTAGGTTTTACTTTTTTGCATGATTCCAAGGCTTCTCTAATTATATCCATCAGTTTATTGCTATCAAAAGTATAAGTTTAAAAAATATGTGTCCTCTTTCTTTCCTCTCTTTGCATAATCTATTTGAGTGATGTTTTAAAAGTTTTTTGATTTTTCTATCATATAGATGTTTCATGTTGTCTTTCCTTCAGTTACTTGAATATGTTCTTCTTTCCCAATTTCTTGCATTTAGATATTTATATACATTAGATTGTGATCAAATTTTAGCTCCATGGAAATTGTTGTCCTTGAAATAAAATTTGGTGAGCAAATAGCATAATCAACTACAATGTGTCCATTATGTGTTTGACAAGTATATTTTCTAGATTTTTACCACATGTTTATACCATTGCAAATGATAAATCCCTCTATTCTACATAGTAAGAAGTTCTTCTCCATAATGTGTGATGGGTCTTTGACTATCATCTAAGGACATTAACCAATGGTGATCCACCTCTTCTTCTAGCCATAGCAGATTATCATCTATGCCTTTATTGATATTTAAAAAGCTTTCTTGTCTATTTGTTATCCTGGCATTAAAGTTACCCACTAAAACCACCTATCCAAGCTTGTTATCTTTTTAACATATTTTGCCAATGCTATATATGGATCTTCAGGATCTAAGCCATGTTTCATGTAAAACCTTGATTGTTATGGAGAAAAACAACAAGGTACAATGCTAATCAATTTGTAATTATCTATGATCATAATCCATATATACTATTTATTTGGGTCTTCTTTCTCAACCTGTATGAGTCTACCCCAAGACTCTTTTATTAGTATTGTTTCTCCTCCATATCCTATTCTATTTTTTGCTACTTCATCCATATTGATATCTTTTTGTATCCTTTGTAATCTAGAATCTTCATCATACTCATATGTTTTTATTAATATAATTATATCATTTGCTTTAGCTATGAGCCCTAGACTTGGACCTCTTCTCCATAGATATCCACAATAATTCCAACTCACCAATGTTAAGTGTTCCCAACAAGCCCCAATTTCCTACTTATTTTGGTTTGTTCCATTTATAATGCATTATTTCCTATTTTTCAACTATGCCTTTTTACAATCACTCCTTGTTGTCTTTACCATTTTCCATTCAACCCTCATCTTTTCTTGTTGTATACGAGTAAGATCCTCATCCAAGTAAAAATGTGACCCCATAACAATCCTCTATTTCGAAGAACCTGCCTTTTATCTCCTATACTGAACCTTATGAATTCAAATTGGTCTAGATCTCATGTCTTCCCTTACTTTTTCCAATCTACATGCTTGATAAATTTATCCACTTCAATGAAGTTTATCAAAAATAAAATCCCTTATTAAGTTGGGTTGTATTTTTTTTTTGTTTTCCATGCTCTTTTATTCTTTTTTTTTGGTGTATACTAGAGGAATTGGTAACTCGTTACATTTTTCATTACCCATTTATGGGTTCAAATCCTACTCCTTACTACCACTATAACATCCTATTGCACCAAGTAAACTTTTTAATGTAGTCAATGGTGTTGGTGTGACATGCCCTCTAGTTGTGCGAGGCCTGAGGGATTCGAACTGTGGTCTCCACCCTCTCAATGGAGAACTTTGACCAATGGGTTAGACCCTCCTACCTCATGCTCTTTTATTCCTTTAATAATAAATTTTATTGATATATTTTATCTCTTCTTTTCTTATAATAGTTACATTATGATTTATTTCTCTATTAAATATCTTTGTTCCTTTGACTTGATTATTGAATTTCTTACCACTTGTGCCCACATCTCTAATTTATTTTTTAGTTCTTGTTCTTTTGTCATCATGTTTGTAATTATTAACTAAATTTATTTTTTCTTTTTTTTGATTAAATTAAAGAAGGGGTGTTGAAATATCCCCCAACCTTGTACAAAAATTTTGAGATAGGGTTTTGACACGTAGTCAAAGACTCCAAGACAACAAGAGACCAAAAAGGGTAAACAAATAAATAAATAAATAAAAACCTATCCATAGGATATTACATGATTATAAAATGACTAAAAGTAGAGACACGACCAAGTAGTTAATAAACCACCAAGGGCCCCCGAGAAGCGTCCATAATCGGCCTAATAATCAATATTCCTCAAAACAATCCATCGAGACATAACCCAACAATTTTGAAATATCTTCCTCTTCACGTCTTTCTCCACTTCCAATATTTTCCTAGGTTACCACCTAAAAATTGGATATTACTGATAAAAATTGAGGACAAAACAGATAAAATGAGGAATCTATCTTGCTCTATCCAGGTATTTCTCTCCAAGTCAATTTGAATCAAACCAAACATCAAAGTCGGATTTTAGCCCGCAAGAGCTTGGTGTTTCATCACTTCTAATAGCCCGCAATAACTCCATATCATGCTTATGCCCAAGCTAAGACTTAATAATCTTCCCTCCCAATATCTAGGGGAAAATCACTTCTCCACACTATAATACTGTTCTACTAGACTCAAGGTTGGCAAGGCCATCAAAAACCCTATTTACCTCAAGTGTGAGCTATTTGAATCTCCTCCATTGACTGGTCTAGCCTTTTAGCCGTTGTCATTTTTAATATTTTTCAGTTGGGTTGAGTCAGATCTTTGAGAGTATTTATTATGAATAGAAAGTCCCCCTCGATAATCAACTTTTGACAATTCACATTTTCCAGTAATAACATCCCTTGATATAATGCTCTGGCCTCGACAAAATTGCAAGTTTGGTCTTTAAGATTTTTTGCAAAGGTAAGGAGTATTGAGCCCTTGTCATCTCTAAATAGTCCTCCAACACCTACAACACCTGGGTTACCTTTGGAAGCACCAAAAAAATTAAATTTAATCCAACCGGGAGGTGGGGGAACCCACTTAGTTTGTGATCTCAACTTAGGTTGAATTAAATTAGGCCCTCTAGGCCTTAGTTTAAAATTAATTTTTAGTTCAATCTCCTCTTCCTTCTTATCCTTTGCCATCAGGTCCAAAGGGAGCTTTGAGATATTTTCTACCATCATAGAAATAGCTTTTGAAAACAATGTGACTACATCTTGTTTTCTATTTTTTAAAACCATGTTGTTTCTTTCTTTCTAAATTCTCCACATGAGATGGAGTAAGCCAAAATACCAGACCAATTTCAGCCTCAAGCCCAAAAAAGGTGAATATTATTAGAGGCTCAAGTCAATCACACAACATGGAGCCACCCAGCTAACTCCTAAGACTTGCAAAAAGTTATTCAAAATAACAGAAGAAAAAGGTATTGAAAGAAGATATAGTTTGAGGATTCAGCCCACGATCCACAGAGAAAGCACATGTTTTTTAAATACATCCCTCTCTTCTGAAGATTGTCAATGGTAAGTACTTTATTATGAAGAACCAACCAATAAAATATATTGATCTTAGGGGTAAGGTATTTCTACCAAACTTTGAAGGGAGGGGGAGGAATCAGGTTAGCCGAATCCAGTAGCAAATATGTTGATTTCATTGAGAAAAGCCCATTCTCCTCCCCTTTTCATAGTAGAGTATCTTCCTCATCTTGAGATTTTAACACTTGAAACTTCAATTTTTTTCAATTTTTTTATAACAAAAAACCAAGCCTCCTTCATAGGAGGACTTAGGTTATCAGTTCTCAGACTCTTCCATTTTTTAACTCCTGCCACAACTTCCACAAAGTCAACAACTTTTGGACCAAACAATAAAGAGAAAAGGGGTTTTATTGGGCCTAACAATGGAATTTGAGATAAAGCAGTATCTAACACCCAGGGATCCTCCCAAAAATTGATCTTCTTACCATCTCCCAGATTCCATCTTACACCTTTCTGAATTAACTCTCTTGACAACATGAGACTCTTCCAAAACTCAAAACCATTTTTAGGGAGAATACCATTTAAGAAGTCCTTGTTTTGGTTTAGGTACTTAGACGAAACAATGTGCACCCATTCCATGTTCAATTGAGTAGTTAAGGCCTAGGCTTGCTTAGCTAATAGAGCCTTATTCATAAGATCCACTTTTTAAAAACCCAACCCTCCAAAGACTTTTCTTCTACAAACATGTTCCCAAGAAACCAGGTGGAATCTCTTCTTCTCCTTTGAGCCGAACCATAAAAATGCTTTCTATAATTGTTCAATTTTTAGCTAAATATTTTTAGGGATCCTAAAAATAGATATGTAATTCTTCTTTTCCTACCACAAAAGCATTTTGTGCCTTTCCAATAATGATGGGCAGACAAGGTTTTAGTCTATTGGTAATTACCTTGGTCAAGATCTTATAAAGAGTGTTGCACAGACTAATGGGCCTAAATTCTGTGAAGTTCTTAGCTTATTTTTGTTTAGGGATTAAAGCCAAAAAAGTGGAATTCACTCAGGAGGAATACAATTTGTTCTCTACACCTCCCTAATTTTTTTATTTGTAATATATTGTTTTTATTTTCTTATTATTTTTTGATCTACAACTCACTTTGAAGATGGGGTCCATTTATAGAATCATTACTACTACATAAGCCCATGGTAGTGGAGGATTTCAATTCTACTAGTGGTGTCTCAAATAGATTGATTTAAACAACTTGTTTTGAAATAATTTTTTGTTGTTCCCTCATGACTGCTATCAATTCCAACATCTCATATTATAAGGACCATAAGTATTCTTCTAAAACTGTTAGTCTATCATGACATGGGCTAGCCATGGTATCAATTGATCTATTCAAGCTAATCTCACATATTTTCCTTGTCTCCTTTATGTTGTGGGTTCATCATTACGTGGCTCAACCTTTCCTAACAAACATGTACTAGAATATTTGATATCTTAGTTTTTCAAACCCTAGCCATGGTATCAATTGATCTATTTAAGCTAATTGATTAATTTAGCTTTCATACTTTTGGTCCACAAAATAAAAATAACAAGAAAAGAAAAATAAGGTATTTGGGTTTTAAGGCTTTCTTGGTTTTATCTTTGTCTTTTCTATACACTTTCCTTCTTTTACACTATGATCTTACTAGAAAGAACCTTTGCACATACACCTAGATCTATCAACTACACCTATGTCTATTAGCTACACTGGAATTTACCTCGACCATTTGAATATACCTCTAACTTTAGAATATGTCTCCACCATTCGCATTTACCTCTACCTCCTTACTTATGTCTTTGCCTCTACATTTGGAATCTACCTCCACTATTTGGATTTGCCTTTGTTTCCTTGCTTCTAGAACAAACTTGGTGATTCCAATGAGATCCTCATGATCCAAGTCCACTAGGATTTTCTGTCAAAAACCCTCCTTCAAATTATGTCATCAACTTAAAAAATTCTTCTCCACAACATAAATGTTTTCACTTATTTATAATAAATTTTAAAAATTTATTAAAATAAATAATAAAATATAAATATTTTTACTTATTTATAATAAATTAAAAATAAGAATATTAAATAGTTTTATATATACAAAAATTGTGCATAATAAAACTTACAAACTTAACAATCCAAGTTTTAAAGTTTTATTATAATACAATTTTCAATTGTCATTTATTATTTTCCTTTTTAAATATTACCTTTGAAGTACTAGAACCCTTTAAGCATCCCCACTCATACAATCTTCATATTTAGAAAGAGGAGTTAAGAGGTACAATTTTGAAATCTTCACATCTTAGAAATTTTAAAACTTATATAACTCAAATAAATTTATTTAATTTAAATATTTTATTTTGATTTTTAACTTATAAATCTTTTATGAAGGTTGTATTATGTTTTAATTTTAAATAATATTATTTAACTTATAAATCTTCTGTTTTATAGCCAGCAGTTCCAGGGGAACAAGGAGTCGAAGGCAAAATCTAAAGATGATGGCAAGGAGGATGATAAGAAGTTAGATGAGGACTACAAGGAAGACTGCTTGGCCTCTTGGCTGTCCATTCTATGGGATGTTTTTTTTACCATATTCTATTATTTTATATGGGCACAAGCTACTCTGCATGGTGCTTGCATGATTAGTTTTTGTCTTTGTTAGTTCTATTTTGCGTCTTTCTTTTATGATGGCCATAATATTAGGCTTCCATAGTTTAGTTTGGTCGTATTCTGATGGAAGAGTAGGTCTTGGCCCTTTTTGTTGTCAGTTTAAACTTTTAGGGCTTGGCCTTTGTCCAGTTGGTCAGTGGACCCTATTTTGTAAAATGGTTTTGGGTCAACCGGTTAAAACCCGGTGTTAATTATAATATTCTCTTACTTACCAAAAAAAAAATATTTAAATGTTTATAAATTTTTATATTATTATTTTAAAATTTCAAAGTAAAATGAGATCTTTTTTTACTTATTTTATAATATAAAATATAAATTAAAGTTTATTTAAAATAATTTTTATTCATAGAAGAATTTTATCCTTGATAACCTTATGAAAAGGGGTTTTCATGGCCCCTCTAAATGTGTTTTTTGTAATAAGGAGGAGGAGAGTATTGACCATCTCTTGGGACATTGCTCAATTGTCTAGAATCTATGGCAATGGATTCTTAATATGTTTGGTAAATGCATGGTGATGAATAGCAGAATTGAATATTGGTTAAAGCAATGGCAGAGCACTTATAAAAGTGAGGCTTTACAAACAATGTGGGATATATCAAAAGATACAATACTTTGGACTATATGGCTAAAAAGGAATAGAAGAATATTTAAAGGAAAGGAAAGGATTTTAGAGGTAATGAAAAAGAAGATATGTTTAGCCATAAAGGAGTCTAAACCAACCCTATCAACTTACCCAATCCCTAATTTGAAATCAGAGAGTCTTGATAGATGGAGTCAAGTCATTAAATGAAATTATGACATCATGTACAAGATAAGCAAAAATAAGGTAAAAAATATAAAGTGGAAACCACCAGATGTGGAGTGGGTTAAGTTGAATTTTTATGGAGCATCTAAGGAAAACGCAAGACCAACAGGAGGAAGAGGAATAATTAGAAATAATAGAGGAGAGATTTTGTCTCATTATGCTTTCAATTGTGGATTTAAAACAAATAATGAAGCTGAAGCTTAGGAAACTTTAGAAGGGTTAAAAATATGTAAACAAATAAGATGGAATAGAGTTTGTATGGAAGGTGATTCTCTCATAGTAATAAATGCAAGTTTTAGGAAAGCAAAGGCTCCATGGAACATACAAGAGATAATTGTGGAAATTCAAGATCTTGCTAAAGAGTTTGTAAAAATCAGGTTTACACAAATATTAAGGAAAGGAAACAAATGTGCAGATAAGCTAGCCAATAGAGGGGTTTTGGTTGAGGATCATGAAGTTAACATCTCCTTTCCATGGTTAGAGGAAGTAGAAAGTTTAGTTGAAGCTAACAAAAATTGTTGATTGCCTAAATTAATTAATGATTAATATTTACTTTAATGTTTTCCATTGGTAATATCTATTTTATTTTGTAACAATAATGTGTGTTCATTTAGACTATTTATTATAATTTTTGTGGTTGCACTTGTGTTTCAAGAAGGAAACTAGTAATCTAGATTTGGTAAAGTGAACTATGTTGGTGCGATGTTTTGGAAATATTACTCTACTAAGATGCAAGGCATAGATAGTAGAGGTGAATTTTTGGCATTGTGAAGGCTCTTATAGGAAAATTTCAAGAAATATGCTAAATTTTGGAGTAAATATTCATACAGATATTTGAAAAGATCCAAAAAATAAAAATAAAAAATTCAGACATTTTATGTAAAATGATGTAGGTTTCTAACTACAGCATCTCAATTGAGATGAGAATTGTATCTATTTGTAAACTCTCAAGCTCTAAATAAGAGAGATGTAATTTGTTAAGGGTGGGGGACCCGAGTACAACCCCTTTTTATCAAGCAAAAAAAAATGATTTTTATTAATTTATTTTTTTTGTCTTTGAATAAAGACAAAGACTGCATTATTGCAAATAGATATTATTTCGAGCATGATGATATGAATAAAGTTGTCTAGCATCCCACATGCTAGTGACTTTGTTCTTCCAAGACTAACTAGGATGATACTAACAAATTTATATTATTTTAATTTGTTATCTGAGATTCAAATGGATTTTATCCATATTATATTACCATCGTATAGTAGTTTATAATAGCTTGATTATTATACATGTGTCATTTTATAAATTTAAATTTAGGTCTCCTTTGACGAATTCTAAATACATTATGTTGAGAATATGACCTTTCCCTAGTATTCACATCAATTAAGGATAAATAACTCTCCCCATAAATAAAAAATTCTTCTTCTCCAAAATTTATTGATAGATTTATCTCCTTGTTGTTGTTGCTTCTACTTTTCTCTTCTCTTCCATATGCATAGCATATCTCTATATTAAATTAATTTATGTTAGTTATCTACTATAATAGGTAGAAGATATTATACACTGTAAAAACCATACTCAGATGAAATATTCTATACACATGTCTTAATTATTTAATATACATATAATTTGTAGTATGGTGTGCATAGAATTAGACACTAATATTATAGAGAATGGTTTTCATTGGTTAAGGGAAAATACAAACAAGAAATTAGTTTCTCTAGTTTGGTGCCACAATTTGAACAAAGCTCATAACAACACCTATACACATCCTATTCTCATATTTACAATCCTATCAACATATAACAAATGAATAGCAAGTGGGAAAAAGGAAGAAAGCAAGTCACAAACCAAGTCAAACAAGTTGAATATTTTTATCCTCCACTTCAAATGGTCATATGATGAGGGCATCAAGTTCATTCTCCTAGGCATAGTGTTCTTCTATAGTTCCTAGGTTATATTATTTGTTAATAATGCTAGTGAGCCCCTTTCTCACGTAGCACTTAGTTGTTAGCTAGTTGTTAGCAATTAGTTAGCGTGTCATTAGGTTTGTTAGCATATCTTATTTTTTTTCCTCTCTATTATTCTTCCAACGCGATATGGTTTTGTATTTTAGGTATTTCAATGTCTATTTAAGCAAGAATTATAATGAATAATTTAACTTGGTTTTAAACCTCATAATTTGGTATTCTCAGCGTATGGTTTTGTATTTTAGGCATTTCGATGTATATTTAAGAAACCTCATAATTTGGTATCAGAGCACAATCCTTTTGACTTGTGTTCATTGGCAATTGATTTTTCTAATTGGAATTCATCACTTCATTTGGTTTGTGCCATTTGGATTTGGATTTCGTCAACTTTGCTTGCAATTTTTTGTGTTGCCAATTTTGTTGGGCAATTTTGGTTTACCCAACAATTTTACAATTTATCAACGGATTGTTCACCATAATTCTGGCAGCAAGTTTTCTCTGTTAACAATTTGGTAATTTTTGCTGCATAGCAAGCATTTTGGTTGGCATAATTTTGTTTATAAATTTTTTTCAACTTCACCTTGGAGAAGGCATCTAAGCTAAGAAAATAGTTGGTGGTTTGATCCAATGGCTAAGTTAAGCAAATGGTTGGTGGTTTGGTCCAACAGCTAAACTAGCCGATCAACTAATCGTTGGGGCATCAAGTTCATTAACCTATGTATGGTGTTCTTCTATAGTTCCTAGGTTATATTATTTGCTAATAATGCTAATGAGCCTCTTTCTCACGTAGCACTTAGTTGGCATTGTTGTTACCTAGTTGTTAGCATTTAGTTAGTGTGCAATTAGGTTTGTTAGCATATCTTATTTTTTTTCCTCTCTATTATTCTTCCAATGTGATATGGTTTTGTATTTTAGGTATTTCAATGTCTATTTAAGCAAGAATTGTAATGAATAATTTAACTTGGTTTTAAACCTCATCATTTGGTATTCTTAGCGTATGGTTTTGTATTTTATGTCTATTTAAGCATAAATTATAATGAATAATTTAACTTGGTTTTAAACCTTGTCATTTGGTATCAGAGAACAATCCTTTTGACTTATGTTCATTGGCAATTGATTTTTCTAATTGGAATTCATCACTTCATTTGGTTTGTGCCATTTGGCTTTGGATTTCGTCAACTTTGCTTGCAATTTTTTGTGTTGCCAATTTTTTTGGGCAATTTTGGTTTACCCAACAATTTTACAATTTATCAATGGATTGTTCATCATAATTCTGGCAGCAAGTGTTCTCTATTAGCAATTTGGTAATTTTTGTTGCATAGCAAGCATTTTGGTTGGCATAATTTTGTTTATAATTTTTTTTCAACTTCACCTTGGAGAAGGCATCTAAGCTAAGAAAATGGTTGGTGGTTTGATCCATAGACCGTAAAACTGTGACATGATAGTAGCTTAGCAGAAGCGACCATTGGAAGCCAAGCAGTGATGATTTATAGCTAGCTAAAGGCGATCAATAGACCATGAAACCGTGATGTGATAGTAGCTTAGCAGAAGCGACCATTGGAACAGACGGATCAATGCTTAGACTTGGATTGATGCATGGTGGATGATCGAAATCAAGGTAGTGATGATCTGTAGCTAGCTAAAGGTGGTCAACAGACCACAAAACTATGATGTAATAGTAGCTTAGCAGAAGTGACCATTGGGATTGACTGACGTATCGATGCTTGGACTTGGATTGATGCATGGTAGATCTATGATGTGATAGTAGCTTAGCAGAAACGACCATTGGGATTGACTGACGTATCAATGCTTAGACTTGTATTGATGCATGGTAGATGATCGGACTCAAGGACTGGCAGGAGCTACATGGACAGCTGATCTGGGACGTATATGGATGGATGGCACATCGAATACCCTAAGAAAATTGGAGGTTATACTTGGATTAATGCATGGTGGATGATTGAACTCAAGGACTAGTAGGATCTACATGGACAGCTGAGCTGGGACCTACATGGATGGATGGCACATCGAATACCCTAAGAAAATTGGAGGTTAGACTTGGATTGATGCATGGTGGATGATAGAACTCAAGGACTGGTAGGATCTACATGGATAACTGAGCTAGGACCTACGTGGATGGATGGCACATCGAATACCCTAAGAAAATTGGAGGTTAGACTTGGATTGATACATGGTGGATGATCGAATTCAAGGACTGGTAGGACCTACGTGGACAGCTCAATCAGGACCTATGTAGATAGACGATGCATCGAATACCCTACTAAGCAAATTAAAGGTAAAACAATGGTGGACTATAGCGAAGAAGGGTGAACCGACCAATTGGTGGTCATAACCCTTATAGTACGATTTTGTTATTAAAACCCATTGCTTACCACCGCCTTCCACATGTGGGACTAAAGCACGTTCAAAATTTGCATTTGGCGCTTCTAGACCCATGGCCAAAGACCTATAATTGCTACCCTTCATGTAATTTTCAAATGCACTATTTTTTTTTGCTATGATGCCTTGCATGAGTCATTGGCTTCCTCTCCCTTGTTGACATCCTCAACACCGCATTTCCTGATGCATTCTAGTGGGAAATACACAAATTTTTTAGGAGGCTTCGTAGATATCATCATATACATAAACACGGTTTCTTGTAACTATATTCTGGTATTACAACACGTAGGGATGATTGCAAGCGCCATCGTATATTTGTTGTTTGACGGTCTTCAATGGATGAAGAGTTGCAACAAGGCGATTCAAGGGGATTCATCACATGTAGGTAGCAAAAACCAGTTTCATCTTCGCTTACAGGTGCATGGTTTCCCTATAGCTCTATGAAGGGAAACACACTTTATTTTCCTTTCTATTTTTGTGGTCCTTTATCTCACATAGACACAGTAGGAGAGCATTGGAAATTTTGATTTGTTCGCAGTATCGTTGCAAGCTTGCTTTCATTGGATCGATGGTATTTCTTGTAGGTTCAATGGAAAACAACAACAAGATGTTGTACTGTGGGATCTTAATCCCACATGTGTTGTGGGATGGTCTTTGAAGGCCTTTAATAAGATGAGGGTCCACCAATAGTATCGACCAACACGCAGTGGTTGAGCCTCCGCGCGTTGATCACTATATCGGTTACTATATTAAAAGTTAACACATGGCAGCTGGGTGGAGCTTGACGAAGTTCTACGGGCTATCTAATAGTCGTTGATCGTTGGTGGGTCTAGAATAGGCTAATTTAGCCAAAATATTTTTATTTTTGCTAAAATATTGACTTATATTTTTAAAATTAAATTATAGTTAATTTAAATAAATTACAATTAATTTAATTAAATTATAGTTAATTTAAATAAATTACAGTTAATTTAATTTAATTAAACTTAAATTAAATTGTTTAATCATTTTAATTCAAAATTGCAATTCTTCTTTAAGCAATATTTATTTTGCTTAGACAAAATCTACAAGCCTCATTATAAAAGCTCATTGTAGCTTCTTGTAATAGCCTAGATGGATAATATTTTAGAATTTTGAAATTGCCTAAGAGGCAACAAATTGTAAGCCATTTGAGGCTCATTAAAAGTGCTTGGACCTCGTAGCACCACTAATTGCCCTGTGAGGCAAATTTTATAACTCTTTTTTAGAAGATTTTTGTAACCCTCCTGGATTACACCAGAGGTCATATGGCTACTAATTTGGTGGATCAAGTGGTCGTCATAGCTAAAGTTATCAGCATCTTGGCTGACAAGGTTCAAAACATAACTGGGCCTAGTCCACCTAGTCCAACTCTTGAACCTCGACCTCAAATCAAATGTGAGGTTAATATTTATAATGGCTCTCGAGATCTAGACATTCTCAATAGATGGATTCTCAACATGGATACATGGTTTGACTATAGAAAAATTAAAAAAGATGACCAAGTTGCTTTTGCAAAACTAAAACTCTCTAGCATTACTAAATTTTTGGTACAAGATCATCAAAGCACTTAGGATCCCATAGACACTTGGGATGATTTGGTCAAAGCATTGAAGGATACATTATATCCTTCTAATTTTTCTAAGGATATTGACTTCCAATGGCTTCATTTGAGGCAAGGACACAACATGAGTGTTCAATATTACATCAAAAAGTTCAACAAATTATGGATTCTCAATGGAATTCTAGATCCTACTCCTAAAATTATCAACAAGTTTAAGAGTGGATTGTATGATCAACTCTTTAGAGAGTTGAAATATACACCTTGTGCCACTTTGAATGAAGTGTATAATTAGGCGCAACTGGAGGAAGATAAAATTTCTATGAAGTCAGGTGCCTCCTCCAAGACACCCAAAATAGGGCCATAATAGCAACAACAGTCCGAGAAGGCTTCAAAAACTCCTTCTTCTTCTTCCTCTTATTATAATGGAAAAAAAATTGTAATCATTGTAAGAAATGAGGACACATCAAGGCAGAGTGCTTCAGAAAGAAGAAAAATTTTCTTGCACAACCTCAAAAGGAGGCCCCACAAGATGGGCCCATTGAGTCTATAGGAGAAGATAGGGTGTATCCAAAACTTTGGGGGAAACTAAACCAAGTGACCCTCCTACATCAACAAAAACATAGAGACAATATGTTCTTCACAAGAGCACATCTTCTCCACAACTTTTTTGTGAGTTGCATCTTCGATAATGGCTCCACGACCAATCTCATTTCTCAATTCGTTGTCTATCAACTCAAATTGCTAGTTGAACCCCATCCTTCCCCATATTCACTTGGTTAGAAGGATGAGGACACTACATCTGCAATCATAAAATATTGTACTTTGTCATTTGCCCTTGGTCCACACTATGTGGATTGAGTCACCTATGACGTGACTCCCATGGACTTGTATGGAATGATTCTTGGCCAGCCTTATCAATATGATAAGCGGGATTCATATGATGCTTATCACAAAATATATTCTTTGCATCATCAGAGTAAGAGCTTTCTTATTCGTAATCTTCCACATACACAATTCTTGGTATCTTCACCAAGGATTTATTTAGTCTCATGGCCAAAGGACATTCGTCCTTTTGTTCCTAAGGAGGTCATTCCTCCTCCATCATCAATACCTCCTCCTATTGCTCCTACTACTCCTCCTGTTGTTCCATATTGAGCACTGCAACAACCTCTTTCAACACAGTATTCATAGGTTCCAATTGTTCAGCAGCCTTCATAGATCCAGCAGTAGGACATTACTCCTTGTCATAGTTTTTCACTTGGCAAGGGAGTTCTCTCCATATTGTTTCTCTATACTAACATCGCATGGTTTCCATGATGTTCTTTTTCCCGATTATGAGCCTTCTTTGAATTATTTTGTGACTCCACCTCCCACTCCTTTTGTAAAAGCATTGGAGTCCAATGCTTCTTGAGTGGGGAGGTATGATGAGGACATCAAGTTCATTCTCCTAGGCATGGTGTTCTTCTATAGTTCCTAGGTCATATTATTTGCTAATAATGCTAGTGAGCCCCTTTCTCACATAGTACTTAGTTGGCATTGTTGTTAGCTAGTTGTTAGAAATTAGTTAGCGTGCAATTAAGTTTGTTAGCATATATTATTTTTTTTCCTCCCTATTATTCTACCAACGCAATCTCAACGTATGGTTTTGTATTTTAGGCATTTCAATGTCTATTTAAGCATGAATTATAATGAATAATTTAACTTGGTTTTAAACCTCGTCATTATAGGATGATGTCTTCACTCAAAAAGCTTTCTTATTATTTCAAACTACCATATCATCTATAAAAATCCTAACTTGTTCATGACACCTTGAATTGATCTTTGTTGAGAATATTTAGTTTCATTAATGAATGATTTTATCAACTAGATGAATTTTTATGTTGTACTTAGTGGTAAAGTGTATGCTCTAATAACATCCAATCCATATGGATGAAGAAATTAATATGAATTTATAATTTAGTTTATTTTATATTAGTGCAGGGAAGTTGAGTTGCCTCAACCTCACCTTTATGTAACAATTAGTGAATACTATTTTTAAATCTATTTAATATTTTAAGATTTTTTTTTATTTCTTTCATTTATTTTATTTTTATGTGTATTAATATTTTTATGATTTTAAATGATTTTTTAAAATAAAATCATTTTTTATTACATAGGAGAGTTGATTATAGCCACTACTTTTAGTAACTGACAAGTGTAGGGTTCAAATCATAGGGACTTCTCCCAAAAAACCTATCCATATTGTTCTTGTTGAACCAATGTGAGATGAGAACCACCAGTCGCTTGGGGTTTGTATTGTCATCATCAATTTGGTGCACACTCAAATGATTCGAAGCAAACTACTACATTTGCAAAGGGTTGGCTTCCCCCAAGGTTTGAACCTAGGTCTCTTCTTGGTAAGTACCTAGCCACACCTGCACTTACCAATCCACCTAGCCTTTGGGGATTCTAAAATAAAATATCATTGATACTTTTAACACCTACACTTACTAATCCACCTTGACTTTGAGGGTTCTAAAATAAAATATCATTAATATTTTTAATGGTTTTTATTTAATTATTTATTTTAAATGAAATATTAAAACCAATAAGGTATTGCCACCATACTTACATATAATATTTTATTATCTAGTAAAATAGATGAAACTATCGTTTTAACATTTCAATAATTTACACAACTTCTATGAACCTTAAAAATCAATTGAGAATAACCCTTAATAATTGAGTTTATGCAATAATAATTTATACACTTTAGGATTATAAATGATAGTAATAAATTAGGGAATGATACTATAACATCAAATTTCAATAATTTACACTTCTATGAAACTTAAAAATCAATTGAGAATAACCCTTAATAATTGAGTTTATGCAATAATAATTTATACACCTTAGGATTATAAATGATAGTAAAAAATTAGGGAATGTTACTATTAACATCATGATGTTATTTTCAGATAAAGCCAAGTCTATAAAAAATTAAACAACGTGTAGAGGCAATGAGCAAAAACTAAAATTTTAAATTTGAGAAAGAGTGATGTTTATATCATCAATCAACTTGTTGAATTTTATCATTTTAGTTTGAATTTTATTATTTTAGTTTGATTTGGACCTACCTAGTCACAAACCAATAGAAATCTTATGTGAAGAAGCATACACTCACTTTTATGCTTAGTTTCAACAAGTCTAGATATTTATTTCTATTTGAACTTAAAAGATATATGAAAAGATCAATAAAAAGCTATTCGGTGCAGGCATAAGCATAGGCTCCTTAAATGACAGTAAAACACTTCCACTTTGTAGATACACTTTTAAGAAAATCTATTTTTAACTTTTTTTAACTATCATGATAGTTAGAACACAAACTAAACTAGTATCAATAAGTTATCCTTGTAGGACAAATAACAATTTTTTTATATTAAAGAATAAAATACATTTTATAAATAAAAAAAGTGGATAAACATGCTACGCAGCTAACGCCATTAGCCAAAAAACATTCCCATCAATAGAGAGGGAAACCAAGCAATCAAATTACAGTTATTCAACACCCCCTTACAAAACGAAACCAACCCCTAAAATGGTGAATACACAACATAATTAGGTATAACAAAATAAACTAGAAACCCTAAACTATAGAAATGTAACTCTAGGCACCAGGTAGTGTTGGGCATCGAATTGACATCAAGTTTTACTTGACACTGTGACTATCTATCTTCCAATTTTCTATCCAGGCATGCACCCGATAGTCACAACTCAACACTCAACATTGGATGGACCAAATGTTAATTCAGCCCAACCTCCAGTGTAGGTTGGTTCCTTGTCAACTTAGCAGGGTGTTGACACAATTAAAGCTCAATTAGGGTTTGAATAAAAGGGTTAGAAAAAGGTTTAGGGTTAGAGATATTATGAAAATAGTGGTCGGATAGGCTAACAACATAGGCAACTACAACAAAAAGCTCCCACAAACTATTTCCAGTGTCCCATCACTCAAAATTAGCAGCACCCAAAACCATGAAATCTTCATACATTTAAGCACAAAATAGAGATATGTTGCAGAAAGCAATTCCAATATCCAATATACTGATAATCCAATTTAGTAGAATTGACCAATAATCAGATTTAGTAGAAATAAACTCCCTATCAACAAAGATCTAACTATGAAAAAATTTCAATTACTTTCACAACTAGTAATCCAATAAACTGGAATGAACTAACCGCTAGAGCATTGACAAAAATGCAATTCACAACTTTGAACCTCTTGCATGAAATATAGCGAAGATAACATGTTCTTGAGTCAAAAATTAGAGTAATGCTCCTTCCATTAGTTTGCAAAGAATATTTATAGTAGGGCAAGCAAACACACTAGAGCCGACCCTTAAAAATGAGGGTTCGACCTCTATTTATAGTTTTACAAAATGAAATATATTAAGGAGACATTACAAATATTACAATTTTACATCTCAATAAAGAGCTTTGTTGGAATTATATCATTGGTTGATGAAGTCCTAGAAATCTGATGTGAGTAATCCACCACGGTAGCTCAACTCTGTAACTTTTTGGTTCGTTGATGGTGGTTGAGCCTTAAGTCACTATGAAATAGATCTGGACCATTGATCATTCTTTGAAACTCCATTCCACCATAGATCTACAACCACTCTGGTTCTTGATCTTGAAAACCCTTTGACGCTTCACCTTCCCACCTTCAAACTGATTGTTTCACTGATCCGGCAAGAATCTACCTTTAAATACTTTGACAATGTCAGCAACATCTCAACCGTTGATGCTTTTTGATGAACGATGGTGATTAAAACTTGGAAATATTCTACAAAGTTATGGGGAAATATAAAATACCATTTCACACTTTTATAGATGCTGACGTCATCTTCAATGGCTTTGGCTAGCGGAATCGGATTTCGATGAGAAATACTCTAGGTTGTGAGTGGAATCGGATCTGGTGTTAGTCCGCTTACTTAGTCTTCAAAATATTTAACTCTTCTCTCCAGTATCCATGACATAAAGCACAAGTTGCAATCCACTCAAAAATGATGCTGACATCATCTTCGACTAGGTTTGACTATGGAATCGCCAATCCACTCTACAAGCAATGCAAATGGCCCTTGATGTCATTCCACTACTTTTACAATGCTTTTGGCCCTTTTGTCACCATTCCACACTAAAAGTAGTGTAAAATGAGCTTATCTCCATTCCGCTCACTTTTAGTCTTGGGACTCAGTGGAATTAGGATTTTTAGTACTTAGTCGTTGGAGCATGCAAAATAAAAGAGAATCACCATTCCACACTTTTTATCGTGCTAACATCAGCGAAGCTCAAAAGTTTTGCGGATTGAGAACCTATCGAAGTCCACTCCAAAATACACTATGTCTCGAGTGGAATAAGAACTTTGCTCAAAAAAGACTAAGTGTTGAGCAGAATCGGGTCTCTTGCATGGATCCACTCCAAAATACTCTATGTCCTCAGTGGAATAGAGATTTCCATGCCTTAGAATAATTTTCAAAATTTTTTGAGGATGTGGCCATTTTGGGCCTACATTCTGGCACCTCTCAGGTGGATTTGCTCGCAAAGCCATCAAACTCAGAGTCTTATCCATTGGGCATCAGGAGTCAAAAATGCTTATCTTCAAAATAATGCTTCAAAGAATAATTTCCATATGAACACTACCCTATGAAAACTTCATGAACATCCTAGAGGATAAACGTTCATATCGAGACCATACTGGAAACACAAATATCTCTATCACTCTCTCCAAAACTGCACCAATGCTTAAACAAAAATAAAGCAATGCTCTCTTTATAGGCCTTTTCAAAACAAATGATATGAATGCCTTCACACAAAACTGTTATTCTCTGTATCTCTCTGACCTCATGCTTTTATTATTTCCTTCTGACAATGTCAGAGTAAAAATGAATCAAACAAAATACAAAACTTCTACATGACTACAAAATGTACAAAACAAAAAATGCTAAGCTTGTGTCTCTTATGGGTCCGCAATAGCTCTATTTGGTTCTTCACCCTCTTGTTGAGCCTCTTCTTTAGCATTATCTTCTTGCTCTTGCTCAGCTTCCTCCTTAGGTGAACTTTGCTCTTTATTTTCCTCTTCAACATCTTTTCCAAACAAGCTGGACCATCAGCTTCAGAGTTTGTAGGGCCTACTTCCAAACTATTTTAGAAGGGTTGGAAGTTTCCTTTAGCTGCTTATGAATGTACTCTAGCTCACCAATGTCCTCATAGTTTGTAGCACTTCCTTTGTTTACCAAGTCCTCCATCAGATCTCTGAGTCTGGTAAAATCAATAATTATTTGTGAAGCCTGCTCTTGATCAATTGGCTCCTCCAGAGCATCAATCTCAGACTCATCTTGAAGGCTCTCAATAGTACTCTTCTTAACCTCTTCTACTGATAACAAGGTGTTATCTTCCATCCATAGCCCTCTGAAGCCATTCTGAATCATTTCCTTATTTATGTCCACCACATCCCTGATCATATTCTCAATTTTTTCAAACAAAAGCCAAGCCTTTTGGAGAGCTCTGTGCTTCTTTACCACAACTCTGGAAGCCAACCTAGACAATATTCCATTCTTTGTTAGGAATAGGCTTAGCAGTATGATTGAGCCTGCTATCTACCAACCTATAAATATGCTCAGCTAGGACCACCATAGGTTGAAGTTCTCCAGTGAAGCTATCCAGGTCTTCCTGAATATTTTGAAGTAGACGACTGGCATCATCCATGTAATCAATAATGGGTTGTAGCTCTGAGCATTTTTCTAGAACTTTAGAGAGCAATTATTTTCTCACTTTCTTTAGTCCAACTTTAGAGAAACTTGAAGACTTAGCCTTTTTGATTTGAAGTTGCTGCTTCAAGCTCTGTATCTCCTTAGCTTGTTCTTCATTTTTCTTCTTTTGTTCCTCCATTTGCTCCTTGAGCTTATTAGCCTCTTGAAATTTGTCCTACCAATTATTTGCTTCCTTTTTTAGAGCTTTCTCCACTTGTTTTTTATTATCGATGGTCTTCTGAAGCTTTTCTATTTTTCTCTCCAACTTGTCCACCTTTTCTTTGTATATATCAGTTTTGACATAAAAAGTGTCCAAGTGAGCTTTTGCTATGACCAATTCATCTTCTACAGGTAGCTACTCAATATCCTCTGTATGTTCCTCTAGATGATAGTCTTGAGCAATCATATCAGTTTTAGGCTTACTCACAAGAGGAATCATGGATCTGGATGTTCTTTGCCTTGAAACTGGATCAACAAACATGCTTCTCCTCTTTGTGGCCATCCTCTTGGAAGGTTTGGATAACTTCTCTACCCAAAAATATTGGATTTTCTATGTAACTTCCTTCTTCTTTTGCAAAATTGCTTGGGTAGGATAACTCACAGGAGGAGGAGGAGAGGTTATAAGGTATGAGAGAGCGGAATCAATAGTTGACAGTGGCTTGGTAGAAGTGACTACAATGGAATCTGTGACCACTACTGTTGTTGCAATTGGTAGACTCATGGAAATTGAAGCACAACTCATAGAAGGGTGAGTGGGTGTGCTTAAAATAGTTTGTTTCTCAGATGATGGAGGTGGTTGCAATGGCAAAGATGGAATTATGGGAGATGATGAAGAGAAATTTTAGATGATGAAGAAGGAATTTGAGGTGACCTTGGAGGAGATGGGTTGACTTGGCCCTTAGTATTGACTGATGAAATAGGGGGTGAACTATGAGGGGGAGAAGGCACCTTTGTTACAACCTCTTGCTCAGAAAGGGAGGGAGATTTCTTTGGGGAATCTAAAGGAGGAGGAGAAGAGGGGAGTAGAGACCATACCTTCACCTACTAATGTAGGGTGTTCTGTAGCTACCTTTATGCTCTTTTGTTGCACTGATTGTACCTTTTCTATAGCTGAAACAGGTGTTTCCTTAACAATTTTCTCCTTATCCAACTTCTGCTTTTTAGAAATATCCTTCTTAGCTCTTTCTGGTGCCCTTTTGGCCTTTCTCTTAAAGACTTGGAAGGTTTTTACTTTCTCACCCCCCCTAAACCACTAATCTATCTGTGTATCTAAGGGCTCTCCACCTAGGGCTAGGTGCTTGGGCCTACTTATTGTCTGAATGATTGGTGTACTAATAGCCCTCTCATCAAAATAGTGCATCTTACTCATTAACTATACCCCTTTTGGAAATTTCTCTATTTGTTCAGTTGAAGGCTAAAATATCTTCAAGAACTTCAATAGTAGTTAATGGAGTATCAACTCCTTCTTCTTGAGCTTCTTCTTTTGAATGTGGGGATGGGGAATCTGAACCTTATTTATGGCTTCTTATAGATTAGAACTATATTCCTTGGGTCTTTTGCTTTCCAAGTTGTGACATTCTTGTCATATTTATCAGAAAATTCATCATCAATTTTCAATCCAAACTTGGATTTCTCTTTACCAATTTCAACTCTCATCCTCCACCAATCTGCTATCTTGGATTCATTCCATTTATTTTTACTTTCAACGCCTCTGATGGTAGACTCTTACAACTGATTTTCCTCTTTCTTATATATTTTTTCTCAACATCTTTGATGGTAGACTCCTACAACCGATGTTTTTCATTATTGTCTGGATCAAAATCAACAATCTGCTCATAGAAGTCTAACCATGGAGGAAGTTGTCCCATATTGGCAACATTCCACTCCAAAAGAGCATTTTCCTTATTATTTTTGCCCTATTCAAAATGAGGCCTAGATTTTTTCTCAAATTTGTAGGCCTTTTCTCCATTAAGGGCTATATTCCTCTTGTAGAATATATCATCCAGGTCATAACTCCATCTCTAGGGAATGTAAAATAGGCCTAACCTATCAAGATATTGGTCAATTTTTTTGCCTTGCCACTTCTTGGTAATGGTTATATCATCAACACTGTGGTAGGTCAATGAACACCTTCTCTTCCTTCCAGAGCCATAGTTCATATTTATAAATTTTGCTTGCCTCAAATATTCTAGGGTGAATAATCTATCTGTAACAAAGTGAGGCAGCAAAAAAGGCTTACCAGTGAAGCCATACAGTCTAATGACTATGCCTTCTATTAGGAGGTACCAATATCCTTCTTCAGCACCTTCTATTCTTAACAATTTCTTGGCTAGTGGAGGTAACCTAGGGCATTCCCCATACATTATCTTCAATGTTGGCCCTAAAAATTCCAAGTTAAATCTATAAAAAGACTCAATGCTCCTCAGATGAGAAGTCCAATAGTAAATAGGAATGGGGTCTCCCTGGTCATTCTTTACCTTGACTAGAATCCAGGGCATCATATCCTTTACAGTAGCAAAGAACATCCAAACTAAGCTTGAGCAATATTGAAAATAGGGTGCGTCAGAACTCCTTTTCATTCTTACTAATTGCTCATGTATTCTTTGAGCAAGGAAAGTTAGCCAATCAAAGAAGATAACCCTAATGCCCTTCTTTTCTACACCTTCCTCATACATTCTCTCATTTGAAATGTAGTATGCAGTGGCTATTTGCCAATCTATCACCATTCGATCAGAATCCAAACCCTCCATACAAGCTAACATGGAATAGAGCTCTAGGTTAGCAAATTCATCAATGGGTATTGGAACTTTAGGTATTTCATCTTCCTCTCTTATCCTTCTAAACTGGAAATGAAGCCATATTTCTATGACTTTCTTTTCTTCTGAAGCCATTAATGAAGCATAAACCCTAGCTTGTTTTGCTATATCAAATTATTTAGACTCTAAGGGTGGGCTCACCCCTACGAAAAATAAATTGAGGTAAAGCTCTTTGGTAATGGTGAATAGTGGTATACCATTAGGAGTTTTCACTGTCCTTTTCTTAGGGTCATAAAATTTAATCATCGCAAAAACTAACTCAAGGCAATGGTGAACATAATCATAGATGTAAGAAAATAAGAAGGATTTTATAGCAATGATACCTTGAGGTCGAATTGGTCTCCCTTCGAAGTATCTGAATTCAAAATTACTTCTCAAGAAGGTCCTCCTTACTTGGGTCATTACTATGTCTACCAACCACCTAGTCTGGTCCACATGGCCATCTAGCTCTACTCCTCTTTTTTGTACTTCTATTAGCACTTTCTTTGGAGGCCATTTTTACAAGCAATTTTCAAAATGCTTTCTCTGGAATTTGCAGACAATGCTCGACTATCATTCTATTTTTTTCGCTTAGTGAATATTGCTCTTCATTGAATGAATGCATTCCATGCTTTTAGCACTTTTAATTTTCCATGCATGCACACCCTTCGCCATTAATGCGACCACTGCACGAACTGCCCATTGGCACGCTTTTCAAATTAAACTCATTCCTTTTGGTAGCTTGGAGATGCCATACTAATTTTTGATTGGCTGAATTTCAAACACCTTCCATGCCCTTGCGGTGTCACTCATCCTTTTTATTTTCCGTTGGAGTAGCACAGGAAACCTGAGCATTAATTTATGCATATTTTCCCTTTTAGGAAATGGTGCGATGTAAAATTCATTTTCCGCTCAAAAGTAGTCGTGACTTCGGTGGATTAGAAACCTTTGTTATTCCACTGCCACCTTAGTCTCTTTAAGCGTGGAATAGGTGCATGTGGCATTATGATGGCTCCTTAGTTCATTTGAGTGTGGATTGGGGCTCACTCATCATTTCACTGCTTACTTAGTACATTTGAGTGTGGAATGGAAACCTGCTGCTTTTTTATTTGACACTTAGCTTTATTTGCAACTTTTCCTTTTATTCTTTTTTTAATATTTTTTATACAACATTTCATCAAAACAAAACTTGAAATACAAAATTAAAGGATATGATACAAAGTATGTACATATATTACAATGAGCTATAGCTCAGTCAAAATAGAGTTTAATATGGAAACCATTGACCAAAATCGGTTGTATGTTTCCCTCAAGGTCTTCAAGCTAGAAAACATTGGTTTCTTTAACCTCTGCTATCTTGAAAGGTCCATCCCAGAAGGAGTCAAACTTCTGATGATGTCCTAGTTTAGCTCTTTCAACATTCCACCTGAGTACTGAGTCTCCAACTTGGAATTTCCTGAACCTTACCTTCTTGTCAAACCATGCCTTGATGTCAACTAAATGCTTTTGGAAATCTTCATATGCCTGAGTCCTCTTTTCTTCTAACTACAGTAGGTGTGTCAGCCTTATTTCCACTAGATTTTCTTTAGATTCCTCTTCTGTGTTTATCAGCTTGAGTGCTAGAATATCCAAATGGATAGGTAACATTGCCTCCTTACCATAAACTAAGGCATAAGGGGAGGTTTTGATGGAATTTTTAATAGTAATTATGTCTACCCATAGAGCTTGCTCTAACAATAGGTGCCAACTTATTTTATTACCCTCCAATGATCTCCTCAAAATCCTCAACAAATTTTTGTTGGTTGATTCTACAAGTCCATTTCCTTGGGGGTAGTAATTTGAAGTATTATTTATGGTAATGCCATACTTGCTGGAAAACTCAATATATTTGGCTCCTATGAAAGTTGGGCCATTATCACTCACCAAGGCTTCTGGAACACCAAACCTTGAAATCAAGCTTTCCATAAAATTAATCACCACTTCTTGGTCTGATTTCTTTGTAGGAATAGCTTCTACCCATCTGGTGAGGTAGTCTGTAGTAGTCAAAATGTACTTGTGATCAACTGAGGAATGTGGATTGATAACTCCTATGAAGTCCAAACCCCATTGTTGAAAGGGTTCTTCCACTTGAATTGGCTTAAGGGGGAATGATGCATTCCTTGTCCTCCCTACATGCCACTGGCATTTATCATAGGCTCTAGTGACTTTGAAGGTATCTACAAATATGGTAGGCTAGTAATAGCCTACTCTGATAATCTTCAAAGTTGTTACCCTCCCTGAGGAGTGTCCTCCAGATAGTCCTCCATGGAACTCCTCTATGACCTTTTATTGTTGATCATATTTTAAGCACCTAAGGAGAACTCCATCAAGGTTTCTTTTGTACAGACCTTCTAGAAGTAAAACATACTTCAAATATTGCAGTCTATATCTTCTTCTTTGTGATGCATTGAGATCAGGAGGGCATACTTCATTTTGAAAGTACTTAGTCATCTGATCTACCTAGTCTGATTCATTTGGCTGTAATTCTTCAATCTGATCATTGATTATGGACTGACAAGCTATCACTTCTGCTAAAAATTTTGCTTCTATCAGACCTTGGCATAGGGCTCTACCTCTTACCATCTTGGTAGGATGGATTTCCACATCATATTCTTGGATCTTAGTAATCCAACCAACTCTCTTATCTCCTAGTTCACCTTGTAGAATAAAACTTCTTACATCTAGATGAACAACATAAACCAAGGTCTTGCTTTGAACCAAGTACTACCTAAATTTTTCAATGATTTCATTATAGTAAATACTTATTTCTCAATGAAATTATACTTAACCTAGTATTCATGGAGATTCTAGCTCCAAAATAATATGGGGTGCTCCTCTCCTTGATCATTCTTCTTGGTGAGCACTGATGCATAGCTTTCCTTAGCTCCATAAGCATAAAGAATGAAATCTTTGCTAAAATCTAGATTGACTAGCACTGGAGCTGCAACAATGGACTGCTTGATTATTTCAAAGGCTTGTTTTCTTACTTCAGTCCATTTTAAATCTACATCTTTCTTCAGTAGCTCAGATATATGCCTTTGTTTCTGCCTAAATGATTTTGCATTAGGCTCTAGATCAATGGTTTGTTGGATAACCTTCTTGTCATATACTTTGAGGTCCTCATATGACCAAGCTACAATATCTTGGTACTTTAGGCATAAAGATTTGATATCCTCCTCTTCTTCTAGAGAACACTGGATTCTAACCTTGAGCTTATTTTCTTTTTCTATTTCAACTTCTTTATATATTTTCTCATTGACTTCCATGGATATGATCTTTTTCCTATCTTCATTGTCAAATAGGCTCTCTAGAGTGACCAAACTTCTAGCTATGTTATTGTTCTTAAGTTGAATAACATCCTATTGATCAATCTCTACTAGATTTTCCTCTTGAATAGTCGATAGATAGGCTTCTCTCACCAGAAAATCAATGATTTTTTCATCACTATCAAAGACCTTCCAAAAAAATTTCTTATCTGGCACCACAGACCTGAAAATCATTTTGATCCCTTTGTCCTTCTTAACTCCTATGTCTGTAGAAGGGTTGAAGTTAGCTCCCCTTACTACTAAGGAATATGCTAAGGTATTCTTTCCTCTAGAAACAAAATTTATGTTTAGGGTGTGAAAGGATTCCATCAAATCCCATACCCTATTTCTATATGCTTTCAGGTAATGATGCTTACTACTGCACCTTTCTCTTACCTAATTTACTATCAATTTAGAGTCACCATATATGTTAAATATCTTAATGCCCATGTTTTTAGCTTGCATCATTCCAAGGCATAGAGCCTCATATTCTGCAGCATTATTAGTGCATGACCATGTTAGCCTATAGGCAAAACTCTTTGTCCCTTTTGATTGGGACTATAATACCACACCAGCACCAGCACCATTTCTACATCTGGCACCATCAAAGTGCATGGTCCATGTTTCTATTTCTCTCATATATTGATTAGATATAGCAGGAACCTTCTTCTTTGTCTCTACAAAAATATTGTATGTGCCCATACCTCTCCCAAAATGGTTGTAATCCTCTCTGAAATGTAGTTCATATTTGATTTACAACTCCTCAAAATTATCCACTAATTCAAATTCCTTCAGAGGAGTGATATTGCACATGTCTCCTTCAATTTTTTCAATGTGATAAGACACTAGCTTCTCAAGTGTTATTCTTATCCTCTTTCGTTTAAATGGAATAAACATGCTGGAATAGTCCATATACATGCATCCACCCAACTTTGCGATGAACTCTCTTGAAATACATAAGCCAAAATAAGGCTCTAGATCCACCACTACTATTTCTTGTACTATAGTTACCTCAGGTGCTCTATGCAACCTCATTAAGACATATTTGATTACTCCCACTGTTTTCACAGGTGTCCCATTCAATTGTAGTACTCTAGGGTAGGATCTGGTGTATTCCATACCCATCTCTTTGCAAACTGCTTTAGGCATAACTGTAGTATATGCCCTTGAGTCAATCATATAATTTCGAACAACCCAATCTTCCATCCTTAAAGAAATGTAAAAATGAGGAGGTTTATTCTTTAAAATAGTAGGGGATATTTATTTCTTTTTAGAGGGTATGTTAAGGATTGTGGTGGCCTGCTTATCCTACAGATACTTGTTTAAGGAAGCTTTTAGCAGGTCTATTTGGCTAGGAATGAAGAGAGTATCATATAGACTAGCTTTTGATGGTATCTTCTTTATTTCTTCCACAATGTTGTATTCAGATTTAGACAAGGTGGGTCTCTTAGGCCTTCTCTCTGGCTCACCATATTTTATCTTATATTATTGAGTGGCCTCAATTCTCTGCCTCTTAGTAATGGAGGGGAATATAAGCCTCTCTTGGGCTTCATCTTTAGACATCATTATGTATCCCTCAGTTTCTTTCTCAAATATCTTGAGAAGACTATTTTCTTTTTTCTTAGCTTGAAGAATAGGAAAATTGTCACTGCTTTGGGGAGGTGGAATACTCTTCTTCTGAGAGGGGACCTGAAATTGACCCATCTTCTTTAGATCTACTTGCAGTGTTTTCTTTTCTGACCTTGTCATGATAACAATAGGTCCATCCTCATCAATATCTTTTCCAACCATGATTTGGTCAGGTTGTCAGAGCATATTCACTCTTCCTTTCTATTTTCTTTCTGCTTGCTCCATAGCTTGCTGAACATGGTGCTCGTACATAACACAATATTGTGAATCATGTGGATAATTACACATCAAACACTAGATATTCACCAAACTTGTCTCTGAAGAACATTCAGGCTCTTCATATACCGCATTAACTCTAACCCCAATATTATTGCTAGGACTAGACCTTTGATATTTATTCACATAAGGGAATCTTATTTGTTAAGACCTTTCCATTATTGAATTCATCTTGTTGCTTATATTTTTCAAAATATTATGTATATCAAGGATGATAGAAAATTCTTGAGGAGTTTGAGAAGGAAGTGGAGGGAAAGGAGCTGCAGTAGATGGTGCTATTGGCTGAGGAATGGGAGTCATCTACGAGAATGGGAATGACAATAGAGGGAGGTCTATATAATATGGAATGGTAGTTTGACTTTGGATATTAGTGGTTTCCAAATTGTAAGGCAACACAAATTTGGAGGTAATCTCCCAACATTAATAAGAATATTTTTTGCATGAACAATTGCATTATAAACTTATGGAAAAGTTTCCACCCTAGATTTTTGGGTTTACAGGCCTAGATTTGATCTAAGAGCTTTGATATAATACATATAAGAAAGGCTTGTAGATGGTCTAGTTGTAGGGGTAATTCTCTTCCAGGTTCTGCTAAACCTTAGATTAAAGTTTAAAATAGTTTTTTGTTGATGTTTATACATAGACATGAACTGATTGAGGAGAGAAAAAGGATCTGAAGATTTATTAAATTTAGAGTAATGCTCCTTTAATTAGTTTGCAAACAATATTTATAGTAGGGCAAGAAAATGCACTAGAGCTGACCCTTAAAAATGAGGGTTCAACCTCTATTTATAGTTTTACAAAATGAAATATATTAAGGAGATATTACAAATATTACAATTTTACAACTCAGTAGAGAGATTTGTTGGCATTATCTCATTGTCTAGTGAAATCCTAGAAAACCGCTGTGATTAATCCACCATGGCAGCTGAGCTCTACAACTTGCTGGTTCATTGATGGCAGTTGAGCCTTAAGTCACTATGAAATAGATCTGGACCGCTCATCATTCTTGGAAACTCCATTCCATTGTAGATATACAACCGCTCTGGTTCTTGATCTTGAAAACCCTTCTATGCTTCGCCTTCCCACATTCAAACTAACTATTTCACTGATCCAACAAGAATCTACCTTTAAATACTTTTACAATGTTAGCAACATCTTGACCGTCGATGCTATTCAATGAATGATGGTGATTAAAACTCAAAAATATTTTGCAAATATGTGGGGGAAAAAAAACACCATTCTATACTTTTATAGATGTTGACATCATCTTCAATGGATTCAGCCAATAGAATCATATTTCAATAAGAAATACTTTGGGTTGTGAGCAAAATCAGATTCGTTGTTAGTCCACTTACTTAGTCTTCAAAACGTTTAACTCTTCTCTCTAGTATTCGCAACATAAAGTGCAAGTTGTAATCTGCTCAAAAATGATGTTGATGTCATCTTCAACTAGGTTTGATTATGGAATCGCCAATCTACTCTACAGGCAATGCAAATGGCCCTTGACATCATTCCACTACTTTTACAATGCTTTTGGACCTTTTGTTGCCATTCCACACTGAAAGAAGTGTAAAATGAGCTTATCTCCATTCCACTCACTTACGTCTGCCCAACACAAAATTATTATAACTTTTGGGCCAGATGGGTGAAACCATTTTTCAGGTAAAGTGTCTTCATCATCTTTCCCTTATCGAAGTGAAACTATTTTTCAGGTAAATTTTCCTCATCTTCTTTCCCTTGTTGAGGACTACGAGAATGTTGAAACCGCATAGAAGGGGAGGGAACATTAGATTTTTCTTTATCTAGAGGAAATATCCATTTTGATGGCTCTGCATCCAACGACATATCCTCACCACCATTAAGATACTACAACACACTGTAGTTGTTGCCCAATTGAACACTGGTCATATGAAGTCACTTCTCTAGAGCAACATCTTCTTCTACAGATACCTTTCTAGGGTTGTAGGAGTACCTGGCGTTAGCTGGGGAAATGTACTGGAGGAATTTTTAAGATGCTTCACTAGTGCAACCCTCTGTTAAGACTAAGGAGCCTCATTGTTGGTAGTTTTACCTGCAGGATCAACTTTTTTCTTTTCATAAACCACACATAAGGGGAGGGAACTTTAGATTTTTCTTCCTCTAGAGGAACTATCAATTCCATTGATGATGGCTCTGCATCCAATGACATATCCTCACCATCATTAAGATACTCCAACACACTATAGTTTTTGCCCAACTGAAAATTGGTCATATGAAGTCACTTCTCTAAAGCAGCATCTTCTTCTACAGATCCCCTTCTAGGATTGTGGAAGCACTTGGAGTTAGCTGGGGAAAATATACTAGAGGACTCTAAATATGCTTCAATATTGCAACCCTCTATTGAGACTAAGGAGCCTCATTGTTGGTAGTTTCAACTGCAGGATCAATTTTTTCCTTTTCATAAACTACACAGAAGGGGAGGGAACTTTAGATTTTTCTTCCTCTAGAGGAACTATCAATTCCATCGATGATGGCTCTGCATCCAATGACATATCCTTACCATCATTAAGATACTCCAACACACTGTATTTTTTACCCAACTGAACATTGGTCATATGAATTCGCTTCTCTGGAGCAGCATCTCCTTCTATAGATCCTCTTCTTAGGTTGAGGAAGCATCTGGTATTAGCTGGGGGAAGTGTACTCTCTAAAGTTGCTTCACTAGTGAAACAATGACATATCCTCACCATCGTTAAGATACTCCAACACACTGTAGTTGTTGCCCAACTAAACATCGGTTATATGAAGTCGCTTCTCTGGAGGATCATCTCCTTCTGTAAATCCTCTTCTTGGGTTACAGGAGCACCTGGTGTTAGCTAGGGGAAATGTAATGGAGGATTCTGAAGTTGCTTCACTAGTGCAACCCTATTTTGAGACTGAGGATCCTCATTATTGGTAATTTTAACTGTAGGATCAACTTTTTCCTTTTCATATCCTTTTTTTATTGACTATGAGACATGTGTTGACTTGGACTATGTACCTTTAGAAGCAACCAAGTGTGCATTTTATGCCCTCCCATATTCATCCAACCATCCTCCTGAGGTTGAGAAGTGGGTGCACTCGGTGTGGTGGGGTTGTGATTATCCCTGTTATGCGGTATCAAGGGATAATATTTGATCTTGTGTGTTGAGGATTGGCATCGAAAACAAGGAAAAATTAATGTAGAGGACCCGTTGGGATAACATAGTGTCACCAAATTGTATGTCAATAGACTCCTTGAGATCTCGAGAAACATCAATCTCAACACAAACACGTTTTTTAGGGCATGCATGGAAAAATTTGTTTACCTCCACCAAAATGACATGCCCAAGAGGGGTTGTTATGCGATTGAGAAAGGGCCACAAAGGTAGAGGGAGTCCTGGAAATTCCACCCACACAGGGACTTTGGTAGATCTTTCCTCAAAAATAGAAAAGTCACAGGTTAAGGAGAAAAAACAAGCAGAGAGCTTCTCATGTACCAGGGGCTATGTTCGTAAATCACCTTAGCATGGGTTGTTTGTACAAATCAAAATAGAAAAAATTCTTTTGTAATGTTTTGAACCATCGTTAGCTTGACTTAATGAGGATTCCAAGCCATGTTAACCCAAGCCCTACGAGAAGAATCATTAGGGATGCATTAAAAAAATGCCTGACAAGGGTAAGAGATTCTAAATTGTGACATGCATAATCAACTTCAAGAAAAGAAAGAATTACATCAGGAGAACAAAGGTTACCTTGTGGACTATTCTCAGCATAAACTTGTACAGTTGAATGAGAGGATCCATTATTGCATGCATTCTCTTCTGTGGTACCAATGTTGTGCATTGGTCCACTAAATCTGGAGACCATAATGATACTCGAAACCCTAGCATCTTCTTCCCCGTAACTTCAAAACCCTAACATTCACCATAAGCGTGAAGCCTAACCATCAAAATTTCCACATTACATTGCTTTGCACCCATCAAAAATTAGAGTTGTGACTGCCATTTCTCTTTTTTGTTTTAATTTAAAATCATAAACATTTGTATTGTGAATAATGTAATATGAGATTTAAAGAAAAAGAAAGTTAAAAAATTTTTGGGGTTTTATTTTTAGATCATATTGAACAATTGTATTATAAACTTAAAATAAAATATATAGAAAAAATATGTAATCAATGGTTGAGGGGATCTTACCAAAAGAGGATTTACATTAAAAATGATAATATTTAGAGATAACTTTATTTATCCATTAAAAGTGAAGAAGATCTAAGGGGTTCCTTAGTACAAGAGAAAATATCTTTAACAGGTGATGTTGATGATAAACTTTTCCTTTTTAGATTTTGGAGGAGGAATGTTGAAATGGAAAAATAAAATAAATGAATATTACATGCCTAAAAATATATTGACCAATGAATTTTTTTGTAATTTGTTAACCAATGATTTTATTTTTGCATTGATTGAGAGTTCAACTAAGCAACTTTCCTCTGCACAATTTAATATTTCTATCTTTGGCATTTTCTATATCTATAAGCGTAGTTTGATAAATCTAAATGTTTTATAGGAAAAAAATTATTTATTTGGCTTTCAATGTATTTGCATGGTATTTTTAGAATTATGAAATAACTTGATATTATTGAATGACAAAGACCTTGCTTAAATAGCAAGTGCTTACAATATGATCCATTGGATCATAACTAACTGAGCTAATATCAGCCACACAAGTTATCCTAGTAACAACTTAGGATATAATTTATTATTCTAACACCACCTGCCAGAATAGAAGAAGAAGAAGAAGAAGGAGGAAGATGTGCAAGGAGGATGGAGAGGAAGAAATATGTCCTCTTCAACTCTCCCTAGGACAACTTCCATAAAGAAGCCTACAAAGGATCCATCAAATATCTCAAAAAAGTAGAGAAGCCTCATCGCCAAACTAAATGAAATCATACTCCCAGACTGGTGCTTGTGACACAGATCAAGGTTGTAAACCATGAAAAAATGTCACTAAAGAAAACCCCTGAAACCAAAGTGTCTCACAAAAAGAAGAGTGTGAAGATAGTGTGGAAAGAACCACAAGAATCGCAAGGGATGTCCAAATTGACTCCACAAGCATAAGTAGTGGTTTCCACCTATATGAACATAATGGGCTGATAACAAGGTCCAAACTAAGTGGACAAACAACTTACCTCAAGGGAAACTTAAAATGAAAGGGCACCAAAATAGCTCTCGAACATGTCCTTATGGTGACCTCCACATCCTACCGGAATGCATGGGTAACCAGCCGCTGCAACCGTTAGGTGATATAGAGGAGATGACTAGATACTAGGATCACTTACAAAACTTTGGGAGTGTTGGGTTCAACCGAGAATGCACTCCATGATACAATAATCTTTGAGCCACAAAAAAGTATGGAAAATAGTTTCAAAACTTAAAATGGACTGCACCATCTTGTTCGGATCGGAAAATACTTTCCAACGACTATAAATACCCCTATATACGGGTGACATAATGACCTTCATTTACAGAAAAAAAAAAAAAAAACAACCTTCTTATTTTTCCCTCATAAGAGAATATTCCAAGATAATGGAATAAAGCATGGTGTTAAAAAAAAAATTCCCTCGAAAAGTTTTTTTTTTTTTTAACCATGTTGGAATAATGAAAAAATAACCAATTAGACTTATTGAATGAATGAAAGATTTTAATTATGTCCACGAGACCCAAATATGGTCTATGGGACCTCAAATATGGAAGTACAATTACTCAAATCATATCATATGATCTTTAATATCTTTGAGAAGGTTGTTCCTTCTCCTGCTGATTTGTGTTAGCAATTCTCCAACTTTTTTATTTTACTGTCTTCAAATAAATTTGTCATAAACTCGTTCCCAAGTGTTTCTTTGTATTTGTCACGAATATTTGAAAAACTCGGGCATTTATAGATGAAGTGTTCCTCTGTCTCTACTGCCCCTGTGCTGCATAGAGTATATATCCTTTCTTCCCATTGTTCTTTGGGCGTTGTCCATCTCCCTGTTTCACATCTAAGGCAGCTTAAAAGTTTTTTTTTTTTTTTTTAACTTTATTAAATTCCACAAAAAAGTGGACCCTTTACTATATTAAAAGCTTTTATAATTAATTTTTTTTATTAAATCCCATACAAAAGTATGGGAACCGTCGGGAAAAACATAGCGCTGCGTCGGCACTCCGTCACCCGATCCACGGCATGCTCCCACCACCAACACCATCGCCTCAACCGAGCACTACCACCACCGCCTATGACCCCATCACCATAGCAAACAAGAGGTGGACGGTGTTCATAAAAAACAATAGCTCGACCGCATCAGGTTCAGTGAGCTATCACTGCTATTGGAGATTAGCATCAATTCCACAGTGCGTGACGAAAAAACTCAGTCGCCAACAGAAGGGAATTTTTCACTAATGTACCCTCAGCAATTATTGTGCCTTCCACTTTGCGAAACATGGCCATTGAAAGGTGTAGCTAGCCCTTGGTTGTATTGTTTCCAGGTTCGTCGACCACATGCACTCGTCGCGATCAGCATGAACAAGTAGAAGGCATTTACCCCTCTTTGAAGTCTAGCATCTATAGCGGAAAAACTCATGAGCCCGCCAAAATAAAAAAAGGACAAGGATATTAATAAAACCATGCACAGGTGAGATTTATGAGCTTGGGTGGCTCGACACAATCCAAAATCAAAACCACAAAACAAAAAAAAATAGTCTCATACTAGCCGTGTTTTGAAGCAGATCCATCGTTGATCAGACTGCATTTCAACGGTCGCCCCCAAAAAAGATGAAAGGGAAAAAAATCTCCATACCATTGAACATGGTCTTCATCCGCTTCACTCGAATGAACATTACCATTTTTAATAAATTCTAGGTACTCTAACCATGGTGGAAGACTCTTCAAAAAGCATAACAAATCGGCTTCTTCAAAAAATACTGCATAAAACTTGCTCAGATCGGGAGGCAAAAAAAATTATTGCACTACTGGACAGGTGAAAAACATTGGGTAAAAAAAGCCCATTGGGACCCCATACGCCATGCTAGCCCACTTCAAAAAACCTTAGCATCCTTATGAGAAGCGTGGAATCATAATACTCAAAGATAACAAGGGGTCTTCAAATTTTATGCACAGATTCCTTGGAGACGCAGATCATCTCAAAACATTCATCTATGTCAACATTTGAGAGTGAGAAATATGGCGTATGATATGAGGGAGAGGTTGAATCGGATTTTATCTTCAGAATATATCACAATGACTCTGAATTTGCAGCTTCGAGTTCACTTTGTGTATGAGCAAGAACAAGTAACGCAAAATAGCAAAAACTGTAATACTGCAACACCAAAAATCATAATTTTAGCCCCTCGATCTTCGTAGCTCAAGCGATCTTCACCGGCGTTTCATTCTTGTCGACCTCCACCCGCTTTGACAGGTCATCCATGATGGCATCCTCCGGATCAATATCCATCGCCTCTTGAACAATGGAAGCACATTGAAAAAAAAGGTTGTTATTTGAAAAATTTACCATCGCTAGATCATGGGTAGCATCGAAATTCGGCGATCGAGGAGATGCACGAGAAATTTGGCGAGCTCAACTCCCATCAATCGAAAACAACCAAAAAAAAATCATGATGCAGTAGGATAGGGGCTGAATCCCTCTTTTGTTGTAACGTTTGTCTCCTTACTACGCAGTCTCCAAAACTAATTGATCTGCAATGTGGCCTTTGACGTCTCCCTTCTGTCAAAAAAAGTCTGAATACTCGGATCTGATGGCGCTGGCCTTGGAGAAGAACTCAGCAGGCTTATTTTACTGGCAACTGCGGGCATAGCAAAACCTTTATAAAAGCGCCTGACAAATGACGACCATCACCATTTATTCTCCACTGTTGAAAAAATTGTGCCCAACTCGGTAAACAATCATAGCGGATGACACTGCACTGTGACTTCGTCGATAGCCATGATATTTTACCAAATGAAAGACTTCAATCACTGCCTTGTATACTGCCATTTGACCTACGTCAAGCACCATACTTCGCCTACAAAGCAACTGCCGCCACGAAAAATTCTTCATCGTGCAGCTCATCACGAACGGGATGTCGGCTAAATCAGGGACACAAGACGTATTCTCCATGGCGAGGAACGGTTATTAGGTGCGATCACAGAAGACGATCAAAAAATAGGCGGTCTTATCCACGGCGATTAAAAAATCACAGCCTAATCTCCCGTGGACATCTTCTTTTTCTTGAATATTCAGCACTGATCACAGTTCCACGTCCGTCGCTGCACCGCATGGCTATCGAGGTTTAAACTTGCAGAAGCGGATGAGCAGAAAAAAAAATAGAGAACCGTAACATTTTTCACAAGGACACTTTCCACATCTCTCGAGAGCCCCCGTGATCAGCTTCACAATCCAAATGCCAAAAAAATAATTTGGTTACTTAAAATTGGTCTTCGAGGCACGCACAGCAACAACAACGATCGTTGTCATAAAAAATATGCCCTCTAGCCAAACATAAATTTCAGCATCAATACAGGAAGCAAGATCCACAGTTGCAGTAGGGGGTTAGTTATAGAAGGGTCGTAGAAATAGGTTAAGCTCCATTAAAAAAAAAGTAAAGATATGGGCACATAGAGTCTTCACAGACACATCGTTGTATTCATCTGATGCCAGTCTATAAGGGCCGCTACTAATCTCCTCATAGAAATAACCTTCGTTAATACGAGCTCTAGCAAGGCACCAGCAACAAACCCACAGAAAACTAAAAAAAAAATACTAAAAAAGACCTCCCAAAAACTATAAATTTTTTTCCATTATCCATCAAAAGATGGTGAACATACTCCCTCGGTTTTAGAAAAAAAATACTTGGGAAAAAAATGAGGGGGGATTTCCCTCCATGAGGAAAAGCTCCTCAAGCTCACAAAACAGGGAAGGCCTGCTCTGATACCATGTTAGAATTATGAAATAACTTGATGTTATTGAATGACAAGGACCTTTGCTTAAATAGCAAGTGCTTACAATTTGATCCATTAAATCATAACTAACTAAGCTAATCTCAGCCACACAAGTTATCCTAGTAACAATTTAGAATATAATTTATTATTTTAACACCCCCTCTTAAGTGGTACTAGGATATACTAACAGGTATTATCTTTTATAACTCTTAGTGCATGTAATAGTTATGCCCTCTGACAAGTAAAATATGAAATGATAAGTATGGTTTTGTTATCCTTTTATTTTTTTATGATGTATTGATGATATTAAAGGTTGACAAGAGTGATGCTCTACTCTAGAATTTACGCTATAATCATTCCCTTAAAAATAAAAAGAAAAATAATGTCATAACACTAAATTTAGCTATTTGTGCTTAAAATGGTTCTTCAAAAGTCTTTATTTGATGTTTTGATAACCCAAAGTGACACCTTATATTGTTGAAAATAATGCTTAATATGGATTTTTTTATAAGTTGAAATAAGGGGTTTTAAAAGGAACTCCAAACCTTATTACAAACGGAATAGCTAACACCCTATTAGGGAGAGGGATGTTAGCAAGCTAAACAGAGACCAACATCCAGAACCCATGCAAGGGAAACCAGCACAACCACCATAGGGTGAACATAAAAAATGGATAGATAGAAGGAAGACCTGACAGTCTACAACCATTCTCCATAACCCATACAAATCAACCCATGTAGGGGCACCCATGCTCAAAAACAATTGAAAAACTTGTAAAGACCCATAAAAAATAGGCCCCTAACCATTATTGTTTGTTGATATCTGGGTTGTCTTTATTGGGGCCCTCTAAAAGATGACGCGCCTGTCCTCAGCTCAGTAGAGATACCTCTAGTCTCTAAATAATTGATACCTGGTGGAAAATCCTCTATCCAAATAGTTAGACCATCCTGGCTCAACCTCAAATTTGCTAGGAAATCAATCAATTTCTTATATTACTCGTGCTTGACAACCACATCCTCAAAGACCTAAAGGATTCCTTTTACCTCATAAATCATATTAGTGACAAAATGACTAGGAGTTTGAGAACCTTTAACTAGATTTATGATATTAAGGGAATCACCCTCAATGATGACTTTACTCTACTCGAAATCACTCAATAGAGAAATCCCTTGGAAGAGAGCAAGAGATTTAGTAAAATGATTTGATTAAGGTCCCAACTTCTTAGTAAAGACAAGGAGTTTCTTTCTGATGTTATGAATTAAACCACCTACACATGCATTTCCCGGGTTACCTTTGAAGGTCCCATTGAAATTGAGTTTAATTTAGCCTACAGGGGTGGTTCCCAAGAAATTTGTCTTCTCCCACACGAAACCAAATGAGTAATAGATCTCAAAAAAGTTTATAAACCCTAGAGCATACTCCAGAGCTAATTTCCTAGTAGAGGAACCTAGGTCCAAAGATATGGTAGAGATATTCTCCACTATTGTCGCAATGCTCTTGGTGCAGATAGAGAGGGCTAAATTGGATTCATTTTTAAAAACCCTCAAATTCCTCTCCTTCTACATACACCACATTATGTGAGCCAAGCTAAATGTCCAGAACAAATGAAGTCAGAGAGAAAATAATGAAGGATCCCACTAGTATGAAAGATCAAAAATTTGAAAGGGGCATACCCAAAAAAAACCAACCAAATTGAAAAAGGGAAAAATATCCTTAGAAAACGAGCACAAAATAAAAACATGTACGGACTCAGCATCCAAGCCACAAAGGTAACAACGGTTTGGAATAATCATACCTTAGGATTGCATATAAGCCATAGAAAAATATTTACCTTAGGGCTTAATTCCTTTTTCCAAACTAGTTTGCTTGGGAACCAAGGGGGGCCATGGTCCTCCAAGAGGAAATACGTCTATTTTATAGAAAATACTCCTAAACTTTCTACCTTCCAGAAAATATTATCAGCTTCATTAGTAGATTTGATGACTTGGAACTTTAGGAGGTTTGAGATCTTCTTAAGGGTTATTTTCTCGGCTAGAGATAAGTTAGTACTGAATAAAACTCTCCATCTCTTCCTATGATTTGCAATTTCAATATAATCTTCAACCTTAGAACCAAAGGTACATCTGCAAAAGTCTTCAACCACTGCCAATTTTGGGAGCGAAGCCAACGGTTGGTCCATTAGCCAAGTATCTGACCAAAAATCAATTAGATGGCCATTACCCACATTCCATATTCCTCCCTTTCTAATGTTGCTCCTAGAATTACACAGACTAAGCCAAAAGGCCAACCCAAAGTTTGGGACATCATTTGATAGGAAGTCCTCCCTATTATTTAGATATTTTACTTTTATAATATTAACCCAATCAACCTACTCGTTTTGGGTTAGGCGTCAACCTTGTTTAACAACTAGGGCTTTATTCATTTGGTCCATCCTTCTCAAACCCAGGCCTCCAAACTTACTTCTACTGTAGATCTGATCCCATGCTATTAAGTGGAATTTCTTCTTCTCCTCCAACCCAGCCCATAAGGAATTTTGAACTTGCTTGATATTTTACACTATTTTACCTAGCATCTTAGACAAGGATATAAAATAAACCGGTATACTCTAAAGTGTAGAATTCACCAAAATAGCCTTACCTACCTGGCTTAATAGAGCTCCTTTTTAGATGGTAAGTTTGCATTGCACCCTTTCCACCATCGGTTGTCTCAAATATTCCTTGCACCTTCCTTTAAAAAGAGGAAGGCCAAGGTAATTTGATGGAAACTTCGTTATCTTATAGCCCATCTTCGTTGCTATTCTTATTTTCTTGAGAATCAAGGAATTCAAGAAGAAAATTTTACTCTTCAAAAAGTTAACTATTGTGGAGTTTTCCCACTTACCCTTCAGATGTTTGTCACGTCACGAGATACTCTAAAGATCACAACCAACACTATGGATTCTGGTTGATCCACCTCTTTAATCTAGGAATAGATTACCTGGAAAGCTCTAGATAGACTAGGTTGGGTAAAAAAACCCCAAAATGGTGGGTTCATCTGTTAGACCTTTATGGTGCAAATACCCACTATGCCAGAAAAAACATTCTTATATTACTTTGATAATTTTAATGACCAAACCTATCGGTTTTGAAGAATTTTAAGTCCATACCGGTGCCTTATCCATTGGGTAGTCATAGTAGATTTATATTATATAAAATAGAAAGGAATGAGACAAAAGAAATAGTTCATTTAAATTCATTCAAATGACGTAATCAAATAAAATGATTAACTAGTCAAGAGAAAGCGTCATCCACATGTTTTGATTACAAGAACACATAAATGAGCATTACACCATACACATATAATATGCCAAAGGAAGAGTTGGATTTTATATTGATATTCAGTAGATTTACATAAAGCAGGTCCAGCAGAGTGCTTGGGTCCTGTATGTCAATGATTTACAATAAACACCCGATTTGAATATTCATAACAAGGGGTGATTTCCCTCCATACTGATTGCAATGATGTAAGGGTATCCAACTCTGGTGCGTCCATAAAAAATGATCTCGATGAACATTACTCTCTAGCAGTCCCTGGAAGTGGCAGAAAGAAAGGGCAATAAGGAACACAGACAAAAAACACAATGAGAATACAACTAACACAGTAAACAAATCTTCTACCTGGACTTTTTCTCTTAGAGGTTTGATAAAAAAAACTACAACTATAGTAGTCTCCTTCTTATAATGCAGGCTCGCTTGACTCTTGTAACCACTTGCTCTAGCTGGATCAATCTTGTTGTACTCAAAAATAAGATGCAGTTAAAAACGGATGCATAGCCCTCGTTCTGTTATTACACAGGTGGTTGTTGTGTATCTCCCTCTGTACTACCCTGTGCTGGCAGCTGCGAACATCCTGGTGCATGTGTTTTGGAAGAAATGGGCCCCACTCCTGTTCTCAGGTTCTGAATGGCCTGGTTAATAAATTCCCATGCCTCATCATGAAATATTAGTGAGAACAGTAGCAGGTTCAATCCTGCGTGGCCTTGTTCACCCGATATCTTACCCATTGCACGTTGTTTTTAGTGAAACACACAGGCGGTCCACCATATTTACAAAGGCCATGAAGCACTTTGACAACTTATCACCAGAGTCTAAATCAAACTCTTAAATCCTTTGGAATACAAAATATTTAATATTGGGAGCCCACCCAAAATCCTCAATCATGAGATTGCAAAAAGCCAACTTCTCATTGTCTTCTTTTTCGGAATTCACCACCTCCTGACTCCACTTGAGCCAACTTTGTTTATTCTATAAAAACATAAAAACTTTGATATATTCCTCAGTAAATAAGTAGAAGGAATCATCTGACAGGGTGGCCATCATCCCAAAAATTGGAATGTAGTCCTCCTGAAACCTTTGGTAGATGGGAAGTATTGCATTCACCCTTTGCTCTCCTTGTTGTAGGTGGTTTTGTATAAGGTCAACAACATGTCAAGTGGCATAAATATCCACGAGGGTGGATCCTAAATGTCGCATTATTTCTTGAATTTTGTCCTTCATTTCCTATTTCAACTCATCTATCAATTCGAGCTAAACGTTGGCCTATGGAGTGAGCATTTTTAGTTTGTTAACTTCACTTTGAAGTTGCTTAACCTTGAGGTACAACTATACCGCTTTGATCGCCTTTGCATTCCACCCTTCTAATTATTTTTCTACTACCTCTACCACCTATGCTTGGGAGGCCAGCTATGATTTCATCGTATCTATGGGTGCAGTTGTCGCTCTTATGACACCTTTACTTACGTCGATGGTGGCCTCTTTCATGTTGAGCGATAGTGGGATCTCGAAGGTGTTGGTAGATATGTCAACTACTTTCTCCACATCTATCCCACATGGCCTGATTATTCCTTTACTATGGGACCTTTGCTCCTCCCTGTCATGAATCTGGTCCTCCTCATTGGCAACCTAACAAATGACGACCATCACCATTTATTCTCCACTGTTGAAAAAATTATGCCCAACACGGTAAACAATCATAGCGGATGACACTGCACTATGACTTCGTCTATAGCCATGATATCTTTTCAAATGAAATACTTCAATCACTACCTTGTATACTTCCATTTGACCTACGTCAAGCACCATACTTCGCCTACAAAGCAACTACCACCACAAAAAAATTGTCATCGTGCAGCTCATCATGAACGGTGATGTCGGCTAAATCAGGGACACAAGACATATTCTCCATGGTAAGAAATGGTTATTAGGTGCGATCATAGAAGAAGATCAAAAAATAGGTAGTCTTATCCATGATGATTAAAAAAATCACAGCCTAATCTCTTGTGGACATCTTCTTTTTGTTGAATATTTAGAACTGATCACAGTTCCACGTCCATCACTGCACCACATCGCTATCAGGGTTTAAACTTGCAGAAGCGGATGAGCAAAAAACAAATAGAGAACCATAACATTTTTCACAAGGACACTTTCCACATTATCAGCTTCACAATCCACCACAAATGCCAACAAATGCCAAAAAAAAAAAATTGGCCACTTAAAACTGGTCTTCGAGGCACGCATAGCAACAACAACGATCGTTGTCATAAAAAAATATGTCCTCTAGCCAAAGATAAATTTTAGTATCAATACAGGAAACAATATCCATAGTTGCAGTAGTGGGTGAGTTATAGAAGGGTCATAGAAATAGGTTAAGCTCCATTAAAAAAAGTAAAGATTTGGGCACATAGAGTCTTCACAGACACATCACAAATATTGTATTCACCTGATGCCAGTCTATAAGGGTTGCTATGAATCTCCTCATAGAAATAACCCTCGTTAATGTGAGGTATAGTAAGGCACCAACAACAAATCCACAAAAAACTAAAAAAAAACTAAAATAGACCTCCCAAAAACTATAGATTTTTTCCTTTTAACCATCCGGTTTCTGATCCATCAAAATATGGAGAGCATACTCCCTCAATTTTAGAAAAAAATAATTAGGAGGAAAAAATGAGGGGGGATTTCCATGAGGGAAATCCCCCCATGAGGAAAATCTCCTCAGGCTCACCCAGTAGGGAAGGCCTACTCTGATACCATGTTAGAAATATGAAATAACTTGATGTTATTGAATGACAAAGACCTTGCTTAAATAGCAAGTGCTTACAATCTGATCCATTGAATCATAACTATCTAAGCTAATCTTAGCCACATAAGTTATCCTAGTAACAATTTAGGATATAATTTATTATTTTAACACCCCCTCTTAAGTGGTACTAGGATATACTTATAGGTATTATCTTTTATAACTCTTAGTGCATGTAATAGTTATGCCCTTTGACAAGTAAAATATGAAATGATAAGTATGGTTTTGTTATCCTTTTATTTTGTTATGATGTATTGATGATATTAAAGGTTGACAAGAGTGATGCTCTACTCTAGAATTTACGCTATAATAATTCCCTAAAAAATAAAAAGAAAAATAATGTCATAACACTAAATTTAGCTATTTGTCCTTAAAATGGTTCTTCGAAAGCCTTTATTTGATGTTTTGATAACCCAAAGTGACACCTTATATTGTTGACAATAATTCTTAATATGGATTTTTTTTATTATTTGAAATAAGGGATTTTAAAAGGAATCCCGAACCTTATTATAAAATGAATAGCTAACACCCTATTAGGGAAAGGGATGTTAGCAAGCTAAACAGAGACCAACATCCAAAACCCACATAGGGGAAACCAGCACAACCACCATAGGGTGAACACAAAAAATGGATAGACAGAAGGAAAACTTGACAGTCTACAACCAGTATCCATAACCCATACAAATCAACCCATGTAGGGGCACCCATGCTCAAAAAACAATTGAAAAAAACAAAAAACAAAAATCTTATAAAGACCCATAAAAAATAGGCCCCTAACCATTATTATTCGTTGATGTCTGGGTTGTCCTTATTGGGGCCCTCTAAAAGATGACCCACCCATCCTCAGCTCAGTAGAGATACCTCTAGTCTCTAAATCATTTATACCTGGTGGAAAATCCTCTATCCAAATAGTTAGACCATCTTGGCTCAACCTCAAATTTACTAGGAAATAAATTGATTTATTATATTCCTTGTACTCGTGCTTGACAACCACATCCTCACAGACCTAAAGGATTATTTTTACCTCAAAAATCATATTAGCGACAAAAGGACTAGGATTTTGAGAACCTTTCACTAGATTTATGATATTAAGGGAATCACCCTCAATGATGACCTTACTCTGCTCAAAATCACTCAATAGAGAAATCCCTTGGAAGAGAGCATGAGCTTTAGTAAAATGACTTGATTAAGGTCCCAACTTCTTAGTAAATATAAGGAGATTGTTGTTGATGTTATGAATTAAACCACATACACATGCCTTTCCTGGGTTACCTTTGAAGATCCCATTGAAATTGATTTTAATCTAGCCTACAAGGGTGGTTCCCAAGAAATTTGTCTTCTCCCACAGGAAACCAAATGAGTAATAGATCTCAAATAAGTTTATAAACCCTAGAGCATGCTCTAGAGCTAATTCCCTAGTAGAGGAACCTGAGTCCAAAGATATGGCAAAGATATTCTCCACTATTGTCATAATGCTCTTGGTGCAGATAGAGAGGGCTAAATTGGCTTCATTTTTAAAAACCCTCAAATTCCTTTCCTTCTAGATACACCACATTATGTGAGCCAAGCTAAATCTCTAGAACAAATGAAGTTATAGAGAAAATAAGGGAGGATCCATTAGTATGAAATATCAAACATTTGAAATGGGCATACCGAAAAACACCAACCAAATTGAAAAAGGAGAAAATATCCTTAGAAAATGAGTACAAAATAAAAACATGTTGTACCGAATCAACATCCAAGCCACAAGGGTAACAACGGTTTGGAATAATCATACCTCAGGATTGCATATAAGCCATAGAAAAATATTTACCTTACGGATTAATTTCTTTTGCCAAACTAGTCTGCATGGGAACCAAGGAGGACCATGGTCCTCCAAGAGGAAATACGTCTATTTCATAGAAAATACTCCTAAAATTTCTACCTTCCAGAAAATATTATCAGCTTCATCAGTAGATTTGATGACTTGGAACTTTAGGAGGTTTGATATCTTCTTAAGGGTTATTTTATCGGCCAGAGATAAGTTAGGACTGAATAAAACTCTCCATATCTTCCTATGATTTGCAGTTTTAATATGATCTTCAACTTTAGAACCAAAGGTACATCTATAAAAGTCTTCAACCAATGCCAATTTTGGGAGCGAAGCCAACGGTTGATCCATTAGTCAGGTATCTAACCAAAAATTAATTAGATGGCCATTACCTACATTCCATATTCATCCCTTTCTAATGTTGCTCCTAGAATTACGTAGACTAAGCCAAAAGGCTAACCTAGAGTTTGGGACATCATCCGACAAGAAGTCCTCCCCATTATTTAGATATTTTGCTTTTATAATATTAACCCAATCAACCTGCTCATTTTGGGTTAGGCATCAACCTTGTTTAGCAACTAGGGCTTTATTCATTTGGTCCATCCTTCTCGGACCCAGGCCTCCAAACTCCCTTCTACTGTAGATCTAATCCCATGCTATTAAGTGGAATTTCTTCTTCTCCTCCAACCCAGACCACAAGGACTTTTGAACTTGCTTGATCTTTTACACAATTTTACCTAGCATCTTAGACAAGGATATAAAATAAACCGGTATACTCTAAAGTGTAGATTTCACCAAAATAACCTTACCTACCTGGCTTAATAGAGCTCCTTTCTAGCTGGTAATTTTGCATTGCACCCTTTCCACCATCGGTTGTCTTAAATATTTCTTGCACCTTCCTTTAAAAAGAGGAAGGCCAAGGTAATTTTATGGAAACTTCGCTATCTTATAGCCCATATTCGTTGCTATTCTTCTTTGCTTGAGAATAAAGGAATTCAAGAAGAATATTTTACTCTTCAGAAAGTTAACTATTGTGGAGTTTTCCCGCTTACCCTTTAGATCTTTATCACGTCACAGGATACTCTAAAGATCACAACCAACACTATGGATTCTTGCTCATCCACCTCTTTAACCTAGGAATAAATTACCTGGAAAGCTCTAGATAGAATAGGTTGGGTAAGGAAACCCCAAAATGGTGGATTCATTTGTTAGACCTTTATGGTGCAAATACCCACTATGCCAGAAAAAATGTTCTTATACTACTTTGATAATTTTAATGACCAAACCTATCAGTTTTGAAGCATTTTAAGTCCAAACCGATGCCTTATCCATTCGGTAGTCGTAGCATATTTATATTAAATGAAATAGAAAGAAAAGAGACAGAAGAACTAGTTCATTTAAATTCATTCGAATGACGTAATGAAATAAAATTATTAACTAGTGAAGAGAAAGCATCATCCACATGTTTTGATTACAAGAACACATAAACGAGCATTACACAAACCATACACACAAAATATGCCAAAGGAATATTTGGAGTTTATATTGATATTCAGTAGATTTACATAAAGCATGTCCAACAAAGTGCTTGGATCCTGTATGTCAATGATTTACAATAAACCCCCGATTTGAATATTCATAACAAGGGGTGATTTCCCTCTATCCTGATTGCAATGAAGTAAGGGTCTCCAACTCTGGCGCATCCACAGGAAATGATCTCAATGAACAACACTTTATGGAAGTCCTTGGAAATGGTAGAAATAAAGGGTGATAAGGAACACAAACAAAAAACACAAGGAGAATACGACTAACATAGAAAACAAAGCTTCTACCTAGACTTTCTCTCTTAGAGGTTTGATAAAAAAACTGCAACTGTAGCAGTCTCCTTCTTATAATGGAGGCTCGCCTGACTATTGTAACCGCTTGCTCGAGCTGGATCAAAATTATTGTACTGAAAAATAAGATGCAATTAAAAACGGATGTATAGCCCATGTTATGTTCTTACACAGGTGGTAGTTGTGTATATCCCCCTGTACTGCCCTATGCTAGCAACTGCGAACTTCCTGGTACGTGTGTTTTGGAATAAATGGACCTCACTCCTATTCTCATGTTTTGAATGGCCTGGTTAATGAATTCCCATACCTCATCATGAAATATCAGTAAGAACAGCAACAGGTTCAATCTTGCGTGGCCTTGTTCACCCGATCTCTTGCCCATTTCACATTGTTTTTAGTGAAAATGCATAGGCGGTCCACCATCTCTACCAAGGCCATGAAGCTCTTTGACAACTTATCACCAGAGTCTAAATCAAACTCTTAAATCCTTTGGAATACAAAATATTTAATATTGGGAGCCAACCCAAAATCCTCAATCATGAGGTTGCAGTCAGCCAGCTCCTCATTATCTTCTTTTTCAGAATTCACCACCTCCTGAATCCACTTGAGCCAACTTTTTTTATTCTATAAAAACATAAAAAATTTGATATATTCCTCAAAAAATAAGTAGAAGGAATCATCTGATAGGGTGGTCGTCATCCTAGAAATTGGCACGTAGTCCTCCTAAAACCTTTGGTAGATGGGAAGTATTGCATTCACTCTTTTATCTCCTTGTTGCAGGTGGTTGTATGAGGCCAACAACATCTTGAGTGGCATAAATATCCATGAGGGCAGATTCCAAATCTCCCATTCTTTCTTGAACTTTGTCCTTCATTTCCTATTTCAACTCATCTATCGATCCGAGCTAAACGTTGGCCTATAGAGCGAGAATTTTTAGTTTGTCAACTTCGCTTTGAAGTTGCTTAACCTTGAGCTACAGTTGTCCTGCTTCAGCAGCATTTACCTTCCACCCTTCTAATTCTTTTTCTACTACCTTTGCCACCTATTCTTGGAAGGCCAGCTGTGATTTTATCGTATCTACGGGTGTAGCTGTCGTTTTTATGACACCTTTAGTTACGTCGATGGTGGCCTCTTTCATGTAATGTGATAGTGGGATCTTGAATATGGTGGTAGATACGTCAACTGCTTCCTACATAGCTATCCCATATGGCCTGATTATTCCTTTACTAGGGGACCTTTGCTCCTCCATGTATTGAATCCGGTCCTCCTCATCGACAGTGAATTGGCAGGTGTCTCTCACCCTCGTCAGCATAACATTTTCAATGTATTCTATAGAGGGTTCCGTCCTGGCTCTCTTGTTGGCAGGATACTATGAAGGACTTTGTTCTTGCACTTCATACTCCCTCAGTATGTTAGAAAGCCTCCCAACTTTTATAATTTTCTTTAGAGCCTTTTGGGGGAATATGACGCTTTTCTTGGTTGATAACTAGGGTGGCATAATATAAGGAACGTTGACCTCCTGCCAGGTCGATATTTTTTGAAGGACACATCAGCATCATAGTTGATGATGTGGTGCTTTGGGATGGGGCAATAGCTAACTCCTTCCCTTTTGAGGTGACAGAGGGAGAACTGGAAGATTAAGGGAGTCTTACCTGCTCCTGTTGTGCCTCGTCAATGATCTTCATCATGACCTTGAAGAGGTCAAAGTCTTACTAGATAAATTGGAATGTGGGGTCCTCAAATTCCTCTAGTGGAGTACTTGGGACCAGTGGGACCACCTTATCTACTAATAGCCCTCGGTGCAGTCTCAATTTGGAACTATAATCACCCACTATCTCTAGCCTACTATAAGACCTCTCTTCCATATTCTAGACCAAATCCAGTGACTGGTAATTTTTAAAAGTCTTATGCATCTCATATTCAAAATTATCCTTGCTATGGGTGACTTGTAGAAGAGTGACCTTACCAATGAAATTTCTCCTGTGATGGTCATCTGGATCGTAGGCCATCCAAGTAACTTTCAAAAAGTAGTACATGTCCATGTTCCAAATAGCCCGTAACATGGCAAAACGGCCTAGATAGGTGTAGAGACCCATTGAACAAGGGATGGGCATCCATGACACCTATCCTTTCATATCTGATTTTAATTTCTTTAGCCATTTGACATGTGATCTCCAATATGGCAATTGATGTTGGGCAGTGTATTGGGAGTGCCTTGGGAGGTAGTTTTGACCTGTAGATTCTAATGTAGGAGAATTATTCTACATAGAAGTAATCTCCTGCATTTTATAGATGTAGGGAATTTCTTACCCCAGATCCAATTCTATTTGGTTCCTCTCCACACAACTGAAGGTGGACCACTAGGAGGACCTTCTCAAATAATTTTTTGTAGTTGGAGCATCCCTCCTGGATGCACAATAATTGATCTTGTAGGGTGGGCGCAGTTACCCCTCCCATCCGGGTCACCAAAGATTTGTCAAATTGCACCACAACTAGATTAGTAAAGAAATAATAATAATAGAAAGGAGGCATCTCCTCCTTATCATCCAATATGGCCTCATATAATTTTTGTAGCTCTTCGTCGATGTTGTTACTAATTATATCCTCCCACCGATAGATAGGATTCTTGTTAGTCCTATTGCATTGAAGGATTAAAAATATCACCTCCTTGGTGATCCACTCCAGGTCCTTGACCCCAGCACCAAATTAATCATATCAACATAATCCTACGCCCAAAACCAAAGCGATAATTTCCTAATTGGGAAGTTAGTGGGCCTGTTCCTTCCCTTTTTCAACAGGGCTTGAAGGAAAGTGGTATTAAGTATATAATTGGCTTGAATGGCTAGCATTTTAAAATCCACCACTCTAGATGTAGTGGCCAGCCCAAAAACCTTCCTAATTCTATTGGCCATCACCCAGGCCACTGCCTGGTTCTTATAATCTTGGATTGTTCATATTTTGGAATCATAGGTGACAGCGAGCCACGCCAGCATATCAAAGGAGTGGTAAAATCTTGGGCAAGTCAATCGGCCCAGATTCATAGTCCATTTGTTGCAGACTGGGGAAGGTTATGTACTATCTTTGTATGCTCTCATATATAATATCCTGAGCAGCATGGGATATCATTGGCTATCCTCCTTAGTGGGGTCGAACGCATAGATAGTGACCCCTTCAACTTCTTGTTGTTGCTTAGTAGTGATATTTTGATTAGTGTCTGACAAATTTTCTAGAGCCTTAGGGTCCTAAGCCCTCCCTGTCCTCTTCATTACCGGACATGCCCTAGTAATTTTAGCCATTATCCCCTTGATAATTGAGACCTCTAGTGTAGCTACACTTGTGGAAGCCATGACAAAAAATAGCGAAGGCCTCTTCTCTTCTGCTCTACGCTCAACCTCGTTGAGAACAAATTTTGCATGCACGAATGATGCACAATGGATCCACTACCTTATTTAATAAAGTGTATGCATTAAATTCATTAGGTGGACCTTGTGCTATTTTCTATTCTAATTATCTGAGCGTGCGACATCACTCATGTTTTAATGGAATTAAGTACCTGTGGAGAAAAATTGTGGCTAGGGGGTAGAAAGAGAGACACATGGTGGTTTTAGGTTGGTCGAGGCGAGGTACGCTCAGGTAGAGCACACGCGTATACTGTGCTCAATTGAATTCTTGCATGCTCCATTGGAGGGTGGAGCACATGGTCCATGAGGTGAGTGCATGGATTAGTGCACCCACCTACTTTTCACGTGCTCCAAGGGAGTGGGGCACATGGGAACCAAAAGGGCACACAGGCTATGTGCCTTCAAAAAATTTGTGTGCTCGGTTATAGAGTGCACTACTCAGAGATGGGAACACAACCTGTGCATTTTGCGAGATTGTGGCACGCTCAATTATAATGGAACGCGTGGGCTCTGTCGATGGAATTTTGTACGCTCGACTTGGGAGTAGAGCGCACTAACTAGGAGAGGAGCACATGACTTGTGCACTCTAAGGCTTCGTCCATGATCCAATATTTTTGAGCGTACGATAGGTTTCAAGGTGCGTACGAAGGTGTGCACCCCTTAGGCAACTTAGTGCACTCCATCAAAGCATAGCACACAAGGTAGGGTGGGCACACAAGGGTGCATGATCATGGAGACTTTGTACGCTTCACTAGTATAGAGAGCACGAGGCTTCTTTAGGGTGCACAAAGTGGTGTGCTCAAATGGACTCTTATGTGCTCCACCTCCCTATGGAGCACACAGACTTCTTACGGGGTGCACGGCTTGTGTGCCCCTTGGGGACTTTGTGTGCCCCATTCCCCAATGGGGTGCACAGGCTAGAGTTGGGTGCACAACTTGTTAGGACCCTCCTAACATGTCCTAATTACTTATATTATTTATTCATTATATTCTAGGGTCACAACCCTTCACTTTTACAACTATTAGACTAGGTATTTAAATGCAATCCACATATGATAATAAGGCATCATCGAACAAATATATAAATTAAGTCTATTTTGGGTTTTCTACCTTACAATCAAAAAGCGATTCAATATAAAAAATGATCCTGCTTCCCGCACCATTTAGTTTCATACCATATGGATCAGAGCTAGATCAAGGAGCAAATTCACCATTAAAAAATTTTCCCATCGCACATTTCAGCTAGTCCACATTCACGAGGACGCAAACAGCATTCACGCTTCACGGATCCATGTCAAAATCCTCGCAAAAAATTAAACCTTCTCCTAAGGTACAAATTAAGTTGTCTTACATCCAAATTGCTCGACCTTTCGCATGGTGATCGATGGCTATTTTGAAAAAGCTAAAATCTTCAACATAGCATCAAGGTTTTCGACGTCCTAAATGCAAAGGAAAAAAATTAAAATTAATTTTTTATTTTTTATTTTTTGCTCACCTGTACCAAGTCATATTGATCATTACCTACACCAACCGCAATGGCTGAAGGACGACGATCACTGGATTCCATTCATGAGAAACATGAAAGGCTCACTGAAGAAGTTCAACAAGAAAGAGAGGAGAATACCCATACAACAAGAGAACTCTTCGAGAAAATATTTGCAATGGATGTTAAACTTGATGCCATCAGTCAAAATCATGCAACACATGCAAATTCACCCAACCACGGGTCACCAAACCGAGCAATATTAGGAGGTCCACAAACTTCCATTCTACCACGGATGACCAAATTAGACTTCCCAAAATTTGGAGGAGACCCTACAAACTGGATCTACCGAGCAGATCAATATTTCTCACCAAATCAAATTCCATAAATGCAAAAAGTGTATATCGCCTGCTTCCACTTGGAAAACAATGTCATCCAATGGTACCAATGGTTCAAGAAAACTAACGGAACTCCGATGTGGTCAACCTTTACACAGAATCTATTAGTGTGATTCGGCCCTAGCAAGTTTCAAAGCTTTACAGGAGCCCTCACTAAATTATGCCAAACCATAACGGTAAGCGAATACCAAGCAGAATTTGAAAGGCTAGCTAATCGAACATCTAGATTAGACACTGCCTTCTTTCAAGAATGTTTTATTAGCAGATTAGAAGAAGAAATTCGAATAGAGGTGAAAATGTATAACCCTACAAACATGTTAGATACCATCGGCTTGGAGAAATTAATGGAGGACAAAATTAAAGCATGAAATCGGTTCACAAAACCAACTTGGGGGAAACCATCAAACACTTATACCAACCCCAAACCAATGCAAAATGGACAAACCCAAAACTCCTACACAGCCCCCAAAATTAACCCTGCTCTACTAATTAAGCGTCTGAGTTTCGAGGAAATGAAGGAAAGACAAGCTAAGGGTCTTTGCTACCATTGCGATGAGAAATTTGACAGAAATCATAAATGTGCCTCATAGAAATTATATATTCTATATGCCACAGAGGAAGGGAATTCTACTAAAGAGGAACCTGAACTTGAAGTAGAGGCATTATCCAACACACTTGAAAGTGACGAAGAAAATGCACCAAAGGTTTCCTTCAACGCCCTTGCCGGATTTTCTGCCCCTCAATCAATGCGAGTTAAAGGGTATTTTAAGAAATAAAACCTTACCATGCTCCTATATTTTGGTAGCACGCACAATTTTATCGATCCAAAGGTGGCTAAACAAGCAAATTGTTTTATATACCCTTGCAATAACTTCGAAGTGATGATTGGAAACGATGGAAAATTTGCATACAAAGGAAAATGCAGAAATATAAAACTATGGGGGTTTATAACATGAAAGGCGAAATGTACGTCCTACCCCTAGGTGGGTGCGACATTGTACTAGGCGTACAATGGTTACGAACCTTGGGCGTAGTCCAATGGGAATTTGATGAACTGTGGATGAAATTCACAGCAAAGAACCAAACCTATATTATCCAAGGCTTGAAATCAAGACCTTTCCAAATCGTTAGCTCGCATAGAATGGAGAAAATTATCCAAAGAGGAAACAAAGGAATGGTCACCCAATTATTTTCAATTCAACCTAGTCACAAAGAAGACGAGACACTAGAGTTACAAAATATTTTAGACCACCATAAGGTGGTATTCAATGAACCAAAAGGACTACCTCCACAACGAAGTCACGATCACACTATTCCACTATTTCTAGGGCATCACCCTCCTAATATTAGACCTTATCGTTATCCATACCTCCAAAAGACCGAAATAGAGAAATTAGTACAAGAGCTTCTTAAGGCAAGAGTCATTAGACCTAGCAAAAGCCCTTACTCCTCTCCAATTATTTTAGTTAGAAAAAAGGATGGCTCGTGGCGCTTATGTGTTGATTTTCGAGCACTTAATAAAATGACCATCAAAGATAAATTTCCTATTTTGATCATAGATGAGCTATTAGATGAACTTCACGGGGCAACTTATTTTTCCAAGTTAGACTTACGGTTAGGCTACCACCAAATACGAGTCAATGAAAAGGATATTCCTAAGATGGCCTTTCGCACTCACGAAGGGCACTACAAATTCTTGGTGATGCCATTTGGCCTGACCAACGCTCCTTCTACCTTTCAAAGTCTAATGAATAAGGTATTTCACCCTTTTCTTCATAAATTTATATTAGTTTTCTTTGATGACATTTTGATTTATAGCAAAACATGGGAAGAACATTTGGACCATGTTAGACCAAAGCATTCCAAATCTTGGAGGAAAATCAACTTTATGCAAAAAGATCAAAGTGTTCCTTTGGAAAAAAAGAAATTGAATACTTAGGGCATATTGTCTCAAAGGAAGGAGTTATGGTAGATCCTTCCAAAATCGAGGAGGTGAAAAATTGGCCTATTCCAAAAACCTTAAAAGCTCTACGTGGGTTTCTTGGACTAACGGGATATTATAGAAAATTTGTCCAAAATTATGGTAAAATCGCTGCTCCTCTAACAGCATTACTTAATAAAAATGCTTTCAAATGGTCGTCTAAAGCGGATGAGGCCTTTATCACCTTGAAAATTGCAATGTGTACCACCCCTGTTCTAGCCATGCCCATCTTTTATAAACCGTTCGTCATTGAAAGTGACTCTTCAGGAATAGGAATGGGATCCGTACTCATGCAGTATGAAAGGCCTCTAGCTTTTATAAGCAAAGCATTTTCTCCTAAGAATTTAGCTCGCTCTACGTATGAAAAAGAGATGTTGGCGATTGTCCATGCTATTCAACATTGGAGACCTTACCTTATTGGTCAACATTTCATTATACGCACTGACCATCATAGCTTGAAGTATTTTTTGGAACAAAGGACTAATACCCCGGAACAACAAAAATGGGTTACTAAACTTCTTGGCTATGATTATGAAATTACATATAAAAATGGAAAGGACAACATGACAACCGATGCACTTTCTAGAAAATTTGAAGATATACCTCAAGTCCATGCTCTTTCCTCCCTTATTCCTAAATGGGTAGATGAGGTGCATGAAGAATGGATAAATGATCCTACTATCCATGCCTTAATTCAACAACTTCAACATAATCCTAGTAGCAAAACTCCATACACTTGGAAGGACAATATATTAAGATACAAAGGGAGGATGGTCCTCACCCTCAATTCAACTTATCGTGAAAAACTTCTTCATGAGTTACATACCTCACCCACTGCAGGCCACTCAAGGTTCTTAAAAACCTATAAAAGAGCCACCACCTCCTTCTATTGGGTAGGAATGAAAAATTACATCAAAAACTTTGTAAAAGAATGTGAAGTTTGCCAAAGACAAAAGGGGGAGACCCTCGCTATTCCAGGATTACTTTAACCTCTTCCTATACCCACCAAAACATGGGCAGATATTTCTATGGACTTTATTGAAGGATTACCAAAATCAGGAGGAAAAAAAACCATTTTCGTAGTCGTTGATCGTTTATCTAAATATGCCCATTTTTGTTATGTGGCTCATCCTTATACCGCTAGCACTATAGCCCACCTCTTCCTAGATAACATCTTTAAATTACATGGTCTGCCCTCCACAATTGTTAGTGATCGCGACCCAAATTTCACTAGCACCTTTTGGAAGGAATTGTTCAAATTACAAGGTACTCAACTTCATATGAGCTCCGCTTACCATCCTCAAACCGATGGCCAAACAGAAGTTGTAAATAAATGCTTGGAAACATACCTTCGATGTTTTTTTCTACTCAACCACTCCATTGGGTAAAGTGGCTTTCACTAGTGGAATGGTGGTATAACACTTCATACCATACGTCCATCAAAATGACTCCTTATGAAACACTATATGGTCAAACACCACCATCCCTTACTTCCTATATTCCATGGACTACAAAAGTCCATGCGGTGGAAATGGAACTTGCTAATAGATATGACATACTATGGATCCTAAAAGAGAACCTACACACCGCCCAGCATCGCATGAAGCAGCAAGCCGATCAACATAGAAGCGAACATAGTTTCCATAAGGGTGATATGGTTTTCTTACGTCTCCAACCTTACCGTCAATCCTCTCTTAAACAAAAAGGTTCTCAGAAGTTAGCACCTAAATTTTATAGGTCGTATAAAGTTCTCCAATGTATTGGGACCGTTGCTTACAAACTAGAGCTTCCTCCCTCTTCCAAACTTCACCCCGTATTTCATGTATCTTGCCTTAAGCTCACAGTGGGAGCCCATATCACGACACAACCCACTCTCCCTGAATTCTTCGATGATGGAGTACTTCTAGTCGAGCCAGAAGCTATCTTGGATCGCCGCTCTCATCACCTTCGTACTCACGATATCATGGAATTTTTAATCCATTGGAAAGGTCTACCTTTAGAAGATGCAACGTGGGAAAATTTTCAAGATATCCAGCAGCAATTTCCAAATTTCTAGCTTTGAGGACAAAGCTCCTTTAAGGGGGGTGGCATGTTAGGACCCTCCTAACATGTCCTAATTACTTATATTATTTATTCATTATATTCTAGGGTCACAACCCTTCACTCTTACAACTATTAGACTAGGTATTTAAATGCAATCCACATATGATAATAAGGCATCATCGAACAAATATGTAAATTAAGTCTATTGTGGGTTTTCTACCTTACAATCAAAATGCTATTCAATATAAAAAATAATACTGCTTCCCACAGCATTTAGTTTCATACCACAACTTGTGTGCTCAAAGGGAGGCTTTATGTGCTCCTCTAATGGAGCATGCAAAATTTGTCTTGGGGTATTCTGCTTGCACGCCCAAGAGACCTTTGCTGTGCTCCAATGTTAGTGGGATGCACTGGCTCGAGTAAGGGTGTACCATCTTGTGCGCCCTTAAGGAAAGGAACTTGGACCCCCGAAAAGGGGGACTACCTTTTCAGGGTCAACATCAACTCTGACTGGGATAGGGGGTGTATGGAAGACACCAACTTGAGAACTCCAGAGTCTCTAGGTGGACTGATAACCAACTTACGCACACACTCTCTTTCTTTTTTTCTTTTTTTTAATAAAACCTCAACCAATGGGGCCAAAAGACTTTAGATACTGCCCATTAACTTGTATAGGTACTTCTTCTCCTTCCATGTCCTTTAACCTATAAGTGTGTTGACCGACTATTTTAGCAATTTGATAAGGTCCTAGCCACTTAGGCTCAAACTTGTCCTTTTCCCTAGGTTTGTCATTCTTTGGGTCCCAATAGAGCACCACTTCATCCATAGCAAAATTTTGACCCTTGGCATTCTTGTTGAATAACTCCATTGTCCTATTCATTTGGTTGATCATTCTTGTAACAACTTCCTTCCTGTCTTCTTCCAATTTCACCAGTTGATCCATTCTCCTTTGCAACTCATCTGGTCTTTCATGATATTGCAACAATAAGGAGAGAGTTGCTCTTTCTAGCTGAGGGGGCAACAATGCCTTTTCTCCATACACTAATTCATATGGTGACTTACCAGTAGCTCTTTTTATTGACAGTATGTCTACCCACAAGGCAAATTTAAGCTCACTGTCCCATCCTCTTTTGTTCTTCCCCAATGACCTCTTAATCCTGGTAATGATATTCTTATTTGAGGATTCAACTAACCCATTGCCTTGAGGATAATAATTGGTAGAGTGAGCCAGCTCAATACTGTATTTATTATAAAAATCCACCATCTCATAGGAAGTAAAATACTTAGCATTATCTATTACCAATTTTTTGGGTGTCCCAAATCTGGTTAGTATATTTTCCTCCAAGAAATTAATAATTGTTGTTGTGGTGGATCTTCTAAGAGGGGTTTCTTCAACCCATTTGGTTAGATAATATTACGGCAGTGATAATCCATTTATGTCCTCCTAAATAATTGGGGTTGATTTCTCCAATTAAGTCTATCCCCCACTAAGAAAAAGGAGTTTCAATAATCACTGGTTGTAGTGGCATTGCAGGTAGGTTTTTCTTACCAGTGAAAACTTGGCAGCTGTAGCAACTCCTTACTGACTAATATACATCCTTGAACAGGGATAAACAATAATATCTTACCCTCATGATTTGATTAGTTGTTGCCTTAGGAGAAAAATGGCCACCACATAACCCTGTATGAAATTCTTTAATGATCCCAGGGGCTTCCTTCTCAGTTACACACAGTAGTAACACTCCACTTGGGTGTCTCCAATACAATCGATTTCCTTGGAGGTGGTATTTTTGAGACTATTGTTTGATGCTTCTCATTCTACTAGCAGTCTTTCCAAGGAGGAAGGATAGATTTTTTAGATAAAATAGAATATCCTTATACCATTCAGAAGCTTTGTGTCCAAGATTTTCATCTTGCCTTTCTCCCTGGACTAGTATAGCATTATTCATTTCCTATTCTTCTTTGCAAGCCATGTACTTTGCCAACCCTTGGCCCTTAATAATTTTTATTGCTTTGAACTCCACATCATACTGCAACAACTTTACCATCCACCTTGTTGAACTGCCTGTGGGCTCGGGCTGGGTGAGGACATCCTTGATGGTAATGAAGGGTATATAGGCCACAACTTTACAAGAACCAAAAATACTTTTGAAATATTCTAAGGCCTGAATGAGGGCAAAGGCTTGTTTTTCAATTGGTTTATATCTCAGCTGAGCCCCCTTCATTCCTAAACTCATAAATGCTATTGGTTTCTCATTTCCTTGTTCATATTTCTAGGACAGTACAACTGCTATGGTATGTTCTGAGGTAAAATAATATAGGTTGAAATTCTTAGAATGGTCTGGACAATTCAACACATGTGTAGTGGTAATAGCTTCTTTGATCTACTGAAAAGCCTTGATATTGTCTTCATCCCATTTGATCCTTGCATCCTTTTTAATCATATCATTTACAAGCTTTGCAATTTCAGCAAAATTTGGGATAAATCTTCTGACAAAATTTATTTTTCCGAAGAAATACATGACCCCTTTGAGGCTCTTGGGGGGTGGTATTTGTGCAATTGCCTTTGTTCTCTCTGGATCAATACTAATTACCTCCTTTGAGACCACATGTCCCAATAGTTTACCATGGGTGGCTCCAAAAAGACACTTCTTTGGGTTTAAAGAAATCCCAAACTCCTTACACCTTTGAAAGACCTAGGATAGATGAGAAAAATGATCTGCAGGGTCCTTGGAGAAGACAGTAATATCATCCAGGTACACCACCACAATTTTAAACATTAGTCCTTTGAAGGCAAAATCCATAGCCCTTTGGAAAGTAGCCCCAGCATTCATCAGCCCAAATGGCATCCTCTGATATTCAAAAGTTCCCCAGGGTGTAGTAAAAGCAGTTTTAAACCTATCTTCGAGATTGACCAAAATTTGATTGTACCCTAAAAACCATCTAGTAGAGATATTCTGGAAGATCCTACTACCACTTACAACAACTATTCCATATTGGGGAGGGGATAATTATCCTTGAGGGAGCTCTTGTTTAAATTTCTAAAATCCACACATAGCCTGATTTCTCCATTCTTCTTCCTTATAGGCACTAAGTTTGCTATCCAGGAAGAGAACCTCACCTTCTTAATGATCTTTGCATTAAGCAATTTTTGGACCTCCTTTTGCATGACAGGATGCAGAGTGGGATTAAACTTTCTTTGCTTCTGCCTAAAAGGCTTGGCATCCTCTTTCAGGGGAATAATATGGGTCATCACCTCAGTGTTGAATGTTCTCAAATCCTCATAGCTCCAAGCAAAACTATCTCTATTTTTTCTCAGATATTGGATATACTGCTTCTTTTCTTTTGTTGGTAGTCCTCTATCAATCCTGACCATTTTTGGATCCCCTATTGTCCCAACATTAACCTCTTTGCCTTATGATTCATGGGGTGTAGTTCTATGTGCCTTATCAAAATCGTCAAAGAGAGACTCCAAGGACACTAGCCCCCTGGGGATTTTATTAGTTTTAAGTTGTATCACTTTGGTGGGGGTTCCTATAACATGATGTAGTTTTTCTTCATCTTCCTCATCACAAATTACCCTAGAAAATTGATTTTGTATTGTCATAAAGTCTTTGATATCAACATCATCTTGGAAGACTTGCAGGTAAACCACATTGTCAGGGACAGAGGGATGGTACACAGATATAGTGGGAAACCTATCCATATATTCTGTATCAATTTCAGGGCTATCTACCCTAGAAGCATTCACAACTAGAAAATTGGCAACATGGTTTTTCTCCCTAGGTATGTGCAATATATTAAAGGCCAAGAATCTATTGATTTCATCTAGAATAACTTGCTTGTATTGCTTCAACCTAGGGTGCTTGGTCTGATACCTCCCCTTGATCTGTTGTATGATCAACTCAGCATCCCCATATATAGTGAGAAAGTTTATACCTAGCTCCTTAGCCTTACTTAGACCCAATAGTAGAGCCTCATATTCAACGATGTTATTAGTACATGGGAATTCTAGTCGGTAAGGCACCCCTAGGTAATTACCTTTTATGTCAGTTAGATTAATCCCAGCTCCTGCCCCTGTTTGTGACTTGGCTCCATAAAATGTCATGGTCCACATTTTAGTGGTAAGAACCCTGTCTGACTCAGCATCTACAACAACTCTAATTTTTGGATCCATTCCTTCAACATTGGGTACTTCTTTAAGAAAGGGAGTGTGCCAAATGGAATAAAATCCTAACTCCTTCTCTTCTATAGAGCTGACCAAGTTTATTGTGGTATTATCAGGTTTCATGAGTTCAACTGATCTTTTGTTGAAAGGCTCCCTCCTTAAAGTAGCCTGTTCTTTGGATGAAAGGGGAATGGTAACAAATGACCAGTATAACTAAATTGATCCCCCTAAATTTTCTTCCCAATGTCTAGATAACAACAAGTAAATTAAAAGGTCTACATCAACCACTGCTACATCCATAAAAATTCCTTTATTTGGATATTGGTCCAAGAAGACTAAAAGGCCTATTAATTATTCCCACATAGGGCACCTGCCTGTTTTCCATGATAGAAATGGGAGGAGAGTCTTTGGTGCATATCAGTCCCAACTGATCAGCCACCTGCTTGGGCATGACGTTGTGAGAGGCCCCATTGTCAAGCATGCAATTATGTATTACATAGCGGTCACCATACCCGGATGTATATCTGAGGAAAATATAAAATGGCCTTACTGAGGCGAGTGTTCTGCTTGAATGGTTGGAATTGAAGGTTGCTAAAATATGATTCTCTCCTTGATCAGTCAACCCAAAGGCTTTACAAATTTGTTCTCTGTATTTAGGAATGGTCATCAACTCACCAAAGGTTATGTTAATTTTTTGTTTGGCTAGTTCCATCCCTATATCAAACTCTATCCTTTTGACCTCTGTTCCACTATTAATAGGTTCCATTCTTTCAGGAGGGGGAGATTGATGGACTTCAGTATTCCTTTTTTCACTAACAGGTTCCTTCTCACTCCTCTTATCTGGTTTGTAGGGAATGGTCCTATTACGTAACCTAGTGGCATGGACTATTTCTAAGGTCTCAACTTCTTTAGTTGTAGGGGTCAATTTACCCTGTCTTATCTATTCGTAGCAGCTATTTTGGGGCCTTTTCAATATTTTCACATCATTATTGGTGAAGGCAGTGGGCAGTTATCATGATTTATAGACCTATTGGCTTCTTCTAGAATTGGGGGGCTATCAACAGTTTCTTCCCAGGTCCAACATGCATTAATATTGGTCTCATCATCAAACTCTTCTTCTAGGTTAACATTTGAATGAAGGCCATGAAATACACCATAATAGGCAGGATTATGAGGAGCATCACAAGCTAGGTAGAAAAAGGGAAAATAAAAAGCCACATTAACAGAGGCCATGGGATTGGAGATGGCATCCTGGTCTTTCTGGGTCTCTTTACTCTTCCAATTATTGTTTGGATTTCTACCTCCCTCATTGTTCTAGTTCCTATTAAAATTCCTTTTGAAAGGGGGTCTACTATCATTCTAGTGTTGAGAGGGTTCTCCATTATCATTCTTGTCTCTCTCAATTTTAGACAGTCTATTATTCATGGATAGAAACATCTCTATGACCTGTGATGATAATTTCTCAATAGGATCTGGTTTTGATTTTTTTTAAATTCCAAACCCCACCTTTTTAGTATTTCTTTCAGTTTGGCTAGGACTGGGGTCTATTGAGGTAGCCTTCATCTTCCCACTATCTATCATGTCCCTTTCTATCACAATGGCCCTCTCCATACAGGCATCAATGGTGAGCATGGGTTGCTACCTTAGTTCATAGTTAAAATCACCAGGGAAGGCATTTTTATAGAAGCAGATGGACTGGTGATCATTGGGCCTCAAAGAAGCAGGGATACAGTTTCTCAGTTTGGTGAACTACCTATTAAAATCATCAACTATTTCATTCTCTTTCTTTTTCATGGTGGCCAATTTAGTTAACAGGGACTATTCATTTTTTTCTCCCCATACTTTTTGAGGAAGGCAACTTCTAGATCATGGAAAGTCCTAATGGAGTCAGCTATCAGGTTATTAAACCACTCCCTGGCATCCTTCTCTAGGGTTTGTAAGAATAATCAGAGGACAACATCTTCATGTTCTACCTCCAAACTATCCATAGCGTATAAGAAGTCCTTCACATGATCTTCCCTAGTCACTGTATTGTCCCCTAAGAACTTAGGTAGATACTTATGAGCCTTTGGGGGTAGGGGGTTTAAAACTTGAGGTAAGACAAAGGGTCTATACCTATTTAGGCACCAGTTATTTAAAGGTGGGTTTGCCATTGGTGGGATTGGGCCCCTCAGGATAGCAGATGTAATAGGTAGAGAAGTATTAATTTGAGGACTTTGAGGAATGTACAGAGAACTGCTACTACTCTGATTACTAGAAGGAACAGAAATCAAAGTGTGTTTTTTACTTTTACTTGTTCTGAAAAGTACCTGTGGGTCCGGAAGTTTGGGGTAGAGCTCTTCATCACTTCGTCTCATGGCCGCCAGATCAGCTCCTTGTTTTGAGTGTATTCAGAGTCGCCAACATAGTGTGCAAAAAGTGGGGAATGCTCTCTCTGGCTAAGATTGCTCAACCCAAAAACCTCACAGGGAATAAAAATGAAAATATGTGTCGCAAGGGGGAGTAATATAACAAAAAGAAATTAAAAAGTTCCTCCCCGACAACGGCTCCAAAAACTATTGTGGAGTTTTCTCGCTTACCCTTCAAATGTTTGTCACGTCACGGGATACTCTAAAGATCACAACCAACACTATGGATTCTAGCTGATCCACCTCTTTAACCTAGGAATAGATTACCTGGAAAGCTCTAGACAGACTAGGTTGGGTAAGGAAACCCCCAAATGGTGGGTTCATCTATTAGACCTTTATGGTGCAAATACCCACTATGCCAGACAAAATGTTTTTATATTACTTTGATAATTTTAATGACCAAACCTATCAGTTATGAAGCATATTAAGTCCATACCGGTGCCTTATCCATTGGGTAGTCATAGCATATTTATATTAAACGAAATAGAAAGGAAAGAGATAGAAGAACTAGTTCATTTAAATTCATTCAAATGATGTAATGAAAGAAAATGATTAACTAGTGAAGAGAAAGCATCATCCACATGTTTTGATTACAAGAACACATAAATGAGCATTACACAAACCATACACATAGAAGATTCCAAAGGAAGAGTTGGATTTTATATTAATATTCAGTAGATTTACATAAAGCAGACCCAGTAGAGTGTTTGGGTCTTGTATGTCAATGATTTACAATAAACCCCTAGTTTGAATATTCATAACAAGGGGTGATTTCCCTCCATCCTGATTGCAGTGACGTAAGGGTCTCCAACTCTGGCACATCCACAGGAAATGATCTCGGTGAACAATGCTCTTTGGAAGTCCCTGGAAATGGTAGAAAGAAAGGGTGATAAGAGACACAAACAGAAAACACAAGGAGAATATGACTAACACAACAAACAAAGCTTATACCTGGACTTTTTCTCTCAGAGGTTTGATAAAAAACTACAACTGTAGTAGTCTCCTTCTTATAATGTAGGCTCACCTGACTGTTGTAACCACTTGCTCCAACTGGATCAATCCTGTTGTACTCAAAAATAAGATGTAGTTAAAAATGGATGCGTAGCCCATGTTCTATTCTTACACAGGTGGTGGTTGTGTATCTCCCCCTATACTGCCTTGTGTTGGTGACTGTGAACTTCCTAGTGCGTGTGTTTCAGAGGAAATGGGCCCCACTCCCATTCTAAGGTTTTGAATGGCCTGGTCAATGAATTCCCATGCCTCATCATGAAATGTCAGTGAGAATAACAACAGGTTCAAATCCTGCGTGGCCTTGTTCACCCGATCTCTTGCCCATTGCATATTGTTTTTAGTGAAAACGCATAGGCGGTCCACCATCTCTACCAAGGCCATGAAGCACTTTGACAAATTATCACTAGAGTCTAAATCAAACTCTTGAATCCTTTGGAATACAAAATCTTTAATATTGGGAGCCCACCCAAAATCCTCAATCGTGAGGTTGCAGTCATCCAGCTCCTCATTGGCTTCTTTTTTGAATTCACCACCTCCTGACTCCACTTGAGCCAACTTTATTTATTCTATAAAAATATAAAAACTTTGATATATTCCTCAACAAATAAGTAGAAGGAATCATCTGATAGGGTGGTCGTCATCCCATAAATTGGCACGTAGTCCTCCTAAAACCTTCGGTATATGGGAAGTATTGCATTCACCCTTTGCTCTCCTTGTTGCAGGTGGTTTTGTATGAGGCCAAAAACATGTTGGGTGGCATAAATATCCATGAGGGTGGATTCCAAATCTCCCATTATTTCTTGAATTTTGTCCTTCATTTCCTGTTTCAACTCATCTATCGATCCGAGCTGAACGTTGGCCTATGGAGCGGGTATTTTTAGTTTGTCAACTTCACTTTGAAGTTGCTTAACCTTGAGCTATAGTTGTCCCACTTTGGCAACCTTTGCCTTCCACCCTTCTAATTATTTTTCTACTACCTCTACCACCTGTGCTTGGGAGGCCAGCTATGATTTCATCATATCTACGGGTGCAGTTGCCACTCTTATGACACCTTTACTTACGTCGATGGTGGCCTCTTTCATGTTGGGTGGTAGTGGGATCTCGAAGGTGGTGGTAGACACATCAACTACTTCATGTACATATATCCCACATGGCCTGATTATTCCTTTACTAGGGGACCTTTGCTCCTCCATGTCCTGAATCTGGTCCTCCTCATCGATAGTGAATTGGCAGGTGTCTCTCACCCTTGTCAGCATAATATTTTCAATGTCTTCTGTAGAGGGTTCTGTCCTGGCTCTCTTGTTGGAAGGAGACTATGAAGGACTTCTTTCTTGCACTTCATACTCCCTTAGTATGTTAGAAATCCCCCTAGCTTCTACAATTTTCTTTAGAGCCTTGGGGGAAGAGGATGCTTTTCTTGGTTGATAACCAGGGTGGCAGAATATAAGGAAGGTTGGCCTCCTACCAGGTCGGTATTTTTTGAAGGACACATCAGCATCATAGCTGATGATGTGGTGCTTTGGGATGGGCCAATAGCTAACTCCTTCCCTTTTGAGGTGACAGAGGGAGAACTGGAAGAAGAAGGGAGCCTTGCCTGCTCCTGTTGTGCCTCATCAATGATCTTCATCATGACCTCGAAGAGGTCAGAGTCTTGTTGGACAACCTGGAAGGTGGGATCCTCAAATTCCTTTAGTGGAGCAGCTAGGACCAGTGGGACCACCTTGTCCACTAATAGCCCTCGATGCAGTATCAATTTGGAGCTGTAATCACCCATTGTCTCTAGCCTGCTATAAGGCCTCTCTTCCATATTCCAAACCAGATCTAGTGACTGGTTATTTTTAAAATCCTTCTGCATCTCATATTCAAAATTATCCTTGCTATGGGTGACTTGCAGAAGAGCGAGCTTACCAACTATATTTCTCTTGTGATGGTCGTCTGGATCATAGGCCCTCCAAGTAACTTTTGGGAAGTAGTACGTGTCCATGTTCCAAATAGCCCGTAGCATGGAAAAATGGCCCAGATAGGTGTAGGGACCCATTGAACAAGGGATGGGTAGCCATGGCACCTGTCCTTTCTTCCTTATATATCTGATTTTAATTTCTTTGGCCATTTTATGGGTGATCTCCAATATGGCAATTGACGTTGGGAAGTGTATTGGGAGTGCCTTGGGAGGTAGTTTTGACCCATATATTCTGATGTAGGAGAATTATTCTACATAGAAGTAATCTCCTACATTTTCCAGATGTAAGAAATTTCTTACCCTAGCTCCAATTTTGTCTAGTTCCTCTCCACACAATCGAAGGTGGACCATTGGTAGGACCTTCTCAAAGAAGGTTTTGTAGTTGGAGCATCCCTCCTAGATGCACAATAATTGATCTTGCAGGGTGGGCGCAGTTACCCCTCCCATCTGAGCCACCAAAGATTTGTCAAATTGTACCACAACTAGATGAATAAAGAAATAATAATAAGATAAAGGAGGCATCTCCTCCTTATCGACCAATATGACCTCCTACAATTTCTGTAGCTCTTCGTCGATGTTGTCACTAATTATATCCTCCCACTGGTAGAGAGGAGTCTTATTAGTCCTATTGCATTAGAGGATTAAAAACATCACCTCCTTGGTGATCCACTCTAGGTCCTTGACCCCCAACGCCAAATTAATCATGTCAGCATAATCCTGCGCCTAGGGCCGGAGTGAGAATTTCCTAATTGGGAAGCTAGGGGGCCTGTTCCTTCCCTTTTTCAATAGGGCTTGAGGGAAAGTGGTATTAAGCATATAATTGGCCTGGAGGGCCAACATTTTAAAATCCACCACCCTAGATGCAATGGCCAGCCTAAAAACCTTCCTAATTCTATCGGCCATCACCCGAGCCACTACTTGGTTCTTATAATCTCAGATTGTTTGGCTTCTATAATCATAGGTGACCACGAGCCATGCCAACAAATCATAGGAGTGGTAAACTCTTGGGCAAGTCAATCGGCCCAGATTCATATCCATTTGTTGCAGACTAGGGGAGGTTTTGTACTATCTCTGTATGCTCTCATATATAAGCTCCTGAGCAGCATGGGATGTCGTTGGCTGTCCTCCTCAGTGGGGTCAAACGTGTAGATAGTCACCCCTTCAACTTATTTTTGCTGCTCAGTAGTGATATCTCGATTAGTGTCTGAAAAATTTTCTAGAGCCTTAGGGTCCTGAGCCCTCCCTATCCTCTTCATTACCGGCCATGCCCCAATAATTTTGGTCATTCTCCCCTTGACAATTGAGACCTCTGGTGCAGCTGCACTTGTGGAAGCCATGATGAAAAATAACGAAGGCCTCTTCTCTTTTGCTCTGCACTCGACCTCATCGAGAATAACTCTTGCATGCATGAATGACGCAGAATGGATCCACCACCCTCTTTAATAAAGTGCATGCATTAAATTCATTAGGTGGACCTTGTGCACTTTTCCATTCTGATTGGCTAGGCATGCCACATCACTCATATTTTAATGGAATGAAGCACCTACAGAGGGAAATTGTGGCTGGGGGGTAGTAAGAGGGACACATGGTCATTTTGGGTTGGTTGGGGTAGGGTACGCTCAGGTAGAGTGCACGCATGGAATGCACTCAATTGAATGCTAACACACTCCTTTAGGGGGTGGAGCACATGACCCATGAGGTGAGTGCATGGATTAGTATGCTCGACTACTTTTTGCATGCCTTAAGGGAGTAGGGTGCATGGGAACCAAAGGGGTGCACAGGCTGTGTGCCTTCAAAATTTTTGTATGCTCAGTTGTGGAGCGCACTACCTGGAGACAAGCGCACAACCTATGCGCTCAGCTAGACTATGGTGTGCTCCATTATAATGGAGCATGCAAGCTCTATTTGGGATGCACAAGCCTGTGCACCCCAACAAAATTTTGTGTGCTCAGCTTGGGATCATAACGTAGTGATTGGGAGATAAGCACATGACTTGTGCACTCCAAGGCTTCATGCACACTCCAATATTTCAGAGCACATGATGGATTTTGGGGTGCATACAAAGGTGTGCGCCCCTAAGGCAACTTAGTGCGCTCCATCAAAGTAGATCACACAATGAGGGGGTGGGTACACAAGGACGTGCACTCGTGAAGACTTCATGTGCTCCACTGGGATGGAGCGCACGAGGTTTCTTCAAGGTGCACAAAATGATGCATCCGAATGGACTCTTGCATGCTCCACCTCCCCATGGAGCATGCAGACTTCTTGTAGGGTGTACGTCTTATGCACCCCTTGGGGACTATGTGCATCTCATTCCCTAATGGGGGGCACGCGCTAGAGGTGGGTGCACAACTTGTGTGTTTGATGGGGGGCTCTGTGTGCTCCTCTAATGGAGCGCACGTAATTTGGCTTGGGGTGTTCTGCTTGCACGCTCGAGAGACCTTTGGTGTGCTCCAATGTTAGTGGGGCACACGGGCTTGGGTGAGGGTGCACCACCTTGTGCACCCTTAAGGAAAGGGACTTACACCCCTAAAAAGGGGGACTACCTTTTCGAGGTCAACATTAACCTTCTACCCCGCTACCTCTTCATAGTAAATGAGGATTTATTTGATTACCCAAGCCTAAGAAATTGAGGTAAGGAATGAGATAAGACTATAATTTGTGAATTTATGATGGGAGATCGGTTCCACGCTCAAGGTCGGTTTGATACCAATCATAAAGTAGGAGACCTTAAGGGACTTGCCCAATGCTTTTTACATGAGAATAAATAGATAAAGGGAGAGTGGATCTCCCTAATGAATACCATAGAAACTATGAAAGTACCTAGCAAGGGATCCATTGACAAGCACTAAAAATCTAGCCTACGAAATGCAAGTTTTGATAATAAATATCCATATCCTATCAAAGCCAAAATTTTAGAGGATATTAAGGAGAAAGTCCCACAAGACCCTGTCATAGGATTTTTTCATGTCTAAATAAATAAAAGCTCATGCTCGAATACTTTTTTCCATTGAATTTAGGAGTTCATGAATTGAATTAACTCCATCCAAGATCTGACAACCCGAAATGAAGCCACTTTGAGCAAAATAAATCAAATGAGACAAGAGAGGTTTAATCCTATTAGCCAAAGCTTTAGCAAGAATTTTGAAGATAGTATTACAAAGGCTAATGGGATGAAAGTCTTTGAACTCAATGGCACCTATTTATTTTGGAATTAGATCCAATAAAGTGGCGTTTAAAGCTCCAAGGAAAACTCTAGTGGATTGAAGTTCATGCATAGCTTCACCAATCTCCTTGCCAAAGATATGCTAGAACCTTAGAAAAATATTAGGGGGAAGCCATCCGAGCCAGGGGACTTCAGTCCTTCCATGGAAAAGAGTGCTTTCTTAATTTCATCATCATTAAGCAGACTATTGAGATTATCATTCATTTCTTCTATCACCAGGTGAGGAATGTTCTAAAGGAGTTTTTCTTCCGCAAAAGCACTTCTCGCACTCATCTCGTAGAGGAGAGATTGAAATAAGGAGATAGCCTTTGCTCAAATTTCATAGATATCCCATATATTAGAACCATTTGCTTTATGAATCTCCTTGATATAATTATGGCTTCTGTGGCAAATATTTGAGCAATGATTCTTTTTTGTATTTCTATCTTCGTCTTTGAGCCAAAGAGCTCTAGATTTTTATCGCCAAAAAAACTTCTCATTGCTTAAGAAATTATGAAGCTCAACCAAGATTCTTCTCTCCTCCAATATATTATTCTGTGAGAGGATATCCACTTCCAATGAAGATTGAATAGCCTGTAATTGGGATTTGAGATCATTTTTCTTAATTTGTATGTCCCCAAAGACTGACTTATTCCAATCTTTTAGATTTTTTTATTAGTATCAGCTTAACAACCACCTGATTAATATGTGGGCAAAAAAATCAAGTGTTTCACTATTTCCTAATACTTACCTCCAAATCTAGATGAGATAACCACATGGTTTCAAATCTGAAGGGTCTCGTGAAGAAAGGAGTATTATAATCATTATCAAAGAGAAGGGGGTTATGATCAGATGCAATATTAGGAAAGGATCTGAGAGAAGAGTCCCCAAACAGATAAATAACCTCTTTGGATCCAATATAATTTGTATGTGATAGGCCCCTAGGCATCTATTAATTCACATATATTTAGAACCTTTGAATTCTAAGTCCATGATCTCCTTATTATTGACAAAAGTAGCAAATTCTTCCATACTTGATATTTTTGTATCCTCCCTTCTTGTTCGATGGGTACAAAGAAGAGTTGAAGTCTCCTACTAGAATCCAAGCCTCATACTTAAAATCTTATCTCATTGAACTAAGTGTGGACCAAATATAGTTTATGTTTGTTCTAGAGTTAGGGACGTAAATGTTGGTCAAAATCCATTTTTGACCCGAAGACTTGCAACAAAACAACATGTTAATAATTCTATCTATTACCAAAAGGGCCAAGCCAATGACTTTATTGGGGTTCCATAGACATAGGAGACCCCCAAGGCTCCTTGTGCCAAACTAGCCACAAAGTCGGCCTCCTTCCAAACCACCTTTCTTACCTCATCTACCTTACTTCTATCCATATATATCTAGTAAAATAATTATATCTAGATAAACCTCCTTTCTCAAAGAAGACAAAACCCTTTGTTTTTATGTCCCATTCAAACCTCTAATGTTCTATGATAGGAACCTAATTTATAAATTTTGTAAAAAAAATTACCCCCATTGCCCTGGGAGATGAAAAAATATTTCAATCCTAAGTTGTTTTCCCCTAGTTTTTTTGATATTATCAACTTTTAACAGGGTCTGAGATCCATCTGCCACATCTGTCTTTGTCTCTTTGGACCAACGTGCTTTGTTGGAAGGTTGAACCACCTTGTGCTTCATTCCAACATCAATCCATTTTTATGGCTTCTAGTCTTAGGAGGGGACATGAGAGTAAAATATGGGGTTAATTCCTTGATCGAAGAAAGAGGTTGAATAATTTTTTCTTCTAGAGTTACATCTTCTAGCAAGCCAAAATCACAACCCAAGCAATCATACAAATTTTTTAGCATAAAAACTGGACCAGAAGGTCCTAAAATGAGTCTAGAAAAACCAACCTGAAGATGTTCATTGGACTCTAAAGTTTGAGAAGAGCTTTCACCCATTGCCATAATTTCTCTCAAGGTGGGTTCTCCTTGTATCAAACCTGTTGTTTCTATGTCCTTTAGTAAAATACTTTTAGTAATTAGAGTTTTAGACACCACTTATTTACTAGGATTAATTTGAATATAGGGTTTTTAGGAGTCATATACCACCTCCTTGATGCCAAAACCTTTAGGCTTAGTCCACTCATGCCAACCTTCAATAGCTTTCTCCCACCAAACTTTATTCTTTTTGTTAAGGATCTTCGAGCACTGTGAAGATAAATGGCCAGGTTTACTGCAACTGAAACATCAAATGGATCTATTTTTTTATTAAATAGGATGATTCCATGTGCCTACCTTCAAAACAATCTTAATATAATATGGAAGATCAGCCTCTGAATTTGCTATAATGCACAACCTTACAAAGACCATCATGGATTTTTCTCTAGTCACTGGGTCAATTTGAATGAGTTCACCAATGCTTTTAGCTATCCCTCTCAATATGTCTTCCTGCCAGTGGTGGAAGGGAAGACCCAAAAGCCTCACCCAAAGAGGAACCAGATTCACCTTTTGGATGTTCGGGTTGAAATCATGATCCCATTTGCGAAGAAATAGACCTCTTTACCCATAGAACTAGGGGCCCCCATCCAAGATTAATTTTGAGTCCTCTTTATAGTTATACTTGATTATGAAAAAATATTTTGGTATAACCACTATCTCCAAGGACCCTAATGGCTTCTATTTCACCAAATCCCAATGTCTAATGAAATCTAGATCAGGTCTACTTCCCTGGAAATTGCCTACCAGATTCCAAGATTCCTCTTTCATAGCAATATCTATGAGCTCATCAATAAAATGAATCTTATTATCTTAAAGGGTGATATCAAGTAATATTTTCATCTCACTAGGTTTAAAACCTATTGTAGTCACCTTAGAAAAATATTTTCTTATGTTGAAAGGATGTTCCATTCAACGGGACCCACCTGATTTATCACTTGGCTCGAGTATCACTAAGGGTACTGCACCATTGGCACTTGTTTCAATTCCATGTGAGTATGAAACACCAAAAAATATCATAGAACCCACCTTGTGACTCTTTGATCTTTGAGCCTGAACAACATCCTGCACCAGAACACCCTCTAGAACCTAAATTTGATCCCTCTAATGCTCCTTCTTGATCGCCTGCTCCTCTCCTGTTAGCTCCCTCTCGCTCACCTGCAACTTCCTTTCTTCCAACTCCTTCCCACCATAGCTCATTTTCAACTTTGATGATGCTACTCAAATCCCTTTCCTCCTCTAGCATTGCTTCATAGTAGCAATCATGCACCGTAATTTTTTTTACTCTACAAAACCCTCGAATGCTGCTACTCAGAATTTTTTCATAGAAACCCTCTAACGTCGCTACTCAAATTATTTTTTTACAAAACCCTTTGATGTTGTTGCTCAAATGTTTTTCCACAAAATCCTCTAATGTCACTGCTCAATTTTTTTTCCTCAAAACCCTCTTTGACACCCCACTGCTCTAATTTTTTTCGTAAAACCCTCTAATGTCGTTACTCAGATTCTTTTTCTATAGAAACCCTATGATGCCACTACTTAGATTTTTTCCACATAAACCCTTTGATGTCGCTACTTAGATATTTTCCACAAAATCCTCTAATATCATTGCTCAATTTTTTTATGTATAGAATCCTCTTCACTTGTACCCATTACCTCAATTTTTTTTTAATGGCATCATGTGTAATATGGATTTGAATCATGATGCTTATATCATAATTCTCATAAAATATAATACTTTTAACTTAATTCCTTTCTATTTAAACTTGACTATAGTACAACTACAATACCAACTAGGAAGCATGTTGATAAGTTTCCAATGTAATAGATTGTGTTTCCTCTCTATATGCCAATGCCCCAACTCATGAGAAACATCAAACTAGAGCATAATCTATCATGTATAGAGGTTAATTCAAAAGAATAAGTGTTAGTTATTGTAGTGGTAAATCAATACAACCTAGTTTTATTGCATCCCAAAGATGGTGCAAGTCCTAAAGTAGAGACAAGGGAATCATGATCATCATCAAATTCCAAAAATTCCATGTCAAATATCACCAAATAGATATATCCCAGGGGTAAGGATGAGTGTAAAAACCCTCACACTATGCAGATAAGTTGATCACCAAACCATTACAAGATGATGGCCCTCGGTGACTTAATCTAGGCCTTTTGATGATATATGAATTGGATTCCATCATGGATGGTAGCTAATAAGCCTTTTTTATTTATAATTAAAAAAGCCCCATCAATGGAAAAAATCCAACCCAAACGATAATTGACAATGAACCAGTAGAATTGATTCTCATTGATATCTATTTGGGACCATGACTTCAGGTTCTTCATGCCTCAGCTCTCCATCAAACTTTCATAATAACATCTGAAGGTGAGGTATGGCCAAGGGAAAATCAACAACTGAGGAAGAAAATGAGAACTTTAAGAAGGCTCAACATCAAGATATCTTGTGAGACATCTACTTCCCCACATATAACAAAAGGTGAATAAGTTAAGGCTTCTCAGCACCAATCGTTCATCTAGTAGCTAGAGAAATTCAATATGATAACAAAGTTTCTAACATAGAAATATACTAATAAGAGTCCCATGAATTAAATGTTGTTATGGAATTCCAAAAGATCTTGCCTTAAAAAGATAATAATAAGAAGAAAAATATCCGACCAACAGACAAAGAGTTGGTATGAACTTTGAAGCAGAAGGTGCAAGCATGGGATGAATACGAGTTTTGGATGAGACTCAAGGTAGAGGAAAAAAGTTTGATAAAAAATGTCTAATGAGATAACTTGTAAAAACTCATGAAAGTCCTGGAGAAAAGGGATAGGCAAAAGTCCCAATGACATGTATAAAACTCCCAAAGATTTTTTTTGAAAAAGTGTGACTATGGGGACAAATGGGTGCATCAATACCAAAGGGGTAGGCCTAAATAATAGCACATGGATTTCCAAAAGAAGTAAATGAGGTAATATAACACACCATTATTAAGAAAATATAGGTTATCTACCAAGAACATTTTGGCTCAACAAGTCAAGAAAGTGTAGGTAAGCTATTGAAGATAGAGGAATGGGACCTACATCCATGACAAATATATACTGATAAAAACAATGGTCAAAGGTACCCTTATTCAATATTCAGAATCCTCGAGAAAATATAGCTAAGAAAGTCAAGTCATCTTGCAAGTTTTGGAGGAAAAATATCCATATTGTAATCTATAAATAACAGTAGTTTAGACTATGCCAAGGATCAACAAGTTTGCATTTGTATCCTCTTGTAAGCTTTCCTTTCATTTATTTCTATAGAGTAGTTGGCTTCTGAGCAACTTACGGGTAAATTTTGAATCCCTAATTTTGGTACAATATTTGTAAATAATTGCTTGCATTTATATACGAAAGTCTGCATCAATTTTTAGTTTAGTCATTTGTGACTCCCTACAAACATGGATTTTTATGTATGTGTGTATGTGGTTTTTGACCTATTCATGATTTTTGATTACATATGTGTGCATAGGAAGTCTATGTTAATTTTTGGTTTAGCCATCTGTGGCTCCCTGTGGACCCGTTTCCTTATATACACATATGGATGGAGTTCAGATGTGCTTAATTGTTTCAAGAAGTGGAAGTGTTCATTGTTGATACATAGAATTCAAGCATATTATGTAGGAATATCTTAGCGAATCTTTTGATGCATCACCACCCTTTTTTTTTTGTTGAGTCAATTTTATTTTATTTCTCTTCCCTTTTCCTTGTTGAGTTTAAGTGCGCTTGAAAGATCACAACTTAACAAGGAGATAACCTTGTAAAAAACATCAAAGGTTCCTCATTAAGCCAAAACCTATGCTTTCAGCCATGAACCTGTTGTGTCACTCCCTACAAGGCATGATTTCCCTACCAAGGATAATAAAATATGACAACAATTAAAAGTTCAAGTGAAGAGAAAATACCTTTATATTCCATGGAATGGAAATTTGATTAAATATGTAAGTTATTTGTTACTCACTCAAAACCAATACAACATGATAACTCTAATTAGAAACTATATCATTTAATTCTTATACCCTACACTAGTAGGACATTGTATTTCCAATTGGTGTATCTTCGCATGAAGAGGATGGTATTGTGTAGAGCCCTATGGTATAGTTGTGGATTCGAATCACATATTGACTAAAAGTAAAATTGAAAGGAATTAATTTTTCATATTCTATGCCAAATGGTCAATTTCAAATCTCAATCCTTTCACCATGGTCCATTTCCCACATACAATACCATATCATTTGCTGGTTTTTTACGACATTTTGCCTGGACTAAACACACATCAATAAATGAATTAGTAAATACGTCAAAGCCAATAATATAATAACCAAACCAAATGTTAAGTAATTACCTTAGGTTTTTTTGTTCATTTTTTATTTCTTTTTTCCTTCTTGTTTTTTTGTTTAGTTTTTTAAGGTGGGTGGGTTTTTTATTTTGTTTTTTTTTTGTGTTCTTTGTGTTGTTTTTTGTTGTTCTTGTGTTTTTGTTGTTTTGTTTTTTTTTAATGTTTTTTGTTATTGTTCTTGTGTTTTTTTTCGTTCTTGTTCTTGGGTTTCTTTTTGTTTGTGTTATTTCGTGTTTTTATGGGTGAGTGTTTTCTATATTTTTTATTTTTTTATTGTCTGTTGTTGGTTGTTTTTTATTTTTATTTTTTTATTTTTTAGGTTTTGGTTGTGTTTATTTGTCTTGTTTTTTTTGGGTTATGTATTTGTAGTGTTCTGTTGTTTTTGTCTTGTTTGTGTTTTGTTATATGTTTCTTGTGTTTTTCTATGTGGTTTGTGTTGTGGTTTCTTTTATCTTATTGTGTGTTTTTGTATGTGCTTTTGTTTTTGACACACTCAAGGAGCATGCTTTTTATTTAATTTTATTATTTTTGTTGTTATCTGCTTATTTTTAATTGGGTTTGTGTGTTTGTTTGCTCCTTGAGTGTGTCAAAGGTGGTAGGCCAGGTCTGAGTCCTGGGTGTTTTTGGCAGAATGGATACCCCTGCCTCCTTGGGTCTTACCCGAAAGTGGCATCCCTTTTGGGATGTTTTCCACAAATAAAAAAAAAAATTACCTTAGGTTTTTTTTTGGTTACATAGGAGAGTTGGTCACAACCACACTATTTTTAGTAACTGACAAGCACAGGGTTCAAACCATAGGGGATGTTTCCACCAAACCTACTATGTTTTATTATTTTTGACCTAATGTGAAGGGGGCCTTTGGTCACTCGAGATTCGTACCGTCATTGTCGATTTGGCACGCACTCAGAGGATTCAGATCAGACTAATACCTTTGCAAACAGGCTACCCCCAAGGTTTGAACCTAGGTGTCTTCTTTCTTTAACTCCATGTCAAGATCCTTAAATGTTGGCATTCTTATTTACAACATAAACTGCTTGAATGGAGCACAAAGTGGTGGAATCATTGATAACAATAATATATTTTATGCCTAAAAATATTTCATTGCTTCAATACCATCCCTTGACTTTACCAAACCAGACATGATTGCATATGTTTTGCTTAATCAAAGGTTTACTTCCATGGGCCTTTTTCTTCCATCAATGATATTATCAACCTTGGGGGATTTAGCCCCTAGGAAAACGTGACAAATTAATCTTTCTTAGTTTCCACATGAATATTGTCATTATCCTCATCCTTGTACTTTAAGAAAATAATGTTATCATTTGGGTTGAGCTTCAAAAGGTTATATTTCTTGCATTTCAAAGTATCATGAAGATATCTTATTTTTCCTATTAATATCAATTGAAAATCACCTACACACTCCTTTATATTTTACCTGCACAAAGATCAGACAGACATGTCAATTTAGTATATTGAAAAAAAATTGTAGGGCTTATTTATAAGCACAAGAATAATTCATATTCTACTCTCTGGATTTTTAAACTTATCATATCTATTGCTTAATGTGATAGATCTGTTGAGTGTTAATTTTACCCAATTGTGAAATTACACTCTCCCTTAGGATTTGTATTCCAAATCCCCTCTTGCAAAGAAGTTAAACAAATCAACTTCTCCAAGATCTCCGCTATATTAGCATTTGCATGTGTATTAGTAATATCAATAAATATATATCAATTTATTGCTTGGAACACCTTACTGATTGCAAGTAAAGGTAAACAAGGGGCGTGTATAGGTTTATTTTACCATGCTACTTTAATGATTGTTCATGAAACCAAACAAAAATAAATGTGAATTGGCCCTCATATGACCACGATGTAGTGCCTTAGTTCTTTTTATCTTGAGGATTTTAAGGTAGATTTTATCTTCCTTATTAAGTGGATTTTAATCAAGTTTTATCTTGCATTAAATCCTACTTTAAACATGGAAATGAAGATTAAATCTATCTATGAATGTGAATCCAAAATGATGAAATAGGCTCCAAATATAGCTTCTTATCTTGGATATTAAGATAGCTTTCAATGTGATCAATAAACTATCCCTCTTTGGTGAAATTGATTTTCACAAAGAGGCAATAATTTATGGCCTTAAAATAAGGACTTTAAAATGTCACTTCAACTTATCCCTCTTAAATGAAATCAAATTTTCATAAAGATGAATAATTTAGTGCTTTGAAATAATAACCTTCAATGTAACATGTAAAATTACCCTCTTCAATGAAATCAGAATTTTCATGAAGAAAAGGTGCATTTATGCTCCAAAAATGGTAAATTTGTGAAATGCCATAAAACATAACTCCTCCAATGAAATTGAAATTTTCATGAAGGAAATGTCATCATAGGCTCATGAATGAAATCTAAAACTGAAAAAATGAAATTTGGTCCAAAAATGCAAATTTTGAAATTTCGAATTTTTAAAATTTGCATTAAAACAGCAACTTTGACGAATTTTTAAAAATATGAAATGACTCCAAATAAAAAATGTCTAAGTGCGTAATGGAACTATGAAGTACACTCTACGCAGCCATGCAATTATTTTTGGATTTTGAAAATTTTTTTACTGTTTATTTTAATGTCCAAAAATAGAAAAAAAATCTGAAAATAAAATTTTGAAAACTGAAAAAAATTAAATCTGCATAAAATTAAATGCTGAAAATGCAGAAATGCAAAGTTCCCTCAGTTTGATAGCACCCCGTCCTGCAAAACCAAATATGTGAGAAGTTCATACATGCAACCTAGTTTATTCGACCCACAAACTTGTGCAACCGAAATAAACTAAGTGCTAGCTCCTAGGGTTCAAAATAAATTTTCAGACTGGGACATTCACATGAAGCAACCAAAACAAAATTGCATAAACTTCATATACAAGTCCAAAATCTGAAAAGGGAAAAAATGGACAGTTAAATTCGAGCATGCAGAAACAATCCCATTCTTTCTTGCTAACGAAGTCTAAAATTTCTGAAAAGAAACTCCTTGCATTAAAATGTGTTTCCAATTTTTTTACATTTGAAATCCGACAACATTTGGCCTTCAAAATTTCCAGCCTCCCTCCTCCATCTTTGAAAAGCGTATTTAACATTTTCTCTGAAACTCTTCGTTTCCTGTTTTCCATTCGCTTCATTGAGTAACCATTCGTTTTACCTCCCATTCTAAGGCTCTCTGTCCATTCGTATTGTAACCGCAAACTTCCATTATTTTCATTAACATAGCAGTTTTCTGTAACGGACACTTTCAATTGATTTTACATTGGCCTTTCCCTTCTTTATAAAACATCCTTCTTTAAACATGGGGTGGAATTGGAATCTGCTTGTGAGATTCCCCCTTTTTAACTTACTAAAATCTTAAAAGAAAAAGTTTGTCTTTTATATACCACCATAGGCTATACCAAAATTAGGGCGCGTGGTTTTACCATGACCCGTGGCCCATTCGAATGGAAATATGCCATCTCACACGCCTCGCTTCATTCGACGACCGCGGTCATCTTCGTCGACCGTACCTCGGTGGCTATCGTCTCGTTGGAAATACCTTCACCTATTCTCTACCCAGTCGACTGCTGTTAAAACGTTTTGGACTTGTGTCATCGTCGATGAAGGTGCCACGTTCGAAACGTTTTGGATCTGACGCTCTAAATATGAAAATTTACCTGTGTATTGCTGTATGCCGATGTTACAGACCCAATGAATCTGCCCTGCGTGGCGAATGTCGTCGCTCGACCGGTTGCCGTAAGTTCTTGTGGGCTACTACGTTCTCTTTAGAACTTGTGGATACCACATAATAAAAAAAATTGAATCAATATTTATTTCAATAAAATATTAAAATTTATAAATCCAGCCTGTTCCACGATCTCCTAGCGAACGATACACCCGGTTCCTGACCATTGCCATAACTGTCGTTAAAATTTCACTGACTGCGTCTGATGTCGTATGAATGCCGCTGTTTCTGCGGCTTCAATGCCGAAAACCACATCCTGCGTCATCGTTGGACTCCTATAAAAAAACGAACACCGCAGAGTCCCGGCCGCCCTTGTGACACCACATCCTGCGTCATTGGTGCTCGCTTTCGAAGTCGCCCATTTGAATGGAAATAGGCTATAATAATAATAATACCATTATGATTATTATTTTTAATATATGTTTTATTATTATTTTAAATGTCTTTATAATATCATTTATATATATATATATATAACAAAAGTATAAACATATATAAATAAATATTATTTATTTTATTTTTATTTTTTTATTGTTTTCCCTTTTTACAAATTTATATATAAATATAAAGTTATATACATATAAATTTACTTTATGCTTTAGAAATCGAATCAGACTTGACTCAAAAGGGGAAATAAACCACATTAAGATCAACATTTAAGCCATATAATCCCAACAAAAATCAAGATATGAACACTGCAAAATAAAGATCACAAAAATACTCAAGACCTCACAAGACTACAATGTGACCCCAGGAGGCTACGAATCAAACTCTAGAGGAGGGCCCCAAAATAAATATTATCATTCCAAGAATACCAAATCCTCGCAAAAACCGAAATTTAAAGGTGGGTCCCCAATGTTTGGAACTAGTTGTGGAACAGCCACAACAAGATCATCACCCTTCTAAATATGTAATATATTTGCTTTGACCAACATACTACAATGAGATTGAAATGCTATTGTATTGGTGCAATATAATGAATGTTGTAAGCAACTATGTCTTTCAACATGGTATCGGAGCCAAATGTGATTGGACTTGGGTGAGTTGAGCATTAGCTAATCTATTCAGAGATATAGTCTTTGTCCAACAAGTATGGTCCACTAAATAGTTTATGCAATTTTGACTATGTTTGTTTGGCATAGCCCTTTTAATATGTATGTTACTTAAGTCCATGCAAATCCTTTCTAGTTTATATGTTGTTCAAATTCTAAGTCTAAGAGATACATTTCAAAATTGGAGGAGGCTCTAAATGCTCTCAAAGGAATGCACTTTTAAGGTGGTGAGAATGGATTTAAAAATATATTGTGTTGCGCACACATGAATATTATTTGACTTTCAAGGAAAAGTGCATGGCTTGAGAACTCGAAAGCAATATTTGTGAAGGCAATGCCATATGCAGAGATGATCTTTAGGCACTCTTTATCATTTTTGATATTGTACTCATCTGGAGGATCTGGGGGGGGCTCTAAGCATAGTGGACCTACATGGACATTTTGAGAATCGTAAGGCCCTGAGTACACGATCAAGAATTTTTAAAATTTATCATGTGCAATCGTTGTGCATGTTCCTGTCCAGCAAGGTGGCAAGGTGTTGCAAAACTATTATTATTAAACATGAACCATTCACCAATATGCAAAAATATTAAATCATTCATCCATAATACATTATCCACAATAAAAATCCACAAATGCGAGAGAGATAGATAATACCCTTAAGGTAGGGCAACACCAATAATAATCCTTAAGGAAGGAATAACTCCACAAGATCTCCCAAGGTGAGAGGCCACTTCTTGGGCACGACGATTACATAAGATTCTTCTTCAATGATATCAATGATTACAATGACAAATATCTCTTCTTTATATATCCATATTCTTATTCTACTTTGGAGATTATTTATATATCCATATTTATATATCCATATATCTGAAGATTATTTGAAGATCATAATAATGGTAAAGTAATAGATGTTCATTTTTAATATTTTTTGTACTTATCATTGTGTTAGACATGACAAAGACCATGATTTTGATGTTCTTAGTGATGATGAATAGATTGGGTGCTTTGAAAAGTACATGAAACATATTGGATTTAAATTAATAAAAATAATGTGATAATGGTGGAAAATGATTGGGAAGCAATGGACAAGGAATAAGAAGTTCCAAAGAGTGAAATATAATGCCAAAGAATAATGAGCCCTTAGTTATATTGGTCAACTAGAAAGTTTGATCTCTAAGTTTATGAAAGGAGAAACCTATGTAGTGGATGAAATATTTACAATAATTCATTATGGTCATTGTGGTGGATAAATACATGTGATAACTAAGTGTTGGGATGTATATTCATGTGATACTTTTTGTGTAAAATATCATTGTAATAAATATTGTTGGTACAAAGATAAAATGGCCAACATAACACATGTTGATTATGGATGGATGGATGTAATAGAATAGGACAAAGTGAAATATATGTTTAGAGGATTATATAGGAGAGTGATTTCCTATCAAAATATTAGGATAAAGTGTAAGGTATGACAATAGATAATAATAGAATTGAACAAAGTGCATTGATGGTGATTGTTGATGACTATCAAGCATTCGTGTGTGCTAGGTTAGATAATTGAAAAATACCACATTGATGGTTATGAATTATCCACATGAAAACCCTTATATGATTTGGGGGTCAACCATAAGAAAACTCTTTGTTGATATGGTTTTTTATTAGCTACTTGAAAATATAATGATTTGTATGCACATAGAATAATTCCAAATGTAAATATCCTAGGTGTAGGAATATTTAGGTTATAGTGGTACAATGATATATTTTATGAAGTATATTAATCTAAATGGGTACCTACTCATCCATAAGACCTATAGAGGAAAGTGGGACATATATGATTCCAATACCTATGAATACACAAATTTGATTGTAAAATTATATGATTTAACCCATGTGAAGCCTTCATAGTTGTGTTAGTGACCCTATTAGCATAAAATTTTATATAAATTTAAATATATCTATATACACACACACATATTGATATTGGTATTGAAATTTACATTCAAATACCTACCACTTCATAAATTTGTATTACAAAATATGGTTTGACCTCATTTTGAGGTCTTCAAATTCATCCAAGTGATTTGTCAATAATAAACCTAGCTCTTACTAAAGTGTGTCATAACATTATGTCTACCTTAATAAGACATGTTTATAGAAATTCCAAAGCAATTTCTATATCATTTACCTTCCTAAGAATTCAACCTACGTAGCCATACATTTTAAAATGCTTGAAATCAAGAAAAATAACAATAGAGCAAGTCTTAGTTTCTAGGGCATGTGGAAAAAAAGATATTTTACATATAATGGATACAAATTATATCAACAAGAAAAATAATCCAATACAATTATAGCATATATCCAATCATCTTTCAATAAAAACAAGGATATCATACAAGGTTATTTTTATAAGTTTCAAGAACTTACCTCTCTTCCTTTGTGTTCATAGACTGATATCTAATGCAAATATATCCTAAGTGGTCTCTATAGCATTTGAATCAATAATAATAGGCTCAAATCAATCTAATTCAATACATTCTTTAGTAAAAAATAATACTACTAGACAATGAAGGATAAATCATGTGTTCTCTTGTTCTTATCTAGTTGTTTTGCATTTTACCCTTATTCTTGTTTGTTTTTCCTTTACCCATTTTATTGCCTACTTTGACCATTTTACTTCCTTTTTCACATGCCTACTCTACTAATTAGTGTTCGTAGAGATTGCTAAAAATATACGCTCACACTTGCACCCGTATATAGCGTCAACATGGAAATTTTTCTCTCATGTGGGACTTCTTGAGAGGAAAAAACCTCTAGAGAAATATGGATCTCAAAAACTACAAATGGAAAAGGGAAGAATGAAAACAAAAAATAGCAAGACAAACAAAATGGAAAAGAGGCGATTGTAACAAGACAATAAGACATAATTCAATACATACGAAACATAAGACAAATCGTGAAACAACTACAAGAGGTAAGGTTTGTATGAACCAAGGGCCATTGCCAAATGAAATTCCACCAAACTAAAGATACACAAAATACATCCAAAATAGTATTTATATATTTTTTAGTGTTACAAAGATTAGCAAGTGACAAAAATGAATCAACAACACATTACCAGGAACATGTGACACTATTATATACAAAATAACCCACATGGCTTACAAACCAAATTCAAAATGATAGATGGCTAAATTTACAACTACTTGCAAGCTCTGTCAGTACTTGACCACCCGCCCATGCAAACTGACCAACATTCTTTCCTCAATGCTAGCAATCTTAAAATATTTGAACTACCAACGTGTAGCCAAGCTATAGCTTCTCATTACAAAGCTCTCATTAAGACATTTGGCAACCACCTAACTTATTGACATTACCATGCTACCAAAGACTGCATCCTTGATACTAAACCTTAGGCATGTTTCCCAAGTATTCTATTTCCACACAGATTAATTATTACCACAAGACTTTGCATATTTTTCCCACCTACTTTCCATATTTGCAAGATATTTTTCTTTCCAACTTTCTAGATTTACCAAATTATTACATGATTTCTCAACCTACTTTCTGGATTTACCATAAACTAGACAACTTACAAAAGGAGAATATTTAAACAATTTTTTAATAAAATTTGTATTATATTTTTATTAAAAAATTGTCTTTGACATGGAAAACTTGGAAGTAGGCATCGGTCTCTATGTGCTCATCTAGGTGTAGGCATCGTCCTGGGTGTAGGCATCACTCTGGGTGTAGGTACCATTGATTTGGGTGTAGGCATCATTCTTTTTGGTGTAGGCACCATTCTATCACCTAGGAGTAGGCATCGTTTTAAGTTTAGGTGTCATCATGTTGGGTGTAGGTGCCCCTGTGCTGGGTGTAGCTCTAGTTTTAGGCATGGTCCTAAGTGTAGGAGTTTTCCTAAGTGTAGGTACCCCTATGATAAGTGTAGGTATCCTTCTGAGTGTAATTACATTTTTGAGTGTAGGCTTCACCCTCCTTGTGGGAATTTAGTACAAACTGGTCCACCACATACTACCAGATCTTTAGTTGGTGCAATTGTTAATGAATTTGATAAGGAGGCTAAAAATTCATTAACATTTTAAAATTTCTTTGGGAACACATGCCTAAAATGTGAAGAGAACCTTTCAGAAGACCAGGTAGCCTTAGCATCCATTGGATACAGATTCATTGATCATCTTCAAATTTTTAAAAGGAATAAAATTTAGCACTTTCTTTGTAAGATAGAACTATGAGAAATAACCTCTACAACAGAACAAGAACTGCACAAAATAGCCAATACAAAATAAAACATGAAGCACCCCTCATAAAATGAGGATGCAATCAAGGATCTAGTCCTTCTAACCAGAATAATCACTAGGTACCCTCAAAACTAAAACACACAGCAGAAAAGACTTTCCAAAAAAAATGAAAGAACAAAAAATAAGGTAAATCTGGATTAGTTCTTTTAGAAGACCCGTTAGGCAATTTTAAAAAATGCTCCAAAAAGCAAATAACATTCAAAACAAACACTAAATCTTGATTGATTTAAAATATAAACTAAATCTGTATAAATATTTCACAATAAAACTTCAAATCCGTCCCACTAGGCATTCCAAAAATGTTGATTGCTAAAAATGTATGCTCACACTTGCACCCGTATATAGCATCAACGTGGGAATTTTACTCTCATGTAGGACTAACTAAGAGGAAAAGACCTACAAAGAGAGTTGACTCTCAAAAACTGAAAAGGGAAAAGGGAAGAAGGAAAACAAAAAATAATATGACAAACAAGGAAAATAAAAGGGAAAAGAGACAATTACGCCGAGACAAGAAGACATAATGCAATACATATGAAACATATGATAAATCATGAAACAACTGTAAGAGGTAATATTGGTGTGAACCAAGGGCCAATGCCACATGAAATTCTACCAAACTAAAGATACTCAGAATACAACCAAAATAGTCTTTGTATTAATTATGTAGTGATACAAAGGCCAACAACACAAACAAGAAAGACAAAATAAAAATGAGACGATTGTGCCAAGATAAAATGGTTGATTGATCCGCCTAAAAACTTGTAAGATATAATGCAACACATCCAAAACATAAGACAATTTGTGAAACAATTGTAAGAGGTAAGGTTGGTGTGAACCAAGGACCAATGCCACATGAAATTCCACCAAACTAAAGATACATAGAATACATCCGAAACAATATTTGTATTAAAATTGTAGTGTTACAAAGGCTAGAAAGAAATAAAATGAATCGACAACAATAAAATGACTTGAAAAATATATTTTTATAGACAAGAGCCTTTTCCTTGGTCTTCTATTTTCCATGCAGATTATTTATTACCAAAGGAATTTTACATATTTTTCCCACCTATTTTCCAAATTTGCCAAACTTTTACATATTTCCCCACCTACTTTCTAAACTTTCCAAATATTTTCCCTACTGAATTTCCAGATTTTTCAAACTTTTACATATTTTCCCTACCTACTTTCTGGATTTTCTAGATATTTTCCCTATCAAGTTTTTAGATTTTTAAACTTTTACATATTTTGCCACCTACTTTCTAGATTTTCCAGAATCTAGATAGTTCACAAAAGGAGATTTAAATAATTTTTTAATAAAATTTGTGTGATATTTTTGTTAGAGTTAGAGTATATTACATCATTTCGATCATGTAAATATACCACCTTTGGTACATAGTTAGAGTAGGAGATTACTTTAGGGTGAAGTTAGCTAGTTACTTCAAGCAATGTAATAAATGCACAAGTGTCAATGTGCAAGTTGTAATGTGCAAGGTGTCCCCTTATATAGCTAGGTAGATTGTTGGCCAAGGAATCTCTCTTTCTATATAAAGGGCCTCATAGTGAGATATCAAATACATCAAGTGTATTATTATAGAGAGTAGTAGATAGTGGTAGAACTCCTGGATGGATTACAATGTAGTTATTTAGCTTATATTAATGGAGTGACCATTACCTCTATATCGCATTGTATTTTTTCCACTTTTTATTTATATTATATTTCAATCGTATTGCAGAATTATATTATTTTATTTTTCTACATCTTATTAGGACATGTGATAGATCTCTTCCATTGCAAATATCCTCAAAATCTAATAGTGATATTTGAGCCACGGTGAATCAAGATAGGAATAGGTAGAGTCACCAGTGAGGACTGAAAAAAATCTCAGTTACAAAAATTCTGAGATTACATTTGGCTAGAGTACAGAGTTGCAGGAAAACTCATGAATACTAGGACTCAACATTCATTCCACTAGTTTAACGGATCAACTAGTGAAAACTACTAGTCTCAAGAGATCTAGATATTTTTATCTAAATTTCTTTGCTACAAAAAAATAGACATTGCAGAAGAGACTCCAGGAGTAGAGTCTTGGTGAAGTTTGAATATTGGAGATCTCCATTGCTAGATTGAAAAATTTCACATTGCAAAAAGATCATAAAATCCTTGATCCAAAAGAAGAAAGCCATAAAAACCTTGATCAAAAAAAATAAGGCCATAAAGTTGTGATCCATAAGGAAGGCCATAGAAGCCTTGATCCATAATTATACATTCTTTAATTCCAGTTTCTAACAATTTATTGCAAGAAAAGTAGATTCAATAAAAGGTTGGGAATATTCCTACAAGAGATATATGAATAATATCTTCTTAGAATCATTCCCACTTGTAGTAACAAGGAGAAGATTAAATATTTCAAATACCTAAAAAAAAGGTCTCATTATAAGAGTTGCAAATCCTGTAGATTGCAGAAGTAAATAAAAGGTAACAATAGCCTTATAGCAGACTCAAGGAAGAAGAGACTCCAGAATATGAGTCAAGGAGATAGGATATTGGTGATCTCCATTCAAGATCAATACATGTAGAGTGCATAAGTGGAAAAATCCATAAAAGCCTTAATTTTGAAGAAGATATCAGAGAAGAATTCTTGATTCAAAAGGAGAGTTCTTTATAGAGAAGAAGACTCTAGAGAAGAATCTTTGAAATAGGATATTGATGATCTCCATTAAAGCCTGCAAATTGTAGAAGAAAATAAGGACCGATAAGGTTCCATTCCATAATCTAGAAGCAACAGATTTTAGATATCTGATAAGATCTCATCCCCAACACTTCCAAAAGTAGAATTTTGAAGAAAATGTCTCATTTGAAATACCAGAGAAGCTGCAAGATTGAATACCCTGGAGAGGTCTCAAAGAGAAAAATAAGAATACTTGGAGAGCCTTGTTGTAGAGCGCGTAGAAGCATCATCAAAGGAGTTACTAGAATAACTCATTGGAAAAATCCACTACCAATGAGAAGCTTCTAATATTGAAGGACTTGGGCCAATTATTGCCATCTAACAACAAGCCCAAGAGAAGAAAATTTTAGCAAAGAGTGCCAAATCTAGAAGAAGAATCCAATGAAAACCTCAAGACATTCAAAATCTTGAGAAGAAGAAGATCATGTTTGAAGTTAGAATTCAACAAGAATATTGAATAAATATTCAAGCAGAAGAAGCCTACCAAATCCAAGATATTTGGAGATTACCTCTCACAGCAAGAAGGCACATTTCAAAAGCAAGGAATTTCTGAACCTACTATAGAAAATTAAATATCATTGGAAGGATCAAACCACCAAACCCTAGGCTCAAGATAAAAAGTTCAAGACCACAATTTGGTGAAGCAAGAAGCTATTTTAATCAGCCAACAAGAAGCTATGACTTCATCCATTACAAGGCAGAAGCTTGGTGAATCAAAACACCAAGATCTACATCTACTACATAATCTGTTAAAGGTAAGCAACTTGGGTGCAATTAGTTGAACTTCAAATAAGGGTTTGTTATCATATTTTATTAAGCATCGTATTTGGATTAGAGTTGCAAGAAAAAGGGGTCATATTATAGTCTTCAAGAAAGTGCAAAAAGGAAAATTTATTTTTAATATATATTTGCATATTAAATAGGAGTTGGATATTTTTTGAAATAAATAAAATTATCACCTACCTATTATCTATCTAGAAAGCAAGAAGACTACATCCTACAATATTGATTGTAGTGAAAATTGTAGAAATTCATCATTAAGGGTTCATTACATATTACTCTTAAAAGTTGCAAATATTATTAAGTGCATTTGGAATTATTTTGAGAGTTTATTTATAGGAGCAATAAGGTGATATTATTTTTACCATTAAAGTGCATTATTAATTCATTTGCACTATACTAGTTGATCTTTAACTAGTTACTCTCAAAAGGGTTAGTTTGTGTTTTCTGATTGATTAATATCAAAGGCAAAAAACTAGAAAATTATCAAAGTGTTTAGAGATACTATTTGGTGAACATAACCAGTAGTATTTTATGGCCCAAAGAAGCCACCAAAATCATATCATATTCCTCCAAGGAGTGGAGAAGAAAACCACCATCAAAATCAGTAAAAGAAGATCAAATTGAGACTTGGTGAGTCTCATATTCAAGGTGCACTAAGGGTTCTTTATATTTAAAAATTGCTACAAAAATTACTTCTACAAAATCTTCTATTTACGTGGTTATTAGCTTGGATTTATTACAATATTAACTAAACAAAAGGAGAGATTTGTCTAACACAGGAGACAACGCCAAATTTTACATTTCCTATAAGAAAGCCTCCATTAAAACTAGCAAGAAAAGATTACAAAAGTAGGTGCAAAAGAAGGTATTATATTCACAATTTCATTTACATCATCTTCCACCATACTAATCTATCCTACATAGGAAAAATAATAGGGTTTAAGTGCCACAAAGGCACATTCTTCACAAGGATAAATCATCTCAAAGCGATCGTTTAAAAGTATTCTCAAATCAAGGTAAAAGAGATCATATCATCCATGATTTTGGACAGTCGTATCAAGGTACCTGCAAGCAAACACATCATAACACAAGGAAGGAGAAATATTATCTACAAAGACAAATACATACTAGGTTGAAAGGAGGAAAACAAAGTACAAAAGAGGCTATACCAGGAGGCTAGGTAGACATACATCCACAAGGAGAACTCAAGGGCACCATTGGAGGATCTCAAAAATCCACCAAAGCATTGCCCATTGCCACCAAAGCATTGCTCAAAATCCTATCTCAAATCCACCAAAGCATTTCTCACTACTCTAGCTGAAACCAACTTACACCAAGCACCATCGAAATCATAAAACAAAGTAGAAACTAACCATAATACATTGATAAAAGAACATTGCAAATAATACATTAAGGATAGAGAGATATTGAGAAGAAAATTCCTATGCAAAAATGGAAGGTGATACTTGTCACCTTGAAGGAAATCCTAACGTCTCCCACATGAGCGCTCACCCTTTGCACATTTGAAGGAAATTCCAGGAAGTCATTACATAGTAGGAGTTTGGAAGTGTTAGAAGAGAAGTGACACTTTTCACCAAGGAATATAAGTGCGCATACAAGATTATAATTCTCATCTTCCATTCTGCAAAAAAATCCAAGTGTCAACAAGATCCTATCTCTCTCCCAAGTGTTAAATTGAAACTACCATGATACTTGTCACCCACTATAATATTTTGTCTCTATTTGAGGTGTCAAATACTAAGGAGAAGCATATATTCTCAGCAGTCAAGGGAGTGCAACGTGGAGGAATAAGTAAGAGCAATAAAGGCTCTTGGTCAAGCAAAAGTGAAGTGTCCAATATTACAGTCAAAGGAATTTGTTGCCATCCACCATTGAAAGAAGGTCAAAGCAAGCATTAATATTGGTATGCATACGTTGGAGAATACAAGATAAACACAACACTCATATAGCACATTTGCAGTACTATAAAGGTAATACTTTACCTTCATTTATTTGCTTTCAATAACAGGGAATTATAAGGGTATAATATAAGATTGAAACTATAGGGAAATCAACCATATTTGAAAGAAAAATTAAAGGAGAAAAATAGCTTGATATTTGCAATTTAAAACATAGGAGAAATAAGGATTTCTACCTGAAAAAATTAAATTTCTATTATTGCAAATATTATTATTTTCTAATATTCCAAATTAGGAAGTTATAAGGAATACTACACCAAAGTAGAATATTAGAATTTAGAAACATCAAAATATCAAAGGCTATAAAAGGAGGTTCATTAAGGAATATCAAGAGTTGGAAATTGATTGGTATACTTGTCTCAAAATCACATTAGAGGGATAAAATAAACCCAACCATTAGAACCTCATCAAATTAGAAAGTGCTTAGTTCAATAGGAGAAACAAGGAGTAATAAAATTTTATTTTGGTATTTACAAAACTTTACAAAATCAACCCAAAATTGAACTACTATTCACAAAAGGCACTTTATCACTCATATAGCATATCCAAATCACTAGGGAGTCCAAAGGTATTCTACAAAACCTGATAATAATAGCATCCATAAAAGTTTATCAAGTACCCAATTCACTTGGGAGTCATAAGGTTTGTACAAAGCCTAAATTCTACAAGAATTTTATAAAATCTCTTATCTAGGGAGATATAAGAAATCCTACAAAACCTAACCTCAAAAAAAAGGTTTTATCAAATCAAGCTCATATACTTTAAACTAGGGAGTTATAAGGTAGACCACTTAGAATATTCTATCTCATAAGATACAGGCTCTATCAAAGCACTTTATACTCTAATCCAAGGAGCCATAAATATGCCTACCAGCACATTAAGCAATACACTTAGAAGTGGAATGAGAAAAATACCAATATGGATTAAAAGCATGATTGATAACAATAAGGAAAATGCAAAAGGAAAGGAAGAATCAATAATATGGAAAATATGTTCTGAAACAAATAGCTATGAAAAAATAGATTCTTCTAATGAAACTAATGATAACTATACTAATGAAAACACAAAAGATCACATTCAAAAGGGAGAAGAAAATATAGATCAAGAAGACATCATACAAATAAGTAAATATGAAATAGCTTCAATTGTGCACATATGGTTTAAGGATCTAGTCAAGAATATAGATAAACATGATATCCCTAAGATAGACTACAAAGCAGTCAAAACATCTCTATTGTGCACCTATTGCAATTAATATGGTCATGAGAAGATCAATTGTTGGAATTTTCATCCATGCAAATGTTGTAAAGGGAAAATCACTCATCTTTATTTTGCTACTATAAATACAAGTACTATAAAATACATGAAGAAAAATTACTACACATAATAGATTGTTATTTTTAAAATATTATTCCATAAGAATCTACTAATAATGAGCTCAAGGTTGATACTTATGAAGGTCAGAGAGATAGGTCATACAGAGATACAAAGGAGAGAATATGAGTTAATTTTGATCCACTTAAGACATACAAAATCATGAGATCACTAGTTCATAAAATATATCTGATATCGAAGAACAAAGAATTGAAAAATATAAGAAGTTATAACTTGAAGACTGAAGTAGCTAAAGAAGAACCTGATCAAGACCATTCTCAAGAAGAAGATCCATATTGAAGATTGAAATCTTCAATACCCAAATAATGTAATACAAGGGGGTGTTAGAGTTAGAGTATATTACATCATTTGGATCATGTAAATGTACCACCTTTGGTACATAGTTAGAGTAGGAGATTACTTTAGGGGGATGTTAGCTAGTTACTTCAAGCAATGTAATAAATGCACAAGGGTCAATGTGCAAGTTTTAATGTGCAAGGTGTCTCCTTGTACAACTAGGTAGAGTTTTGGCCAAGGAATCTCTCTTCCTATATAAAGGGTCTCATAGTGAGATATCAAATACATCAAGTGCATTATTTTAGAGTAATAGATAGTTGTAGAATTTTTGGATGGAGTATAATGTAGTTCCTTAGATTATGTCAATGGAGTGACCATTATCTCCATACTGCATTGTATTTTCACCACTTTCTATTTATAGTATATTTTAGTCACATTGCAGAATTCCATTCTTTCATATTTTTTACATCTTATTAAGACCTGTGATAGATCTCTCCCACTGCATATATCCTCAAAAGCTAATATTTTTTACTAAAAATAGTCTCCGTTGTGGGAAACTTGGAAGTAGGTATCGATCTTTGTGTGCTCACCTAGGTGTAGGTCTAGATGTAGTTACCACTAGGTGTAGGTTTGGGTGTATGCGGTGCTCTAGGTGTAGGTGCCCCTATGTTGGGTGCAGGTGCCCTTTTGAGTGTAAGTACCCTTCTCATTGGGGGAAGGTAGCAAAAATTGGTCCACCACATATTGCTAGATCTTTAATTGGTGTAACCATTAATGAATTTGAGAAGGAGGCTCAAAATACATTAACAATTTTGGTGCCTCTACTAGAGAACTAATTCATATCTACCTTATTTTTTGTTCTTTCATTTTTTTGGAAAGTCTTTTCTACTGTGCATTTTAGTTTTGATGGTACCTGGTGATTTTCCTGGTTAGAAGGACCAAATACTTGATTGCATCCTCATTTTATGAGGGGTGTGTCTCCAAGAAGAATGTTGGTTTTTTTTTTTTTTTTTTGGTTGTATGTTTTGTTGCAAATATTATTTCTTGCAGTTCTATCCGACAAAGCAAGTGTAAAATTTTGTTCTTTTTAAAATCAAACGATGATCAATGAATGTGTACCCAATGGATGGTAAGGTTGCATGGTCTTCTGGTTTCTTTGCATATTGTAAGCATGTGTCCCCTAAGAATCGCTAAAATATTAATGAATTTTAAGCCTCCTTCTCAAATTCATTAATGGTTGCACTAATTTAATATTTGGCAATATGTGGTGGACCAGTTTGTGCTAACTTCCTACAAGGAGGGAAACACATACACTCAAAAGGGTGTGTACACCTAGCACAGAGGCACCTACACTCAATATTGCACCTACACCTAGAGCTATATCTAGAACAGGGGCACCTACACCCAACACAGTGGTGCCTACACCTAGAGTAGTGCCTACTCCTAGGTGGTAGAGTAGTGCCTACACCCAGCACGGTGATGCCTACACCTAGCCCAAAAATACCTACATCCAGAGTGGTGCCTACACCCAAGATGATACCTACATCCAAGTGAGCACATGGATACTGGCACCTATTTCCAAATTTCCTATGTCAGAGACTATTTTCTAGTAAAATGTAGCTTTTATTAAAACATTGTTTAAATCTCCTTATTTTGTGAGTTGTCCATATTCTGGAAAATCTGAAAAGGTGGGGAAAATATGTAAAATTTTGACATATCTAGAAAGTACGTGGGAAAAATATGTAAAATTCCTACGGTAATAAATAAACCACATAGAAAATAGAAGATCGGGAAAAAGGCTCTTGTCTATAAAAAATATATTTTCCAAGTTTATTGTTGTTGATTCATTCTATTTCTTGTTTGATTTTGTAACACTACAAAATTAATACAAATATTACCTAAGAGGAAAAGACATCTAGAGAAATATGGCTCTCAAAAACTACAAAGCGAAAAGGGGAAAAGGGGAAAAGGAAAACAAAAAATAGCAAAACAAACAAGGAAGACAAAATGAAAAAGAGGTGATACACCAAGATAAAATATTGATTGATCTATCTAAAACTTGTAAGACACAATACAACACATACATAACATAAGATAAATCATGAAACAACTGCAAGAGGTAAGGTTGGTGTGAACCAAAGGCCAATACCACATGAAATTCCACCAAACTAAAGATACACATAATACAACTAAAACAATATTTGTATTAATTTTGTAGTGTTATAAAGGCCAGTAAGTGATATAAATGAATCAAGAACACATTACCAGGTACATGCAACATTATTATATACAAAATAGCCTACACAGCTTACAATTCAAATTCAAAATTGTATATGGCCACATTTACAACTGCTTGCAGGCTCTGTCAATACTTGACCACCCACCCATGTAAATTGATCAATGTTGTTTCCTCAATGCTAGTAATATTAAAATCTCTAAAGTACTAATGTGTAGCCAAGATATGACTTCTCATTGCAAAGATCCCATCAAGATATTTGGAAACCACTTAACTTACAGACACTACCATGCGACCAAGGATTGCATCCTTGACTCTAGCCCTTAGGCATATTTTCTAGGTCTTCTATTTTCCACATGGATTAATTATTATTGCAAGACTTTGTATATTTTTCCCATCTACTTTTTGGATTTGCAAGATATTTTCCTTTCCAAATTTTAATATTTTTTAGACTTTTACATGATTTCTCCACCTACTTTTTATATTTTTCAGAATATGAACAACTCACAAAAGGAGAATATTTAAATATTCTTTTAATAAAATTTGCATGATATTTTTACTAAAAAACAATCTCTGACATGGAAAACTTAGAAGTAGGCATCAGTCTCTGTATGTTCACTTGGGTGTAGGCATCATTGGGCTGGGTGTAGGTGTCACCATGTTGGGTGTAGGAATCACTCTACCACCTAGGAGTAGGTGCCACTCTGGGTGTAGACACCATCATTCTGGGTTTAGGCACCCCTAGGCTGGGTGTACCTCTAGGTGTAGGTATGGTCCTGAGTGTAGGCATGGTCTTGAGTGTAGACATGGTCCTGAGTGTAGGTGCCCTTGTGTTGTATGTAGGCACATTTCTGAATGTAGGCACCCATTTGAGTATAGGTGGTGTCCTCCTTGTGGGAAGTTAGCACAAACTAGTCCACCATATACCACCATATCTTCAATTGGTGCAATCATTAATGAATTTTAGGAGGCTCAAAATTTATTAAGATTTTGGTGATTCTTAAGAGATACATACCTGCAATATGAATAGAACCTAGAAGACAAAGTAGCCTTAGCATCCATTGGGTACAAATTCATTGATTATCTTCATATTTTCAAAAATAATATAATTATGCACTTGCTTTGTAAGATAGAACTATAGGAAATAACCTCTGCAACAGAACAAGAACTACATAAAACAACCAAAACAAAACAAAACAAAAAAAAAACATACTTCTTTAAGATACACCCCTCATAAAATGAGGATGCAATCAAGTATTTGGTCCTTCTAACTAGTAGAATCGCCAGGTACCCTAAAAGCTAAAATACACAGCAAAAAAGGCCTTCCAAAATAAAATTGAAAGAACAAAAAAAAAAGTAAATTTGGATTAGTTCTTTCAGCAGAGTCACCAGGTGATTTAAAAAATGCTTTAGAAAGCAAATAACAGTCAAAAAAAACACCAAATATTGATTGATTTGAAACATAAACTAGATCTTTGTAAATATTTTACAATAAAACTTCATATTTGTCCCATTGGGCATCCCAAAACTGTTGATAGCTAAAAATATATGCTCACACTTGCACCCATATATAGCATCAACATGGGAATTTTCCTCTCATGTGGGACTACTTGAGAAGAAAAGACCTCGAGAGACAGTTGTCTCTCAAAAATAATGAAGGAAAAAGGAAAGAAGAAAAAAAAACACAATAAAACACGCAAGGAAAATAAAAGGAAACAAGGCAATAGCACCAAGACAAAATGGTTGATTGATCCACCTAAAACAATAAGACACAATGCAATACATACGAAACATAAGATATATCGTGAAACAACTGCAAGAGGTAATATTGGTGTGAACCAAGGGCCAATACCACATAAAATTCTACCAAACTAAAGATACACATAATATAGTCAAAACAGTCTTTGTATTAATTTCATAGTGATACAAAGGCCAACAATACAAACAAGAAAGACAAAATTAAAATGAGACAATTACGCCAAGATAAAATGGTTGATTGATCCACCTAAAAACATGTAAGACACAATGCAACACATACAAAATATAAGATAGATCGTGAAACAACTACAAGAGGTAAGGTTGGTGTGAACCAAGGGCCAATACCACATGAAATTCCACCAAACTAAAGATACACATAATACAACCAAAATAGTATTTGTATTAATTTTGTAGTGTTACAAAGACCATCAACGAATAGAATGAATCAACAAAATAGAAAGACTTGGAAAATATCTTTTTATAGACAAGAGCCTTTTCCCCGATCTTCTATTTTCCACACAGATTATGTATTACTACAAGAATTTTATAGATCTTTCCCACCTATTTTTCAAATTTGCAAGAAAGTTTCCCTGCCAACTATTTGGATTTGCAAGATAGTTTATATATTTTGCCCATCGAATTTTTGGATTTGCAAGATAGTTTATATATTTTTCCCACCGAATTTTTGGATTTGCAAGATATTTTCGTTGTTGAATTTTTAGATTTGCTAGATTTTTACATATCTTCCCCACCTACTTTCTGGATTTGTCAGACTTTTAAATATTTTCCCTACCTACTTTCCAAATTTACCAAATATTTTTCCTATCGACTTTTTGGATTTTTTAGAATTTTACATATTTTCCCCACCTACTTTCTAGATTTTCTAGAATCTCAATAGCTCACAAAAGGATATTTAGATAATTTTTAATAAAAGCTGGTTGATATTTTTACTAAAAGTAGTCTGTATCATGGGAAACTTTGAAGTGGGCACTAGTCTCCATGTACTCACCTAGGTGTAGGCATCATCCTGGGTGTAGTTCTAGGTGTAGGCATCGCTAGGTGTAGGTCTAGGTGTAGGCATCACTCTAGGTGTAGACACCCTTCTAAGTGTAGGCACCCTTCTCCTTGTGGGGAGTTAGCACAAACTGGTCCACCACATACTTCTAGATCTTTAATTAGTGCAATCGGGAGACTCAAAATTCATTAGCAGTTTGGAAATTCTTAGGGGATACATGTCTGCAATGTGAAGAGAACCCAGAAGACTAGGTAGCCTTAACATCCATTGGGCACAGAGTCATTGATCATCTTTAAATTTTTAAAAATAAAATTGTGTACTTGCTTTGTATGATAGAACTGCTAGAAATAACCTCTAAAATAAAACAAGTATTGTACAAAACAACCAACACAAAACAAGACAAAATATACTTCTATAGACACACCCCTCATAAAATACAGATGCAATCAAATATTTGGTCTTTCTAACCAGCAAAATCATCAAGTACCCTCAAAATGAAAACACACAGTAATAAAGACCTTCCAAAAAATTGAAAGAACATAAAATAAGGTAGATCTCGATTAGTTCTTTTAGCAAAGTCACTAAGTGATTTAGAAAAATGCTTCAGTAAGTAAATAGCAACTAAAACAAACATCAAATATTAACTTATTTGAAACATAAACTAGATTTGTGCAAGTATCTCATAGTAAAACTTTAGATCTGTCCCATTGGCTATGCCAAAATTGTTGACTACTAAAAATGTATGCTCACACTTGTACCCGCATATAGCATCCATATGGTAATTCTCCTCTCATGTGGGATTGCCTGAGAGGAAAAGACCTCCAGATAGAGCTAGCTCTCAAAAACTGCAAAGGGAAAAGGGAAGAAAAACAAAAAATAGCAAGATAAACAAGGAAAATAAAAGGGAAAAGAGGCGATTGTGCCAAGATAATAAGACACAATACAATGAATACGGAACATAAAATAGATCGTGAAACAACTGCAAGAGGTAAGGTTGGTGTGAACCAAAGGCCAATGCCACATGAAATTCCACCAAACTAAGATATATAGAATATAGTCAAAACCATATTTGTATTAATTTGTAGTGATACAAATGCCAGCAACACAAATAAGATAGACAAAATGAAAATGAGGCAGCTACGCCAAGACAAAATGGTTGATTGATCAACCTAAAAATATATAAGACACAATGCAACACATACAAAAAATAAGATAGATCATGAAACAACTACAAGAGGTGAGGTTGGTGTGAACCAAGGGCCAATGCCACATGAAATTCCACCAAACTAAAGATACAGAAAATACAACCAAAAATAGTCTTTGTATTATTTTTGTAGTGTTACAAAGGCCAGTAAGCAATAGAATGAATCAACAACAACAAAAAGACTTAGAAAATCCCTTTTTAATAAACAAGAGTCTTTTCCCTGGTATTTTATTTTCCACATAGATTATTTATTACTACAATACTTTTACATATTTCCCACCTACTTTTTGGATTTGAAGATATTCTCCTTTCCAACTTTTTGGATTTGCAAGATAGTTTATATATTTCCTCCACTAACTTTTCATATTTGCAAGATATTTTCCCTGTTGAATTTTTGGATTTGCTAGACTTGTACATGTCTTCCCCACATAATTTCCAAATTTACTAGACTTTTAAATATTTTCCCCACCTACTTTCCAGATTTGCCATATATTTTTCCTATCGACTTTTCGGATTTGTCAAACTTTTACATATTTTCCTCACTTACTTTTTAGATTTTCTAGAATCTGGACAACTCACAAAATGAGGACATTCAAACATTTTTTTAGTAAAAATCATGTGATATTTTTACTAAAAATGATCTCCATCATAGGAAACTTGGAAGTAGGCGCTGGTCTCTGTGTGCTCACCTAGGTGTAGGCATCATCCTATATGTAGGTCTGGGTATAGGCACCACTGGGTGTAGGTTTGGGTGCAGGTACTGCTCTGGGTGTAGGTACTACTTTGGTTGTAGGCATCGCTTTGGTTGTAGGCACCCTTTTGAGTGTAGGTACCCTTCTCCTTGTGCAAAGTTAGCACAAAGTGATCCACCACATACCGTCAAATCTTTATTTGGTGCAACCATTAATGAATTTGAGGAGACTCAAAATTCATTAACAATTTGGTGATTCTTAGGGGATACATGCCTATAATGTGAAGAGAACCTAGGATACCAGGTAGCCTTAGCATCCATTGGGCACAGAGTCATTTGAAATTTTGCACTTGCTTTGTAATATAGAACTGTTGGAAATAACCTCTGCAACAAAACAAGAACTGCACAAAACAACCTACACAAAACAAGATAAAATATGCTTCTACAAACACACCCCTCATAAAATAAGGATGCAATCAAGGATCTGGTCTTTCTAGACAGCAGAATTGTTAGGTACCCTTAAAACTGAAACACACGACAATAAAGACCTTCCCAAAAAATTGAAAGAACAAAAAATAAGGTGGATTTAGATTAGTTCTTTCAGTAGAATCTCTAGGTGATTTTAAAAAAATGCTTCATCAAGAAAATAGCAATAAATAAAACACCAAATCCTGAATTATTTGAAACATAAACTAGATCTATGCAAATATTTCATAGTAAAACTTTAGATCTATTTCACCGGGCATGCCAAAATTGTTGACTACTAAAAATGTACACTCACACTTGCACTCGTATATAGCATCAACATGGGGAATTCTCCTCTCATGTGGGACTGCCTGAGAGGGAAATACCTCCAGAGAGAGTTGGCTCTCAAAAACTTCAAAGGGAAAATGGAAGAATAAAAACAAAAAATAGCAAGACAAACAAGGAAAAAAACTTCAAAATAGTCTTTATATTAATTTCGTAGTGTTGCAAATGCCAACAAGCAATAGAATGAATCAGCTAACAATTTCCTCAAACTTCTATTTTTCATACGGATTATTTATTTCCGTAGGAATTTTACATATTTTTCACACCTAATTTCCAGATTTGCAAAGATATTTTCCCTACTAACTTTCTATGTTTGCAAGATATTTTATATATTTTTCTCATTGACTTTTCAGATCTGCAAGATATTTTTCCTGTCAACTTTTTGGATTTGTCATACTTTTACATATTTTCCCCACCTACTTTCCAGATTTGCCAAAATCTAGACAACTCACAAAAGGATATTTAAACAATTTTTTAATAAAATCCACATGATAATTTTACTAAAAATAGTCTTCATCATGAGAAAATTGAAAGTAGACGTCAGTCTCCATGTGCTCACCTGGGTGTGAGCGTCATCCTGGGTGTAGGTCTAGGTGTAGGTGTCGCTAGGTGTAGGTCTAGGTGAAGGCAATGCTCTAGGTGTGTGCACCTCTATGCTGGGTGTAGGCGCCCTTCTAAGTGTATATGTCCTTGTGGGAAATTAGCACAAACTATTCCACCACATATCGCCATATCTTCAATTGGTGCAACCGTTAATGAATTTGAGGAGGTTCAAAATTTATTAACAATCATTAATGGTCAAAACCCTTTCTTCACCCCTAGAACACACTCTTTCTTCTATTTTTTTTTTACTATTTAGTTCTTTATCCACCTTTCCTCCAATAAATTGATTTTATCCTTTATTTTTATTTTCTTTATACTTGGTTTTGGCATACTAACACCTTGTGGACTTGTATCTCATATAGCATTTGATCATATCATGTTGTTTTTTATTTTATATATTATTAATGACCAATCTAATAAAAATAAAGGAAGAGTCAACCTTATCATTTGATCATATCATAAACAATCTAATTTCTTATCAAGTTCTTGGAAAAATGTCCCCCTAGATAAGTAAGGGTCAACCTTAAAGTGAAGTAAGCACTAGATTGCATTTAGATTCCTTCTTAGTATCACTTGGTATCCCTAGATCACTCATTTTCTACTTAATTTGATTATAGTGTTGATGTAATTGGCTATAGCATCTATAAGAATTATGTCCAAATTTCATAACTAACTATATAACCTAAATGTATATTAGAGAACCTATTTTTAAAATAAAGCACATACATATACGTATTCTCATTGGAAAAAAATTCCCCTCATAAAGTATTATATTGCATTAGGTTCCTTCTCGTATCACTTGGTATCCCTAGATCACTCATTTTCTACTTACTTATAGTATCGATGTGATTAACTATAGCATCTATAATAATTATGTCCAAATTTCATAATTGGCTATATAACCTAAATTTATATTAGAGAACCTATTTTTAGAATAAGTCACATACATATATGTATTCTCATTGAAGTAAATTTAAAACTCTATGATACTTCATATTCTAGCTTCTTTGGAACAATAGACCTATTTCTAGATTATCTCCATGATTTGCTTTAGTGTCGACTGGAGTGTTCCATGTTGATTGATGCTCTTAAAAGGATTAACTCAAAACATTAAATGTGTATAAACAAAGCAACATTATAAATTAATTTGAACATCATCCATCTGATGCCAAATATGTATTCTTCAATGTAATTTTTAGATAACCCATACGAGACTTCTATATTCTCTCATAGTTGCAAGCTTTCTTCTCACTTACTACCACTCACAGTATTCTACAAATCCATTGGTTGCCTCCACATAAGGATGCTAAGACAAATAATGGGTTTATCATACCGTTATTATTAGCACTACACTCTTTTCTCTAGCTAGTATTCATCCACTAGGATGCCCCTTACCTCATAGTCAAGATGGGGCTCATTAACCAAGATCAATGAGCATTATTAAGGAGAAATGTTGAAGGATCAATAATTGAAATCAAGAACTCATTCAAGAATCATCTAATAGGTTAGTACATTTTTATTTCATCTCTTGAAAATCTCTTGTACTTTATTTACTTTATTACACTCTAAGTATATTACTTTACATAGAAGCAACTAGTAAGTTAGTGTGTATATAATATATCTTCCATTCCTTCACCTTAGCCATATATACTCTCTAGATCAAATCTTAGGATTTCCCCCATGTGTGTGTATGTGTCACCCTAACATTCCTCATTTTTATGCTATTTAGGTGGTTTTACCCAATTTGGGATTGTTCTAGTGTTGCTTATGCTAGTATTGCTTGCACTCACACATGTTGTGTCTTCCTAGATTGTTCTAAAAATATAGGTAAAACAATATGGATAATAATCCCTTACCTTGAATGTTTGAGTTATATATGAGATTTTTAAAACTAAAATTGACTTATCTAGTAGAATTATGTCTTTTCTTAGACTCATTCTCCATTTAAAATGATGAATAATCATACTCTATTTTTGACTCAGATGTAAATCTAATCTTGAACATATTTCTAAAAAATATATTTAGATCAAATCACATTTTCTAACTTTCAAATAAAAAGTTTGAAATAAAGAAACATGAATTTGATTCATCATTAATTGATTTATTAAATTTAACCTCTCAATATGTTGCAAGAAACTCCATAAAAAAGTTGGCATAGAATATGTATTATTATTTATGTCATTTTGTATAAATACATTTATTTTAATTTATTTTTCATTTATAACTTCCATATGTAATGTTAAATTTTTACATATCAAAATTAAATTAAACCAAAGAAATCTTGATTATCATCAAATAACTAAATCAAGAAAATTGAGTATCCTAGCAATAATAATTAAACACACCATCATGTTGGGAGCGAGTGCAAGCTGGGAGTGAGTGTGAGCCAGGAGCGAGGAGGAAGTGTAAGCAGGGAAGCAGGAAGTAGAAAGCAAAGTCTAATTAAGGAACAAGTGTCACTTATTGCTCCCTCGATCATAGGAGAATTTAAAGAATTCATTTGAAGAAAATCTAGGTAACATGGAAAGAAAGTAATTTATGAAATTTCTTACTGAAAGTATGAATGACCATGTTGAAAGTATGGATTCACTAGCTAGAAATAAGAGGAAGAGTGAATCTATGGCAAACCCTATCCAAGTGGTAAATTCTACATCAAAAGTGATTATCAAGGATGAGATGACTAAGGAGAATGACATAATTGTTCGTAAAACCAGAGGGTTAATATGTAGGTTTCATTGATACTAGCCAATTTTTTTTAGACTCAAAATTGGATCAAGTGGAAGTGGGGATTGAATTAAAATTACTCTATGACTTTTCTCCCAAAAGTATTTTTACTTATTATTTTATCTAGTTCAAAAATAAGGAATAAAATAATGGATGGAAGCTCATATTTTAGGGGTAAAGATACATTATATTTGAGACCTTGTAGTCAAAAAAAATTGTGGACATAGAAACTCTTAAAAGGCTTCCAGTATGGATTAGGATTTTTGAATTTTCTTATCAACTCATCAATAAGCAGGTTTTAAAATATATCGGTAATACTCTAGATGAATTCATCCAAGAGGGACCAACTACTAAGGAGAGAAGGCATGCTATATACACTTATATGTGTTGCCATGGATATTTCAAAACCTTTACCGTAATCGATTAGGATTAAATTTGAATCAAGATAATAGGATCAACAAGTGTATTATGAAAATATTGCATTCCAATGTTATAAATTTCATGAAACTAGGCACATGGCAAGAGACTACAAAGTGAAAATGGAGGAAGAAATAAAACAATTGGTCATGAGGGTATTTTCAATTTGAAACAAGGAGTTCATTTCATAGGAGAAGCTAGGTCAAAGCAAGGATTTCTCACTCCTAATAAAGTGGCTAAAAAAGTCCCTCTACATCATCATATGGCAAAGGCCATTAAAATTCAATCGAATTAGCCATTGGAAGAAAAGCGATATGAGGGATGAGGAAGTACAATGCGCAAATCAAATATAGGAGCTAAAGATGCAAAGGAAGAGAGGAAGGTAAATTTTAAAGCAAAGGAATATGGGGAGCCAAATTTTAAAGCAATTGAGGTGAAGGAGGTCAAGCTTAATGTAGGTAAATCACCTTTACTATCCTAAAGTAGCATAAAATCTTCTTACAATAAAAATGAAAGTAGTACAGAGTGTATTCCTTGCAATTTAGGGTTTCAAGAGTAGTATAGTAAAAAAAATCTTATGGAGGATATTCAAGGAAATTTAGGATTTCCATACCAACATAAGAAAGTAATGACTATGGAGGATGATCTATGTAGTTTAGAGTTTTTAGAGAAACATAAAGAGGAAAATGCTAATGAGGCTATTACTTGCACTTTCGACTCTTTAGCACAACATAAATCTTTAGAAGATAAGTCTCATTATGAACAATATGAAAAATAGAAGAGATTGATAAATATGATAGTGTTGGCAAGAATAGGAGACGAAGGTCATCAAAGCAGGAATAGAGAGAAAAAGAAACTCAAAAGGATTTTGATCTAGGAACCCAAATAAAAATATCATAAGTGTTAACAAGAAGTGGGACTAAGCTCACTTATAAAAATAAAAAGTGTTGATGATTAAAATGATATCATGGAATATTAGGGGTATGAATAAAACCCCTAAAAAAAGTTATTAAGGAATTAATAGGTTGTTATAGTGTTGAGTTTATTTTAATATAAGAAATAAAATTAATTAGTGAGGAATGTAAGGATACTTTTAAGAAGATTTGGAATATGGATGATTGTTCAACAGTTTCTTCTATAGGAGCTTTAGGCGGTATTGCAATAATATGGAACAAATGCAAAAAGGATGGGTAATTATTAGAAGCAAAAAGTAATTAGGTTGCTAGATTATTTTGTAGGAAAGAGGAAAATATCAAAGTTGTGGTCATAAATGTATATGCTCCAACTATAGTTACTCCTTGTGAAATATTTTGGAAGGACATTAGCATATTTTTATCAAATGCAATGATGATTCATTGTGATCTATGGATTCTTGGACGTGATTTTAATATTGTTCTATCTCCTCTGGAAAAGAAGGGTGGTATTCCAAGATGGCCTAAATCAATGCAAGATTTTGCTTCATTTTTCAATTCAAATGACATTTAGGATGTTAGCCCCTCAAGCTTTCAATATACATGGAATAAGAGATACATTGGACAAAATTATATAGCTGAAATATTAGATAGATTCTTGTTATCCAATAAATGGTTGTAAATAAAGTATACAATCTCTTTAGATATTTTATTATGAGCAAGATCAGATCACAAACCCATTCTTTTAACTTGTGAGTTACCTAATAATGGTCATCCAAAGCCATTTTGATTCCAATCTATGTGGCTCCAAGATCATGATTTTTCTATATGGTTATGTTATGGTGTGATATATCAAAATTTGAAGGATCGTGTATGTACAGGTTTGTTCAAAATATGAAATATTTAAAGGAGCAATTGCAGATTTGAAATGCCACATATTTTGGTAATATTTTTAATGAAAATAAAGAAACTGAATCCAAGATCAAAAATTTACAAGAGATATTAGAAATTAATGGAATGGATCAGGATTCTTACATGAAAGAAAAATAATTACTTTCTTGTTATCATAATGCATTGAAAAAGGAATCATATTGGTTCAAAAAATCTAGATAGAAATGGCTCAAAGGAAGAGATAGAAATATAAAAAAAAATCATGCTACAGCAAAAACAATTTTTTTTGCCTGTCATATCAAAAATATTTTAACTCCAGATGGACGAAATGTTGAGGACAAAGAGGATATAAGAAAAGAAGCAAGTAATTCTTTCAAAAATCTTTTGTCAGATTCTAGGCAAGATAAGAAGGCACAAGAAAAACATTTACAAAATATTTCATCATATATCACTCAAGGACAAAATGAAAGCTTAATGAAGAATATATCTATGGTAGATTTCCATGAAGCAGTTTTCTCTTTCCATCCTAACAAGGCACCTGGTCCCAATGGATTTCCTTCAACTTTTTTCAAAAATTTAGGATTTATTGAAGAGTGTTATGTTAGTTGTAGTTGAAGAGGCTTGAGAAAGGAAGACTATAATAAGTGAGATCAATGCTACTTTTATTACCATGGTTCCCAAGAAAGGTGACAAAATATTTTGATAAGCCTTTGTAATATGATTTATAATATCATTTCAAAATTTATGGCAAATAGGTTGAAGGGTATTCTAGGGTGTCTTATCTCAAAGGGAAAAGGTGGCTTTGTTCGTGGTAAATAAATTCTTGATGGTATAATTATTGCACGTGTCCATACATTCTCTTCATTCCATGAAAAAACCAAGTATGCTTTTGAAAGTAGATATGAACAAAACATATAATAGGGTTTCCTAGTATTTTCTACATGTTATTGTAAAAAAAAATTGATTTGATTATCGTTGGTGTGAATGGATTAAATGTTGTTATAGCACTGCAAAATTTTCTATTTTGATCAATGGTTCTCCTACTGGTTACTTCAAGTCATCTTGTGAAATTCGTTAAGGTGATCCACTTTCTCCTTATCTATTCATTGGCAATAATGGAAGGAAAAATCAAGCGTATCCAAGTTGCAAAAAAAAACCTTATGAATCTCATCCTGAATTTGTTGATGATACTTTTCTTTTGGACCATCCCTCGATCAGTGAGGCCATGGAATTTAAATCAATATTATCATGCTATGAGAAGACTACTGGATAGTTGGTAAATACTACAAAATCAAGGATTTTTTCATTAATATAGCCCTAGATTTAGAACAAATTATTGTGAATATTCTAGGATTTAAAATTAAAAATTTCCCATCAACCTACTTAGGTATTCCTTTGTCTGATAAGGAAATAAAAAGGAGCTTTGGATCTCTATTTTGGATAGAATGAAAGCTTACTTGGCAACTTGGAAAGGTAAGTTCTTAACCATGGTAGGAATGCTACAGCTCATAAGACTACATTGCAATCCATCCCTATTTATATGATGTCACTTTCGAGACTGCCAACAAGTATAAGCATCACAAATTGATAAAATTCAAAGAGACTTTCTATGGAAAGGTTGTGAATGAAAATTTAGGCTTCCTCTTTGTAAGTGGGATAGAGTTTGCAAAGGAAAGAATATTGGAGGAGTAGGGTTGCGGGATTTCAAACTTATAAATTTGGCATTAGGAGAAAATCTTGGGTGGAGATTATTTAGATATCAGATAAAATTGGGAAAAAATATTACTCTAAAAATATATAGGTTCTCTTGATCCAATGGAATTATTTAGGAAAATAACTCTACCTAAAGGATTGTCAACATGGAACTTCATATCAGAGATTTTGCAATTAATAAATAAATATAGTAGATGATCAGTCAATGAGGGAAGTTATGCAAATTTTTGGTCTGATGCTTGGTTGAAGCCTTATCCTCTTATCTCTTACTCAAAATAACAACCATTGGCTCAAGCATGCCTAGCATGTCAAGGTCCAAATATCAAAGACTATATTATGAGCAACAACTCTAGATCATGTATTTCATTTAGTAACCTGGTTGAAGGAGAGGAACCCAAACAAATTATATACGAACTTCAAAAGATGCTTCGAGAGTTTTATTTATCCATTTTTACACAAAAGGATAAGTTGGTTTGGAAATTATCAAAGGATGGTGGATACTCAATCAAATTGGGATATGAGGATTTAGGACAATCAAAATTTCCTTCTCCCAAAGATTTTCTTGGAAGAATTTTTGGTCATTAGAGGCTCTCCCTAAGGCCTCAACATTTCTTTTGTTAGCAATTCAAAATAAGATTCTTACAGGAGAGAGTCTACAAAGAAGAGGATGTTATGGACCCTTTGGATGTGCCTTGTGTGAGAAATAATTAGAAACATCAAACCATTTACTTCTTGATTGTCCATTTTCTCACACCATTTGGGGTTATTTTTACAAAAATATGATATATATTGGGTAGCTTCCTCAACATTGAAAGAGTTGATAAAATATTGGATTAATTATTTTAAATCTAAAGCATTATGTACTCTTTGGAGGATTGGCCCTGCTATTATTTGTTGGAATTTATGGCTTAAAAGGAATAACAATTTTTTTTAAATAAATCTCAAAATCATGCCCAAATTTGGAACCATATTATTTCCTCTTGTAGAATGTCTACAAATATGGTGCTTATCATAGGAAGTTTCAATTGCAAAAAAATAGGTGCTAATAATTTGGCTATAGGTTTTGAACATACATGGAAGAGTCATATGCAGCAATGGAATTAAAACAAAGGATCTACTTCGATCTATGGTAAAATGGAAACATCCAAAAATTGGGTTTATCAAAATTAATTTTGATGGTGCTTCTAAAGGAAATCTAGGAAAAGCTAGTAGAGGTAGTGTTTTTAGAAATAGTGGAGGCAAAATTCTCCTCACTTATTCAGAATCATATGGAACTTCAAATAACAACTATGCAAAGGCTAGGGCACTTTTTATAGGGATTAAAATTGTAGTAGAAAATTTATGGAAACATATTTCAATTGACGAGGACACACAAATTTTCATCAATCCTATTAACAAAAATGGATGTGGAGGGTCCAAGGTTCAAATCGTGGCATGGGTGAGTGTGTGAGGGGGGTGGGTGTGCGTTCATAAAAAAAAATGGATGTGGAGACTGGATAAAAAATAATATTATTATTGATGTTCATCATCTATTACTAAATGCAATCTCTTGGAAGTGTGAGCATATTTATGAAGAAAGAAATTAGGTAGTAGATAAATTAGTGAATTGCGGTGTTGATCTTTGTCCTAATGAAATTCAAATTTTAGAAGACAACTGGCCAAGTGAGATTTTATCTCTTAATCAAAATGGTGTCAAGGAGTTGATTATGGAAACATAGCACTTCGAGGAAGTTGAAGAATATATTTAAGAGAAAAAATGAAAATTTTGTGATAAAAATGTATGCTACAACAAATGTAATATTTTGATATTTTGATAAGAGTGATAGAAGCTACATATAACTTATTAAAAACAATTAAACACACCGTTATCCTCTAAATAATATATAAAATCATAATCAAAAGATATCACAAAGTCATAAATGCTAACAACATGAACCATGCCTATCAAGAATGAAAATCTCATCAACGAAGTAAGAATCAAATGGTTGGATCAATGCATTCGTAATCATATCCAATAACAAATAAGTTGAACATAAACAATCTCTCCTCTAACTATGAGTATAAATGAATGCTAAAACTTTGATCCATATAAAGAAAAGTGAAATTATTGACCCAAAAAGGAGGGCAAAAATGAAGTATGACCAGATCAAAACCCTTGAGGTTGAGGTTGAATTTTAAGTTAAGCCTTTGAAATCACATCAAATCATCACCCTTGTAAAATTTAAAATCAATCCAATCAAACCAATATGTACACAACATGAAACTAATACATTTAAGTGTTATTTGTAAGTACAAAGGATGTTGGGTTTGTTAAAAATTTTGAAATTGTTAAACAAATATGATTAGAGTACGAGTCTTGATAATAAAAAATGTCATATTACCATGGCAAGTGAAGTTGAAGATGGCACGGTATTGATTAAGGACTTATGTCCATAAACTTTCACCTCTACATAAAAGCAATGATTCTTTTGTTTATGCACTACATTTGCATTTCAGGGAGAATTTAACAAAAAAAAATTGTTTATTATATTTAAAATTAAAATCTAGGTATTACATGGTACATGTCCTTCATGCTTGAGAAGCACAAGCTAAGCGTTTGCTATGAAGATAATTATTAGACATGAGCTTTAATCTTATTGTAATGTGAATTTTGATCTTGTCTTTCTCAAGCTTTATGAAAACCTTATACCATATAGAGTGTTGGGGCTTGAACTCAAAACATAAAGGCCCAAAATGTTTTTCTCGTTTTTCAACCTTAAAATGACAATGCAAAGCATTACCAAAATAACCTGTTTCTTTTAAAGTTGTAAGCTTTTTGCAATGGTAAGGGCTTTGGCCTCTCTTTAGGAGGTTCAAAGTTCAAACCCCATTCAGTATGAGGGGACTAGGACCCCTCATAAAAACATGTATAAACTCATTGATCAAGTAGCATTTGCTCAACCGGTTAGATTCCTCAACATTTAAGGAGGAGACCAAGGTTCAAATCTTGCCAAATGATACATGGATAATATCTAAGTTTTGTTGTTATACTACTATGTGGTGATGATTTAACATAGGTGAAGATTTCTAATAAACAAAGGTGAGGATTTATATATCTAAGTCCTATCTTACGAGGATTTCTTTAAAACAAAGGTAAGGAATTATATGTGTAGATAGTTCCTTCTAAGTCTTATCTTATGTTCAATTGCATGATCCATTTTAAACATAGGAGCCTTTTTCAAGACCACTAGAATTATGTTTTGCTTAAAATTTAATTTATTAATTTTAATTAGTATTCATATGTTCATTCAAATTTGAAGTTGATTTTGATTAGAGCAATTGTCAAATTTTACAAAAACTATTATTATCCACCTACATAGTCACATGGATACTATCACCTTCATCCTCATTGCTAAGAGTTTTTCTTTGAGGGAAAACCTTGTATTTTACATGGACATAAATATAATGATCATTTTTTATTCTTTCATTTATTAAAAAATTAAACATACGAGGGAAATAAAAGCTTACTTTGATTTGATAGAGGTATACTAGAGTTTCTAAATTGAAAAAAGAAACACATTGAAATCAAAAAATATTTCTTTATTGTACTTCATATTTTGAGCTATGCAAACATGTCATTTTGGGGAATTGCATGTGTTCTATTTGAAAGTTATTATACAAGACTTTAATTGGATGCTTGTGTCTATGTGTTCTATTCTATTTGTTAATGATGGGTTGTATATGTTTTTTATTCTCCATATGAAATATAGATATTATTATCCATATGTTATGTACAGTGATGATGTCATTTTTATAAAAAAATAACAAAAAAAAAAAAATCAGTTCATGTGAATTGCCTATATTGAAAAATAAATCCAGAAAAGGATTTATTAATTCACATTGATTAACACGCAACTACGATGCATATGACCATGTTTATTTGTTTTTATTTATTTATTTTTATTGTTAAAGAATTTCTAACAACTTTGTGATTCCAAAAAAGATTGAGATGAAACAGAGGATGCATAAAATGATATGATATGATTTTGTTTTTGTTTAATTGATTAGATGTAGTTAAAACATGCCTCACTCGTATTACAATTGGTTGTTAACAGTAGTTCAATGAACCACATTATTATGGTTTTACAACAATATTATTTTCACATGCCACCTTATTGCAGGAATGTCTTATCATACCTTAAACAATGTGATAAAAATAATAATTATGCATATTGGTGTGAGTTGTTAATGTTAGCATTACCAAAAGAAAAATGGCAAAAAAGAAATTAAAAATTTGTTGTTTTGATTGTGTAACATGTTTTTCCCTTCTACTTAAATTCATCTAGTCATAGTCTAGTATTATTTTCTATTGTTTGAATTTATTTTGATGTTGATCATTATTTAATTCATTTTTACTTTACTACCACACACTAAATATATCATGAAAATTAAGCTATAACTTGATCTTAAAAGTTTGTCATCTGCAATAACCCAGCTAAATATGTTATGTTGCAATGATATGTAATTGTGATATTAAAACAAGTAATATAACTCTTTTTATCACACATTTATTTTGATTATTATGGCTATGCATGCCTATATGATTATAGCATTGCATTAAAACACGAAAATATTGGTATTTTTATTTATAAATAAAATTCATATAAGGTTTCTAAATGTCTATAAGTATATGGAACATGCTTAGATTTTATTATATATGGAAACAAATTTTATTATATATGGAAACAAAACACGTCTATTGCACAATTATGTGTTTAAGTATAGGTGTGGATTGTGTTCTTCATACGATGAGTATCAAACATATATTCTTTAAGGGAGTGTATTAAATGATGTTAATTAAATCCTCTTTTAATTTTTGTAACAAAAACATTAAGGATAGAAAGGGTATACTAGTACTATTTTATTATAAAAATTAAAGGATATGTATATTATTATCATTAAAAGATTGTTATAAGTTCATTGGATTTTTCAAAATTGATAGATGAAATATAAATATGATATAAGCATTTACCTTACATTGTGAATTTCTATGATGTATTTATTATATTTGGAAAAGAAAAACAATTGTTTGATAATTGAATTAAAATTCATTGCCTGAATACAATCCATGTTAGACATAAACATGTTCATTCTTTTGATAGGAAAGACACAAACATATTGAAATTTTACCATCTTTTTTTTTTTCAAAACGTGTTAAAGTTTCAATATAGAATGAATAATCTTGTCAAAAAAATTCTAGAAATGACATTGTTCAGACTAATGAAATGTGTTAAATTGGTTTAAAGAATGTTCAAAATTTCAACAAAAATAGTTTTACATTTAATCTTTGACACATTATGGCCAAAAAAGGTCATTTTGTGTGAAAAATTTGCAAAATGTGACAATGATAACACACACATACTATTGTGAGGGTTTCAAGTCTCTTATTCCTTCTCCTTCTAATGGACAATCCACATCTCTCATAAAATATTTTTTCCAATGGGTTATATGGGATTGAAACAAACCCCACTTGTATTACATCATCACCATATAGTGGTATTACAACAAAGCTTGGATATTATCCATGTATCATTTGGCAAGATTCGAACCTGGATCTAATTGAAATGTTGAGGAATCTAACCGGTTGAGCTAATGCCACTTGACTAAAATCATTGAGTTTACACACGTTTTTATGAAGGGTCCCGGTATCCTCTACTAAGTGGGTTTGAACCTTGGACCTTTTAAAGAGAAGCCAAAGCTCTTACCACTACAATAAGCTTATACCTCATATCTCTCATAAAATATTATTTTCACTCTTCATATTTTTTTCTGGTTGAAAAGTACTATTCATATTTTGACTAATTATTTTAGTTTGGAATCTTTATTACTTTTGGTATATTACTATCACACGGATAATTTGTATGTCCTTTTGAGATAATTTTGTCTATTGTATTTTCTCCCCACAAAAATATCTATAAAATATAAATTTTTAGATCTAACTACTTCATTCATAGAGTATATGAGCCGATGCTATATATCTAAGGTTCTCAAATGATTAATCCAAACTTTTTTTTCATAGCTAAATTCATTCAATGACTTGCTTTTGACCTCCTTATAAGATTATTTAAGATAGTCTACACAATTTTTCTTCTTAGGAAGACTATTATGTTGGCAAGTATAATGATTTTTTACAAACTTCCATATGAAGAAAGATAATAAACGCATGGTTCACATATTCAACTTTAATGTTAGATTCAAATATTTTCAACCATATTTTTAGTATTGAAAATAGCTTGTCATAATCCCCAAACTAGGGATATAAAAAAGATCAAAAATTTGATCGACCCACTATTTAAAACAAACTATAAACTATAAAAGGTCTAACATATCTTGCAACCATCGCCAAAAGGACAACATACAAAATTGTTTACACTAATTATAATACAATACTAGGATATGCCTAAATCGCATTGCTTGCACCTATCCTCGCGCCGATCTAGCCTTCTCTTTTCTATGTGAAAAGACCATAGCTCTTGAACCCACACCTTGGACACTCAATTGTTGTGCATAAGGGCTCCCCTGTACAAGAGTCTTAATATACAATCTTAACACAAAATCTACTTTGAATTTGAAATACTCTGTCAAATTTTGAGCAAAAGAGCTCTCCAGTGAAAAATCATTTTGAACTAAAACACAAACACCATACCTAATCACAAGATTTGTGCATTCTCTAACCTATCATCTTTCGTATTAGGTTACTTTATTAACTCCTCTTTTCCACACAAGATATTCTCTTACTTCAGCAACTTTGAGCATGTCACAAACCACATCATCACCACAAGGTCATGCAAGATCAACACTACACCATAATTTTTTTTAACTTCCCCAAAAAATCTTATGAAGATATTTGCATGGGCATTCATCCTCAACATTATGTTAGCCTTAGGGGTTTACTTTAGCACAACTCTTAACCGATTAATGACCTCTTCCCTCCCTATGCTTGAGATATAGCTTACATATTTCCACGATTGAAAGGATCACACTGTACAAAGAGCACCCACTTGTTGAATTCATGGAGTTTTTCCTTCCTCAAGGTCTACCCACCACCTATTACAAAGAATGTCAACAAAGGAGATAAAAAAGAAAAGACCATACCCAATTATTTCCATTGTATACATCAATTCACTTAGATCCTAAACTACTTGTATACATAAATATCCTAAAGTACAACTTCCACATACATAACAATTTGCAATGAAACCAAAACAAAACAAAAAAAATTAGAACTTCTCTTGTGAAGCCAAATAGTTCTCTAACATTCAACTATAGCACAAAAGTTAACAAAAATTGATACATAGACAACAAACTATAGCAAGGACAAATTCATTTTGAACAAATTGCTATCTAATACCCTCAATTTCTCTCTACTCCTACATACATGTCCCTTGGTGAATGTATCCTAATTATGTTTGCCATGAATGCAACATTGGGATAATCTCTCCCATAGCTAGATTACAATTTCTTGTGTTTTAAGACTTCCAAATTTGAGATATTACAATCAATCGTACCATTGTTAATTTTCCTTCGTTGGTTAGAAGAGAAATCTTTCAAAATTTTGGAAACATAAATTTTATACCTTCTTCAACTAAAATGGTTCCATGTGTCCTTGCTAAAAAACCAAATATCGTCGTTGGCTTCACTTACAATTTTAATAATATGTCAAATCTATTTTCTCCATGCTATGGAAGTCAATATAGAAATAGAAGATCAAAATTTATATTTGAAATAAATTTACCTTTAGTTTGTTATGTTCTATATCTACATTCAAACCTTCTCTAGGAAGATGACAATGAATGCATTTATAAAACATGTCCTTGTTGAAATTGAAGTGCTTAACAAACTCTTTCGTAACTTTTTTTGTCTTCAATTTTTTCCTCAAGCTTACTAATTTTTTAAGCTTTCAAATGTTAATGGTATAATATTCAAACTATAAAAGATCTTTTGACTCTCGTTTTAATCCCTGAACTACTTTCATGTGCGGAGATCTAGAAACAAGTGGGTGATGATATTGCTAATTGGGAAGTGGATTGAGATCTGGGAGAGATCACCTGGATCAACTAGTTTGCTAACATGGATGCTCCTAAGGGCATCAAGCATAGAATTCTCTTATCAATAAAGATAAGTGCTAGTCATGGTGAAAGTAGGCTAGAGAAAGCCTTACAACTGCTGCAGTCTGCATGAGCCTTCAATAATTGGTTTTTTGTCAACCTTCCTAGCTGAAACATGTGCGGCTTGTTGGCTGATTTACTTTGGACTAGGAATGACCTTTGAGTGTGCCGAAGAAGGCAGCCCATATGCGAGCCCTAGGCAATTTTGGCGAAACAAATACCCTTACCTCCTTGAGACTTACCCAAAAATGGCATCCCGAAATGGATGTTTTCCAAAAAAAAAAAATACATATCAAACCCTTCTACTCTACAGATTGTAAAGCTTTAAATTTACTTATCAATAGTACTAAGAATACCAAAATAATGTACTATATAACTAAACCCTGTTTTCGATATATAGGTACCTTCCAAAGATGCAAATTTGGTTCCAAAACTCCAAATTTTCAATTTTAAATTTTAAAAATTCAAAGAAAACTAACCTAATCCTACTAACTGATTTTTAAATTTGTGGTTAAAGAGATGATAATAAGGATCATGAAGATGGTAATATTTATTATCATCAAAGTGACATGATTTTAATTGTTATAAATCTAAGACATGGCAAAAGATGATAAATAGGATTCCTTCATGTAATTGAACTAGATAAAGGATCTATTGACAGAAAAGATTTGAAGTGAGTGATCTACTGATAGAAAGTATTCTTAACATAGATAAAGGATCTATTGATAGAAAAGATTTGAAGTGAGTGATCTACTGATAGAAAGTATTCTTAACATACTTATCTTGTTATTATGTAAAAAATATTAATGCATATTCGAAGTAAAATAACCTAGTCCGGTCTGGTTTAATAAATTTTTTATTTTGGTTTTATTTTTAATTTAAACTCTGAAAAAAGAAAATTTTAAAATCTTAATCATATATAGAAAGTATCATACATCACACCATAACCATATATTATTAATTATAATCTTTTTTATTGTAATAATAATAACAACATATCAAATGGCATAAGCTCAAATGACTATGAATGTCAATTTTCAATTAAACCCAAGTTCAAAGTTTATTTATATCCATAAGTGCCAGTGTTATAGGATTCATATCACTATGTGGTTTGTTGAGATACTATGATAGCGTAGTAATGATATGTGGGAGCCATTTCAATCCCAAATAACTCTGTAAACACTAATAAAAATACCAAATGGCATGGGCTCAGGTGGTTAAAAGCATGGGCACTTAACAAATACCTGAGTTCCCAAATACCACTATATGTGTATGTGTGTCAGTAAGCTTGTGACAATATATATATATATATATATATATATATATATATATATATATTTTAAAAGATCCGTTCACCAAATACCACTGTATGTGTATGTGTGTCAGTAAGCTTGTGACAAAATATATATATATATATATATATATATATATATATATATATATATATTAAAAGATCCGTTCACCAATTACTAATATTTAAATCCTAATATAGTTGAAAATGATACCAATTTCTGCATGCATCAAGTTACGTAGAAACTTCAAATCAACTTTTAACATCTGAAGTGTCAAGTGAGCAATGGTGAAAGATGCTTTCAGCCAATAACATTGCATCATGATGCATTGATGCGGAGTACACTAAACAGCAGACTAAATACCTTTTAGTTTGCATTAATTAATAGCAAATCCAACAGCAAAGTAGGTGTTTAATATGTTGTTTAGCTTGCTCCTTACTGATGCTACTTCCACTTCATGTATACGTCTGCATCCCAGAATTATAATTTCAAGCATATACAAAAATAAAAGGTGTTTCAAAATTTACTCTCAAATGTAAATAATGGATCTAGACAGTTGCTTGACTAAGAAACTACAAGAATCTAAAAGCACAAATTGCACTATTCAAGTGAGAAACTTCTCAAAACACAATCAAGAAATATTTGAATCAACTGGCTCATTTATATCTAAATAAGAAAGCTGATATGTTCTGAGTCATCCATAACTCTTTTCAAAATTGAGTGTGGCACCCTAGAGCTCAAGGAGATATTTCTAATTAGTATGACAAATCTGATACCTAGCAGACAAGTTTATGTTAACAACCAAATCATATAAGTACTTATAGATGAAGACTGTTTTGAGTCATCAACCCTCCACTTGAATGACTAGCGATTTTGGATTTCCTAACATGGCTGTGTGCATCCATCATACATGTCAATAATACAAATGACCAAGTCATCAAATAAGTCTTTAATGAAAAATTCGTTAGGGACTTATGTGGATCTTCATTAGTGTCAAAGGAGCAATATTCTTGGTTTAATGTGGTTATTTGGTCATTAGCGCAGTTGACAAGCAACTAAGACCTGAACAATCAAAGCCTTCTGTTCAGATTATGCAACAAAAGTGTCGCATTTTATCTAACTAGGACTTATTTGATGTTAGCTCGACATTTGAACCATAACAAGAAAAGGATGTTTCATCTTATCTATCCAAACAAAGAGCAAACAAGAAAAGATCTCAATATTTTTCTCTATTATGATTCGCTTACTTTGACCAAATAAGCAAAAACCTAACTTTATGAATTAGGCAAACAACAGCAATTAGATATTTTTCTCCATTGTGTTTCATATATAATATTATGATTTGCTTTTCATTAAAACAACTTTGACCAAATAAGCAAAGCCTCACTTTATGAATTAGGCAAACAACAACAATTAAGTGAAACATGCTTAATATAAGATCTACATTTTAACCATGGGAAAACCAAGAGAAGAAACTTTTACCCCTGGTTCATCTAACATTTGTCAAAATGCTTCCCAAACTTGCACAAATAAAGTGCTTAAACGCATTCCAATGATTAAAATATAATATAAGATCTATGTTTAAACCTTAAAAAAAAAAAAAATTATCCCTTGTTCATCTAAATGCCTGTCAAAATGCTACAGACTTGCACAACTGAAGATTTTGATACACTGCTTGAATGCTTTCCGATGATTAAAATATGATATTACAACCAGCCTGACCAAGTGCTTTTTCCAAGCACAATATATCCAAAACAATGGATCCTAAATACAAAGGAATATCACCGCATTGAATAAACCTTTATATACAAAAGAACATACCTGTCAACCAAATCATACAAAATCTAGTAGCGAAGAAACAGAGGAAAAACTGAGTTAATCAAAAAACAAAGGGAGGATGTTGGATACAACAACAGGAAACATAAGGAAATTGCCAGCAAACAGAATGAATGAAGAGGACTTTTTCATTCCAGGAACCAAGGAAAACCACACTGTACATACTAGAAAACTTGCTTTTCAGATCTGAACTTTTGGCATTCTCTATAGCCATGTGAACAAAATTCAAGGGATAGAACAAGGAACCTATCATAAGAAGCTCCTTGAGATCAAAGTGAATAAACATCCTTGGAAGAACTGGACAACCAACGTCCTCGTGCAGGAAAGACACTATAATAAAGCACAGTTTGCACCTTACCACCAAATAAGCATGCAGAACTAGCTCTTGCAAACAGATAATCAACACATCAAATACATTATCTGTTAGGTTCAGACAAGAGAAGACGTAATTCATCATCTGTAATTCCCATTTCAGTTGCTCTTTGTAATGAGGTTTTACCCTCTCCATCCAAAATTGATGTATTGGCACCCCTACAAAAGAAAGTAGATTTCAATTTAATTTGTATTTGAAACTCATGCAAACTAAGTATTCACCTATTTATTAAAAACACATTGAAAATACAAACAAAAGGTTTAGGTACCTAGTAATCAGTAACTTTGCAAATGAGTACATCCTCCGAGAGATACAAAGATGAAGTGGTGTTCTTCCACAATGGTCGGGACAATTGAGATTGGCACCATACTGCAATAACAGCTCTAGCATCCCTAGGTCACCATAGTAGCATGCCAGGTGTAGCAAGGAGCATTGTTGTAGGCACTCCTCTGCTTCGCTTAAATCATCGCTATCAGTTATTGAGCTTGTACTAGTTGTTGGGGAATCTGCAAGTTGTATATGCCCACTACCACCAGTAGAATTGTTTCCAATAGGGCCATGGACCCTTCTCATCATTGTTGCTTTTGCAAATTGTGACAAATCATATGACTTAGCCTGCTCATACATTGTATTAACATCAGCATTGGAATTCACGATAAGCCTGTATGCCATCTGCTTGTTATTAGCTCGGACAGCATCCCATATTTGACAAGCCACTGACGGTGCCTGAGGGTCCAGCATTGGCTTCTGTACAAAGCTTTTGCCAGCATACTGCACAGAAAACAAACAAACAAAAAAACATCTCAACATCTACTCCAAAGGAGCAGGGAGGAAGTAACAACCATCTTTTATTAATTCTATAACTCCGGTCTTCCTTGGACAACATAAAATGTATCACATGTTCATAAAAAAATTCAATGGACTCCAGAGGTACTAAATATTTCAAATGGGCAGTTATCAGGAAATTCAAGCACTGTAATTTGATTGTCTCCAACAGACCAACTCCATAGGTTTCTTGAACTGAAGAAGGTAAACAAATGGCATTCAACAGATGTCTCCTGAAAATTTATGTGCATGTAGCACATAGTTCCAACTGTTGTTGCCTCGTTCTTCCATAAGCAATTCCATCACTTTCCAAAAATTAGGTTTTTCTTATTATTTCAGTTTCACTTCAGATCAAGAGAACCTCAGAACTCCTGTACAAGATTAAAGTAGCTTCCAGTCCCATAAAGCGCATTTATCGTTTATAGAGATTCATAAGGTTTATGTATTGTCTTTTTTCCTCATGCGATTTAAATATTAGTTAACATAAAGCACATAGAAAAGACATGAAGTAGAGTGCGGATTGGAAGATCTCCTCTACCTTTGCCTGGATAAACTTCTCCTTTGTTGGAAGAGTATCTCTGCAATTAGGTTTTCTGAAGGGCACATGATGTATTTCATCTTGGAAATCACCTCGTCTGCATCAGAGATTAACCTAGCAAGATGTAACGCATATCTCCATACCATGCAATCAATATACAACACCCATATTGAGGCCCATGCCAGCATCTCACACACACACATTTATACTATCTATATCAAATGTGACTCCCAAAGTTCAACCTTTATATACCTGCCACGTACACCATCACCTCTTGAACTTCTTCCACATTCTCGAAGTTCCTCCCACACTGAGTTGGCATAAGTATTACCAAGAGACTGGAACAAATTGAGAACTGAAGGCTCCCAAACCTTGACATCAAGAGTCAGAGACCTGACCTGGATATGGAATACATTACTGCATTAAATAATACTGTATATATTTATTACAATCTCATTTCTCATGGTTGAAATTTGACGTACACAATTCAAATTTAATTCCAACAAAAAATATTTCATTTATGAAAAGAAGTAAGAACTTATACATAAAGATAGATCATATGCACAAATGCAGGAAATTATGCCAGAGGGCAGAAAGATAGGAAAATTTCCATTTGTCTTGAAACCAACTCTGTAAGCATGAAAATGTAATGAAAGAGCAACGAAACTTAATTCACTCTTCATAGTTAATGACTTGCACAATAGACTTGCATGAAATCCTTCTATTACATTAACCAGTCTATATATTCCTCTCTTACTGTCTTGATGTCACATAACATGTGCCATTTGGAGAAAATTTGAAAATGCATTTAGTTTGAACTCTATTCATACATCATGGCCAAATGGATTGTTCAAACACCAGTCCAAATAGATATTTAACTTGAATTACTCATTTAATCTCTCTCACATATAAACACTCTCTGATTTATCTGCAAGTTGATAATACACGTGTAGGTAATGTTCTTTAAGCTAATAATAGGCTTAAAGAGTGATTATATGAACCAAAGAGTAGTCGTTTATCTTTGTAACAACATACTGTTTAGCAATCGAGTCATTTAAACGTCGAAGGAGAGAACATAGGCATGTCAACAATGTAGGTCATACCAAATAGTTTTGGCCTTGTATCTTCCTATATTCCTCAATACGTTAGGAGGATAATCACACACACTAGTCTGAATGATTATAATTGCACTTTCCAGTTGAGTTATATCCAACATAAACTCTAACTCAAACTGAATACATCTTCTGGAAGTAAGCATTCTAAAATATCAGCACATGGTTAAAACTTTGAAATTGTTAAAAAAAATTATGAGCAGTAGGTCAATGTCTATTGACATTCGGATCAATGAACTTCAGAGGAACAACCCTTTTTCATTGGCCCAGGAAAACATCCGTGTGCTCGTGAACTTGGAGTGTAAGTGGAAAAACGATAAATCTTAACAGTTGCAACCAATACCATTTCATATGCAATTTCTCTCATTAAATAATATTATTGAGTCAGTGCAAGATTGTTTCTAAAAGTGAAAATACGACAGAATGTTAAGGCAGATCCATAGAATATTTGCAAGGGGATCAAAATCTCACCAAATCCTTGATTAAAGTTCTTCTCCCTCTTCGACACTAGAAAAATGGAGAAGATTAGAAGCATCCATAAAGGAAAATACACCCATGAATCATTACTTATGGTTTGGACGCGCTTCACCTGAGAATGCATTAATGCAACTCAATAGCATGTGACTTGTTTAGTTTGTAAAACATAAGCTGTTGATGAGAGTCTCCAAAATTAGCGTTGGATATGCCCTTGAACCCACATCTTAGTAAAAAAGTTGTCAGTAATAATGGTTTAATTAGATTCTAGCAAGCAATGCAACCAACCTACAAGACAGTAGAATGCACCATGTCTTCATAAAATGTTGCTCTTTTAATCATCTAATTCATAAATTTGGACCAAGTGACAAGTAGATTTCATGTTGATCTTGAATAAATATTTTGCACTATGAAGATTATCCAATATATAATCACATTATATGCAATGCTGATTTTTAATTGCCAACTCATCAAGCGTGCAGTAGCTAATACACACATTGCAACAACTACCTTTCTTCAGCACAAGAATGATGGGACTATTAGAGAAAGTTGCTCAGGCAAATATGGTCCTCTTAAATGAGCTACTGATTCTGTCTTTAATTTCTTTATTTTCCCAAAATGGCATGTAGCATAGAGGACCATTCAATAGTGGTTGACACATAATAGGAGTCATGGAGTGTTGCACTAAGCAAACCATAGCAGTCACATAAAATCTGCATATGCATTTTCAGGTTCTTCAAAATGAAGATTAAATTCCTTCTACAACACAGATTGCTTGATTAAGGAAATCCAAGTCATAGCAAAGATCCTCTTCTCCACATGCAGGCATATCATAAGGAGCAGAAAGTTTGGGAATGGCTGATATATCTTTTCTGCTCTATATAGGTAATACGCAAAATAACACTATTGAAGCCATGATTCATAAATCCCATAGAATTCATACATAAATGGTTGGCCAAATAGGACATCAAAAACATCCAGACACAGTAATGACCTTGTCTTTGAATGCTAATACCACAAATTGAGCATGATACTAGTGTCTCACTTCATTTTCATTCCCCATAATGGAACCACCCAAATACATAAGGATTAAGGTGCTTCATTTATGTGCAATGATCAAATATTGATGCCTATTATCATCACTTTGGCAGCGAGGACCAGAATGCTTTTGGCATTTGATTCAACAATCTGTTTTGAATTTATCTTGTTTGGTATAATTTGTGCCATTATATACTTCAGTGTACAATAACACTATTGGAATCATAGTTATGAAACTTGGCGAGTTTTTGTCCATGCCCAAGTCGGCCCTCCCGGCTTCTTTTGACCCACCTCAACGAGTTTTTCTAAACTTGCCCGTTTTTTTTTTAATCATGAGTTTTTTTGGACTCAAGTTTTTTAAAGTAGCGACTCCTAGAAAAAACTCATCTGCGGCAGCAAAAACACAGAAAACTGCATTAAATTTGTTTTCCTAGATTGGTCTCATTTTTGTTGTTTCCACTTGCAGAGAGAGCAGAGAGAAGATGAAATCAAACCCAAAAAAACATTCATTTGCATCCTAAACCCAAATTTTTCCTAGTTTTCCAGAATCTAACAGCCACCCCCCAGCAGTTACATTTAAGGTAAAAAACAAGAACCAAAAGGAAGGCTAATGCCACAAGGCCCAACAGATTACAAAGGATCAAAGACAAAAGGAAAAGAAAAATTAGTCAGCAAAGTACAAGGATAAGGTCAAAGAAGATCAACAATGAAAGTTGAGACCAAAAGGGTAGACAACATTAAGAGAAATCTAAACCAATTTTGTATGGAGTTCCATGGCAGTATGTCTTGTTAGGAGGTGAAGTCAATATCCAGATCTCCAATGTTCTTCAGCAACGAGGTGCATGGTGGTGCAGCTTATAAAGAGGAAACAAACAGTATTCTGTAGTCTTCCTTTGGGAGAGGAAACAAACAGTTTTTTGGACTCTTCCTTTGGAAGAGGAAACGAACAGTTTTTTGGACTCTTCCTTCAGAAGAGGAAACGAACAGTTTTTGGACTCTTCCTTTGGAAGAGGAAACGAACAGTTTTTGTTTTTTCTATAAAAGGGGAATGACCCCTTGTATGTAAACGATGATTGTATGTAATTCTGCCAAAATCAATAAAAGATCAAGCTGCCATTGCCCCGTGGTTTTTCTTGCACATTGCAGGTTTTCCACGTAAAATTTGTGTTACTATTTTTTCTTGTGTTATTGTGTTTTTCTGCTTGCACAGAATTTTGCTATTTTTCTAACATTTGGTATCAGAGCCTAGGGTTTTGTGTGAGTGGGAGTTGCAACAATGACTGGAAGTGTAACCAAGTTTGAGATTGAAAAGTTTGATGGTAGGAACTTCGCCCTATGGAAGATGAAGGTGGAGGATTTGTTGGTTCAAAATGACCAAGCCCTAGCCTTGAAAGGGGTCGCGAGTAAACCAAACAGCATGAAAGATGAGGAGTGGGCAACGCTGGATAGGAAGGCGGTTTCTACAATCCGTCTATGCCTAGCGGACTTTGTCTTGTTCAATGTTGTTGAAGAAAATACTGCGAAAGCCCTTTGGAAGAAGCTTGAAAAGTTGTATGAGACGAAATCTGCAACAAATAAGGTTTTTCTGAAAAAACAACTTTACAACCTAAGGATGAAGGAGGGTTCATCTGTGGCAGATTACTTGAATGAGTTTAATACCCTTATCAGTAAACTGGTTTCAATTAATGTGAAGATGGAGGATGAGGACAGAGCTATCACCCTACTTTGTTCCCTCCCAGAGACTTGGGATCATTTGGTGATGACCATCAGCAATTCATCATCAAGAGCTCTAACTTTTGATGATGTGGTAGCCGCTTTGTTGGCAGAAGAGTTGAGGCGGAAAATGTCTTTGCAACCCTCAACCAATGAAGCCCTAGCTGTGATAGGTCGATCTTTTCAGAAGAGTCAACAAAGTAGATCACAGTCCAGATCTAAGTCTAAAGGACGCAAGCTGAAAGGGAAGTGCTGGCATTGCGGGAAGCCAGGGCACTCAAAGAAGGACTGTTGGCAGTTAAAAAAGGAAAAAAATGGTGAAAAGCAATTTCAGCCTTCAGTTGAGGCCAGTACACTAACTTCTGAAGAGACAGCAACATGTGAGGCTTTGTGTATCAGCAACAGCAGATCTGTTTTATATACCTGGGTTTTGGACTCGGGTGCATCTTTCCACATGTCTCCTCACAGAGACTAGTTTGACAAATATCAGCCATATAGTGAAATGAAATGAAATGAAAGATTTTAATTACGTCCGCGAGACCCAAATATGGTCTATGGGACCTCAAATATGGAAGTACAACTGCTCAAATCATATCATATGATCTTTAATATCTTTGATAAGGTTGTTCCTTCTCCTGCTGATTTGGGTTAGCAATTCCCCAACTTTTTTTATTTTACTGTCTTCAAATAACTCTGTCATAGACCCGTTTCCAAGTGTTTCTTTGTATTTGCCATGGATGTCTGAAAAACTCGGGCACTTATAGATGAAGTGTTCCTCTGTATCTACTGCCCCTGTGTTGCATAAAGTACATATCCTTTCTTCCCATTGTTCTTTGGGTGTTGTCCATCTCCCTGTTTCACATCTAAGCCTATGAGAGTTAGTCCTTATGTGATGAAGGTCTACTTGGGTGATGATCACCCTTTAGAAATTGTGGGGAGAGGGGACATAAGGATCAGGCTGGACTATGGTAGAGAAAGGATGTTATATGATGTACGACATGTAGCATATTTGCGGAAGAATTTGCTCTCAATCAAGATGATGGATAAGCTAGGGTATTCTGTCACTTTTGGTAACAACTATTGCATTATTACCAGAGGTGCTATTGTAGTAGCAAAGGGAGAATCTTCTGGGACCCTATATCGTTTATGCGGTGATACGGTGACAAACCATGCAGCAGCAGTAACTTCAGTTTAGGATGCAATAATGCTATGGCATCAACGCCTAGGCCATATGGGTGAAAAAGGTCTGAAAATTCTGCATGACAGAGGTATGCTTTCTGGGATTAAGTCTTGCATTTTAGACTTGTGTGAGCACTGTATTTTTGGTAAACAAAAGAGGGTTCGGTTTACTGCAAGCCCTGGTAAGAGTTCTGATTTTCTACAACTTATACATTCGGATATATTTGGACCAGTCCCCACTCAGTCCTTAAATGGTGCCATCTATTTTCTGACATTTATAGATGATTATTCTAGGAGAGTGGGTTTATTTTCTGAAGAAGTCGGAAGCTTTGCAGAAATTTAAAGAGTTCAAAACTCGAGTAGAGAAAAGTTTGGGCAAGCCTGTTTTATGTCTTAGGTCAGATAATGGGGGTGAATATTGCTCCAAGGAAATTGATAAATTTTGTACACATGAAGGAATTAAGCACCAGAAGACTGAACCATATACTCCACAACAAAATGGTGTGGTTAAGCGGATGAATCGCACAGTCATGGAACGTGCAAGAAGCATGCTCAGCGCATCCATGTTGGATAAAAGGTTCTGGGCAGAGGCTGTTAATACAATCGTATACCTCATTAACAGGTAACCTACAGCTGCGTTGGATGGACAGATTCCAGAGGAGGTTTGGTGTGGTAAGCCATTTGATTACTCTCATTTGCGTATCTTTGGTTGTGATGCATTTGCCCATGTGCCTAAAGAGAAAAGGTCCAAACTTGACCCAAAGTCAAGCAAATGTGAATTTCTCGGCTATGGAGATGCAGTAAAGGGGTATAGACTGTGGGATCCTACTGTCCACAAGGTAATTATTAGCCGAGATGTTATTTCTAATGAAAAATCCATGCAAAGGAAGGAGGTACAACAAATACCTAATGTTGTACCAATTGAAGTAGACATGAACGAAGATGAAAATGAAAATCAGCATGCTGAAATTTTTGACCAGCATGCTGATCAGCAAGTAGAACAACAAGTAGAGCAGCAACAACAATCACAACACCAAGAGCCACAATCAACAGATCATTGGGTTAGAAGATCTACACGTCCACAAAAGTGTCCGAAAAGGTACTCATGTTTATCAGTCCTCTTTTGCTTTGTTAACTGATGATGGTGAGCCTAGTTCATTTCAGGAAGCTAGAGAGTCTGAGAATGCAAAAAAGTGGAGGAAATCCATGGAGGAGGAAATCGGGGCATTTCGCAAGAATAAAACTTGGGAACTTGTGGATCTCCCACCTGGAAGAAAGACTGTTGGAAACAAGTAGGTGTACAAAGTGAAGAAGAACAGCGATGGGCTGTTAAAACGTTATAAAGCTCGCTTGGTGACAAAAGGCTATGTGCAAAAGTCAGGTATTGACTTTAATGAAATTTTCTCTCCAGTTGTGAAGATGACAATTATTAGAGTTCTACTTGCACTTGTAGCTGCACAGGATTTAGAACTGGAGCAGCTTGATGTAAAGACTGCTTTCTTGCATGGTGATCTTGAGGAGGAGATTTATATGGATCAGCCTGAGGGCTATGAGGAAAGAGGCAAAGAGCATCTGGTTTGCAGACTGAAGAAATCTCTGTACGGGTTGAAACAAGCGCCAAGGATGTGGTACAGGAAATTTGACACCTTCATGAAGAGCCAAGGTTTCAGCAGGAGTGAAGCTGACCATTGTGAATACTATAAGAGGTTTGATGATGGCAGTTTTATTATTTTGTTGTATGTTGATGATATGTTGGTTGCAGGTCCCAGCATGAAGAAAATCATTGATCTTAAGGCTCAGTTGGCTAGGACATTTGAAATGAAGGATTTAGGAGCAGCAAACCAAATTTTAGGGATGAAGATACACAGGGACAGAAAAGGAAGAAAGATTTGGTTAAGTCAAAAGTCATATATAGAAAATATTCTACAACGCTTCAATATGCAGAATGCAAAACCAGTTAGTACCCCACTTCTTTCACACTTAAAATTGTCTTCCAACCAGTGTCCTAGAACAGAAGCAGAGAAGACAAGCATGTCTCGTGTACCATATTCATCAGCAGTAGGAAGCCTCATGTATGCCATGGTGAGCACCAGATCGGATATTGCCCAAGCAGTGGGAGTAGTTAGCCGGTACATGGCACTTCAGAGCATTGGAATGTGGTGAAGTGGATATTTAGCCAGAGCATTGGAATGTGATGAAGTGGATATTTAGATATTTAAGGGGCACTTCAGATGCTACTATTTACTACGGATCGGATAGTTTGCAAGTTAAAGGTTTTGTGGATTCTGATTATGGTGGAGATAGAGATGGGAGAAAGTCCACTACAAGATATACTTTCACTCTTGCTGGTGGAGCTGTGAGTTGGGCTTCTAAGTTGCAGTCTGTGGTAGCTTTATCAACCACTGAAGCAGAATATATTGCAGCGACTCATGCCAGCAAAGAGGCAATTTGGCTAGAGCGACTGTTGGGTGACTTCAAGGTAATGCAGGGGAAAATTACATTGCATTGTGATAGCCAAAGTGCTATTCAGCTAGTGAAGAACCCAACATTCCATGATCGCACGAAACACATTGATGTCAAGTACCACTTTATAAGAAATATGGTGGAAGAAGGTAGGATCCTGTTGCAAATATGCTTACTAATCCGGTCAAGACAGAGAATTTTGAGTGGTGCAGAACTTCTCTGGGCTTGCTGAAAATGTGATAAGGGCAGCATTGGGCAATTGGCACTTGGATGGAAAAACATAGGCAAAGAATTCCTGTATATCGACTTCAAGTGGGAAAATGTTAGGAGGTGAAGTCAATATCCAGATCTCCAATGTTCTTCAGCAGAGAGGTGCATGGTGGTGCAACTTATAAAGAGGAAACAAACAGTATTCTGTAGTCTTCCTTTGGAAGAGGAAACGAACAGTTTTTTGGACTCTTCCTTCAGAAAAGGAAACGAACAATTTTTGGACTCTTCCTTTGGAAGAGGAAACGAACAGTTTTTTTTTTTTCTATAAAAGGGGAATGACCCCTTGTATGTAAACGATGATTGTATGTAATTCTGCCAAAATCAATAAAATATCAAGCTGCCATTGCCCCGTGGTTTTTCCTGCACATTGCAGGTTTTCCACGTAAAATCTGTGTTACTGTTTTTTCCTGTGTTATTGTGTTTTTCTGCTTGCACAGAATTTTGCTATTTTTCTAACATGTCTCACCCCATGCAAAGTAAAACACCTTCATTAATCTAGAGAGAAATTTCTTTGCACTTCCCTGTAATATACATTCTTTAGAACATCCATCTAACCACTGGGCCTAGGTACAAACAAATGCTTCCGAAATCCTAACCAACATAGGAAACATTCACCATGTTTGCGGCAACTAATCAGAAATTAGACACGAAATATTGGAACAGTACAGTGCTTGGCCCTCTCACAATCCCAGTGAGATTTATAAGATGCACATCAAATAGCAAGAGGCCATTCAAAGAAGCACAAAATTTCTTTAAGGTTTCTTTCTAAGGAAGACAAGTTACATTGAAGGCCATTTGAAGAAGCACAAAATGTCCTTGAGGTGCTCCAAGACTGAATCTAACAGCCACCCAGCAGTTACATTGATGTGTGTTTTGTCACTTTCATGTGTAGTTTAAGGTTGTATTGCTTACAGCAAAGTTGAGAAAATCTGCAAAAAAATCCAATTTTTGCCGATTCCTGCCCTTGTCGATAAAATCCTGTTTTTTGTCAATAAAATCTGCCGCAGCAGCATGGGTAGAGGAAATGGCATAAATACCTTTTTTTTTTTTTTTTGCCTACTTTTTTGCCACTTTCATTATTAATATTTAATTTGCAAAAGGTTAAATCATTGTGATATGAATGAAAAGAACTTTTTGTCAGTGAAAATTTGCATTTTCTTAGGTTTCTTTTTTGCCCTTTTTTTGAATATTTTTTACCAATTTTTTGCCGATTCCCGATTTTTTCCGATTCTTTTGCCTTGCTGATTTTTTGCCGATTCCAATTTTCTCAACTATGGCTTACAATATTAATTTTGGATTTGTATAATATTAATTAATTGTGATATACAAGAAAACAAACTATTTTTCCAATGAAAATTTGCATTTTCTTCTGGTTTTATTTTTTTTTTCCAAGTTTTTCCGAGTTTTTTTTTTGCCGAGTCCAAGTCAGAGTGCAAAATTAGCCTTGTCGAGTCCGAGGTTCTCTACTATGGTTGGAATTCATTGACACCTTATGATAATCACACAAGATTACTTTTGGTTGATTTTACTATAATTTACATCACAAACAATTCTTCTATATAAGGCCACCCACTCTTGTGGGGTGAGTGCATTCTCTTCCTTTATATGTGGAACGTCATGTCTGTAGGAATAATTGGCCTATAGTAGATTGTGGGAGATAAAAGACATCACATAAAGGTGCTCTAATGTTCCACCAAGAATCAATAGGCTTAATCCTGTTCAACATAGTCAAAAAAGTAGATTTTCACACTATAAATGATTTAATGCAAAGCTTCTTTTCAATATTCACTTTGAACCTGTAACCATTCCCAAGCAATTTTTAAAAAAACCCATCACTATTTCAACACATTAGTGTGACTGCAACTATATTTCATAATCTAATTATGCTAACACTCATTGATGTCAAACGCAAATGAAATTTACATGGAATTTATCTACATATTTTTTTATCCTTCGTCTTCTTTGTATAGTTGTTACTGTGTATGTTGATCATTACAATGCTTGATAGAGTAGCATTACATTATTAGACCAAATTACCTAATCCCATGTTGTAATTAGATGTTCATTATCTGGATTATATACACCCATAGAAAATCAAATGCTCCAAGAAGCATTCTAGATAATCTAGTCCTTCAGAGAGGAGTTCATGTTGAGAAATGGAGCTCGGACAGGAACTTCTTGCACAAGCTTCAATATGAACGTGCTAGAAGTGGTTCGAGACATTTCTAATTCTATTTTGAATTTCACTTAAGTGATTTTCTATTTTTAAGTTCACTTAAGTGATTCTATTTTGTAATTCACTTAAGTGATTCTATTTTGAAATTCACTTAAGTGATTTTCTATTTTTAAGTTCACTTAAGTGATTCTATTTTGTACTTCACTTAAGTGATTCTATTTTGATATTCACTTAAGTGATTTTCTATTTTTAACCTTACATCTCAAGATGAGATGAGATCTAATCTTAGGGTTAGAGAGATTAGGGTTACCTTTTTCAAGGATAAAAGGAGAAGATCAAGAGTGTTTTAGATACATAGACAAAGACACATAAAAGAATGGGAGGAGAACAGATTGTTGAAGGAAAAATACAAGCTTAGGAGGAGAAGAACAATGCTTGCTGGCTAGAAAAGCAGCAAGAGAGCAGAAGTGTTCTGCTGTAGCTGTAGCCTCTTTTATTTGTAATATTTCAGGTTCAGAAATATATTTAACTTCCGCTGTTCACGCTGTTTATGTTTTCCAGCCATCTGTGTGACTGTTGCATGTTTGAATAAATTATTCTCAGATCTGATTTATTTTAAAATAACATAGGACAGCAGTTATCTAGGGTTTGGAAAATTTACATGGTATCAGAGCTAGGTTCTGTGATTGAGATCCTCAAGGGTTTACAGCAGTAGATCACTGCTGGATATTAAGAAAAAAAAAACAGCAGTTAGGGTTTCAAGCAAAAAAACAGCAGTTAGGGTTTCATTTTTTTTTTGGCTTGAAGGACTAAGCTTATTTGCAGGACTGTTTTTTTTGAGTCATTAATATTTCAGCAGTTAGGGTTTCAAGCAAATAAAAAAAACAGTTAGGGTTTCATATTTTTTTTGGCTTGAAGGACTAAGCTTATTTGCAGGACTGTTTTTTTTCAGTCATTAATATTTCAGCAGATCTCAGAAATGGCAGCAGCTAGCCTCAGATTTGAGGATAGATTGGAAGGTGCCTCCAATTTTTTGCCCTGGAAAGTTAGGGTAATGTTCTTATTGGAAGAGAATGATCTCTGGGATATTGTCAAGGCTGATGTGACTTTGCCTATAGATCCGCAGGAATTGGCAGCTCACAAAAAGAAGGAAGTGAAGGCCAAGCGGATGATCTTGGATGCAATGAAGGATCACCTGATTCCTCACATATCCGAGAAGACTAAGGCAAAGGAGATGTTCGATGCCCTGGTTAGCCTCTACCAGAGCGAGAACATAAACAAGAAGATGATATTGCGGAACAAACTCAGATCTATGGAGATGACCAGATCTGACACCGTTACCAGTTACCTAATGAAGATCACACAGATTCGTGATCAATTGGCAGCAGTAGGGGAGAAGGTTGAAGACACAGAGTTGGTGAACGTGGCACTTAATGGTTTCTCAGCTTCATGGGAACCATTTGTCAAAGGCATTTGTGCTCGTGAGAACCTTCCCAAATTTGAGAAACTGTGGGATGATTTCATCCAGGAGGAGACTCGGATGGAGTCAAAGGCCAACAAGAAAGGTGGTGACGATAACCTAGCTCTTTTTGGGCAAACCAAGAAGGGCAAAGGTAAAGGACCCAACAAGGGTGAGGTAAAGAATGAGGAGTCAACCTCACAGTCAGGGAAGAAGGACTTGAGCAAGATCAAGTGCTTCATTTGTCATAAGCACGGCCATTATGCATCACAGTGTCCAGACAAGAAGGGCAAAGGGAAGCAGCAGCAGATGCAGGTAGCAGCCTCTGCAGAAACTCGGATGAGTGAGTTTGCTGCCAAATTCGAGAAGGATTTCTCATTGGTCTCTTGCCTTTCTACCAAAACGGTTCCAAGGAATGCATGGTATGTGGATAGTGGGGCATCTCGGCACATGACATCAGCCCGACAATGTTTTACCAGCCTACAAGAGCAGGACTCGTGGGTTCAAAGTTGAGCTTGGTGATGATACCAAATATCCAGTTGTAGGAATTGGTACCATTCCTTTTCGACTCCAATCAGGGAAATCTTTAGACTTTGATGATGTTTTGTTTGTTCCAGGTCTCAGGAAGAACTTGCTTTCAGCTTCGGTTATGGAGGATAAGGGTTATGCAGAGGAGTTCAAGAACCAAGATGTCCTTATTAGACCAAAAGAATCTAGCCCGGAAACAAGCACAAGTAATAGGGGTTAGAGAAGGCAGTTTATACAAAGTTGCGTGGTGAACCTGCTCGAGCCCTAGTTCATAGCAATAATAACTTGTGTGATTTGTGGCACAAGAGGATGGGGCACTCGCATCATAGAGTGTTGCCTATTCTGAGGGAGATAGTCACAGGTCTTCCAGAGTTCAACATTGAGCAACAAGGAGTATGCAGAGGGTGCACGCTTGGCAAGCACGCCAAGGCTGTTTTCCCAAACAATGAGCATAGGTCTAAGAAGATACTAGATCTAGTACATTCGGATGTTTGTGGACCGATGTCAGTAGCATCAATTTCAGGTAGCATGTACTATGTTTCCTTTATTGATGATTTCTCTCGCAAGACATGGATCTATTTTTTAAAGACCAAGGATGAAGTCTTTAGCAGGTTTCAGGAGTTCAAAGCTCTAGTTGAGAACCAGACAGAGAAGAAGATCAAGGTCTTGAGATCAGACAATGGGGGTGAATATACCTCCAAGGAGTTCGATGGTTTCTGCAAGTAGGCAGGAATCAAGAGGGAGTCGATCTGTTCCATACAACCCACAACAGAATGGGGTTGCAGAGCGAAAGAATCGATCCATCATAGGGGCTGCTAGGGCCATGATTCATGACCAGGGCTTGCCAATGTTTCTTTGGGCAGAAGCATGCAACACAACAGTCTACATCCAAAACAAGTGTCCTCACAGGATCTTGGAGGACAAGACACCAGAGGAGGCATTCACTGGTGTGAAACCAGAGGTGAGTCATTTCCGCATCTTTGGATGTCCAGTTTATATCCATGTTCCAATAGAGAAGAGGACCAAGTTGGAGCCCTCCAAGAGGAAGGGTTTATTTGTAGGATACAAGTGAGACTTCAAAAGCTTACAGTGGTTTATATTCCGGAGAAGAGGAAGACAATAGTGAGAAGGGATGTAAATTTTGAGGAGGACGTTGCATCCAGGAAGTCCCATGAGCCTATTCCAATGATAGAGAATGAGGAGCAAGAATCTCCGAAGGTTGAGCCAGGGTCACCAAAGACACCATGGTTTCCAGCTCTAACAACAACCTTCAAGTGAGGAGGTGGAGACATTAGCCCCTTCCAGTTCTATCAGGAGACCTCAATGGCTTACACAGACATTGAGGGATGCCGAGGAGTATGTTGAGGCTCCTAGCAAGGATGATTAGGGAGAGCAGACCTCCAAGGAAGTTTTCAAGCTACATGGCATTGATGAGTAACATCATAAATTCAGAGCCTACCAGTTTTCAGGAGGCAACAAACCAACAGGTTTGGCAGGATGCCATGGTGGAGGAGTACACCTCCATCATGAAGAATGATGTTTGGGACATAGTGCCAAGACCGGAGGGGAAGTCAGTTGTGAGTTCCAAGTGGCTCTACAAAATTAAGCATGCCGCAGATGGCATCATCGAGAAGTTCAAGGCAAGGTTTGTGGCGAGAGGGTTCTCCCAGAAAGAGGGAGTGGACTATGAGGAGACTTTTGCTCCAGTCGCCAGATACACTTCCATTAGAGCAGTTATGTCTTTAGCTTCATCTATGGGATGGCAGATTCATAAGGGAGCCGTAAAGCTCCAATATATTCCCACAGATCAGTAGCTGATATTCGACCAAGCCCTTAGTGAAAGGGAAGTTTGAAGCATTCAGAGACAAACTTGGATTGGTGCAGAATTCCTTCCTCGCTAAGAGGGAGTGTTGAGAAATGTAGCTCGGACAGAACTTCTTGCACAAGCTTCAAGCATGAACGTGCTAGAAGTGGTTCGAGACATTTCTAATTCTATTTTGAATTTCACTTAAGTGATTTTCTATTTTTAAGTTCACTTAAGTGATTCTATTTTGTAATTCACTTAAGTGATTCTATTTTGAAATTCACTTAAGTGATTTTCTATTTTTAAGTTCACTTAAGTGATTCTATTTTGTACTTCACTTAAGTGATTCTATTTTGATATTCACTTAAGTGATTTTCTATTTTTAACCTTACATCTCAAGATGAGATGAGATCTAATCTTAGGGTTAGAGAGATTAGGGTTACCTTTTTCAAGGATAAAAGGAGAAGATCAAGAGTGTTTTAGATACACAGACACAGAAAAGAATGGGAGGAGAACAGATTGTTGAAGGAAAAATACAAGCTTAGGAGGAGAAGAACAGTGCTTGCTGGCTAGAAAAGCAGCAAGAGAGCAGAAGTGTTCTGCTGTAGCTGTAGCCTCTTTTATTTGTAATATTTCAGGTTCAGAAATATATTTAACTTCCGCTGTTCACGCTGTTTATGTTTTCCAGCCATCTGTGTGACTGTTGCATGTTTGAATAAATTATTCTCAGATCTGATTTATTTTAAAATAACATAGGACAGCAGTTATCTAGGACTGGAAAATTTACAGTTCATTCCTTTGATAGACAAACATAATGATACAAAATAGCAAACTGCGATGTTTACAATAGACCATGGATGAGACAGACAAATTGCAGTAAGCCCAATATACTAAGTGACTATATAATAACAAAGCTCCACACTTGTAACCAAAATCAACTCTCACCATTTGTGAAAATAGCTTTATATGTGGCAGATAAAAGCTAATAGATAAATAATCATAGCAACAACACCTGATAATCAATAAACATAATAGCGATTTCAAACGATAAAAGAATATCTAAATAGCCAATGGACAAAAACATTTGATATCTTTCTATTTTGAAGCAACTGGCCATGGAGAACAAGAACCAAATTTCCGTGAGACTATCAAGTTACAACTGAAATGGTGAATCCTGCCAAATTTCATGTTGCAGCTCCTAGAAAAAATTTTATTATCCAGCTCTTTTGGAACAGTTGCATCTTAGAAGGATTGTGAATAATGCTGAGAGGTAGATGGACCTGCAAGGGTCGACATAAGCTAACATGGATGAAATTGGAATAGGAAGCCAAGAATCTTGACCTACGACACGACTAGAAAACATAGTATTGCTAGCCATGGCTAGTTGCAGGGATAACATTTTAAATGCCTCCATCTACCCATTAATTTGTGGAAGATATAATGTGCTTACCTTAAAGATTACTTTTTCCACCTTGGTCAACTATTGCATAAAGTTTCTCATTGGAAATTCAGACAAGGAACCATAATCTGGTGAGATAAACTATGCAACTTGAGACCTTTCTCAAGATAAAAGATCAACAACCTCAGGTGCATTGAAGTGTTTGGTAAGAGGCATAACTGGTCAAATTTGTATAGCCTGTCCACAACTATATGGTATCCTCCCTTTAAATAGAGGTATATTGTCTGTACTATGACTGCATCAGAATTATAGTCTTCCTGGATTTGAGGAACTTAAGGTGGCTAGTCAAGAGGATTCATTAAGCAAGTTAAAGCATCAACAACAATATTTTCTTTATCTTTCACCTACAGAATTTCAAGCCAAATGCCTGACAAGTGCCACTGCATTTTTGTTGTTCACTAGTTGGAATTCCTTGAGGGACAAGATGCTTAGGATCAAGGTTTTACAATCCTAAGATCAAAATTTAATGCCCAACAAAAACTGTCGGCACCTAACATCTCTTGTTATATGAGAACACACACTTTTATCTATTTTTCAGAATCTTACTTTCAAAGTAAATGGGTGGATTCTTCTCAATGAGAATTGCACCCACTTCATACAGAGAATCAAGGGTTTGAGAAATCTGGTGTATCCCACATATGCGCAGAAGCAAAGGACAGCCTTTAATCTTTCAAATGCTTCTTGCACAAAGAGAAACTACTTCAAAGCATCTTTCTTTGTAAAAACAATTAGCAGAAACAAATTGTAGAGAGGCTGGTGACAAAACAAATGTAGAGTCATGTGAAACCCAGAAATTTGTGGAGAGTTTGAGTCATAGGAACAGCACATCCTGAATTGCATTGATTATGGGAAAACGCAATATTTATAGACTTCTATATTTTTTATGAGTCATAGGGGCAGTACATTCTGAACTGCTTTGAGTACGGCAGGATCCATCTTTATACCATTAACAGAGATAATATAACCAAGATATGCTGGAAGCGTGTGGCAAGTTCACATTTGATTTTCTAACATTCACAGAGGCACATACTAAAGACTATATAAATCAAAGCTTTAAAACTGACAGGGCATTACAAAGACCAAACTCTATAAACTTTGAATTGTTAACCACCTTGGATGGGTTCAGAAAGCTGTCTTCTTTTTTATCTTGAGGCCCATGTGGCATCTGATAGTTGCTGGATTATAGGTGAATTAGGTGAAAGGCCTCATTAAGCACATGACCTAGATCATCAATGTTGGGTATAGGGAAAATATTTTCGGAAGTCATTCTCTTAACCTCTATATAAATAATACAGAGGCAGTATCACCCATCCCTTTTCGAGCTAAGATTACAGGAACAGAATACAGGCTCTAGCTAAATGCCCATTTCAATAATTCTTCAACCAATCACTTAATTTCTACTTTTGCGTCTTGTGATACCTATAGCATAAGGCTAAAAGAGGACCCTTGGTTGATCTTCTAAATGAAGACTTGTTGACAAAAGAAAAAGATTAAATGATTAATGATAAAACCCAAATTTAACAGATTCTCATAACAAAATGTAACTTCAAACAAAATAACAAAAACTCACAGAAACGATAATGTATGAGAAAAAAAAAAATAACATTTTTCATCAGATGTATCTGAGAATCACTGCTTTCACAAAAACAATGAGATTGAAAACATACATTCATGAAAGCCATATAAAGCAACAAAGAAAAACACCAATGGCTTGAAAAGAATTGCCTAGTAAGTTTTGAATCTTAACAATGATTGAAGTTAACCTTTGAGATATGTACACCAAGGTTGCGATGAACCCCAGAGCACTCGATACAAAGCAAAACACCCAGGTTCAGTGAAGCCCAATCTGGTTCAGGTGAACCACAATCAGCACATACATCATTTCCAGGAACTTTCCTCAGCAGTTCAAGAGGACTCTCCTGCTTTCCATGCGTCCTGCACCCCTGAAGACCTCTACTGGAATGGTCACAAAGACCTGTACCATAACACCTTTGTGACACATGATCATCACCTAGTGTATGGTCAAAATCAGTAGAACTGCCTAGGGAGCTGCTTTCACTGGCTGTACGCTGATGCCCACTGCTCATTGGACTGAAAGGAAGCCTCTGACAGAGAACAAAACTCGGATATTAGGGATGTGCAAACAAAAATTCCAATTTAGAGCACTAAACCAAAAAAAGAAATTGCAAAATTAAAACAAAATTTTCTACAAGGAAGCAATACATCTGTTTTGTCGAAAACATATTCTCCTAACCTGTTCTGGTAACTGAGAACTCAGAAGTGAAGCAATTACTCCTGTAATTTTTTCAATCCAGTCCATGCGATCCATTGCATTCTCTGCCTGAATATGACACAGAAGAATCCAAACACACAATCATCAGATTCCTGGTTAAATGTATCTATTAATACGCTGTGCACTTTTAGTTCCCATACATTTTCAAAAGCATATATCCAACAACATGCCTGGAGAGTATAGCTCTTTGTTGGAGATATTATTGTGAAACAAAATCGCAGATCTGTCTGTTCTGCATCCACCTTAATAGTTGACGTAAGTAGATTTACAGTATGCTTTGCAATAGCCCTCTCATCGTGTGATGCTCCATGGTGATGAGAGGAAAGTAACCGGCCAAATAAACCAGATACATGATCAGTTGCATGGTGACCTCTCTGTAGAGAATGATGATTTGTATTTCCCTGGCAAAAATGTCCAATGATCAATTCAGTTAACAAATTTTCTCCTCAATCAAATGGCATGAGCTGAACCACTTCAATTCCTTAAATTTCAAGGAGACCCAGGTTCAAATCTTGCCAAATGATGTATGCATAATTGCCAAGCTATTGTAATACTACTGTATAGTCATGATTTAATATGGATGGGGCCCGTTTCAATCCCATACAACTGTTAAAGAAAACAAATTTTCTCTTCAGGCAACAAAAAGTATGATAGTGTTAACTAAAAGAAATGGACATGATGATCACAAACTCAATAAAACTATCATCATTCCTACAGCTATGAATGATTTACGGAAAAATAAACTGCGAATATGACTTACCATTTGTTTTCCCCAATGTTTGCGGTAGTAGTACAACATTCCACGACTATCAAGAACAAAAAACCTCCTCTTCCAATCACCTCTCAGATTTGAAGAACGTTTCGATAGGTAACCTTGCCTAATTGTTTGGACCTAAAATACAGGATCTCTTGTTAACATAAGTTTTAAAACCAACTGAAAATCGTATCCAAACTAAAGCCATTTGAATATGTTTTAAAAGTGGTCATCTACCCATTTGAAGTCACAAATTCAAGATAATTATATCCTATTATCACCTGTGAAACTAAAGCTGCCATGAAGGCATCTACGACTATTTGAAACACCTAAAAGTCTACCATTTAAACCATGAATTTTGTGTTATGTTCGAAAACTAAATCAAACATAAGGGGCAAAAAAGAGTCAAGCTGAAAGTTCAACACATATTGGCAGGGGCTACCTTTCCTCTTGCAGTTGATTGCATAGCTGCTTCAATCATCTTATGCGAACTTCTTCCTACAGCCTGAATACCATCCCCCGGTGGAGAATTCTCTGAACCACTGAAAGAACATCGACTTTCACGATCTATCTGCCTCTTAAATTCCTGCATCCGCTCTGCAAGTGCTGCTTGCTCATAGTTTGTCCTTTCTTTTGATTGTTGTGCATATGCTAATACCTGGTCAAAATACTCAGGTAAAATGTTAAGGTTTACAACTTCCAATAAACATGAATGCAAAAAAATTCAAATGTTCGAAAGCATACACCCTATAAAATAAATTTGTCCATTGTTTTCATAAGTTACTAGACGAATAGAATAGAAAACAGCGTGATCAAGAAAAGAAAGCAACAGCATTTACAGGAAGATGAGAAAATGACAACAAAGATGAGACAAGAACCTTATCAAGGACATAATTAAGAAAATAGAAAACCTGGACAGAAGGATAAAAGTCTAAAGGCATGTGCAAGACAACAGAAGGCTATACGCAACAGAGGGGCTACAGACAGGCCCCACTTATATCCATAGTAAAAGATATCTACTAAACACTTCCCAATGTTTAGAACATGAATACCTTGGGAATGTCAAGACTTTTATTCAACTATTTGTTCAAACTTCAAACCATAGTAGAGAAACTTGATCTCGGTGCAGACTCGGCAAGGCAAATTTTGGACTCGGACTCGGCAAAAAAAAGAACAGACGAAAATGGAAATTTTCATTGGAAAAAAAAAAAATTCATGCATATCACAATTAATTAACATTTTACAAATCCAAAATTAATACTTGAAGCGATACAACCTTAAACTACACATCAAAGTGACAAAACACAAATTAATATAACTGCTGGATGGCTGTTAGATTCAGTCTTGGAGCACTTCAAGGACATTTTGTGCTTCTTCAAATGGCCTTCAATGTAACTTGTCTTCCTTAGAAAGAAACCTCAAGGACATTTTGTGCTTCTTCAAATGGCCTCTTGCTATTTTATGTGCATCTTATAAATCTCACTGGGATTGAGAGGGCCCAAAAACTTTACTGTTCCAATCTTTCACGTCTTATTCTTGATGCCTTTGAGTTGCCTCAAACATGGTGAATGTTTCCTGTGTTGGTTAGGATTTCAGAAGCATTTGTTTGTTCCTAGGCCCAGTGGTTAGATGAATGTTCTAGAGAATGTATGTTACAGGGAAGTGCAAAGAAATATTTTTATTGATTAATGAAGATATTACACTTTGCATGGGGTGGAACATATTGCCATGGAACTCCATACAAAATTGGTTTAGATTCCTCTTGATATTGTCTACCCTTTTGGTCTCAACTTCCATTGTTGATCTTCTTTGACCTTATCCCTGTACTCTGCTGACTAATTTTTCTTTTCTTTTCATCTTTGGTCCTTTGTAATCAGGTGGGCCTTCTGGCATTAGCCTTCCTTTTGGTTCTTGTTTTTTTTATCTCAAATGTAACTGCTGGGCGACTGTTAGATTCTTGAAAATAGGAAAAAATTGGGTTTAGGCCGTAAATGAGTGTTTTTTTTGGGTCTGATTTCACCTTCTCTCTGCTCTCTCTGCAAGTGGAGACAGCAAAAAATGAGGCCAATTTAAGAGGAAAAAAAAATCTAATGCCGTTTTTCTGTGTTTTTGCCACCACAGCCAAGTTTTTTTGTGAACTCGCGAGTTTAAAAAAAAAAAAACTTATCCAAAAAAAACTTGTGTGTAAAAAAAACACTCGGCGAGTCCAGAAAAATTCGAAAAAACCTGGGAGGGCCAACCAGAGCGCGGACTTGGGTTTCATAACTATGGTTCAAACATTAGATTTTCACTGTTTATATTGCCCTTCAAAGAATTTAAAGAAACTGGGTTAAATCCACCACACAATCTTTATTCAGATATTTCACAATGCAAGCAACAAAAGAAAACCAACCTGGTGAATGTACGGTTCCATCTGGTGTAGCAACTCATAACCCTAATGATGTGCCAGGAACAAAACACAATTAGCTGCATACTAAAGCAACAATCCATACACAGGAAATGGCATTCTCCTACTGCAAACCTTGCTTGTGCAAAACTTTAAATAAGTAAATCTCTTAGATCTCATCGGAAATATATACCTGCTTAAAATAACGTAGATGGGCGTCCATTGTTCCACTAACAGCCTCCAAGAATTCATACTTTTTCTTCGCCTCAATATTTGAAAGAGTACTGACCTATATTTGATACGATGTACTTGGAGACTTCAATAAACAGTTCACTCCACAGCAAAAGTACAAATTGCAGCAATAATTATATCTGAGGGGACAATAGATTTCAAGCCCATTTTAAATATTACGAGATAAGTGCGCAAATTCATACATACTAGGTTGAAGCGAGCTTGTTCAAATGTTGACCGTGCATTTCGTAGTTCCTGCAGTGACAGTTCCATGAGTTCAGCTCTCTTGTCAGTTAACTTTTGTACTTCATGAACATTTCTTACTTGTCTATACAGGAATCTACTGACTATAACGTGTCCCTTTCTTAATCATAATTATATTAATGTGGGAGTTGCATGCAGTTATTGCCTCTGATTTGCAAGACATCCTCGCACAAAATAAGAGGCATGCTGACGTCACAGAAACAGTCAATCTCTGCAACTCTAGTGTACTGGACCAGTTTCTATTATCAACTGTGTCCATGTTTTACCAACTAGTTAAATATATACTGCTGATGTTTCCTCTTCTATCATGTTACTCTAAATTGTGCAATTCAGATACCGCGCCTTTATAAGCTGCCATTGCTGGTTCAAAGTCAAAATGTAAATTCTGATAATGATTGATGACAGCAACCATCATATGAGTTAGGTAAAGAAAGGGTCAATCTCCATGTAATTACATGCAAACATCAAATATAACCATCTAATCTTAGTACAGATGTCTCCTGTAGCAAAGAGTGTAGAGAGTTCCATATTTAGAAGGGTATTACTATTCCAGTTGAAAAGGCAACCAAGCAAGAACTTTCTGAAGCATAATAATTCATGAGCTTCTGGGATGATGTACATAAAGATTATATAGTACATAAGAAAGTAAACAACCAAACAGTCCAATAATTTGAAGTATAGTTTTACTAGAACAAAAGGAGACAACATGATACAAGTTCCCCATCTGTTAACTGCAATCTTTTCTCAGTTAGAAATGCAGCATGCTAATATTAACTTAGAAACTGACTGATGAAGACAGAGAGAACAGATGGCAACAACAGTTTGAAATAGTCAATAAATTACTTTTTCACTGCATGCTGCCAGCAATCACGTGATTCCATTCCTCATATGGTAGGGGGGAAGGGGAAAAAACATATTGTTCTAAGAAATTCTTGATTCACTGTGGATATCTTCACACTTGCACAGAGAACTGTACAAGATCTTTTAAATGATGAACTCAAGCAAGATGCATCCAATGATGACATTATAAGATAATTGTCAAGCTTAAACAGGAAAAACAAGTTGCCAGGTTAAAGTAGAGGTGACACATAAAATGCAGGTGTGCAATTGCCACTCAAGCTCATATAGCAACGGCAAAGCAAATTCTCCCAAAGGTCCACTTCAGAACATTTTACCAGAGTATGATAATGCAGCTCAAGATGCTGTACAGTACTCATATAGACTTTGCTCAAAGTGTTCAACAAACAAGACAATGTATACAAAATAGAACGGTAAAGAAATGTGGTTGCACTAGGAACATGCACACAAAATGTGAATGAAACCACAGTAAAGGAAGTCAAACAAAGAAGTTAGTTGCAATGCATAGTCCTTTACGCCTTCTGGAGTAGCAGCATAAGGAGTTGTTAATCTTAAGTATGTCACATGAAGATAAATAGGACATTGCTGAGATACAAGAAGGATCATAGAAGTGTCTTTAAGCACCTCTCAGGAATCCAATCTAAAGGCTTCTCACAATGATGACCCCTTAGGTTGTTGATATTGAAGCAGGGAATTCTCCCAAAGGTCCACTTTAGAACATTTTACCAGAGTATGACAAAGCAGCTCAAGATGCTGTACAATACTCTTATAGACTTTGCTCGAAGTGTTCAACAATCAAGACAATGTATACAGACTAGCATGGTAGAAGAAGATGGTTGCACTAGGAACATGCACAGAAAATGTGAATGAAACCACAGTAAAGGAAGTCGGACAGAGAAGTTAGTTGCAATGGATAGTCCTTTACGCCCCCTGGAGTAGCAGCACAAGGAGTTGTTGATCTTGAGTATGCCACATGAAGATAAATAGGTCATTGCTGAGATACAGAAGGATCATAGAAGTGGCTTTAAGCACCTCTTAGGAATCCAATCTAAAGGCCTCTCACAATGATGACTCCTTAAATTGTTGATATTGAAACAGTTTTGAGACACATTGAAGCAAAAGGCCAAATACAGTCCATCGACACCTTGCTAGATGTGTGGCTCCAGTTTTTCACTCTTAACTTTCTCTTGGTGAGATTTGAAATTTGTGTATCTGCTTAAAATTTTATAATATTTTATTCATATTATATATGTCATCAACTGGATGATGATGTTTTAAGACTAAATCAGAATATATTTTCGTATATCATTTTTGTTTAGCAAAAAGAATTGAGCAAAGATGCATAACTAAGCCTTTTTTAATTTTAAATTGTGTAATCGTGAATTCCATGTTGCATTGTGTAATTTATTTATTTTAGTGTAAATACATTATTTATCATTAAAAGTTTAATTCCTACACACACATATACGTATACATTTTGTTTTGAATATCTGAGTCTCGTGTCTTCTAAAGTTTAGAGGGTCTCTCTAGTAATCCCTCAAATGCAAACTAATATTAAAAGGAAATATAATGTACTAATACATTTGTAAACAGATATGTCCATGTATATCATGATGCAATAATATTTTTCCAATATGTGTACGTGCATTTATGTCCTTGTGTGTGTTGATAAACAGCTGAATATTAGTTCCTTGCAAATTGCCACCCCTGAAGCCAAGCTGCACCAACACTTTTGGTAACTATGCTAGCCATTACTCAAGATTAAGGATCTCAAGCAACAGAATTATAGGGAATGAGATGCATACTCAATCACATTGTGAGTTTGCTGACAAAAAGAAGGGTTTCTAGAATTTAAGAATCACTTTCTATATTTGTTATACAGTTTCTATTTTGTTCCAGCTTATTAATTATTTTATATGCTAAGGAAACGTCTAATCACTAATGAAAACATTTTGCTATCTTTCATATTCTTGACTGTATTAATTTGACTCATTCAAAATTGTAATATATCGTAACTAAACTGCTTAAGCCAAATCTTGAATAATTACCTCCTCAGCTTCAGCAACAATATCCATTTTTGTACTTTTCCTCAAGGATAGAAACTTTTCACGAGCCTGCAGAAAAAAAAAATTGATCTAAGTCATCAAAAACATTGAAAATGAAATAGCTTTTGAAGTTGAAAAAACATGGTTGAATTGAAAACATATGGGAAAACATATATTCTGGCAGTGTGTATAAACTAAAGTTTCAATTAATATGCAGCATAAACTTTTGACAAGATTATAATGGATGGTTGTAATCAAGAATGCTATGAAAGACATTTCAGCAATGCATAAGCCTTCCCCATAAATGTAGCTTATGTTCAAATTAAATGCTGGCCTATGTTTCAGTCTAGAGATTCAGGATCAGCTACAACATAATTAAGCATGATACATAACAGAGTATCTTTACACTGGATGTTGCCAGACTGGAATGTGTTTAGCAAACACAATGGTAAAATACTTTCTGGGTGGTGGAAAGGAGTTCTTTTATTGAGAGCAATATTTCTACAATTTTAAAATACAAGAAGAAAATATAAACCTGCAGTGAGACCTCAATTTGCTCCACCTGGATCCTACTGGGTGCATCTCAATCACTAGGTATGTTTCTTCCTCATATTCAGTAATAACAGGACATCAAAAGAGCAAGTGCACAATTTATGATTACTAAGGCAGCATTTCCTTCTGTTAACTAGCAAATTCATGGTTTAGCCAAAAAGAAGTTTATTAAAAGTGATTTTATATAATATGAGAGGGCAAACTGTTTACAAAGCAAAAGCAGTAAGGACCAATTTAAGAGATAGAAGTGGCATCCCATCGTCTACCTTTAAAGTTTATATCCTTTCTTTCTGAAACACACTAACGCAAGAATTATCTACTGTGAGAATTAATGAATTCTAATTAATGTTACAAACCAATAAAAGCTCGGAATGAAAACTCTGAAATATTTACATGAGATATGATCTCATTTAGCACAATTACAGTGATTTCACCAACATGTTTATGAATCTTGATTTTCAGGATTCGGATGTTCTAAAATTTGTTACCCATTTGATGCTAAAAGAGAGATCAGGAAACTATGAGTAAAATCAATTAGTCATTTTTCCATTTCGTTTTTCCTTTCCTCCTCAATATGCAATCCAAAAGCTGATAACCATCCACTGCAGATAAGTTCAAGAAAAGAAATAATATAAGCACCTGATCGTAGTGAAGACTAGCTTTATCAAAGCGCTTCCGAACCTCCTGCATTGCAATTTTTCCAACTTTGTGAACAACTTCCCATTCAAATTCTATTTACAAATAAAGTACTCATAATAAAAGAACAAAATAATGGATGAAATCCTCCCCTCACCCAGACACCAACAAAAAGGAAAAAATTATCACATCTTGGGTGAAAAAGGAAAAGAATGAGTTGATTATATTGGCATTCCAATGATAACAAAATGGCCAACAATGAGGTAATTGATTTTATTGGCACGTCCCAATATTATTAAAATGGCCAACAATGTCCTACCACATCTCGGTAATTATTAAAAATGCAGATCACCTGGTTCCTTCTTTGTATATTATCTTGGAACTTGATTTTATCACTCTTGTATGCAAAAAACAACCAGAATTTGCACATTATGACTCCTAAGCAATAGCTTATAATGATCCCGTTCCATGTCTGTCTATGGATAAGTGGCTTTTCTTAGCACCCATTCAACCTCTATGATTAAGTAATTTTATACCCCATGGAAATAACTACAACAATTAAGTTTATTTTTCTAAGCAGACTCCATGGATAGGCAACGTTTAATACTAATCTTGGATAAGAATATGCATATATAAGACAAATATAGGAACAGAAATCAATCTCATCTTTCAAAATGTATTTCCAATGTATACATTATATATTCTCACCGTAGTCACACTATGTAACTCTATGTCCATAACTACCTTGATTTTAATTGCAAGACTTTATAAATTAATATTGACTCACAACACTTAACAATGCAGATTTTGAAAAAATATAGGTATAAAATTCTTGAAGCATTTAATGACTTTTTACCACAACAGTGTTAGGCATGAACATTAAATTTATTCTATTAAAAACATATAATGAAAATAGTAAACATAAGTTTTGTTGAATAAAAGTTAAACAAAATATTGGTATAAAAACCTTGTAGCATGTAATTGACTTTTTACTACGACATCATTAGGCCTGACCATTATATTTATTCTATTATAAAGCACATATAATCAAAACAGCAACCATAATTTTAGTTGAACAAAAGTTCTCATGACGCAAATTAAAAGCAAAAAGACTTTACTGAAGTGTGTAAGAACAAATTCCAGTCTATCAAGCCATCAAAAAGAAGTGAATTTGCTTTGAGTGGTAAGACCAAGTTCTTGAAGAAAGGATTTTCAAAGTATTTAATCATGGTTTGGGTAGACAGGTTGTTATGATTTTCCTCGGAATGATATTAATTTCTTCTTGATTACATGAGTTGTCTTTATAAGGAGCTCATGTCCATAATCTTGATCATTGGAGAAATCCTGATGATGAGACAGAACGGTGGCCTTGAAACATTGATCATTTCGTAAGTGCATTACATAGGCCAATTCCAGAAACTACTTCTAAAAGATTCAATCTATTCTATTAATGAGTCCAGCTTAGTTAATTGGTCACATGCATAGTAAAACTGATTTGTTTGCAAAGAGCCAATTGAAACTGCAAGATAACTCTCCCAGTTAGTCGACAACCAAGTACCATCCATTTCTAGTGTGTCAAACACATGTGCAATCATTTCCATGCACCATACATTGAAAAACTCACAATGGATAACCCAAAAAACAATCATCCTAGGTAATTTTACTTTACTAAAAAGGATATCTTATGTTGTCTAGATACACATACCCATCCATTCTTGGCTCATACCTGACAAGCACCTGTATTGGTTACAAGGATAAAGGTGGTTAAGGCACACCTTGGTGCAGTGGAGCTGGTGCATCGGCCCTCCTATGGCAAAAAAATAGGGACAGACAGAACCGAAAATTTATCACACTCCTCTCTTGCCTAGTGAAAATTCCACTTTCATTCATGCTCAACACCTTTGTAGCTCTATTATTTGCTTTCAGTTTATTTTTGTACTAAGTTTCGCAATAAACATACATTTCAGTTTTCCAGTTTATTACAGGGTACCCAAGTTTAGGTGGTCTGCACCCTGAATTACCCCTGGCACCATTGCACCCACATACGCACATTTTGGGGTTCTGCACTCTAGGCTCTGAACTTGCATCTTGCACACCCCACTCTGCACTCATACAACCCTGACCTAGGTTGATATATATAGTAATACAATTTTTCTTTTTGGTTCTTAATTTTTCACTCTTATTGTTTTTAACCAAAAGGGATTAAAAGAAACTAAGAAAGTGAACGATAAGGAAACATATTTTTCCATTCCTGCATTTATCATATACCATTGTAATGCAAGGGTTAATAACTACATGGTATGGATATCGAGGAAACAACCATTCAAGCAAAGGAAATGAACACCCTATTTGGGGTTAAAATTAAAAATAAAAATATTATATTGGAGAGATTAGTGTGACCTTCAAGCCAGATTCTATAACTCATCTCTCTCTCTCTCTCTCTCACACACACACACACACACACAAAGCATACATTGTTAACACGTCCAAAAGGTGATTAGAAGTATAAATCTAGGTATCGCACTCTAGACTGCAGGAAAAAATAAAGAAATTATATTAATATCGAAGAAAGACAAAAACAGATCTGATGAGAAATATTAAATGCAATATTTCTCATCACATTGATTATTGTATATAATATATTTAGTAATTGTAGGTGCATTTCAGGTAGTTGAAATACCAGCTTAGGGTTTGTTTGGTGGGCGTTTTAAGGGCGCAGAGGGCAGCACAGTACGCAACTGGGCGCACACAGTGTGCAGCCAGGCTGCAAAGGGTGCCAGCATCAATTAACTACAGTAGAGCAGACTCGATCCCACGACCTCTTGCTGCAAGTATACATAACATTTCTTTTCTTTCACCTTAGGGTTTGTTAGGTGGGTGTTTGAAGGGCGCATAGGGATGCAGAGTGCACAACCAGGCACACACAGTGTGCAACAGGGTTACGTTGGGCGCTAGCGGCGCTTATCTAAAGTAAAGCGGACTCAATCCCACGACCCCTTGCTACAAGTATACTTAATAATAAGATAGGATTCAAGCAACGCTGACTCGGCCTCTGAGAAGGAGCAGCCATGACTGCTGCTTCATTGTTCAAGAATCTTGCCAATGGGGCTTTTATGTTTTTCTCCCAGCCGGCCTTGTTTAATCCAAAGGGAAGCTGGGACATATGGCTCAAGCACTTAAAGCAAGACATCCAGGACAACCACAGACAGGTACAAGGAACACCTTTGTACCCAAGTTACATGAAGCTCCTATAGTTGAGGTCCCCCCTGACTTTATCCAAAGTCCGATCCTCACACTAACAACACAAGCTCTTGCATGCAAGTTTGTGGGTATAAGGCCAAGTCCAGCATCCATCCAAAAATGGATAGCATCTACCTAGGGATCTAAAATCTCCAGCTATGAGCTAATGATGGTTGGAAGAGGCTATTTCGTGGTCATCTTCTCCTCAACGGAGGAAAGAAACTCAATCTTCCATGGAGGGCCCTGATTTTTAGGATCAAGCCCTTTATACATGACCCCATGGTCCACAAGCTTTGATCCACAGGCAAAAGAACCAAAAGAAGTTTTTGTAAGTAGAACGAACATCAAGTTTGCATTAAGGTAGCGAATAAATAGTACAAAATGAGCCCGGATTAGTCCGTAACAACCAGAACTAATCAAACATACTAAGGCTAATCGCTTACTTAATGCAAACTTGATGTTCGTTCTACTTACATGGTATCAGATCCGCCAATCGTTCACGCCAGTGGTTGACAGGATCTGACAGATCTGACCGAGTCAGATGCGTCAAAGTCGCCAGATCTTACAGAAGCCGCGAGCGACCTGGTCTCGAGATCCATGCAAGCCGCAACAAGGTTCAACGATCTAGTCTCGAGATCCGTGCAGGTCGCAAAGCATGAAGCTACAGCGACATGGTCTCGAGATCCAAGCTATCCTCGAAAAATGTGTCTCGAGAAATGTGCCAAGAGCGCACGATGGCTCTGATACCATGTAAGCAGAATGAACATCAAGTTTGCATTAAGGTAGCGAATAAATAGTACAAAATGAGCCCGGATTAGTCCGTAACAACCAGAACTAATCAAACAGACTAAGACTAATTTAGGTGGCAGTTAACAACAGAAAGATACCCTACCGCCTACTAACAATAGTGTAATAACAACATAGATAAAATCTACTATACGCTAACTGTTTCTATATGGGTCAGGCTCCCACTCCTACCTCTACATTTATGGAACAAACAAACAATGGAACTTATAGGCAACACAATAGGCACATTTGTAGATTGGGCTCCCCCAAAATCTAATAATGCAGTTTGTGCTAGAATGCGTGTGCAAGTGACTCGAAAAAAGGTCTACCAAAGAGTATAGGAATCAAAGTACTTGCCTGGATCCACACACATCCACTGCACATTCGCTTCAAATGCATCTCTTATCATTAGCATGGGCATTTCTCTAGGAATTGTCCAGCCAAAGCTCAACAAGAAAAGAAAGCAAAGGAACAGGAATTTCAAACTCTTAGAAGAAGACAACCAAGGAGATTCAAAAGCCAAAGGAGGAAACCAAAACAAATAGAAAAGCAAAACACAAATAGGTACTCTATTTGATGAAAAGAAGAGGAGAAGAATCCTCTAGAACAACAATCCCCTAAAGACATCACAGCACAAAACAAAGGGAAAGCCCCAATGGAAACAGAATCTAAGGAGGAAGTTGAGGACACACAGACAAGAAAGGACAACCCCCTAGAAGATGAGAATGAGGAAGAAGTAGAGGAGACTCAAGTTGCAGTGGTCACCATCCCTGGAGGTACTCCAACAACTAGATCCACGACAAGGGGTAGGAAGACAAATCAAGAGACAAGAACAAAACAAGCTAATATGGAAATTCAGAAGAAAACTCAAACAGTCTTGGACTTCTCCAAGACTAAAAAACAACCAAAAAATGAAGGTCATCTCCTGGAATGGAAGGGGATTAGGTAGTCCCCTAAAGAAAAACTACCTAAGATCTTTAATAGATCATAAAAATCCATATGTAGTCTGCATGCAAGAGACAAAATTGTCGAAGCAGACAATCAAACACTGAATGATACAGAATCTAGAAAAACTCTGAGCTGGAAGCAAGTAGCTCAAGAGGTCCCTCTGCTGGACTTGTCCTAGCATGGGACCCCAAGATTCTGACATGCATCAACAAAACCACACATAACAACTGGATAGCAGCAAAGTTCGAATTGCCTGACAGTCAAATTTTATGGACCAAACAACATAGAACAAAAAAAGGATGCATGGAGAAAACTTCATCATTGGATAAGAACAGAAAGGCCCACCAATCTAATCATAGGAGGAGACCTGAATGTAACATTAGCTCATTGGGAGAAGAAGGGAGGGGTCATAACAAGAGATCCGACCAGAGAATTAGTAGAACAGATCATAGCTGAAGAGAACCTCCAGGATATAATTCCCAAGAAAGGAAAATACACATGGACAAACAGGAGAGCAGGGATCCAGTTTATTGCTGAAAGACTAGACAGGTTTCTAATACATGAGGACATAGTAGCCAGACACCCACTTATATCCAGCAATATAATCCAAAATTCTATTTCAGATCATAAGCCCATACTGTTGGACAGTGGTGATCACAATCTTGGCAAAAGGAAACTCCCATTTAAATACAATCCTGATTGGAGGGACCAAGAAGAATTTGGCACCCTAGTGGAGAACACTTGGAAGCAGCAAATTTCCTCGGCCAGCCCACAAGTGATATGGAAAAAGACAATCTCCAATCTGAAAAAGGACATCAGAAATTGGATCTCACATAAGCCTAGACCAACAACCAGGAAAGAGACACTATTACAACAAATGGAGGAATTGGAGACTGAAGTTGGTGATCATCCCCCTCTACCACATCAAGAAGAAAAGAGGAGGCAGCTGAATCAAGAACTTGAAAGTGTATACGGATCAGAGGCACACTAGTGGCTTCGATCCAGAATGACTTGGCTACAAACCGGGGACAAAAATATCAAATTCTTCCACCACAAGACAATGCAACGTTATCAAATAAACACCATCAGATAAATAAAAAAAGAGGGAGCCAGGCATACAGATCAGACAATCATCAAAGATATAGCAAGTGAACACTTCTCCTCGCTGCTCAGTAGAGCTCTAGCCAATTGCCAGGCAAAAACTAAACTTTTAAGCAACATCCCCACTAATTTGGGAGAAAATGACAGAGAAAAATTGTGTGCAGCAGTAAGCTCCAGATCCAGATGGCTTCAACACCAACTTCTATAAGCAATTCTTCCACCTCATGGGAGAATATCTTCTAGATATGATTGAAGAGGCAAGAACAAAAGGTAAGCTCTCAGGAGCAATTAACTCCACGTTCTTAGCTTTAATTCCAAAGGAAAAAGATGTTACTACATTTGCCATATTCAGGCTTATTTCTTTATGTAACTCATCTTATAAAATCATGACCAAGCTAATAGTATAGAATCAAAAAAAAGATAAACATCCTGATAGCTGAAGAACAAGGGGGCTTCATACCAGGGAAGCAAATTTATGACAACATCATAATGGTCCATGAAGCCCTCCACACTAGTGCCAAGTCAAGGAAGAAAAGGATTGCCATAAAACTAGACATGGCCAACGCTTTTGACAAAGTAGATATCAGTTTTCTGAAACAAGTTTTGACCAAATTTGGCTTCCCAATCCAAATGATAAACTAGATTGGAGCATGTATAGATGGCCCTTGGATATCTCCCTTAGTCAATGGCGAGCCAGCAGCCTTCTTTAAAGCCACTAGAGGATTAAGACAAGGATGCCCACTTTCACCATATCTGTACATTATACTAGCTGAAACTCTAGGAAGAACTCTAAATAAACTGAGGGACAAACTGATCACTGGTGTCAAAGCAACTACAGGGTACAGGTCAGTCACCCATGCCCAATTCGCTGATGACACAATCCTTTTGGGAGAGGCCTCCAAATCAAATGTGAGACATTTTAAAGAAACATTAGACTATTTTACTTCAGCTACAGGGGCAGAGATAAGCAATCAGAAGAGCAGGTTCTTCACAATAAACACTTCAGATGCAGAAGATAAAGGCTTCACTCAGATCCTGGGATTCAAAAAAGGCACTGACCATACTTTCAAGTATCTAGGTGTCCCAATGGGATTCCAACTAAAAACAAGAGAAACTTGGAACACAACCATAGAAAAGGTAGTTAAAAGAATACAGTCCTATAGCAATGGATGGCTAAGTCTAGCAGGGAGGACAGTTCTAATCTGTTAGGAAAAACTTCAAGATTTATACCTGCAAGAGGAAGCACAATAACAAAAAATATAGAACATAGAAACAGTAACACAAGTGACACAGAGATTTACGTGGAAACCTGCAATGTGCAGGAAAAACCACGGGGCAATGGCAACTTCTCTTTTATTATTTTCAGCAAAATTTACATCCACGTCTTTCAACATTTTCAACAACCTCTACACTTCACATATGCAAGGGATCACATCCCTTTTATAGAGCTGAAGGAAGACTCCAACTGTTCATTTCCTCTCCCAACAGAAGCCTCCAAAAACTGTTTGTTTCCACTCCCAAGGAAAGCCTGAACCTCTTTGTCTTCCATGTTAGTCATCTATCTAGACGTCTGCTTGGTATGATGTCTACTTGGCATGACGTCTACTTGGCTAGATGTCAGGCCTAGACGTCTACCAACCTAGACGTCTGGCAGCCTAGACGTCTGGCAGTCCAGACGTCTGGCCTAGACGTCTGGCAGTCCAGACGTCTAGCAGGTCAACTGCCTAGACATCTAGCAGGTCAGTTGCCTAGACATCTAACAGGTCAGCTACCTAGACATTTGGCCTAGACGTCTAGTAGGTTAGCTGCCTAGACGTCTGGCCTAGATGTCTAGCAGGTCAGACGTCTAGTCTGTTGCCTAGACGTCTAACCCAAACGTCTACCCAGACGTCTAGCAGGTCAGACGTCTAGTTGACCTGCTTCCTGTATACTGTCTTCATACCTAACATTCTCCCACTTGAAGTCAGTATTCAGGAATTCTTTTGCTCAAAAAATTTCAGCCAGTGCCAATTGCCCAATGCTGCCCTTGTTACTTTTTCAGCAAGCCCAGAGAAGTTTTGCACCACTCAAACTTCTCTATCTTGACCGGCTTTGTAAGCATATCTACAGGATTCACTTCAGTGTCGATTTTCTACAACAGGATCCTACCTTCTTCCACCACATTTCTAATAAAGTGGTACTTGACATCAATGTGTTTCATGCGATCATGGAATGTTGGATTCTTCACTAGCTGAATAGCACTCTAGCTATCACAATGCAGTGTAATTTTCTCCTGCATTACCTTGAAGTCACCCAACAATCGCTCTAGCCAAATTGCCTCTTTGTTGGCGTGAGTCGCTACAATATATTCTGCTTTAGTGGTTGATAAAGCCACAACAGACTGCAACTTGGAAGCCCAACTCACCGCTCCACCAGCCAGAGTAAAGGTATATCCTGTAGTGGACTTTCTCCCATCTCTATCTCCACCATAATCAGAATCCACAAAACCTGTAACTTGCAAATTTGCCGATCCAAAGGAAATGGCAACATCTGAAGTGGCTCTTAAATATCTGAATATCCCCTTCATCGCATTCCAATGCTCCTTACCAGGATTTGCGATGTACCAGCTAACTACTCGCATTGCTTGGGCAATATCCGGTCTGGTGCTCACCATGGCATACATGAGGCTTCCCACTGCTGATGAATACGGTACACGAGACATGGTTGTCTTCTCTGCTTCCGTTCTAGGACACTGGTTGGAAGACAACTTTAAGTATGGAAGAAGTGGGGTTCTAACTAGTTTAGCATTCTGCATATTGAAGGGCTGCAGAAATTTTTTCACGTATGACTTTTGACTTAACCAGATCTTTCTTCCTTTTTTGCCACTATGTATCTTCATCCCTAAAATTTGGTTTGCTGCTCCTAAATCCTTCATTTCAAATGTCCTAGCCAACTAAGCCTTAAGATCAATGATTTTCTTCATGTTGGGGCTTGCTACCAGCATATCATCAACATACAACAGCAAAATAATAAAACTGCCATCGTCAAACCTTTTATAGTATGCACAATGGTCAGCTTCACTCCTGCTGAAACCTTGGCTCTTCATGAAGGTGTCAAATTTCCTTTACCACATCCTTGGCGCCTATTTGAACCCGTACAGGGATTTCTTCAGTCTGCAAACCCAATGCTCTTTGCCTCTTTCTTCATAGCCCTCACGCTGATTCATATATATCTCTTCCTCGATATCACCATGCAAGAAAGCACTCTTTACATCAAGCTACTCCAATTCCAAATCCTGTGCAGCTACGAGTGCAAGTAGGACTCTAATAGTAGTCATCTTCACAACTGGAGAGAAAATTTCATTAAAGTCAACGCCTGACTTCTATGCATAGCCCTTTGCCACCAAGCGAGCTTTATAGCGTTCCAACAACCCATCGTTGTTCTTCTTCACCTTGTACACCCACTTGTTTCCAACAGTCTTTCTTCCAGGTGGGAGATCCACAAGTTACCAAGTTTTATTCTTTCAAAGTGCCTCGATTTCCTCCTCCATGGATTTCCTCCACTTTCTTGCATTTTTAGACTCTCTAGCTTCCTAAAATGAACTAGGTTCACCATCATCAGTTAACAAAGCAAAAGAGGACTGATACACATGAGAATACCTTTCCTGACACTTTTGTAGACGTGTAGATCTTCTAACCCAATGATCTGTCGGTTGTGGCTCTTGGTCTTGTGACCATTGTGGATGCTCTACTTCCTGTTCTACTTTCTGTTCTGCATGCTGATCAAAAACTTCAACATGTTCATCTTCACTCGATTCTACTTCAACAGGTACAACATTAGGATTTTGCTGTACCTCCTTCCTTTGCATGGATTTTTCATCAGCAATTACATCCCGACTAATAAATACCTTGTGGGCAATAGGATTCCACAGTCTATACCCCTTCGCTATATCTCCATAGCCGAGAAAAACACATTTGCTTGACTTCGGGTCAAGCTTGGACTTTTTTTCTTTGGGTACATGGGCAAACGCGTCACAGCCAAAGGTGTGCAAATGAGAGTAATCAACTGGCTTACAGCACCAAACCTCCTTCGGAATCTGTCCATCCAATGCAGCTGTAAGTGACCTGTTAATGAGATAAACGGCAGTATTAACAGCCTCTGCCCAAAACTTTTTCTCCAACATGGTTGCGCTAAGCATGCTTCTTGCACGTTCCATGATTGTGCGATTCATCCGTTCAGCCACACCATTTTGTTGTGGAGTGTATGGTACAGTCTTTTGGTGCTTAATACCTTCATGCATACAAAATTTATCAAATTCCTTGGAGCAATATTCACCCCCATTATCTGACCTGAGACATAAAATTGACTTGCCCAAACTCTTTTCTACCCGTGCTTTAACTCCTTAAATTTCTGCAAAGCTTCCAACTTCTTCTTCAAAAAATACACCCACACTCTCCTAGAATAATCATCTATAAAAGTCATAAAATAGATGGTGCCATTCAAGGACTGAGTGGGGACTAGTCCAAATATATCCGAATGTATAAGTTGCAAAAAATCAAAACTCTTACCAGGACTTGCAGTAAACCGAACCCTCATCTGTTTATCAAAAATACAGTGCTCACATAAGTCTAAATTACAAGACTTAATCCCAAAAAGCATACCTCTGTCATGCAGAATTTTCAGGACTTTTTCACTCATATGGCCTAGACGTTGATGCCATAGCATTACTGCATCCTGAACAGAAGTTGTTGTTGCTGCATGGTTTGTCGCCGTATCACCGCATAAACGGTATAAAGTCCCATAAGATTCTCCCTTTGCTACTAAAAGAGCTCCTCTGGTAATCTTGCAGTAGTTGTTACAGAAGGTGACAAAATACCCTAGCTTATCCATCATTTTGATTGAGAGCAAATTCTTCCTCAAATCGGGCACATGTCGCACATCACATAACATCCTTTCTCTACCAATGTCCAGGCTGATCTTTATATCCCCTCTTCCCACAATTTCCAAAGGATGATCATCACCCAAATAGACCTTTCCACCATAGTATGGCTTCACATGTTGTCGTTTCTCCTGAATCTGCTGCACTGGCCTCACCTGATGGCTGATTTTGCTTTTCACCATTCTTTAATTGCCAACAGTCTTTCTTGGAGTGTCCTGGCTTCCCACAATGCCAGCACTTCCCTTTCTGCTTACGCCCTTTAGACTTATATCTGGACTGTTTTTTTACCTTGTTTACTCCCCTCAAAAGATCGACCTCTCACAGATAGGGCTTCATTGGTCGAGGGTTCCAGAGACATTTTTCGCCTCAACTCTTATGCCAACAAAACGGCTACCACATCATCAAATTTAAGAATTCCTGATGATGAATTACTGATGGTCATCACCATATGATCCCAAGTATTCGGGAGGGAACAAAGTAGGGTGATAGCTCTATCTTCATCCTGCATCTCCACATTAAATGAAACCAGTTTACTGATTAGAGTATTAAACTCATTCAAATGATCTACTACGGATGAACTTTCCTTCATCCTCAAGCTATAAAGAGGTTTTTTTAGAAAAACCTTATTTGTTGCTGATTTTGTTTCATACAACTTTTCAAGCTTTTGCCAAAGGGCTTCTGCGGTCTTCTCTTCAACTATATTAAACAAGACGGAGTCCGCTAGGCAGAAACGGATTGTAGAAACCGCCTTTCTGTCAAGTGTTACCCACTCCTCATATTTCATGAGGCTTGGTTTACTCGCGACCCCTTCCAAGGCTTGAGCTTGGTCATTCTGAACCAGCAAATCCTCCACCTTCATCTTCCATACAACGAAGTTCCTGTCATCAAATTTCTCAATTTCGAACTTGGTTACACCTTTTGTCATTGTTGCAACTCCCACTCGCACAAAACCTTAAGCTCTGATACCAGATGTTAGGAAAAACTTCAAGATTTATACCTGCAAGAGGAAGCACAATAAAAAAAAATATAGAACACGAAAACAGTAACACAAGTGACATAGAGATTTACGTGGAAACCTACAATGTGCAGGAAAAACCACGGGGCAATGGCAACTTCTCTTTTATTATTTTCAGCAAAATTTACATCCACGTCTTTCAATGTTTTCAACAACCTCTACACTTCACATATGCAAGGGATCACATCCCTTTTATAGAGCTGAATGAAGACTCCAATTGTTCGTTTCCTCTCCCGACGGAAGCCTCCAAAAACAATTTGTTTCCACTCCTAAAGAAAGCCTGAACCTGTTTGTCTTCCGCGTTAGTCATCTATCTGGACGTCTGCTTGGTATGACGTCTACTTGGCTAGATGTCAGGCCTAGATGTCTACCAGCCTAGACGTATGGCAACCCACACATCTAGCCTAGACGTCTGCCAGACCAAACGTCTAGATGTCTGACCTAAACGTCTAGCAGGTTAGCTGCCTAGATGTCTGGCCTAGACGTCTAGCAGGTCAGCTGCCTAGATGTCTGGCCTAGACGTCTAGCAGGTCAGCTACCTAGACGTCTGGCCTAGACGTCTAGCAGCCCTACTGCCTAGACGTCTGGCCTAGACGTCTAGCAGGTCAGACGTCTGGCCTGTTGCCTAGACGTCTGGCCCAGAGTCTAGCAGGTCAGACGTCTAGCTGACCTGCTTCCTATATACTGTCTTCATACCTAACATAATCAAATCAGTCATAGCCAGCCTCCCCATCCACCAACTATTAGTATACCATGCACCCAAGTACATACAGCAAAAGTTGGATGGACTGATCAAACACTTTCTATGGCAGGGAGGGAAGCAAAATGATAAGAAAAAATTCCATTTAGTAAATTGGGAAGCCACATCAAAGCCCAAAGAACAAGGAGGACTGGGATTAAGGAAGGCAGAATTGGTAAGCAAAGCTCTAGGTGCCAAGCTGCTATGGAATCTGATCACCCCTCCCACCTCTCCTTGGAAGCAGATACTAAAGGATAAATACACTGATAACTCTTCTGGAATGCAGCTGCTAAGAAGTATAGACCACAAACCAGGATCCTATTGGGCAAAGTGTCATGGCTACCTGGATATGGACAACTAATCAACGTTTGGGAGGACCCAATCCTGGGATCCACACCACTCATAAGTAGATGTCCACAAGACCTCAAAGAAGAACTACAAAGCTTAGGACTCCACAAACTAGGAAATCTTATAGAATGGGAGGGAGGACAATCCAAATGGATTGATCCTCCTCGAGCCCAACGTCTGCGCAACATGAAGATGCAGATGGCAGGAATCAAGCCTCACTCCCAGGAAACGTATCAGTTGACATGGCGAGAGATAAGTAAATCAGGTGACTATCAAGTTAAACAAGGAGTTCAACTTCAGCAGTCAGGACAAACAAACAAAAAACTAGCTTCAATATGGAAGTACAGGATCCCTCCAAAAATACAAGTTTTCTTATGGCTAGTACATCAAAACAAGATACTTACAGGAGAAAATTTAGAGAAGAGGAACATCATGGGTCCTCATGTCTGCCCAAGGTGTCTCCAAAACAATGAGACAACAAGACACCTATTCTTTGAGTGTACAGCAGCAATCCAGATTTGGATAGAAGTCTCATCTAAATTCAGATCAGCTATCTCAGGTAACCTGAATCCAGAGAATTGTCTTAACAGGTGGAGTAAAATGTACAGATGGGGGATAAACGGCAAGCATCTCATAAAGCAACTATGGGATTCTATTCCTTTCTTCGTAATTTGGTACATTTGAAAAGAAAGAAACATAATTGTCTTCGAAGACAAGAGGACAAGAATCAGAACATTAGTCAATAGAATTACATGGGAAATAGCACTCCACACAAAAGTAAATTATAAGAAGAGACAGAGCATCAGGAGCCTGACTGACAAAGAAACAGAATTGTTGGAAAAGTCGGATCTCTGACATCAGAATCAATGCTAGCCCGCCAACATAATGTATCCTGCTCTCTTTTTTGATGGAGTTTCCAAGGTTCAAGTCTGTTAAGTTTGTTAAGAATTTGGGTTAGCATAAAAGTTATAGTCTATTGTGAGCTGTATCAGTCTATCTGTTCCAAGCTCTTAGAATTTTGTATCAGCTCCAGCCAGAGAACATCTGCTGTCTAGAAGCAGAATAGCAAGGCATGTGACTGTATATCTGAAAATTAATATAAATCCTTTCTTTTTAGAAAAAAAAAAATTGTAGGTGCATTTAATAATTCGAGTTATGCGTGTTCTTAGATAAATCCTCTAGAAGTTTCATTCTTTTTCTTTTCCAACAAGCTTCTATGTACATCTTTTCTTGGAAGCTTCCTTTTCTAGAAGCTTCATCTGTATTATTTATATATACGAAACATAATGATCCTACTGCATATACATTTTCAACAATCTCTTTGTGGGCTCATATCAAGCTCGATGGGATTCAAAAGATACATCATGTTACAATAGCAAATCAGAAATGTAAAAAAGGATTCCAACACAAGAATAATTGAAATTATAAAAATAAATAAATAAAAGAAAAAACAAAGAAGTAAACCCAATAGAATAATTCCTAGATAACTCAATCACAAGCACAGCAAGTTTCCTCTATGAGCAGATTCTGGTAAAGGACAAAGAAAATGATGTAAACCTCATGGCCAAAATCTGCAACTTTCTACAGCAGGAGATGTCAGCAATTTTATTTATGACATTCAAGAAAGCTATATCAAGGGGGTTATGACATCGATAGAAACACTAGAAAGGGTGTTCATCTTTGACGAAATCATCATTTGCTGATCAAGTGACATAAGAGGCCACATCATCAGAGCCACACAAGTAGGTGACATTGCATGAGGTATCAAGGGCTCCTCTAGGAATGATATCATCCTAGGTGATTATCACTGGCAGGAGCTACGAGGCTAGTTTATGTGTAATGACTTCAGTGTAAGTCAATCTTCTGGTGGTTCAATCCCAAACCTGGTTCAATCTTCAGTGTAATTAGAGTTTTACGGTTTTCACCATTTGGTTCCCAAACCTGACTTGATCTTCCTTTTTTGAGTTTGCAAGTTGGGTACTGTCATTTTGGCTTCAGATGTTATCCAGACTTTGGTAGATCTGTAAAAGTCCAGATTGTTCCAGACTCAAAGTTAAGTACAGGTGTGGAAGCCAACCAGAGCTAAATGGATATGTTATGAAATCAGCAATAGATCTTGCTCAGCACAAGAACCAAAATCAGCAAAACAAACAATGAAATAGGTTGCCATGGTTGACACCTTGAACTGGTATGTGGGAAGGTGAATCTCTTTGCCAGCATTGGTAACAAAACAAGCATGACGAACATCAGCATGTCATATTATATGGATACAATTAGGCAATGGTATTTTCGGGAGTACCTAGCCAAGACGGCAAAACAATATAAGGCATGAGATGACCCAAAGTATCAACACCCCAATATTAATCTCATTCAAGCCTGCAGATTCACAGGTTGACTGGCATACAAATGTCAGCTGAATCTAAAATTGAAAAGAAATCCTCACTTCAGATGAAAGAAAGTGCAATTGATGATTACTGATTGCTATCTGTCACTCTCAAGGATGGTAATCCTTTGGTGCACCACAGGATCACAGATTGAAGATGTCCTACATGAAGACAGCGGAGCTGAATTCCCTACAGCACCTAGAGCCCAACAGAGTTGAGGGAGAGCCTCGATCAACTGACCTTCCCATCTGGTTAATGCCCTTTTTGAAAGGATTGTCTAAGATCATTATTTGTAATTTGACAACTTTATTGACAAACAAGATGCAATATTTTCCTGCCAGGAGTAGAAAGGTTTTTATTTTTTGCAGAACTCTGCATGCTATAACCATGGTTTTGGATTTTCATGAATAAGCACACAGTCATGTTGCCTGAGAATGTCTCTAATGATCCAAACTATAATCCAAAGCTGCCAACTGTTTCAAGATGGAAGCACATTCAACTGAAGTCCCCTCCTCAAAAACTGGAATAATTTGAAAAGGAGACTGCAGCAAAGTCTAAGACAAAGTTGCAACGAGTTGAGGAAGAAGATTCCAGTGAAGAAGAGGATGTGGATCTCTTCAAAGAACATGATGAATATGAGAAGGAGGAAGGAGGTTCAAACAATAAAGACAATGTTTCAAAGATGCGGAACACATTGCCCAAGTCACCTACCTCTCAAAACTACCAATTCAGGAACCAAAACTATAAAGTGTATTCCCCTCCTGTTGTTAGTTTTGACTATGAAGATTATTTGAGTACATTTGCATGTGATACCTGCATTCCTCTTTCTACCCTCCATTTCTATTTTTGTCCCCATGCCTCCAGTTCCACTTTCTATTGATGTTATTAGTCAGCATATATTGTTTAATGTGTGGGTCATATTTGATTGGTTGACCAAGGTTCAGGTTGTTCCAACCAACATACCTGAAATGCCCTGCCCATATGATCATGTTCCAATGCTCATGGAGTTATTTCTTGGGAGCCTTTTTACATATTCTCCCCAAGTCATCTTGTTGTTCATACCTGGTAAGTGTACATTTATTACACAAGTAGTTCATAATAACATATTTGGACTCAATGTCGAATCCTTCACTTGGAGGTGGAAATTGTAATTTGATATTCATTCATGACTTCTCATGGGCGTTGGTGTAATGTAACACTTTCCTGGCCCTTTCAAGCTGTGTTTAACAGGAGATGCTGCTAGTCAACCCCTTTGGCATCCTTCGTGATCAACCTATGGTTGGCTTATATATGGGCCATTGGAAATATTCTTTAATGTTTTGTAACGCGTAGCTGAGATCAACTTTTGTATTTGTCACCACCTTAAGCTATATAAAAGCATCTCATTTGCCCGTCACAGTCATCCCTTGACATAGCCATTACTCTTTAGCAATGTGTACCTTATCTCAATATTCCTCTATCTTATTTAGAATACTTTGGGGTGATGAATTCTCCAACAAGAAGATTCAAGTTTATATCTTGAGGAGAAAATCTAGGATGTTCCAAAATTTCATGATAGTGGATAAAGAGTACATAAAGAAGTTGAACAATTTGAGAATGGGCAATGCTGGTGAGTTCAAATCAGCTGAATTTCAACAATATTGCAAAGCACATGGAACAAAGAAGCAACTTGCATTGACATAAACAAACACCACAACATATAGGAGTTGCAAAGTGCAAGAAGCACCATAGCTGAGATAAGAAGCATAATGAAAATTAGAGGAGTTTCACTAGGTTTCTGAACAAAAGCCAAATCTACAATTTTCTCCATTCTTGAGTTAGATAAAGTCAGCCAGAAGCATTTGATGGTTTGACCTATGTTCATATCAACAAGTTGATTGATGAGAACGTGCGTCTTTCTTACATGCTGTAAACACTCAAGGGCATACAAATTATAAGACTTGAAGTTGGGGACAAGTAGAGATAGGTTTTTCGTCAATCAAAATGGACTTTGCTACTTCAATAAAGGGGAGATAAAGTAGATAAAGAAGAGATTTCAGATTTGATGACAAGACAACTTCAAATCCCCCCACACATCCAAGATGACAAATAGGAAAAATGAAGCACCCAAGTGGTGTCAAGACAATTCAGGACACGACACTAATGTTGGGCACTAATTTTGAAAGGAGGATACCCAACTTACAATTGTAAGTCACAACTTTGATAACCCATGTGACGAATATAATGAAAATTAGAGGAGTTTCACTAGGTTTCTGAGCAAAAGCCAAATCTACGGTATCTAAGAAAGAAGAATCACAGCTGAGATGAGAAGCATAATGAAAATGATAGGTTTTTGAGCAAAAGCCAAATCTACAGTTTTTTACATTCTTAAGTCAGACAAAGTCAACTGGAAGCGTTTGGTTGTTTGACTATGTTCATATCAACAAGTTAAGTGATGAGAGTGTGCAGCTTTCTTAGATACTCTAAACAATAAATTGCATACAGAATATAAGAATTGGATTGCAGGAAATTCATAACAAGTATAGATAGGTATTTCGTTAAACAAAATCGCCCTTGCTACTTCAAGAAAGAAGAGATAAAGCGGATGAAGAAGAAATTCCAGATTTTATGAAGGGACAACTTCAAATCCCTACACGCATCCAAAATGACAAATAGGAAAAACGAAGTACCCAAGTGGTATGACAAGAAGACACCAATGTTGGACACAAATTTTGAAAGGAGGATACCCTACTTACAATTGTAAGTCACAACTTTGATAACCCATGTGATGAATATATAATAGTGTCCACTATTCAGCATGAAAGATGGAATGGGAAATCTCTATGCAAGAAAAGTATAAGGCACTGATTAGTTGTAATAGATACATGTAGAAGGAAAGAATCAAATATAGCTAGACTTTTCGTTAGTTGCTAATATTGATACTGTCACATAAGAGTTTACATTGGCAGTTCATTTCAAATGGAAGATGGATAATTATGGACATGAAAAGTTCACTCTTAAATGGATTTTTGAACAAACAAGTTTGTATAGAGCAGCCACAAGGTTTCCAATTCTTGAGAACAACTTGTATGCAAGCTGAAGAAGATGTTACAAGGATTGAAACAGGCACCTTGAACTTGCTACTTCTGGATAAAGATCATTTTAAGAAAAACAGATTCAAGAAGAGCAAGTCAGGCAAAACTTATACATCAAAGCAACAGGACCAGGCACAAAGAATGCTGAGATATAGGCGGATGACTTAATTGTCACAGACAAAAATCTGACTTTGACTGCATGTCTCCAAACAGAATCGAAACAGACCTGAGACGATGTATATTGGCCTGATGAACTACTTCTCAGCAATTGAAACTTGGAAATAGAAAGGTTGAATGTTTATATTATAATTCCAACATGAATAATACATACTTACAGAAATTCAAGATGGAAGAATTTATGAAAACGATGGCACTAATTGATGTTGGACCAAATTGTCAGCATGAAATGATTCAAATCCAATTAGTTCACTATTTAACATGTATCTGGTAGAGAGATTAATCTACTTGACAATTACAAGACGAGATATTTAGTTGGAATTGATATAGATTTATGACAGCACCAAATATAAAAAATTGACTGGCAGAAAAGAGTCTTTTGATATATGTCAAAAGCACAATTAATTATGGTGTGCATATATAAGGAGCTTGGTTTTCCTGAATACACTAAAATTGGGATAGATTTTTATATTACAGAAGTGACTGTAGCACAGTGATGGTATTTCACATTTGAAGGAACATAGAAGAGTAAATGACAGCAAATATTAACAGTAAACAGCATTCACCATTATTACAAGAAAAGAGATTCAGAAGTAAAATGGAGCAAAACTGCACATTGCCATTGTATTCATTTATGAACAGCAAATACACAATCCAAGTACATCAGATCAGCAATATCACAAGTCTACAGCATGTATTCTCTATACTCTATACCAATGATGATGATGCTATTCAAAAATTGTAGGGGATCTATTTATACTACTCCCAGATAACCGAGGCAATTGCCAACTTCCATGTACCTATCCATAACTACCCTTACATGACAGCTCATAATGCACGACATTTTTTTATTTTGCATACTAGAAATGTCTGCCATTTAACACATCACAACAATTTGACAAATGACAAACTTATTTACAATTAAAATTGATTTGTGTATTCGTCTCCATACGCCCCCGTTCACGCTTGAAGTGACACCTGAGGTGGCGCCACATCAGAACTGGTTCCTACACTGACATAAGGCTACACTTTAAACATAGGATCAGCAATCATTTGTTGGGTAAAGACAAAGGAATCAACTGTTTCATCAATACAAAGCAGTAGTTGGCAGGAATACTTGAAGATTTTGGATTAAAGAAGAAATTGACAACATTGTAGTACTGTGATAACCAAAGTAAAGTTCATTCGACCAAAGAATAAATAAACTTCATGCAAAAAAAACATATTAAAATGCATTTTCACATGTCCAAAAATTGGTGCAAATTCACATCTTGAAGTTAAGTTATGGCCTAGATTACAAACTAGAATGCAGAGACATTTGCACCAAACCCTCATGCAAAAGAGAAGTTTAGGTTTAGAGTCATGTTTTATATAAGAAAGTATAGAATGGTCAATGAGGAGGACAAGGAATTATGATCATTTTGTTTGAAGCATTTAAAGTGAATAATTTGATAGATTACATTACATATACATAATGTTGTATTTGAGGTGTCATATTGTAAAGATCAAATGTTATCAATGTATAGATCAGAATAATGGAAAATTTGGAGTACTTGAAGAAAAATATAAGGCAACTACAAGTTTGCTATTAAAATGAATACAATTGAAACCATGAGCAATATTTCATTGTTTTTGCATATCAGTGCTCTATACGAGTTTCTTTCATCTAAAGCTTTTGAGAAACTGTCTTGTAATCTTCAAATATTAACCACAGGTTCTTTCTTACAAAATTCCAGCTTCACATAACTCTGTAATCAAGTACAAATCACTAGTATCTTAATGTACCAGTTTAGATAAAGAACCACGATATATATGATGCATCCGGTCTGTTGTTGTGATCCTTCTATACACACTGGAAACAAAGCTAGAGTATATTTTCCCCGCAATTAGAATGGTCCCAAGTAACATATGCCTCTATTTCCTACCAAAACAGACATTGCTCTACAGTGAACTTTTATAATGAAGCTTTAGTACCTTCACATCTTGTAGGTCAAAATTCACAAATTGATACAACTTGTCATTCAACATGAGCTCCACCTGAAAAACAAATAAATAATGAGTGTATATAACACAATCCTACATATTCAAAACAAAGTGGGACAAGTCTCTTAAATAATCAAAAGGATGTCTAGGAAAGGCAGAGCATTCTTTAGTTCTTTCTATTTATATTAAATAAGAGATAGCAAAAGAAATACCTGGGAACGAAGGACTTCTTTGTATGTCCCAATTTCTCGTAGAGCAATAGTATATTTAGTCATTACAGGGCCTGTAAGAAACATATATGATACTCACACACATGGCAAAGACAGATCATTCTTAACAGAACTTAAGTATAAAGACATCAATTTGCGGACCAAAACTCTAACTAGTCTAAGTGCCATTTGCATATCACCAACACCAAAACTCTCATTAGTCTAAGGGCCATTTACATATCACCAACACAGATCATTTACTTCACGATGTTATCTGGTTACGTCCATGCAATTATGACACTTGATTTCATCCACACACCCATCCCTATTAATGATGTTATATATGCCATTCCATTATTTACCAAGCAATGTTTAAAAAATCATGCAATGTCATCTACCCATTCGTATTTAAGTTTTACTCAGAAAAGTGAAACTAACACAGAAAAACAGTGGGAATAAATCTAACACATCAAGATTGAACTAAAGGCAAAGATCAAATTAGAAATCTCTAATTTTGGATGAATAGCTACTAAAAGCAAGCCTAAATATATGGCATAGACTTCAAGGAACTGAGAATGTTAATCACCACACATCAGATAACCTTATGACGAGATTAAAAACAAGGACAAACCCAAAAGCACCCTCAAAAATAATGGGAATATGCAAAAATTATGAAGCAAGACAGGCTTCCCATCAAATACACTCATCTTGCTTACCAAGTCCATCGAGAATGGCAAAGCAAGAACATCTACAATAAGGACAATATCGTGTCAACTCAACAAACAAGGAAGGAAGGCCAGAAAAGTAATGCAACCCATCACTCATCACCATTTGGGGGAAAATTCTACATCAGGACCATGTAGATTAATAGCAAAGTTGAAAATCTAAAGGATTTGCTATTAGAATAGAAGAAAAATAGTATTTAACTGCAGTTCTTTTAAATAGAAATTAGACTTGAAACTAAAAATAAAACACTAACGAGTCAAGACAGTCAAAAGAACCTAAAAATTCAAAGCCATCAACTACAAAAAGTAGGGCACAATAATATTCATGCGGATTGGGATAATAGCAATCTGGCAAATTTACAAAGGTAGTGGGAAAGATCTTACAAGAACATCAAATTCTGAAATATAAGCTTAAAGCAAATAGAGACTTCAATGAAGAATATTCTCTAAAGGATCTCGTCTGACAAAGGCACATCGGTTGATTAAAATTGTAAATATTTGTAGGTTGAAATATCTTCATGGTCTCCAACAAATCCACTCTGTGTGTGTGTAAACCATTGCATCATTCCTCCGAACTAGTTATAACCTCTAGATGCCTCACCTTCATTGTAATCGCATTTCCTCAGATTTGGTAGGATTTAAAGAACAATGATGCTAATTTTTCTGACACAATCTAATGCTTCAGAGTGATCAACACCATCACACTTTGATAAGTATAATTTCACAGGCTTTTTATGTGCATATGAACTCCAATTTCCATGCAAATCCTTTGTTCATATTGGCCACAACACAATGAATTTTAATTTTGTCCTCAAAATTTAAATTCATATCAAATTCTTCTTTAGATGTGTTGGTCTATACAAGACAGGCTAGTTTCTTATATAGTTCATTAAATTTGCCGGTGAATACTGCATTCATCTCTTGGCAATATGTTTATAATGTTATTAAACATGTTAATGAGCGACGCCACCGTCGCCACCATCGGTCTTTTATCTTCCCAACCTAGGCAGTGGCAGCTTCTCTGTGTTAAATAAATTTATTCTAAACATTTGGTATATTCTACTACAGTTGAGCAATGGTTGCTTGAACTCCTCAGATTGATGTTCCCTTGTGTCTGATTCCTTGTCATCAACTCTTCATATGGGGTCAGCATCTCGATTTCTTGGTTTGACTTTGATATATAAAGTTGGCTCTGGTTTTTGACTTATTGATTATTTTTTTAATAATGTAATTCATAATATATACTTCCCTTTCCAATTCTCTTCTTTTTTCAACTTAATCTGTAATAATATCTTTTATTTATAAAGAAATTATTAGTGACCTTTTTAAATTTCTTCCAAATTTTTGCTTTTCTTGATATAATTTTTATATAACTCAAAATGCTTTCTCCTTGAGTTTTAAATTGACATGAATTTTTATAAATTCTATAAGACGAGATTTCCTAAACCTTATAATCTTCATATGTCCAGCATAGTCTTGAATTGAAAGCCTACATGCATGCTGCCACAACCTTCATCAACCTCCAATGATACTCACACACATGGCAAAGACAGATCATTCTTAACAGAACTTAAGTATAAAGACATCAATATGCGGACCAAAACTCTAACTAGTCTAAGTGCCATTTGCATATCACCAACACCAAAACTCTCACTAGTCTAAGTGCCATTTACATATCACCAACGCAGATCATTTACTTCACGATGTTATCTGGTTACGTCCATGCAATTATGACACTCGATTTCATCCACACACCCAGCCCTATTAATGATGTTATATATGCCATTCCATTATTTACCAAGCAATGTTTAAAAAATCATGTGATGTCATCTACCCATTCGTATTTAAGTTTTACTCAGAAGAGTGAAACTAACACAGAAAAACAGTGGGAATAAATCTAACACATCAAGATTGAACTAAAGGCAAAGATCAAATTAGAATTCTCTAATTTTGGATGAATAGCTACTAAAAGCAAGCCTAAATATATGGCATAGACTTCAAGGAACTGAGAATGTTAATCACCACACAGTAACCTTATGAAGAGATTAAAAACAAGGACAAACCCAAAAGCACCCTCAAAAATAATGGGAATATGCAAAAATTATGAAGCAAGACAGGCTTCCCATCAAATACACTCATCTTGCTTACCAAGTCCATCGAGAATGGCAAAGCAAGAACATCTACAATAAGGACAATATCGTGTCAACTCAACAAACAAGGAAGGAAGGCCAGAAAAGTAATGCAACCCATCACTCAACACCATTTGGGGGAAAATTCTACATCAGGACCATGTAGATTAATAGCAAAGTTGAAAATCTAAAGGATTTGCTATTAGAATAGAAGAAAAATAGTATTTAACTGCAGTTCTTTTGAATAGAAATTAGACTTGAAACTAAAAATAAAACACTAACGAGTCAAGACAGTCAAAAGAACCTAAAAATTCAAAGCCATCAACTACAAAAAGTAGGGCACACTAATATTCATGCGGATTGGGATAATAGCAATCTGGCAAATTTACAAAGGTAGTGCGAAAGATCTTACAAGAACATCAAATTCTGAAATATAAGCTTAAAGCAAATAGAGACTTCAATGAAGCATATTCTCTAAAGGATCTTGTCTGACAAAGGGACATCGGTTGATTAAAATTGTAAATATTTGTAGGTTGAAATATCTTCATGGTCTCCATGGCCATCATGCTCTTCCATTTGAGACTCCTCAGGACATTGAAGTTCATCATAAACATTGGCTAAATTCAATTGATTTATATGTTAGAACTACTTTGGCTATCATCTGGCATCATATGGAGATATTTCAGGCCCAATTGATCTCTTGAAAGGCCCTGAAATGGCCTTTAGGCCAAGTGGCAAGGCTCCCCTGCAACAAGCAAGGTTCTTAATGTCAAAAAAGTGAAGAGGTCCCCCAAGAACTAACAGGGCTACCCTGGATAGCAAATGGGCCATATCACATTTTCTATGTATGTAGCTTAGACCGAGGCATTGATAAGCCTGATCATCACATTTCCCTCTGGTATGAGGAAAAAGCAGAGAAAATATTTATCATATGTTCTATTATAATTGTGTACTCTAGGTGAGGAAGATCAACCTCTAAAAAAATGCCGATTCAATTGTTACTAATAAGATTTTAGATATCAAAAATTCACTACTTGACCCAAAAAACATAATCTACAAAAGAAAAGATACTAATAATCCATACAGAAAGACGAAACAAATAAGGAATGAATTCAACCCTCGTGCAACAATCATAAACCTTAAACCTTATCAAATGTGTTAATTGGTTGAATACTGCATAACAAAACAAGCATCAACCAATAAAAAATATAGATTCAACAACCTCCAAAAGCTACACCAATTGGGTCATTATGTCCTCCTCCAAACATTTCAATAGCACTAGCAAAGGCAATATCTTCATCATATGCTTCTCCTAATCCTTCCCTGCATATAAACATGACATTATTAGACATGTGAAAATTAATTCCACTAAAAAAGCATTTAGAGATGATGAAATAATCTCAGATGTAGTCAAAGCAACAACATTGTCAACTTCTATCATCACACCTGTTGTAACGGCTCCTAACCACATAAGCAGATAAACTTTTCAAATATTTGTGATATGCTTTTAAAGTTCATGAGCAATTTAAATCCTGATAAATTAAAATGATTTATGGATTATTTTCCACTAAAGCACGATACTTTATTTCAGATAAATAACAACTACATTGAACAAATCTTACCACAATCAAATAATAACCATCACTATTCTGCAAAATTAAGGTGAATATCATACTCTCATTCATCAAAAGCTAAACAACTACATGCACCAAGACCACTTAGAACACAAGTAATATCCAAGTGAATCGACATGTAATGTAGCAACTCAAACATCAGTAATTTTCAATTGCATATCATGGTCTTGTAAAAAAATGAGAGACATATTCAACTTCTATAGAGTGCACTCTAATCAAAAATGTTTTAAGAAGATTTATAGTTTAGATTTGTACATTATAACCAAAAACTACAAAATGCCAAACAGAATGTTTTTTTTGTTGCAAGAAACTGGATTTAAACCAATACATTACCACAGGCAGTAGAAGAATCAACTTTTGGAACGCTAACTGACTTTGTAATTTAGGAAGCTGATTCTCTCTTACCAAACTAAGATTTCCAGTTACAATAAGTTGGCCACTTCAAAATGTAGGTCAAGTCAATTGAGCAGTTAGAATACTAAAGAATAAATGAGTACAAGCTGGGAAAAAACAATTCTAATCATAGTGTTTTCAAATTTCAGGACATGACAGTTAGAAAGAATGATCAAAAACACCTTGGAATTTGGGAGGCAGGCCATGCTACATATCCTGCTTAGCATCTTCAAGGTTTGTTGAATTTATATTATTTGTTGGTGGTGGGTTGGAGGAGGATGTGCTTGGAAAGAAAAAGGTGGGCTCTTTGTAATTGTAAGAGACGATGGATGCTGGAGAGAGTAGTCAAACATAGAGGTACCAGTAACTTGCCTCAATGCCTTTTTTCTACTCAGAGGCTCCGCTCCGTATCTTCCCTTCCAGTTTCATCTACATATCTAGAATAGATCATAGACTCTATGTCCCCATGCATATTATGAAACTCATGTCTTGTTTCCTGATAGATACTTGTCACCTCTGTAGTTACTGGAGTCGCTAAATTTCAAGCAGCTTTTCTACATTGCTGCCAAATTTGAGGAGGAAATCTTGGTCTTATTTGTACTGTTTTGGCTGCCTATGACACATTTTCCCTCAATTCAATACTACTTAGATCCTAAGATAAGTTTCTCCGACTAAAAATGGATCTATCAATGCTGCCATCACCATTGGAGTTGATCTTGGCAACACATAAAGAAGAGCCGGATGCCCAGTTGTATGTGTCCAACTACCTTGTAAAATGGCGTGATGTAGGACCCCTTCCACATGGATGAGTTCAGCTAAGGTCCATCATTAGAGAAGAGTATGGTGATGAGGATAATTACTTGTTTGTGCATTCACTCAAGATGTTTTTAGGCATCTCCTTGGAGAAAGGAATCTGGATCCAGCATATTGACAACTACCTAGCAGCCACTCTTGCTAGGCTCATATCGTGTCAACTCCCTCAGGCTAATTTTCCGTTGCCTTAAAGCCTTAGCTCTATTTAAACCCTTCCTCTTCCAACAGCAAACTTGAAAATTTTATTGTTGTTGGAGATGAACCATGGAAGGGTTTAAACAGATGTGTTTGAAACCCACAACTGATCTATAATAAATGTTCTGAACCTGTCTACTCTAGGGCAAGATAATCATTTGTGCATGCTACATGAGGGCACTTGGTTAAATGCGTCAACATTGCATCAGTGTTTGTCCCTTTGTTTCTAGATAGTTCATTGAAATTTTCAAAACTAGGCCATGCAGTGCTGCAGGTGCTTGGCAGGTTAATGCAATCTCCTTTTATTCTAAGCAGATCAACACATTGCAGGCTCTACACCTACCACTAGGAATAACTATGTTTGGAAATACATGAAAAAGTCATTTTATAATCTTCAGACAGAAGAAACTGTCCAGTTTTTAGAAGTTTCTATAACTCAGTTCATGAGCTTTAAATAACGGCTGCGTTTGCATCCTCCCTGTTAAACTTCGGGTGAGGATCAGTACCAAGTTTATTCCAAATTTGAATCCACCTCTAACATGATAAAGGAGGTTTTTAATATCTTCACCATGTCGTTACTGGTATGTCCAATGTGTGCTTAAGAAGCCTGTGGTAAGTTACATTGGTAGTTCCTAATTAACCCCCAAAACCTCCTGTTTCCAACCCACCAATATTTGGTTTATGGTTAGGTAGAGATAATGACCAGGAGGTCAAGGAGACAGGAGTTTTCAAAAATGATGCTGACAGTGATCAAGTACTGTAATGATTGCAGGTAGGCACCAATGTGGATGGACTAGGCATGCAATTATGATATGTAAATAAAGGGTCTCAAGGATTGCAGGTGATGGGTTGATTTTAACTTCAAAGGGTCCTATGGTGCTAAAGTTAGATACTGCAGTCTCAACACACTCAAACAATATTGTATTATGTACTTGACAAATATGTCTTGACTGTGACTTTAAGGGGGCCTATGTGTAGACAACCACAATGTAAGTGAAGTGCCCCACACTCGTCTTAAAGGGAACATCTATCCAATATTTTGTAGTACTCCAAAAATTAAGATACATCACAACAAAGAAGAAGAAAATTAATGGTGTCAGCCTCTATTAGGCAATCAAGACATTTATAGAAACCCATCATCCTTTCCTCACTAGAGCGTCTACTATTAAAATCATTTTATGCATGAGCAACTTTGACTTTAGTGTTTCCCATTTCATGAGTTTTGGTATCAATGTTGAATTATTGTGTTATGATTATTTTAAAATTAACAAATAATGTCCAGAGTCCAGGAAGACTTAATAACAAACATGTAGACTCCTTGCATGTTATCCCTGATTTTATGGAGACCATAAGGTTCCATATGTTTGCTCGATATTTGTAGTGATCCTTCGTTGCTAAGACAAAACAAACTTGCCCATTTCTCATGACAAAAATTACTTCATTCTTTATTTTTGATATGCCAACATATTTGTGATTAATGAAAAAGTGACACTTGATATAATAACATGTTGGTGGTCCTTGAGAAACCCACAAACTTTTAGAAAATCTCCTCATTCACCATGCTAGTGACGTATCTATGCTAAATAATTTCGTTCCAATTTTGATGTTTGACATGTTCTATAAAACAAAGTATTGAACCCTTGGTCCTCCTCTGAAAATTGGGTAGCTAACATTTCCATCAAAGATTAGAGGATATTTGAGCTTGTCTATTAGTCCTATCTAGAGGAAATTCCTTCATAACTGGATAAGCTTCATCTGCCCTACTTGAAACTTGTAGCAACGAGAATAAATATATTGTAAATGTTTGAAGAACCACATTAACTAGTTACACCCTTCCTCATAGTGTAAGCTATTTTGAGGTCTAATGATATAATTTAACATCTGCTTTATCTATATAACAATTCCAAAATGTTAAACTAACTTGTCTAGTTCAGAGTAGAAAACAAGATCCAATGATTGAATTTAGCCTTTACTTTATCAATCATACCATTCCAATATGTCAATCTAATTTGCCCAGTTCCAGGTAGAAAGCCAAGGTAGCTGATGGTTTAATTTGCTTCCTTGTAGCACATTCAATTTACTGTCACATTGATGTATTATTAAGAAAATTTGAGATCATATTCGAGTTCATTTGCTAACATGACTACTTTTCAAAACTTTAGTATGTTCCTTATATATTTGACTCCTTAAAAGATCACTATATGCATTGCAAGAGTATCATCCGCAGTCTGAAGATCAGTATATCATTCCAGACATGAAACTACAGATACTCAATAGATGCAGTGATATGCATTTGCCTTTGTCAAAAATGTGAGTAAGCCCTTTAGTCAGGATAATAGACAAATTAGACGATAATGTGCGATCCTCCCTTGGTCCCCTTGTGGAAGGTCACACAAGGAAACCCATTTGTCATCACCAAAAAGCAGAGATGGTTATGCATCCTGCTATTTGTTGGATTAGGTCTTTATAAAAACTAAAGCACTCTAAAATGTTTAAAATGAGCAATCCATCACATTTGTCAAAGGTTTTACACATTTTTACAATCATAATGACTCCTAATTACTTGTCAAGTGATATAGACATGTGAATGCCAATTTGGGCATTATCCCGACATTTCTCCCTCACAATGACCATTTGGGAAGACTCCCATATTCCCAAATTAAATCTGTTTGTTTGACACTTTTCATCTGGACATGCTTTGATAAAAATATATCCCCCGTCATATGCTACAATGGAACAACTCAAAGTTAGTTTTGTGAACCATCTCTAATGAAATAGTAATGAATCTGTGTGTTTGGTCACTAGATTCTTGGTGATAGGGATGGTAGACTAATTATCAAAGAGTCGTTGTTCAGTACCAACCAATCCAATATACCCGAAATACTCAAACTTCAGGTAGGAAAACACCATATAAAATTCCTTCACAATAAATAATCCCATTAGATCTCTCAATACAAGAGTTGAACCCCACGATGACAAGATGATATGAGTATCCTATAGATACAATCATATCCAATAACATTTTGGGAAGGTAAAAATTTTAATACACGAGTTATTCATTTGACCCGACATAAATAGCCTATCATTATATTTGTCACATGTTAGTTACTCCATAACCCCAATATATATCATAATATCATCCACCTATGTGCCTAACATTTCTCCCTCATACATAACAATGCAATTTGTAGTCCTTGTCACAAGACAACTCCTAAACCTCTACTCTGTCCTATTGCCCTGCCCTTGTGCTATGATATTCTAGATTGTGTCCATCTCAACCACTTGTGCACAGCTCTCAATATAGCGTCTCATTTATGTGTATCCCTTGGCCACAAGGCATGATTTGTGTTTATCAATTGACCCATCAGAATTATAGTTTTGCAAGAATAGATTTCAATTACTTTTTTCTAGATCACAACTTTGCACAAGATGTTGTTTTTCCTCACTACTCTTCATTCCTCGTAAGTCTCTAGCTTAACAGATTTCGTCATTAGTTATTAGTGAAAAGTTGAACTAAAATTCGTGCCTTGTAGTTCTTTCCTCGAAATCATCCCAAGCATTTGTGTTAATGCACTGTTTAATGTCTTCTCAATTGACTTGAAAACCTTTTTTTTAGTTTGGATGGGTTAAGTTGGTACTAGGTAACTTTTGTTTGGAACTTCAGAGATAACAATATTCTTCCTTCTATCATCTTTTAACTTTAATTAGACAGGCTTGTCTTCTTGATACCCATTTTCATCAAAACTCACATATATTCTAGCATCAACCTTCTTCCTTCTTGAAGTATAAAGTCTATAGGCCTTTGCTTCATCTGACCAGCCCACAAATAGGCATTGGGAACATCTATCATCCAACTTGATCCTAGTCTCCTCTAGAATGTTTGCATAAGCAATGCATCTAAAAACTTTGAGATGCTGAACCAAATGCTCCGATCTAAATATGCTTCAAAATCGTCAGTTTGCCTAATTTGACGGGACTTCTATTTAAAATGTGCAATGCAATACTGACTCTCCTCTTACCAAAAGTCTTTACATGATTGTCTAACACTGTTAATATCTATAACCATCTTGACAAGCATCTTGGGTTTGCTCTCTTCACCTCCATTTTGTCATGGGGTATATTAAGTCTTTAACTATTATTTGATGCCACAGGAATGACCAAAGTCCGAAGTCCTTACACTCATATGAGGTAAACTCTCCCTCATTATGTAACCTCCAAACATTTTAATTTTGTTCCTCTTTCTCAACTAGTTCTTGGCTTCAATCCTTACACTCATAAGAGGTAAACTCTCCCTCATTATGTAACCTCAAAACATTTTGTTCCTCTTTCTTATCTAGTTCTTGGCTTCAAGCTTTTCTTCTATGAAAGCAAAGTAGACTTTCCTTAAATAATAATTAATCCAACTCAATAAATACTTTGTCCTTCCCATAGACAATGTATCCATGGGCACACAAACATGTGTGTGAATCAAAATAATCCAACCACCTTCTTGGCTCTCCAAGCTCCACTTTTGGAAAACATTTCGCTTAAACTCATTGGAGGTAAACTCTTTCCCCTTGTATGAGCTCAAAACCTTTATTTCCTTTCCTCTTTTTTCTCAACCAGTTCTTTGAAATGCCTTAAGCATTACAAGGTTTTAACCTTTTCTTTTAAGAAATAAGTCCTGAATTTCCTTGAATTACTATGCAAACATTTCAAGAAATACATTGTCCCTTTCACAAGCAATGTACCCAGGCCTGCAAATATCTATGTAAATCAGTCCAACTACCTTCTCGGCCTGCAAATAGCAATGTTTATGATTTCTGCCAAATAATATATCCATAAAACATCTCATGACCTTGAATATATTGCAATCTTATGACTAAACCTTGCTATCTCAACACTAATATTCATATCCATGTATTTGGTACAATAACATGGTGTATGCCCTAGTTGTGTGCAATGACTATGGTCCAACTATAGCACTTGAAAGCTTGGAAAACTAATCTCTATTAAATGTGTATTGTTAAATTTCACAAGGCGTTATACTTTGTGTGTTAGTCTTTTGGATACATCATGCATGAGGGATTTGGCTTAATCTTTCAAGACACAATTCGTTCAACAATAGTTACCTTGTGCCCTGTCGAAACTCCTTTTATACTTAAATCAAAAATCAGCTCCCGAAAGTCTTAAGTTCGGTGGCCATAGCGTTGGCAAATGCAACTCCTTTCATGTCTTTTACAGAAGCACATTCACACTTGACCCTTCATTGACAATAACATACATCAACGTTTGCCCCATCAGTTCAATATTGCAAATCCTATCTTTAGTATGAAAACATGTATTTTGTAATTCTTGTGTGCAATGACTATTGTCCAACTATAGTACTTGAAATCTTGGAAAACTAATCTCTAATGAATGAGTGTTCTTAGATTTTCACGAGGTTTTATACTTGTGGGTGAATATTTAGGATACATCATGCATGGGGGATTTAGATTCAATGTTTCAAGACACAATTCGTTCAGCAATAGTTACCGTGTGCGTTGTCAAAACTCATTTTATACTTGAGTCCAAAATCGGCTCCCCAAATTCTAATGTTCAATGGTCATAGAATTGGCGAAGACAATTCCTTCCATATCTTTTCTAGGAGCATATTTACACTAGACCCTTCATAGACGATAACATGTATCAACATCTTCCCCAACAATTTCAAAATTGTATATCCATATCTTTTATACGATAACATGGTATATGATTTAGTCATTGTGTGCAATGAATATGGTCCAACTATAGTACTTGAAATCTTGAAAAATTGATCTCTATTACATGTGTCTTCTTAGATTTTCATTAGGTGTTATACTTGTGAGTCTTAGGTATACATTGTGCATGGGGTATTTAGACTCAACATTTCAAGACACAATTCATTTAGCAATAGGTACCTTGTGCCCAGGCAAAACTACCTTTATACTTAAGCCAAAAGTCAATCTCCCTAAAGTTTGAGGTTTAATGGTCATAGCAATGGCAAACCTAGTTCCTTCCATGTCTTTTCTAGTAGCACAGTCGCACTAGACCTTCCACAGAAAATAACCTCCATTGACATTTGCTTCAACAAGTTAATAGAGCAAGCGTCAAGTGCTTCCTACTGCCAATCATTAAGACTTCTAGGTTCATGTATTGATCAGTCATCTACTACTTCCCCCTTCTTGCCAACTCGTTAGACAACAATGCTTGTGATCACTATCACCCACAAAGGTGAATGCACCATCTCCCCAACAATCTCATGCAAGTCATAGATTGTCTTCATCGCCATCTCCAATTCTATGAGAACACTCAAATATAAGAGTTAGGGACGCAATAATTTATGACACCAATATTTCATCGTTGGTGTGTGTGCACCATCCTTGATAGCCTATCACATTCTTCACGTTCTTTTGTCATCGTATGTTCAACGCTTATCCAAACTTCTTGCAATTGCTCATGCTCAACATCAAGGTACTTGGCCTTTTTCTGCTTTGGCCCTAATGTTAGCTAGAATGTGTTTTGTCCCCATGTCTTATTTAATCCCTTGTTCTAACTAAATTTGAGTAGTCCCATCCTAATTGCTTGGGACAACATGCATCATTATGGTTTCCTGGTCCACACCATTAACATGTGGTTGGAACATTTGGGCTAGTAGCATTAGGGCAATCACGTATAAACTGGGCCCATTGTTGGCACTTGCAACATTGTAAGAAAGATCTTTGACTCGTGTCATACTAAATATAGGTATCTCTTCCTTGGTTCCCTTTATTGGCAATCATTTCAATAGCCCTTCCTAGTGACAATGCCTCCCTTTGAAGCACATGACTTCTCATTTGCTTCCTTCCAAAGTGCTAACATTCAATATTTCTTCCTCTTCATATTCGATTGACACTCTACAAACGAATGCCTATGCACCTCATATATATTACAATAGACGTGCTTCAAACACTGTGCACTAGTATGTCCTACTTTACACAACAAATGCCTTTTTGCTTGTCATCTTTAATTTCATGAAATATTTATATAATATCCTTTCTGAGAAATTCAATCAATGCTACTATTTCCTCACTATCAATATCGCAGTCATTTATCGACAGACTCTGTTCATTGCCAATGGTCATATTCCCTTTCCAAGATAAGCACTTTGCCAATTGTTTCTTAGTAAGATGTGTTTGGCACAACTTGCTAGCTAAGGCCTCAATCAGATCTAAGGATGAAAACACAATTCCTACTCGTCATTGTGTGGTATTCATCTCTATGCGTTAGGTCCCCTCCAAAGGAAGACTTGTGAGAATTTCTAATTAAGTGTGACAAGGAGCCTGTCTTCTTGTTATTCAATTGAAGTCTCTATCTTGAGGAGGGTTTGTGTGGGTGGTGAATAATACCAAAGAGGAAAAGAGTAAAATCTTTTTCCAGAAGTGTGTATGCATCATCCCCTTTTTTAGTCCATTTATTGGTTCCTTCTCCAATTTTCCCAAGACCTCCTTAGCACAACAATTGTAAGATTTCACTTTCTCTATCTTGCCTTGTATTGTAGATCTTTGCAATAATCTCGTCTTCATCACACAAGAGTCAAATCAATTCCTCAAATGTGTCCTTTAGCTTGATCGAGGTGGCATACAATATTGGTAGTTCCATGAAACAATCAATCATCACGCCCAAGAGTGTCACGAGTAATGTGTGCATCTACTTCACCTCATTGTCTTGGCCATTTGCATTCCTACATGGTAACGCACATCCTACACTGGCAAACTAGGTCCTCCTTGCCACCTCTATAGAACTTCAAAAAATTTCCATTGTGTTTCTCTAGCACTTCTACTTGCACATGTATTCGTTGGATTACATGAGTTGCGATTTCCCAAATTTGGATTTAACTGCATTTGAATTGGGTTGGCTAGTGTTTGGACTTTGTTTGCTTATTCTCCTTAATCCTTTGGCGTACAATTGACAGCCTTTGCTAGTTTGTTGATCTACTAAGAGTCTGTGATTGTCATCACATATAGAGTGCTAGATATTGTCAATTTTTGCTATCACACTCACCACTAGATGCACACTACTATAGTTGCTCTTGTGTCAAACTCTCGTTCAGTGCACCACCAAACACACCTCCCTACACTTACTCCTATGTTGGAATCTTGTGCAATCTTGTCTAAGACCCTTGTCTCTTATAGCTTCATCACACTCCAACAATTTTGTAGACAAGCAAAATGATATGTCTGCATTTAGTGAATCAATTTTGGTATTTTGTGTTATTTTGTAATTGTATGCAGTGTTTGGCGAAATGTGCATACATATATTTAATAATAAAAAGTGGCAATGTAATATTGTACGTAATAATAAAGTGATGTTAAGTCATGTATGTTCACAAAATCATAAGTCATAAGTTAGTTTGTCTTGTAGTGGGAAATGTCATGTAAATGCAAGATTAAATGCATATGAAATGTAATTTAGGGAAATGATGAGGTGTTAGGTAGTTGGAGGGTGTAACTAATTTTTGGGTGTATAAATAAGCCCTCCCCTCATTCATTTAGGAGGACGTGGAGGCATGGGGAGCATGTTGGTGAATTGATATGTAGGATGTGGAGGAGCATTGGTACGTAAGAAAGAATGTTGTTGCATATCTGCATAGGGCATAATGCAGTCAGGCTATGGATGCAGTCATGAAGAGGATTCTACACAAGGGTTGCAGACTGTAATGCTGAAACTGTATAATGCCATTGTTAATATAAATCTGTGTATTTATTGTCATCTGCCATTGCTATTGCTATTGTTGTTATTGTTGTCTTTTGTGTATTGTTATTGCTAATGATTGCAGATCTGTAGAATTATTTAAGTAGAAATGGAATTGTGTGTAAGCATGTTAAATTTCATTTCTACATTTGGCGTTGTTGCCTGTACTCTGGTGACATGGAGTTCAAAGAAGCGAAACCCTAGGGAAGATGCGCAACGAGAACACTGGAATGCAGCCAAAGAAGTAGGTGAAGACGCACTAGATTTGTTTGTTGATGTAGATGAAGGGCCATCCAATGAAACGTGCATAACAAATGTGCAGACGGAATGCAAAAATGCAGATGAAGACTCTACAGATCGAGGATTTGCAGACACAAAAGCTTTAGTCACTAACGCAGAAATTTCAGTCACAGACACGGAAATTTCAGTCACAGGCGCAAGATTTCCAAACACAAGGATTGTCGTCGCAGATGTTACTGATGGAGAATCTACAGTCCGAGAATTTGTTGTTTGCCGTCAAAATGACAACAGAATAGGTAGATCAGACGAAACATGTCAGGAAGGCGGAAGGATTGGAAGCAGTCGTCCTAGTGTCGGCAAGACTACTGGAATCAATCAGGACGTCAACAGGACTGATGGAATCAGTCAGAACGTGGGCAAGACTGATGACTCCCTTATGTGGCAAACACATACGACAAAACTCCAGATACATGATGACAACTCAAGGTGACGACTCAATGTTGTGTTGCCAATTCATCACTAAGCCTATCTAGACCCTGAAATCTTATTCCATTATTTGACCAACCACCCACAAGCATAGTGTTTAGACTCTCCCCAAGTTTGTGAAAACTAGCAAATCTATGAGTCGAGTTACCTTGGGTGAGTCTCTCTATAAAATGTCGCATATGTTCTCTTTTTTTATTTAACAAATCTTGTCAAGTTTTCCCCTGAGTTTTGAGTCCGGCCCAAGTCAAGGTCCAAAAAAAAAGGCTCAACCAATTCAGAACAAGTCCAAGTCTCGACACAATGACCACAAGTTTTCAAAATTGGAACATATCCTCAATATTCTTTGATTTAATCCCATTTATTTAAATGGGCATCATTACTTTGCCCTTAATGTGTTGTTTTGGGGCATGTTGCAAGAAACAATAAGTTCCACAAAGTAAGCCAAGGTTCCAATCCCATGGGCAGACACCTTTGTTGCCATGAGAACATCTAGAGGTAGGGATCAAACTTACGGCAATGCATGAGCCTAGGGTCGAGTATAACCATATTATGTAATCAATTCCATGTTCCATGAAGTTTTTGGGATGGAAAAATCATAGAACATTGGGATTGGTTTCTAGCACGTCAAGACGTGTTTTCAAGATACTAGGATGGCTTTTGGACACATCAAGACGTCTTCAAGACAGCCCCCAAAGCGAAGGATGCATTCCCATTGAGCATATATCCAAACCCACTCTCATGTCCTCGGCATGCCCTTCTCACAGGTTTACCTTAACATTCTAGTATAATTTGAGTAGGACTAATGATGAAAATTTGTGTACTCTAGATAGAAGGCCCAAGTTCAAATCCAAAGGGGGGTTAGGGTATCTACGCCTTGTATATAGGTAGCATGAAAGGATGCCTCCCTATCTAGACATAGTGGGCAAATGGGGAGTACATCATGGTCTCCTATGCTCCTGCTGAGATGAGCATCGTGGACATCAAAAGTAAAAGTCAAATATATTTGACTAACTAATTACTAATTACTTCAACCATTCTTTTTGAAAGGTCCAATGTGTTAGAATGCTTTTCATTGTGAGACATTAAACTTGTAAAACAAATTCTCATCTCTTTATTCCTCATCCACAAATATACACTAACCCCCCTTTGCATTTGAACTATATCTTCCTTGTGTCAATATTTCCTCTAATAATGTCCATATCATTCATAATGGAAGCACTTGCATCATAGCTCCAATCACTTCCTATATCTATAACTAAAACCACTTCTTTGTTGATTATTTGAAAAATGACGTGCCATATATTTTTATTATCCCTTCTTATTTGTGCTTTTGGTTAAACACATGTTTGAGACATTCATTAATCACATTCTTCTTTGCTAAAAGCCACTAAACTCAACCCTCACAATGGAAATATCATGTGATACCCACATGCTTGTTCCAATTGTTTGAAATTTCTTAGATACACTCCTCAAGGTTACTTTAACCAATGTTTGTTCACTCACATCTTCACCCATTGCCCTCATATATTAACCACGTTTTGCATTTGTGGGATGAAATTGTTAATTAACTCACCCACTCTAGTTCTTGTGTCCTTCAACTTCTTCCCTAAGTTTAATACAAATGGTACACTAAATGCATTTATTAAGATATTCAAAGCTTGCTTTAATAATTTTGATGCTTGAATTCTTGACATAATTGTGTCTATGATTGACATGAAGAATATTATATGTGCTTCAACATCTTTTCCTACTTGATTTTCAATAACTTCCTCACATAGTTTCTCGATTACTTTCTGATCTAATTTGATGGTGTTATCATACTTTGGCAAACCAAAACCCACTTTTAAAAATCTCCACAATCCCTTCGATCTTAATAATCTAAAAATTCTACATATCCAATTAGGATAGTGTCTTTCATCAATTTTAAGCAATCTGGAATCATTATGGGATTCACCATGTTTCTTGTTTGTTTCGAGGAATCATTATGCGATTCACCATGTTGCTTGTTTGTTTGTAGATTTTACTTAGTGAATTTAAATATAAACTTGCCAATTTTGTAATCAAGAAATCCTACAACTCCAATTAGGGTAGTTTCTTCAACAAAATTTAACCAATCTGGAATCATTATGGGATTTACCACATTGTTTGTTTGTTTGCAAATTACCTAGTGGATTTGAATAAAAACATGCAAATGTAGAGAGGATGACAAAATAAAATGAAATAACATTGATGTCCACAAAAGACCCAAACAAAGACCAATGGGACTCAAGCCCATCATGTCAAAATAAATTGTTCTAGGATAGCAAATACCCTAGTTACAAAATAAAACCAACCAAAACACCAAGGATCTAGCATACAAACTACAAACAATAAAACAAAAATCAACAATAAATTTAAAAGGATTACCTTATGCTACATATAACCTAAAACAAGTTAAACATGAATAGAAACGCAAGAAGAGAGGGCCCTTCATATGTTAAAAAATAGCTAGGAATAAGACAGTGAAGCTAGAAGCAACTATGTCATGATCACCAATCTAAAGTGAAGGTTGGACCCAAAGACTTGATGGTTGTCCTCCTCTCTCTCTATATATATCTATAATGCTGAAGAAGCCTTTATAGGATTTGATAATGTCCATCAGGGAGCATCCAAGACTAACAAAACCAGGTTGTCAATTTAGGTTGGGGTGCAAAGTGCTCCCTCTAGCACCTCTTGTAGCATCCAAAATGACAACCCTCAAGTCACAATAAGGAAGCCAATAATGTGTTCTTATAACCAAGAAGGTAAAAGAGGTTCTCAATGCCAAGATGGATCAGTCACATGCCATCTAAAATGGTATGAGGAATGTTGTTTCACAAAGTAGTCCCCATTTGTCTATGGCATGGCCATGTTAACAGGGATCTTGACACCTCTGGAGTCTAAGATAGGCTAGAAGAATAAGGTCACCAATTTGGAGGCCCCATACATCTGTAGTGGCCTGCATAGAAGTGTGACCACTTCTAGTGAAAAATTGCAAGGCGCCACTAATACAGTAGCAAAAGAAAGTTAATAGCAGTCCTTAGTAGTATTTGTACAAAGAGTACTCTTCCTAAGATCTCATCATCATAGATAAAGCAATGAAAGATAAAGAACTTACCATTATCCACTTCCTAGAGAAAGAGCAGAAGCAATAAATCCTACATCCCAACGAAGATGGAAGTAATCTCCACCCAGAGCTAGTGGAAGCAAACCCTCAACTATCCAAGGAGGGGCCACAAGGCTTGCAAGCTTGCAACTAATGGTTTAAAGACAGTCCAATATGCAGGAAATCCAAAAAATAAAAGGCCAGCCAATTGCGAAGTGGCCAATAGATATCATCTCTAACAAATTTGTTGATCACTTCCTTTGAGGTAAGGACGCAAGGAGACGCATCCAACAAGTAGTTGAAATAAAGAAGTCAATCAACAGAAACACCAATGGTACAGAGAAGCATATTTTTTTTTTTTTTTTGAGTAAATACTTCTTATACACATCCGCCATGGGGATTGAACCCGGATCACATCACCGATAATGCAAGTGGCGTCCTTGCCGGTAGACCACAACACGCGGATTGATCTCCAAGCAACAACAATGATGACAGTGACACCCAATTACCCCACAGAAGCAAACCCAATTACCCCACAGAAGCAAATCCTCTTTGAAGAATAAAGTACTACACCCACCACTGGAAATCAACTGCAACATATACCAAACTATGCATGTCAAAGACAAGCCTGGAAATAGTCTCATGCTGAAAGGTCTAAGCCACAAACTAAGCCTCAACAATAACCAAAAGATCCACCCATTTGCAGTGAAGCATACATTGTAGCATTAAGAGTTTGGACCTTCTTGATATGTGCCCAACCCACAAATTCTAAATTAGGATCCTAAACATCCAAGCCATAGAGATCAATGGACATGATGAGTGTGTCAAACAGTCGCAGTTACTACAGGATGTCCTAGAAATGCACTTGGAACACTGATGCTTTGAAACTAAAAAAGATGCATACCCCTTGCAAAGGCATCACTAAATTAAAACATGTTCCTGTGAACTTAACTCCCAGTAAGGTATAAACAGGCATGATCCCAAGTGGTTCCCCTTTTTAGGAGGATTTAGACCTAGAAAGGGCCTCCTCAAATGTACTAAAAATAATTATTTTTGTCTGGATAATGTTCACAACAACATATTAATGCTTGTGAAAATGAGCACGTGTATCAAACTATTCTGCATGGACTATTACAGGTACAAATGCATCAACAAAGAGCACTACAGAAATCAAGACAATGATGCAGTATGAAAACATCGGCAACATGATTATATTGTCAAAGTAAGTCCTCTGGCTAGTTAATGTATTAATCAAATTGAGTCAATGAAAGGATACTTCCACTTGATCCCAATCATAATCTTGATGAAGTCAAGAAAAAAATTGTGTTGTACAGAATCAGACAACAACTATCCATAGTCTCATGATGGCAACAATGAATCTGAGAAATTAGGGGCCCATATACACCACAAGGACCAAAAGCTTCTCTGGAAGGACTCACTCCATCTCTCAACAAAAGGCCCAAAAGTTTCTTTGTGAGAACTCAGTCTCTCTCTGAGCAAGATATTCCACTTAACAAACTTAATCTTGGTTAAAGACAGAAGTGCAAGGCTTTCAGTTGTTCACAATAATAGAATATGGTAGTGGAATCTTTAAATGCCCCTTTACAAATGAATAAGTGTTGTCTTCAATGACTTTTTCTTTTCCAATAAAAAAGAAAACATGTGGACAGATCAGATACTTTTCGCCTCGATGGTGCCTCAGCAGCTCTTCATCCGTACATCTTCAACATCTCTCCTGTCAGAACCTTCTCAATTCATCAGCAACAGCAGGCATAAAGCATACCACTGGAAAGCTTGCCAAACCATCTCTGCAAAGCAAAATCAGGTGGACCCTTTTGAAAAAAGAAAAATCAATATGAGTTGTGTCTTTTGTAGCAGTGGTAACCCATATGACTACCTCCTAGCATAGAACATACACTTAAGAAACAAGTCAAATGTAACTAAAGTAAACAGATAATTTGAAAACAAATAGAGTTGGGGACATTTAGCCTCAACTGCATCTCCAGCCTGCAAATGCACACATAGAAGCAACCCCTTTCTCAACTCTCCATGGACTCAAATTCTGCAATGGGCCTTAATCAGAGACTCTGCCATCTTCCCAAACTTCAGCCACCATTCAACAGGCATGAAATATATTTTCTTCTTTTTTTCCCCTCTTGAATGAATGAATGAAAGATTTTAATCACGTCCACGAGACCCAAATATGGTCTATGGGACCTCAAATATGGAAGTACAATTACTCAAATCATATCATATGATCTTTAATATCTTTGAGAAGGTTGTTCCTTCTCCTGCTGATTTGTGTTAGCAATTCTCCAACTTTTTTTATTTTCTTGTCTTCAAATAAATCTGTAATAAACTCGTTCCCAAGTGTTTCTTTGTATTTGTCACGGATATCTGAAAAACTCGGGCATTTATAGATGAAGTGTTCCTCTGTCTCTACTGCCCCTGTGCTGCATAGAGTACATATCCTTTCTTCCCATTGTTCTTTGGGCGTTGCCCATCTCCCTGTTTCACATCTAAGCCTATGAGAGCTAGTCCTTATCTGAGCAATGAGTATTTTTTCCTTCCACTTGATTTCAGCGCCTATATACGCTTTTTTCCTTGTGGTCATACGTTGGGTTAAAATTTGCAATATAATATTGTCTTTTCTTGCTTGCATTTTTCCACATTCCACTTCTGAACTTTTCATTCACATAATTTTTAATGTCTTTGTTGACATTTGGGCATTCATTTATGTTGATTTCCCAACGTTTCATCCATTTCTGATTTTGTTTCATCCACGTATTCTTTCGCCTATGTAACTCTTCGTCTCTAACTGCTCTAGGCCATCTATCATTTGTCATGTTTTCTGTTTTTTTCAAGTAACATAACAGCTTGGTCATAGCAATTGCTTCTAAAGGGAACATTCCAGTTTCAGCTAGAATAATTTCATAAGGGGTTGTGGCCTTAATTTTGAGAAAGTTTGTGATTAGATATTTTTGAATCCTTTCTATTTGTCTCCATTTTGCATTTGTTGTGCCACTAGCCCACACCTCGCAACCATACAACAGAACCGGTGTAACAAGTAGGCCAAATAAGACCTTGGTGGTCTTCCAGTCCCACAACTCGGCATTCCTACACCTGTTTTGAAGTGCATATAGTGCTCTCCAGCCACTTTGAGTTCTTTTCATCCTACATGTATTCCAATTAAGTTTGTCATGAAAGTCTATGCCCAAGTATTTGTATTCTACTACTACATCAAGCGGTTCTCCTGCAAACTGAAATTTGAGTTGTTGCTTCTTCTTTTTTGCTGAAAAAATCATAATTTTTGTTTTGCTCGTGTTCACCTGCATCCCAACTTCTTTACAAAAGAGTTCTAGAGCTTGAAGGTGATCTTCTAGATCTTTGGCTGTTTTGGCCACAAGAATTACATCATCTGCATACATGAGGAGTTTTACCACATATTTGGCTAAATGCACACCCTCTCCCCCAAATTTGTTTATCCATTCTTCTAACTTGTCAATAGCAGTTCTTGACTCTCTCTGCCTACTCCTCCTGACATGATAGAAATAGATGGCCATCACAGCCCTCTGAAATTGTCCAGCAGCCTTCAGAGAGAAGTATGCAGCACTATACAGTCTCTCACAATTACTAAATCCTTTAGGCCTTTGTTGGTCCCCACATCCTTCCACTGCACTGGACTCTGCCTCTCAACAGTTAGCTTCTTGCACAGCCTTTGTATGCCCCCAGTGGATTGTGCTGCTCAGTCTCTTCTCTTCAACTAACAATGTAAGATTTGTTTCAGCCTTGAAATGGCCTCATGAATGCAGTAGCCAATCAACTACTGACAATCTCACTTTCTCTTCACATTTTCCTCTCTATACCACTCATGGGCAACATCTTCTCTTTGCAGAAGCATAACAATTAGCCCTGGTGCCTGTTTGTGAATTAAATACAAAAATTGGAGAGAAAATTCAAGGCTATAATGTAATGCACTGCAAAAACTAATTTTCAGTTTTGAGGTACTTCATACAAATACGACCCATAGTTATAAGAGAATGGCTACCAAGGACAATAGCTATAAATCAACTACTGCATTACCAAGCCCTCGTGAGCAAAGAATTAAAAAGAATATATATATATATAACAACATCCCTTAGACAAATGAAAAATTCAGTCACATGGACAAGCCTTCTCCAAACTAATACCGAATGGATATTTGGTTTATATAATGTATTTATTAAAACTAAGACATCTCCCAACTACAAATACAAAATCAATAAATTTTGTTATAATAACCATAATTCATCAATTGACATGGATACATGAGTGTCAAATGGGTATTACCCAAACAAAAGCACATTTTAAATTTGGGAGTTGTTCTCAAAGATTAAATAACCAGTCCCGCAAGGAGCCGAAACATTCTTGGGACATCCCCATTTTTGGGATGCAGGGAGTGCCATCCCTGAAATGGGGCGCCCAAGGGATGCTGTTCTGGGCCACCCAAGCATACCTAGGATATTGTGGGGAACTCACATGTCATCTTGGGCATCCCCAGGATGCCTAGAACGCCCAGGTGTCCCAGGAACATCCTCAGGCCATCCCTAGGCTGTCTTGGATGCCCTGCACCCCCCGTCCCCCCAAAACACATACACAAAACCCTATACACTTTCTTATAATAATAAAAAAGTGATGCACAGTAAGAACATTGGTAAGTTAATCACAGGGATGAAATGAGATTTCATGCCATGCTATTTTTTTCTACCAAGGGTGGGGACCACGAGTCTGTTTGCTCAATAGATCTATAAAAACAAGATTATGATTATGATTCAGGACTTGTGGGGTAGAGCAATATTCTGAGATTGTATACCCCAATAATATGTGCAGTTTTTTTGTATTAAGATCCTTGTAATGAAGGCATATGTTTTATGACAAATGGTGCTTCTTTCTTAACAAAGCAGTGCATTTTTATGATTTCGATATTTATTATATAAAATGGTTTATGAAAGAGGTATATGGATTTCATTTGAACACTTTAGCCTATTTCATATAGCATTTTAATGGTTTAAGCCATTTATTGATTCTCAGGTTTGATTGCAAAAGAAGAAAATTTATAAGAGCATTGTAGCAAGTTGTTGTGCCTATTTCATAAAGCATTTCAATGGTTTAAAGCCATTTATTGATTCTCGGGTTTGATTGCAAAAGAAGAAAATTTATAAGAGCAATATAACAAGTTGATGGAAGTTTCATTGTTTGATGGATGTTTGATGTTCATTATGTTGCGTATCTATAAATTCTACTTAAGCAATCCAATTTTAGGCTTACACGTATTTTTTATATATATTAAATAAGTTTTCCCCCAGTCATCCTATCGCCATCCCAGAAGTTGGGGCAAACCCAGAGAGATGATGCTATCAACATCCCTCAGACAAATGTAATATTTCAGTCTCATGGACAAGCATATAATCTATTATACCAAACAAAGACTTCTCCCAACTACAAGTATGAAATCAATAAAATGTATAGCTAATCAATTGACTTGGACACATAAGTGTCAAATGGGTATTATCCAAACAAAAGCACATTTAAAAATTGGAAGCTGTTCTCACAGATTGAATAGCAATAGCATTTCAGCAAAATGAACAAAAAATTCAGCGAAGCATTAATGATCTCCAAGGGGAAAAAAAAAAATAGAAGCTCCACAATGTGAGAATAGTAAACAGCTGAAAGCAAAAATCAATAAGAGTTCAGCCCAATATAATAGTTGTGAAGGGTAAAATTATTTCCCCTCAATTTGTAGAAGCTCAAGCACAAGACATAGACCTATATGTTTAAATATTGTTCCTTATTACAGTCAAGCAAAGAAACTGTTGTGTTGTACCCTCGTTGTGTGTGTGTATAAACTATAAAGAGAGTACAAATAAAGCTTCTTAAACACGAAAGATGTACAAGGAAGCTTGCATAGGATTGACATAAGAAAATGCATAGTACATGTGTGAAGGATATACAAATATTAAATGCACACATAGTGCTAAATAAAATAGGCCATATCACTAAAATTCTTCCATGTTATTTTCTTATCATTTTCCCAGTTACTGTCAATAGTTTGATATCCCCATAATTGTTCCATGTGCCTTTCTTATCATTTTCCCAGTCAATGTCAATAATTTGATATTCGCACGGAAACATCATAAAAGAAACAAGCATGTTAGAAACAATTAAGGTTCTGCATGTTACATTCTAACTAATACCTAACATGTTATGTTAATAAGAAATCACACAGGTATCTACTATAATCAATTGCATTTTGCATGAAACTAGAAAAGAATAAAACTTAAAAGTGATCGCAATGACACAACAAATAAGCATACTAACAAAGCAATGAATGAGGAACCATTCTTTACTTAATAACATGCTATACAAATAATGAAACAAAATAAACAGTAATTGGTTCAAGCAAATCCTAAAGAATACTATTTGATGGCAGAGTCACACCAATACTGACTAGCCTGCTGAAAGAAAATGCTGAACTGTCATTGGACACAAGTATACATGTCTTCATTCTCAATATTTTGATGGGCTTAACAAAAACATAAATTAATCAAGCATTCCAAGCTCGTCTGCCAATTTTTACAGCTTTCTTTCTCATGCTACAGATCCCACCATTCACAATACTGTACGTAATAGAAGCTACTAAGACAAAAACAGCATACTCAAGAAACAGAAGCTGCATGACAAGAATAGGAAGACAATATGGATTTATAACATACGTATATTTCCGACATCCTTTGTGAAACTTCTGGCTGCGCTCTCTTAGTGCCTCTGCATTTTCTTCCAATGCTTGTAGCTGTATTACAATGTAAAAAAAATGTTATGCATTGGACCAGAGAAATGATTTCATCTTATGTTAAATCGATAGTTTAAGAAAGCCTGACATTATGATTCTTTAACTTCACAACACATATCTGAACATGGCCAAGATACAATAGATGCCTATTAAACTTCAGTAAATAAAAGCCATCTGATGCAATGTGACAGTTTGACCTGGTTATCAAGGTAGACAACTAGTATACAAAAGGGGCCGAATAAATCCAAGTCATCAAAAACGTCATCTTATATAAAATCAACAATTTGAGAAAGCCTAACATTATGATTCTTCAACCAACACATATCTGAAAACAGCCAAGATACAGTAGATGCCTATTAAACTGTAGTAAATAAAAGCCATCTGAAGCACTGTGACAGTTTGACCTAGTTATTATATGTTGGGTTTTCGAAGAACCATAGAGCTAAATTATAGTTGCTTGCAAGGCTTCTAAATTGTCTCTTGAACATGTACGATGTCACTTTGGCTTACCACTCACTATTGTTTGTTATTATGACTCTATTTCTTAGCCATTTTTGGAAAACTTTGTAGAAGTTCTTAGTCTAAAACAAATTCCAAGCTCTAGGCCATTGGAACCCATACCTATGGATTTTATTCAAGGAAAGGCCAACTACTTTTGGGACACAATTATGTCCCATGAAGTTTCCTGGACAAGGACAGCGCAAGACAGCAGGATGCATTTCAGCATCTCAGAAACAGCCCCTAAAGCCCAGGGCACATCCCGATGGGACTTAAGGAAGCAGTAATTATATCTTTGTCGTTGTATGTCAGGATTTTTAAGAACCATAAAACAAAATTAAAGATGTTTGCAAAGCTTCTGAGTTGACTCTTGAACAGTGTCATATTGGCTTACCACTCACTATTGTTTGTGATTGTGACTTTATATTTCTTAGCCATTTTTAGAAAACTGTGTGGATGCTTTTAGTCTAGAACCACTTCTAATTTGCTCTAGGCCATTGGAACCCATACCCATGGATTTTATTCAAGGATTGCAAACTATTCTCCGGAGGCAATAATTATATTTTAGTTGTTTTATGTTCGATTTTCTAAGAATTATACAACAAAATTATAGATGCTTGCAAAGCTGCCGTGTTGTCTCTTGGACATGTATGGTCTCACTTTGGGTTACCACTCACTGTTGAATGTGGTTGTGACTTTAAAATTCTTAGCCAATTTTAGAAATCTTTGTGGAAGCTTTTCGTCTAGCAATTGAGGTTTTCTATACCACCCACAAACTTGTGACCATACCCAAGTAGTTAAAGGCTCCTTAGTTCATTCCTTCACCTCTATCATAACCAAATAAGCAGCGGAACAATTATATCCATGTGTTACAGCATTAGTTACAAATTACAATAAAGATAACCTGGTCTCTGTAGAGCATTCTTGATTTCAGGTTAACTATGGCTATCAAACACTTGCTCCCCTGAGATTCGAATACCCTATGTTACACAGCCTACAGAAGGGGGAGGGGGGACGCAGTGGGGACATCCCCCAGACTGCATCCCCCCTTTCCTTCATTTATGTGGAGACGCCTAGGGGACACCTACATGTCCCCTTGAGAGACGGGGGCATCTAGGCGTCCCCTACATAATATACACTGTTTCCCAGCTTAAATCTAGAAACTTGATATACAAAGACAAGAATACAAATGGATTGGTTCTTGCACAACCGAAATATGAAAAGTTGTTTGTATAATATACAGTAATCAGATTAGATAAACAGTTAAAATCTGGAAACTTTGTCCCCCTACAAAACCAATTCCAATACTTAAAATCTTTTCAGTGAGACAAGAATGCAAATATATGGTTGCCTGCATAGCTTTTGTTGAAAGTTGAAACACACAACTCTAGCATCTCTAAAAATGTTTTGCAATCCATTTATGCACATACAATGAACAAAGGACATTACCGCATAATACTTTTGATTATTTTGGGACAACTACAGATGATCGAAAAATGAATCATCAGAAATGAAAAGTTGAACAGGATACTTTAAAGCGCATCCTTGGCAGTCCAGTGGCTCAATCACATTGAACCAGTCACTATACTCTCCAAATAATACATCATTGTATTTTCATTTTGTCTATGATTGCTGATTAGTAATGAGAAAACCAATGATTAACTCAAATTTGTGCATTTTAAAATGTTTTTCACTTTAAATTTTTATATTTCTATATTGTTATATAGGCGTCCCCTTTGTGACAAAATTTAGGGGTATCCTCTAGTCATCCTCTTTTCACGTCCCTGCGTTTTCCCATCCCCACCAAAAGGGTTCTCTGAGTAACATAGCAACTACCTCTTCCCTCAACTACTTCATCTATTCAACAAAAGGAACATGCTAAGGATTTTTTTATTTGTTTAATATTTGACAAGGTTACCAAGGTTTGGAGATGCGACTATGTTTCCACTAATGGTTTGGGTATAGTGTGCAGTATAGGTGAAGGGATAGAAGGGTGTGAGAAATTGCAATGTATATTAAGAAAATAAAATATATAGTAAAATTAAATATTTAATATTTTAAAAAATCAATGAAGAAATTAAATTTAATAAATCAATAAACATCAAGATTGGGACTGCTCATTCATATTATTATAATGATCTAAAATAAGAAGCATTTGACATCAAGATGTTGAATTTAAATTAAAATAATTTGGGTACTAATGCCCAAGCACCCAGGTACCAAGTGCGGAGCCAGTATGGATTCCATGCAACCAAAAGGGTCAGGTGTGTGAACCTGATAACTATAATATTTGGCTAAAATACATATATAGACTCCTGATAAATTATTGAAGACTCAAGCCAAATACAAAGAATACAATACTCAGCATCAAGTTCCTTCACATTTCAAGCTGGGGATAAAGTGCCGCTCCACTTGAACAAACACAGATTTGAATCTCAACAGCCACGTAAGCTCCAGCCTATTTAGTATGGGCCTTACACCATTTTGGAATAGCTTGGAAAAAATGCTCTTTGTTTAAATATTCCTTCTTATCTTGGTAATGTGAGCCAACTTAAGCTTTATCAGCCACTAAGTTATTGCATTGGTAGGAAGAGCATGTTATCTCTCATCAGAAGAGCACAATTGCAGAATTTCAGCCTCCTTTGAATGGAGATACTCTTCTTGATATCTGCACATACACTACAAGGAACGAATCAGCTACCACTTACTTAACTGGTTGCAAAAGCTTATTGCCAACTCAAGGCCAAGTGGATGTTCTAAGCAGCATTTGAGCAACAATTTCCACATCTAATGCTTACCCCTCTTGGGTTCATCTAGTCTAGAAACTTGCAACAAACAACCCGTGGATAGAGCTCAATGATGCTCTCAGCCACAACAGACCAACAAAAGTATTATGCAAAACATACTGTAGCTGAGGAACCAGCCATTCTACCCTCTATACAGCAAATAACTAGAGCTTTAGGGGCATAATCCTATAATAGTGCTCAATCACAGTTCCAACAAGCAGTCCTGTGAATAAAAATGATTTTCAAAGCCCAAACATTGTGTTTTATTTCTATTAAAAAGGAGGTCGTTCTTGTATGTACTTATTTCCTTACTCCTTTTTGCATTTTCTCCACTGACTCTCTTTTCCAATGTCATTCTCCTCCGAGACTCTGATTCAGAGATGTGATTCTCTGTTTGTAAAAAAATAAACCTATATGTTTCCCCTGTTCTCTCTATTTCTTCAGTCTAGCATTTAACATGTAGCGTTGCATATTTAGGACATGGATATCGCATTCATAGCCAAATCCCAGCTTAGAATCTCTCTTCTACACCAGGCAGTGTTTTTTTGACAAAACAAGCATATGTATTCCCAGGTATGATGCAGTAACAAAATGCGAACTTTTGTACAAATCTCAATAAGAGGACGGGCTCTATTTATTTGGTTTTAGAAATAATTATTTTAAGTAACACCGAGAAGTCAAAGCAACAGCTGAAAACTTCTAAGCTACTCGAAACTCGCACTAGAGAAGGCTCCACCTTCCTGCAATGAAAAAACAGTTTAAGTGGCAAGCATAAGGACTTCAGTGCTAGCTAAGACATGCTTAGTAGGATGCCCAAGTTCAAAGCTTAGCTGAACAAAAAAATTCCAATAGGGGGAGAAGGCCAGGAAATCCTGATCACATATCAATGACAACTAATTGCATGAGAAATCGCCCCAGTCCTAAGTAGAGTAAAGCCCAATTGTCTCACTTGTATGTACCTGATAGGAGGCTGTGCTCAAGCCGATTCTTGGCTTAAACGTTGGGCCATCTTCAAATTAATATTGCTGATAATGAAAACCCAAAACATCATTTACTCCATTGCTATGTTTCACCCTACGTATTGACTCGACAGTTTCAAAAGTCAAGTTTCCGTTTATGTGTGTTGAATTAATTTCAGCATAATTTAGCCACCTAAAGATGAATGCAAAGTTTTAAACAGAAAACTGAATATTTTCAAGAGCATAATCTTCGATTTGTAATTGTGGAATGCAAGAGATTGCGACTAATATTTACTAGTTCCCGTCCTCCACATTCAGGAACACAACTTCCAATCTACACTCATTCTAATACACAACCTACTTAGGACTTAAATAATAAACGTAAAATACATTCAGACTAAGGAAATCAATATTTACAGCGTCAAAGAATACGTTGCAGCTTACCTGCTTACGGAACATAGGCGAATCGTCCAGCTTCCCGAACAACATCTTTAATGCCGCTGCAGCACCACGGTATTCCTTCCAATCTTCATGAAAATGCAGATGCGATTATAATATATTCTCCAAGTTGAACTAAGAGCCGCAATACCGGTAAACAAGATTCGATCCTCAAACTCCACCCTTTAAACAAGATTCGATCCTCAAACTCCACCCTTTCCAAACGAAGAAGAGAGCAAACGGAAAGATCTAGCCCTTAATCCCCGCAAAGCTCCAGCCCTGAAACCTAAAGACACCCTATCCAAAAGATGACTGAATCGTTGGCCACAAACACACTAGGCCGTCAAAAGGCAGAAGAAACAAGATCAGCACCCAAAGAGACCAAGGATCGAAACCCCTGGAGCATCAAAACCGCTCAGTTTAAAAGATTACAAGACTTTATATCCAATGCACGCAAAGAAGCAGGGGTCTAGAGTTCACAAGCGCCAGAAAGAATCATTGACAGAAGAATTGGCCAATTTTCGAGCCACCAGCACATCATAATGGAGACTAAAAAGCTTCAGGCTGATTTTTTATCCCTAGTTTTACTTTGACGCTGAATGAAGCACTCTCAATACTAAAAAGGCCTGACTGGCGAGGGTTCGAACCCTCAGACCATCAAAATCAAGCCTAATAAACCTTCAGGTGACCTACACTCTACAGTTTTAGTTTCAGGCTTCCCTGAAGCGTGGATTCTGCCGAAGTTCGCACCTCAGGACATCGAAAACGAGCAAATCTACGGCCCTTACAAAAACCTAGGTAAGGACGTGCGCCGATTTTTACTCTAAAAACGTGATTTAAGCCCTCCCCGTGGCCGAAGTTTATCGGAAATTTCGCTGCATTTTTAGCAGGCAAAGTCACCGTAACGCATCCCGTAATAGAAAATATTTAGGCAGTGATACCACCCTTAACCCCTTGCAGAAGGCGGATCTGCAAAACCCGACTGCATGACAGCATGGCTATTTACTACATGAAGGTCGTGCCACTGCATCGAGTCCACGTGTGTCATGTACTCCACACGGGGCTCGCCACGTCGGACGATGTAGTGGAACCCGCACCAGCGTAACAGGGTCCACTGTCCGCCGCGTGTCCCTCGCAAACCGTTGGCGCTAAAGAGGGTCCCACGTTTTCGTTTTTTTTTTGTTTTGTTTACGGCGTTATTTTATCGCGTAGGTTGTCGTGATTAGCATATGAGTTGAGGTCGCTTAAACGGCGCGCAAGTCTTGAGAGCATCTTTGGACGACATGCTCTTTATGGAGGCGTCGCGTTGGACGTCTCAGAATATAGGTCTGCTGATTGTCGGTTTTTTAGCGGCCGCAGTCCCCACCACCTAAATGCTATATTTTCGGATCAAAGAACTAGGACGGGTCTCTAGTCTTCTCCACTCTCGTACCTATTTTAATGCTTAGGAATCTGTTCCCCTAATTTGGGAAATAGAGTAATCGGCTTTACATGGAATATTAAAAAGTTTTAAAGCAGGGCGGTGGGAGTATAATAGAACTCTTTTTAATTGTTCAAAGCATTTTTTTTTTTTAATATTGCCAGGGGAAGCTTCATATTTTATTTTAGTTTTTTAAAATGCATATACTTTATTAGTATCTCAAAAACAATTTATATAACGACGGTACACAGAACATGGTCAGTCAGCCCGTCACTCTCCTCCTGTAAATAAGTAAGAAAATAAAGAAAATTTTTGAAAGGTTTTTAAAGGTTTTGATTTTTCCTACGTGAAATTATACATTACAAAAACACTTCGAAAAAAGTAAATTCCTTAAATTAGAACTTTTCTATGGAGATAAGCGTGGAAAGTTTCGCTGGTATGCGTTGTCCTCGTAACTAGGTAAAGTTGTTAATGGTAATTATAGCTATTCTAATCTAAGGAACTCTATCACCGTATATACTCTATTTTATAAAAACAATGAGCGAAATTATTTTTCCTAAGGGTAACCTTTTAGAGTGTATTTTTAAATAGTATAAATAATATAGGAAATAATTAAATAGCATTATTTCAATAGGTTAGATTTTCCAACATTTAAGCAGGAGACTAAAGGATAAAACGATAATTTGAACCCTGAACCTTTGTTTAGAGTTCCAAAGCTTCTATAGTTAGGCGACTCATTTTATAGAAGCTTAATTTAGGTGGGGCCCATTTCAATTGAACCTTTGTTTAGAGTTCCAAAGCTTCTATAGTTAGGCGACTCATTCTATAGAAGATTAATATAGGTGGGCCCATTTCAATCTCATATTATCAATTGTAAAAAAATTACATGGAAAAATAATATTTTATAATTTATTCTTGTTGATATGATTATTTTAACAAATATATTTATATTAAATATGTAATTGAGCCTCAAAGTGTAGTTGAATATTGATGGCAGGTGCAGTGCATATGTAAGAAGAGGAAAAAGGTTGTTATCCTTAAAAATTGGGTAACTTCTACATAAGGGTTTTGTAGTACAGGTGTAAATGCAAGTGCAAGTATTCTCTTCGGATGAATTGTTGTGTGTAGATTGTGGAGTGGCCTATGGGTGTTAATGAGGGTCCTTCTAGGTCCCCTCTTCAGCCCCTCCCCTAAGAGATTGTTTACAGATACAATTTTGCGGACGTAATTAAAATCTTTCATTTCATTTCAAAGGAAAATAGGACATGGAGGATGTCTTGTTTAGAGATTCAAAACTTTATTTTATTGTCTCTACAGCAGTCAAGAATCCAAAGTAACAATCGTATCAGGCAAAGGTTAAGGGTTGTCTCTCCTAGGAAACCCTTTGTCCTAAACTAGTGATAGATCAAGCCTTGGTGGTTGATAACATTCTCTACAAAAGCAAGCATGACCTAATTTGTAAGTTTATCAGCATAAGATCATCTTTAGGATTTATGTCCTCTTGGATCTGAAATAATTGGGAGCCCCTTGGGGATACCTCAATTTCTCTTATTAACATCCAACAAGTATATTATAAAGCAATCGCATTCCGATGCAAGATCTACCACAAACACAGTCATTTGACTCACTTTTGCCTAGAGGACATCACGAAGAGCCCCATCCCTCTAAAGGAAACCATCACCAATAACAAGTTTGTTGAGAAGAAAGAAGAGAATATGCCCACAACCTCGAATGTTAATCCCCTTAAGGAGGGTTTTGAAGCTCCAAAGAGAAAGAAGAATAAAAAGAGCAAGACAACATGCTCCAACCAATTGACAAAAATAAATTTCAATAGGTATGAAATTCTTAATTCTCTCTTGGATATGGAGAAGGAGACCTGTTGAGTGGTAATTTTGCCCAATTGCAAAACCACACTCACCCTTAGGATTTTGATCACAAAACCCTCTCTTGCAAAGAAATATGAAATTTTTCCAAGGTTCCGCTATGTAAGCATTGCACATGTATATTAGTAATCTTGTAAAGATGTGTTAAATGAGTGCTAAGAATACCTTAGTGATTGCAAATAATATATTATGATTGTTCATGAAACTTAAATAAATGTAGATGTGAATTGGCTCTCATATGACCACGATGTAAAACCTTAGTTCATTTTATCTTGAAGGATTTTAGATAGTTTTTATCTTCTTTAGTAGATTAAGTAGATTTTAAACAAGTTTTTATCTTGCATTAAACCCTACTTTAGGCATAAAATGAAAGATTAAAATCTATATCTAAATTGGAAACTAAACTGATGAAAGGATTCACTTGATGTTGCTTTGAGCATAAAAAAATGCCAATAGCCTTTGATATAATAAAATAAATCACCCCTCTTTGATGAAATTAATTTTCATAAAGAGACGACAATTTATTGCTTTAAAATAATGGCCTTAAAATATCTTTATAAATTATCCCTCTTTAATGAAATCATGATTTTCATAAAGAATAAATAATTTACTGCTTCAATAACAATAGCCTTTGATATAATGTATAAATTACCTTTCTTTAATGAAATCAGAATTTTCATAAAGAGAGGTGAATTTATTGCTCCAAAAATGATGGCCTATGAAATGCCATATAAATCAACTCCCTTTAATGAAATTGTAATTTTCATAAAGGAAAGTTCATTTATTGCTTGCAAATAAAACTATAAAGCTAAAAAAATTGATTTACCTTCAAAACATAAAATAATGAACATTTTTTGAAATTATAAAAATCCTTATTAAAACAACAATTTTCAATCATTTTTATAAATTTGAAATGGCTTCGCAATGGGACCAAAATTGTTTTGAATGGAAGATTGAAGCTCATTCTTCACATCCATGTATTTATTTTTGGCATTTTAATTTTTTTTATTTTTATTTTAATGTCGAAGTTTAAAAAAATATGCAAAAAGAAGAGGTAGAAAAATAAAAATAAAAATAATGAAATAACAGAAATGTTGCAATCTAGAATTTTTCCACAAACCTTGCAAGCATTAGTATTCTGCACCAAAACCAGCATTAGTGTTACCCGAATTCACGCAGTCAAACAACTAATGCAGTGCAAGCTTCTAAGGAAATGATGCAATATATCAAAAATGACAAACAAGCCAACCACAAAGTTGTTTAAAACCTAATGTATCTCCAATATATTGCAACAAAAAGATTTTCAATATCAAACATAAGTGCAAAAAAACTCTGCCCCAAAATAGGCATCATATGGTGAAAAACAAAGTCCAACATGGTGGCAAAATCAATCCAACCATGGCTTCCAAAATGGTCAAGCCTCTGGCCTGCAAAAATTCCAGCCCTTGCTTCTACGTTTGTTTGTGTATTTCATACTTTCCATCTGCCTTTATGCTTCTGCTTCTAATGGCTTCGAAACTGCTTCGTTTCGTCTTTCCATACATTTGGCTTTCATTTTATTTTTTATCAATACAATGTAACATTTTCGATAATGTGCACATTCATCATTTGTCTTGTTTATTAACTCCTAAAACTCCTTTAATTTTATAACCATCGCTTTTCGACTCCACGTGCTTACTCGACGACAACATATATATATATATATATATATATATATATAATAAGATGTTTTCGTTTGCGAATTTAATTTTTTTAATTTCTCATAACGTGCATCCAACCTCAACAATAATCATCCAAACAAACGGTGGATGTTTCATTCGCGAATTTAATTTTTTTAATTTCTCATAACGTGCATCCAACCTGAACAATAATCATCCAAACAAACGATGGGTTTTACGGGTTGCTATTGATCGACCAATCATCCATCGTCCCAAATGTCTATCATCCATTCTATTGCGCATATTCTGACCCTATGAATAAGTTTGACTGGTTCTTTTCTATTGCATGATCCTAAGTTTGACGATTGGGTAAGTGGATACGACACGATTGAGGTAGACTTACTCCCAATAATATGTGTAGTTTGATGTGGGCCTATTTTTATTTGGCTCTTTATTTATAACCTTCGATTTCACCATCTACGATCAGAGTCCTAATACATTGATCACCCCCACTGACAATCCACATTCTCCCTGTCCACCGGAGCACCATTCGTCCTTGTATGGTGTTCGTCCGGCACCTGCCTGTTGTTCTTCCTATGTCCGCATTCCCTAGAATCTGCTCCAAATATGTGTGTGCTCGAATATGACTACCAATTAGATATGTTTCCTACAAGCTTCCCTACTTGTTTTTGCGAGAATATCTCCTCGAAACCAATGTGTATAGTGCCAAAATTATCGTAGTGAATGTTGTTCGCCAGCCCCAACAATAATGTTTGGCTTGCCTTGTCTAACACAACCTCTACTGTTTCAAACATTCACTGTTAATGATGATTTTTAAGAAAGCAACCTAATGACGTTGCAGTGAGACATTTGCACGGTATAGGGGAAATTTGCCACGATTGCTGCATTATATCCACATAAGCGCCTTCGTTATCAATGTGGTTGAGACCAAAAAATGTCCCACTATACACTATCGTTGTTCGTGGATGCTAGACATTGCGTCCTCCTTTACTTCAAGCAACACTGTATTTCATCTTGTTTTGTCCTCGGCCCTTGCTTGATCACCGATCTGTGACTAAGATTAGACCCTACGATGTCTAGAATCATCATGGGGGGTTATGTAGCTGCACATGACAGTTTAATAAAAACACTCCATTATGATGTTATTTGCTCGCTCGCGACGGTATTCCACTATGATTAACTACGTACACTCAACTCCCGTTGCTAGCTTTAGTTTGTCATGACTATCATTAGTCGTTGTGTGCCTTCATCCAAGTCACGTCCTTCGCTATCATGAAATGGATCTGATTATATGAAAAACACAATGGCAATGCATTTTCTTTATTTCTCCATGCTTCACACTGCACCATTGGCATTGACAGTCTGCCAGTCTAATTTTACATTATTGCCTGCTGAAATTTGCATGTCTGTGTCATTGTTTTGAACCCCCCATCATCGATATGATATTTTGAAGCATAGTGTTTACGTCTGCCAACACTTGCAGTGTAACCACTTATTGTGGATATCTCGTAGTTTTACATCCGTTCATGTGCATTCACATCTTGATAGTTGATGATAGTAGAGGAAGAGGTATTAAAGTGGAACGAAATTCCAACATAGGAATATGCCCTTGGAAATAAACAATGAAGATCAGCGGTGTTTATGGCCCATTCAATCATGCATGTGTGCTGTCTAAGATCCTAGCTTATATTTTTGAATGAGTGTCTTCTTCGATGTCGTGGTGGAGTCCCCCACAATTGGTCCATGTTGCACATAACCTGTTGTCTCAAATATTCTTGTCGTCTTCGCTCGAACACTCGATCGCAATGTAAGTCATCGCAAAGGAAAACTGAATATGCCCATTAATCTGCCATGTCGTCATTGCTCACCCCATGCCAAATCCGCTCCATATATATTTAAGTTGTCATCCACAGCTAGTCCTCAATAATGCCAAGATGTTTTTAGTCACCCATTGCTAGCTTCCACATGTGGGTGTTCGTTAGGATGGTCCACGGTCAGCGGAGCCCTAACCTCGCATCCTCGTAAGCATCCATCCAAACAAATGTATCGTCATAATTGTGTCTAACAATCTAAAAATTATGGTAATGCGATACATCCATGCAGAGCACTTGAGTTCGACATTGCCGCTTCCATATTGATTCTTCGACCCACGTGGGTTGTCCTCTCAGCGTCTAGGTTGGACCAACTAGTGGTGATTCATTCGAGATCTTTGTTCGATTAGTCATGCGCCCGTTCGTCCAAGTCGTCGAATCCATGTCATCTAGAATCATTCCACGGTGTCGATATTCGCGACGTCATCCAATGCCATAGCCTGTTGCGTCAATCCACTACACTGCTCGGTGACTTGCCACGATAAATGAATGACGAACATTAGCTTACAAAACATTTCATTTTGTTTATTTTATTTTATTACTATTTTTATTTTAGTTTACATTTTTATTTTTACTTTTTTTTATTGTGGAAATGTATATATATATATTTTATTTTATTTTTTTATTATTCTTTTTATTTTATTTTGTTGTTCACTAACATTCCTTTAATTAATGGTTAATGAAACGAATAAAATCACAGTTTATTATTTATTTATTTTTTATTTTTTAGTTTGATTTAATTTAACTTTAATTTGGACCAATCAAATATAAAGGTTTGAATCTTGTAGTCCAAGAGGAATGAGAATGAAACTATTAAAACCAACTTTCAACATTCAAACCATGATTTCAATTGAAACATTAAAACTAGACTTTTTCATAAGAAAACAAGAAGACAACATCCAATAAGAAACCTTGGAACCCGTAATGTGAGCTCATGGGCACGAACAAAATCAAAACAATCACTCAAAGCAACTCAAAACTCCTACAAACCAAAATTTAAAAGGTAGGTCCCCAAATTTGGGGTACCTTGTGTGACAACCACAATAAGACCACCATAATAGATGAACCTCATAAGGATAATATTCCCCCTATAAGGGTTGAGGAAACTGCCCATCATGTTTCTTTGAATTCAATTTTAGGGGTTGATCACTTAGCACTAATAAATCCAGGGAACCAAATCCTTGCAATCGTTGTGGTGGATAATGATGTTTCAATGAAATATGGATAAAAGGACAAAGAGAAACCTAACCTTGGGATTCAACAAATTAATAAAATGGTTAAAAAACTCTCAAGATAAGTGTGTAGGAAGAAAATCGAACCAAGAGAAGTTGGCTAATGAAGGAGACCAACTAGTCATCCAAAGAAATGTCAAGCAGATTGACACTTGCTAAAATCCAGGTTCCCAACGATCGTTCGGTTTTGAAATATAAGAGGTCTAAACAATAGACGTCATCAAATTGTTGTTTGGAATTTAATTAAAAATCATCATTCTAACTTTATTCTCCTTCAAGAGACTAAAGCTTCCATAAAGAATATGGATATCATTGTTAAGAAAATTTGGAGACAGGTTGAGTACATGGCGGTTGGATCCTAAGGGGCTTTAGGGGGAGTGGTGACCTTATGGAATCCTCTTCTTTGGATGACTTTAGATCACTTTGTTGGTCAATGTATCCTCACTTCTCTCTTCAAGAGCAAAAACTCTAGGGAGCTTTAATTGGTTTCCAATTTCTACGGTGCTACAAATAGTGCGGAGCAACAACACTAATGGTCAATTTTATAGGATAGAAGAACCATAAAATAGGAAGTGAATTAGATAGTGGTAGGGGATTTCAATGCTAAAATTACTCTTAGGGATCAGGAAGGGGGAAATCCTTCTTTAGACCAAGGGAATAGATTTATGATGTCCAAAATTAATCAGCTCAATTTAATTGATGTTCAACATGCGAAGTCTCCATATACGTGGACAAACAAACAAGTAGGGTCGGCAAGTAGGAAAGTCAACCTTGATAAATTTTTAGTTTCTAAAGAGGCCTTTCTTCATTGGTTAGGATGGAGATTCTTAATCGCACTGATTATGATCACTTTTCGATTATTTTGGAATGGAAATTGGGCCATAATCCCTTGTTTTGAAAATTGTTGGCTCGAAAAAGAGGATTTGAAGGAAAAATCCCATTTTGGTGGGAGAAGGGTCATCCTTCCCATGGGAAAGCTATGTATGTTTTTTACAAACAAATCCAACATGTCAAATATTGTCTCAAATTTTGGAAAAGAAGTAGCAAATCTTATGTAAGTTTACTGCAGTGGTACGGGCTTTGGCCTCTCTTTAAGAGGTCCAAGGTTTAAACCCCACTCGATATAAGGGGATCAGGACCCCTCATAAAAACATGTGTAAACTTGTAAATTAAGTTGTAAGCTTACTACAATAGTAAGGGCTTCGACCTCTCTTTAAGAGTTTCAAGGTCCAAATCCCACTCAGTATGTGGGGACTGGGACCCCTCATAAAAACTTGTGTAAAATCATTGAGAAAATATGTAACTAACAAAAAAAATGATTAGGTGGAAGAAGGGATTTTGAAAGGGTCCCCAAACCTTTTATATTTGAAATATAGCCTCATAAAGAGGATTGCAAGAGAACTACAGAAAAACAATAGAGCAAGGAAAAAAACTAGATCCAATAATAAGAGGAGGATCTTGAAAGCATAGAAAAAAGAACAAAATCACAAGAGAGAAAGCAAGATCCACCCAGGGTCTGCACTGTTCTACCTGGATAACAAATCATTTTTTTGTTTTTAGAACTACCAATCCTAAGCAGATATTTGAATAGAATAACATCAATTTTGCTTGGCCTGGTGTTTCTTCTCTCTACTTTGGGCTAGAGAACAATGGGATCTTAGGGTAGCTGTAGAAGCGGGATCTAACTGCAAATTCTCTTTTCCCCCTAAGAAAAGGACAAACTGCGAACCATTGGCTATTTTTGCTTCAGTTTCTCTTTTCCTAATATCCCGGTTTGAGGGTTTGCCCACCTTCGTGTCCTTTCCAACATCTCCACTTCCTTTCTTTTGATTTTTGGTTGTAATTGATCAAATTAAATAAGATAAATTTAAATTATTTAACTTTTAAGGAGGATATGTAAAAACCTATAAATACATAATCGTGAAGTTGTAATAATAATCAATAGAGTTATTTAAAAAAATAATGATCATCTCAATTTTTTTAAATGAAAATATTATTATTGTTTTATATAATTTGAATGGGTTTTAATGATAAAGACTTATATTTTAAAGAGGATATAAAGTTCAAATCAAAATAAAATAAAATTTGAGAATGTGGTTCACTAAATATATGAGTGTGTGTTTATTTATTTATTATATCATAATTTTTTGAGTAAGGAAGATAAATTTTGGAGATTGAATTAAGACAAACTTGGTTAAAAGGAGATAAAAATACAAAGTTTTTTCATAGGATGGCAATAGTATAGAGATCAACATCCAAAATTAGTAGAATTAAATTAATAAAAGGGGTTTGGATTGAAGACCAAAATAAAATAAAATAAAAAAGGTAAGGTATTTTTATCAAAATATTTTAAGATTAGAGGAGTTTGAAGTTCTTAATGATAAACTTATACAAGAAGTTCCTTTAGTTATAACAGATGAAGACAATAGGAAATTGATGGAGCCTATTACTTTGGAAGAAATTCATCTAGCTCTTTTCTCTTTTAATAAGTATAAATCCCTAGGTCTGAATAGGCTCTATGTAGCATTCTATCAATATAATTGGAATAGAGTGAAGGATTATTTATTGGTGGTAGTGGAACAATCTAGGATAAAACAATACATACCTTATAAAATAAATGCAACATGTCTTACCTTGATTCCAAAAAAAAGGATGTAGAATTGTTTGATTTATTTCGACCCATAAGCCTATGTAATATGACATATAAGATTATTTCCAAAGTGATGGTGAATCGGTTAAGACAATTTTTAGATAAAATTATTTTAGAAGAGCAAGGAGGATTTGTGAAAGGAAGACATATTATGGACGGGATCATAGTAGCTTATGAAGTTATGCATTCAACAACATCAAGAAAAGAGAAAACAATGATCTTAAAACTTGATATGAGTAAGACCTATGATAGGGTTAAATGGGATTTTCTTTTTGCAGTATTATAAAAGTTTAGATTTGGAAAGAAATGGGTGAGATGGATTAAAGCTTGTGTATCTACAGTTTCATATTTAATGTTGGTCAATGGTTTAGTAATAGAACCATTTAAATCCAAGAGAGGCCTTAGACAGGGAGATCCTCTATCACCATATTTGTTCATTATTATGGTAGAGGATTTGGGTAGGAACTTGAAGAAGGCTTACAAATATGAGCTTATAAGTGGAATTAAGGCTAGTTATAATATTGACAACATCACCCATCAACAGTTTGTAGACGATACAATCATTTTTGAGAGGGCAAGGATAAATGAGGCCAAATCTTTGAATAACTTATTATAGGAATACAAAAGAGCATCGAGGCAAAAATTTAATAAGACAAAGTCCAAAATTACTTCCTAAACACCCCAACTAAAATCAAAATAGGGATATGCAGGTTACTTCAAGTGGAGGAGGTAAATTTGCAAACTTATCTAGGGATGACCTTGTTTGAGGGGAGAATGAGGATAGAATTAGGGACTCTAGTTATAAGTAAAGTTTAAACTAAACCACCAGCATGGAAAGGTAGATGGTTATCATTAGCAAGAAGAGTGTAGCTAATTAAATCAATCTTACAAGCCATTTCAACATATTATATGTTCTTGTATACTATGCCAAAATTGATAGAAAAAAGTTTAATCTCTATTATACAATCATTTTGTGGTCAGGATTACATGATAAAAGGAAATGGAGCAAGGTGTGTGATGATAAAACTAGGAGAGGTCTCAGTTCAAAAGTTATTCTAGATGTAAACTTATCTCTTAGGGGAAAAGTAATTTGGAGATTGTACAAAGAGAGTAAAAAAAATGGACAAGAATTCTTCCAAGTATGTTGAGCCCAATGACCCAAGCTTAATATTTACTGTATTATCTCTACCAAATGGTTTTGCACTATGGAACGATTTAAAAAAATCAATTGATCTAGTGATTAAAGGTTTAAGATGGGTGGTGGGAATTGGAGAAACATTTTCTATTTGGATGGATACTTGGTGTGATAAAAAACCACTCAATCTAGATCCAATTTTGAAACCATGGATAAGATTACTTCAAGTCAAATATGGTGATAAGGTTTCAAATATTTTGTACAAGGATCATGAAGGAAGATACAAATGGAAAGAATATTATTTTACAAGTATACAAGACATTGATGTTAGGAGGCAATTGAGTAGAAATATAACATTAGTGATTATTCTAAGGGGAGCCAAGGATAAGTTTATTTGGGAGTTGATAGCTTATAATAATACACAACAAGAAGTGGATATAATATAAAGCACCATCAAAATAGGAATATCGTAAGAATATAGAGAGATATTTGGGATAGCCCGAGAATTCCTAAAGTTAAAATATTTGTTTGGCTAGTAGGTCATAAAATAATTTTATCCTAGGATAACCTTATGAAAAGGGGTTTTCATGGCCCCTCAATATGTATTCTTTGTACAATGGAAGATGAGAGTATAGAACATCTCTTGGTACAATGCTAAATAGTCAATAAACTATGGCAATGGATTCTTAATATGCTTGGTAAATGCATGGTGATGAATGATAAAATTGATAAATGGTTAAAGCAATGGGAGAGCACTTTTAAAAGTAATGCTTTACAGATAATCTGGGATATATCAAAAGATACAATACTTTGTATTGTTTGGCTAGAAAGGAATATTAGAAAGGAAAGGAAAGCAGTTTAGAGATAATGAAAAGGAATATGAACAAAGGAAAAACTTAGTGCAAGTATCGTATTAAACATTTTTCTTGACTCTTAAGATAATGCTAGTGGTGGGAGACATTTTTTGCAGGACTGCCCAAACTTTTGAACTCGTTTCGGCCATATCTCACTCATCCGGACTCGGATTGAGCTGAAATTTTGAGGGTAGATGCCTAAAAAACCCTAGAACATCTCCACCAATTTTCATATCATTTGGAGCAACAAAAATCCTAGCGCATCCCTATGTTTGAACGATATATTTGGCAAGCGGCTATGCGAGGGTTTCATCTGGGTTGAGTGCAAGCAGCTCCAGAGGTTGGTTTTTAGGGCCTTCGGGCCCTAGCAACCAATATTTTTGTGGTTTATGCTCAATATTTTAGCAGGAAATGTTGCAGGGGATACAAGATGGGTTAGAAATTTGTCTTTCAATGGATCATACTATGAACTTGAGTGACAACGACTTCCAATTTGTTGCACAAAAGAAAAGTGAAAACCATACCTTTCCACGACGTCCAGGGCAAGGATTAAAGAGATCACGAAATAAGTTTAAAGCAATTGATCAAAAAATGGCTCATATCTCAAGTGAATCTAGTGCTAAGGTGCACCCACAAAATAATTCTACTATGAAAACCCCTATCAAGGATAAGAATTTCGAAGACTCAGTCCCAAAAATGAATTTTAGGGATGCCCTTCATGGTGGACAACCTCAGCCCAATGCTAATATCAATATTAGGGCTTCCCATAAACCTCTAAGAATGCCTAAGATTGATCCCAGGAAAATGGAGTCAGGATGTCTTAAAGCAGCTGATGGAACTCCTATTGTTAAGCTTGATATGGGTAACATTCAGACTGGCATTAAAGATTTGGAAAAAAGAGGACTAATTTGTCGGTTCGTGGGTTTTCGTCTGAGTCTATCTGCTTTCAAAGTCTGGGCTGCAAAAAGCTGGAAAACTAAAGGTGAGTTACAAATCTTTATTTATCCAAATGGTTATTTTCTTGTTTTATTTGTTAATAATGAAGATAGAGAGAAAACTTTTCAAGGGGGTCCTTGGTTTTTTGGAAGGGCAGGGCTTTTCATGAAGCCCTGGCATACTAAATTTAAAGCCGAAGAAGAGATGCCTTCTATAGCTCCCATGTGGGTTAGACTCTTTGGCCTCCCTATTGAATTTTGGAATCCTACTATTTTTTCTTCAATTAGAAACTCTTTAGGAACTTTTATGATGACTGCTAATTGTACTCAAAATTTTGAACATATTATTTATGCTCGAATTTGTGTTTTAATGGATTTTGACATACCCATACCTAAAAAGATCACATTACAATTTGGGGAAGACACTTGGGAGCAAGTAGTGGACTATGAGAACATTCCCTTTCATTGTAGAATTTGCCATGAATATGGTCCTTTGACCAGTGCTTGCCCAAATAAAATTCCTGATCAAAAGAAAGAAGATATAAACTCAACAGGTTTCCAAATACCTAAGAAGAAAAATACTCAGAAAAAACCAGTTATGAAGGATCAATAAAAGTCATCTGCTAATATGTTTGAAATCCTTTCCACAAATGATGTCCCAAGAGGAAGAGGAAATAATGGAAACTGAAATCTTAGAAACACAATTTAAATATAAAGGGAAGAACTCAAAGACAAACCAACAAATCAAAGTTTTTCAACAGAAAAAAAAAGGAGAAAATTTACACAAAAAAAACATTTCAAATGTCAAAACTTCAAATAATGCAGGTCCCAATATAGACTCCGTTGAACCATGTAGTAAAATTTTGGCTGTGTACGAGCATTCTTCAAGGTTAGAAGCCATCTCAGATTCAATTGGAATAAGTCAAGAAACAGGGAAATTTTTTTGAAGATGGATTCTAATCAAAAAGTAGGTCGCAAGACCAATCAATATCATATGGTAAAAGAAGGTGAAAAGCTTGTAGAGGAAGGTAAGATTAATGCCCTTTCCAATTTTTTTAGCCCTGGTATTAATGAAGATCATCACTTGGAATATTAGAGGACTCAAAGGGAGTCTTTCAAAACAAAATGAAATTAGAAGAATGATTCAGGTAAATCATCCACATCTTGTTTTCCTTCAAGAAACAAAGATGTCAATGGAGGATATAGACTTAATTGCCAGTAAAATTTGGCCAACTGAAAAAGTGGTTTCCCTCAGTTCCCAAGGGAATTCGGGTGGCATTGCTTGTCTTTGGGATCCAAAAGAGGTAGTTATTCACCATATGGTTGGCAATTGGGGTTTGTTGGCTATAGCTATTCAAAGTAGACATTCCAACTAGATTAAGCTTTGCATTACTGTTTATGCTCCGACTTCTTTGGAGGAAAAAAGAAGACAGTGGAAGGATATTACTCATATTATCTCTCATTTTTCTAAAGCTTGGATCTTGATCGGAGGAGATTTCAATACCATCCTCTCTCTGGATGAGAAAAGGGGGGGAAATAGAAATTTAGACAAAAGCACTGACCTCATGAGTGAATATATTGTAAACCTCCATCTTGTAGATATCCAACCAGATAATGGCCTTATGACTTGGTCTAACAGAAGGCAAGGCTCAACTTGTATAATGGAGAGATTGGATAGGTTTTTGCTCTCTGAAAATTTCTTAATCCATGGTCACATTCCTAAAGTAAAGACTCTTAATAATGTTGGTTCGGATCATTGGCCGATCATGGTGGAAATGTGGAAAACCAATGTGAGTTTCTCTCCTTTTCATTTTTAATTAATGTGGCTTAAAGACATTTCCTTCGGACCTCATGTACAACAATGGTGGAAGGAAGGTAAACCTAGGCATGGGACTAAGATGTTCTATTTTTCCAAAAGATTGCAATACATTAAATCCAAAATCAAGACTTGGAACTGGAAAGAGTTTGGGGATGTTCATAAAAAAAACATGAAGTTATTGCTCATCTTGAAAATTTGAATAAGAAAATCCGTTTATATGGCCTCACAGAGAAGAGAAGTGCAGATGACATTAAACTCACAACTCAGTTAGAGGAATGGGAAAAAAGAGAAGAAATCTTATGGGAGCAAAAATCTAGAATTCAATGGCTCAAAGAAGGAGATCGAAACACAAATTTCTTCCACAAATCTCTTCTAGCTCGAAGATCTCACAACTTTATTTCTTCCTTAAAATAAGATTCTAGAGATGTTGTTTATACTTGGGATGGCATGAACTCTATTGTTGTTGATTACTTTTCCAATATTTTTGCTGCTACTCCCCTTGACTCAACTTCACAATATAATGTTCTTCAAGCAATCCCTTCTCTTATCACTTCGAGGAGAACTCTATTTTGACTGCTCCTATTACTATCAATGAGCTTCAACAAGTAGTTTTTAAAATGCAAAAAGGGAAAACCCCAGGTCCTGATGGTTTTCCTATTGAGTTCTACCAAGAATTTTGGGATATCCTTCATGTTGATTTATTAGAGGCAATGGAAGAAGCCAGGAAATCCAAAGAAATTTTGAAGGTTATCAATATAACTTATATTAATCTTGTTCCAAAAGCTCAAGAGGTTGATCATATCTCAGCTTTTAGACCTATTGCTTTATGTAATGTTCTTCTCAAAATCATTACTAAAATCATGGCAGAAATGTTGAAGCCTCTTTTGCATAAGATTATTTCCCTAGAGCAAGGGGGTTATGTGGAAGGACGTCAAATAGTAGATGAGATAGTTCTTGCTCAGGAAGCCATCCATTCCATGGATATGCAAAATTCTCCTTCCATGTTCATTCGATTAGACTTATCCAAAGCTTATGAGAGAGTGGATTGGCACTTCCTTATCAAAGTTTTGAGGCAATTTGGTTTCTCTAAGGATTGGATGGATTGGATTATGGGATGTATCTCTTCAGTTTCCTACTTAGTTCTTATCAATGGCAGGCCTTCTCAGTATTTCCCAGCTTCTAGAGGTATTAGGCAAGGTGACCCGCTATCCCCTTATTTATTCATCATTCTTACTGAATGCTTGGGTAGGACTATAACCAAAAAGAGGGAAAACAAAACCCTTGAGGGAGTTACCATTTCTCATGGAGCTAGAACTATCTCTCATATTCAATTTGTGGATGACTCTACTCTTTTAGGTAAAGCTACAGTTTAGGAAGCTTATAATATTAAGCAAATCATTAGCTGTTTTTCTAAGGCTACTGGGCAATTGATCAATGAAGACAAATCTAAAGTTATTTACTTTCACTGCTCTGCTATACGAGAATCCATGGTCTTGGATAAACTAAGATATAAGAAGACCTCTCTTCCAATCACTTATTTAGGTATTCCCATAAATATTCAAAGGCAGAAAAATAAAGATTGGAATTGGTTGTTGGACAAAGTCAAGAAGAAAATTGGAAAGTGGACCAACAAGTGGCTTTCTTCTGGGGGTAGAATCACCTTGGTAAAATCAGTCCTTCAAGCTATTCCTATTTATGTTTCTTCCGTTTTGAATATCCCAAAGGCTATTCTTCAAGAATTGGATCAAATCAGTCATTGTTTCCTTTGGAGTGGTACTAAGGAGAAAAGAAAATGGGCCTTGGTGAAATGGGATACTTTATATCTTCCTAAGAGTGAAGGGGGGTTAGGATTACGGTCTTCAATTAATAACAACAAAGCTTTAGCTGCTAAATTATATTGGAGGATGTTGCATAACCCCAATGCTCTTTGGGCCAATAATATCTCGTGCTAAATATGCTCGAGAACAAAAGTCTTGAAGACCTTGTTCGCTATCAACTTCCTACCAAAGGTTCTCCCATTTTAGCAGTTCTTAAGACTGGTGAGGATTTGATAAAGAAAAAATTATTTTGGATCATTCATAATGGTCAACATGCAAATTTCTGGATATATTCTTGGGATGATCACAAGCCTTTGATAACTCAGTTTTTCGATTGGAGGCCTTGGATGGAGAAGCTTCACCGAGCTAATTGGATAAAGGTGGCTAATTACTGTCGATACCATACTGGTAATTCAAAGGTTGGTAGATATTGGATCCCTATTGAGGACTGGCCTATTCAAATTCCAGAAAGGCAAAGACAAGATATCCAAGGAATCCTTCATATGAGATCCCTCTCTTGGTCCCATGAAAAAGATTGTTTTGGATGGAACAACACTACTAAGGGTGAGTATTCAATTGCTCAAGGTTATTTGACCTTATGCCATAATAATCCCAACCATTCTTCTGACATATTTTCTCGATTGTGGGCTCAAAAGCTCTTGCCTAAGGTGAGGTTCTTTAATTGGCTTTTATTGCATCGCAGGGTGCTTACTGGTGAGCAACTTATGAAGCATGGTTTTCATGGCCATTTTAGATGTGAAATGTGTGAAGAGAATGTAGAAAATATCAACCATATTTTTATTGAGTGTACTTTAGCCTCTGAGCTATGGAGGAGAATGGCCTCTTTACTTGGCTTACAGTGGTCCAATTTTTTTACTTTTGAACAGCTTTAGAGGGATTGGCCTAATCAAGAGGGTGTTGATCATTTTATTAGGCAGTTAGTTTGGATGGGTTCTACCATTCTTCTTTGGAATATATTTTTTTTTGAAATTTTTTAAAAAAATTGTATTAAAACAAAGATCAATTACAATTTGGGAAGAGACACTTCCCAGTCGAAATCAGAGAGAACACATGCTTACAATAGTAAAAGAAGATTTGCAATGCAGCCAAATCTCTTGAACCAATAACTAGCTAACAGGAGGATCGGTTTGGTCTGTTGATGCAACTTGTTGCGATATCGCGACACTCTTTCCTTCTTCTCCTTTGGCCACGAAAATGCAACATGTCACGATATCATGACATTTTTCTCCTCTGGTTGCAAAAATGCAACATGTCGCGATATCGCAACACTTTTCTCCTTTGGCCGCAAAAATGCAACATGTGAAATCGTGACACTTTTCGCCTTTGGCCGCGAAAATGCAACATGTCACGATATCACGACACTTTTCCTCTTCTAGCCATGACGTTGCATACTGTCGCGATATCGCGACACTTTTTCCTCCTTTGGCCGCGACGAAGCAACATGTCGTGATATCGCGACACTTTTTCTCCTTGGGCAGCGACGATGCAACATGTCATGAAATCGCGACACCTTTTCCTCCTTTGGCCACGACGAAGCAACATGTCACGATATTGTGACACTTTTTCTCTCTTGGCCGTTATGTTGCAACATGTCACGAAATAAAGACACTTTTTCTCTTTCGACCGCGACGAATCAACATGTCGCGAAATCGTGACACTTTTTCCCTTTCGACCGCGACGAAGCAACATGTCGCGAAATCGTGACATTTTTCTCCTTTGGCCGTGACGAAGCAACTTGTCGCGAAATCGTGACACTTTTTCTCCTTTGGCCGCGACGATGAAACATGTCACGAAATCGCGACACTTTTCTCTCTTGGCCGCGACGATGAAACATGTCACGATATCGCGACACTTTTTCTCTCTTGGTCGCGATGATGCAACATGTCGCGATATCGTGACACTTTTCTCCTTTGGCCACGATGATGCAACATGTCGCGATATCACGACACTTTTTCTCCTTTGGCCGTGACGATGCAACATGTCGCTATATCGCGACACCTTTCCTCCCTTGGCCGTGACGACGCAACATGTCGCGATATCATGACATCTTTCCTCCATTGACCGCGACAATGCAACATGTCACGAAATCGTGACACTTTTTCTTTCTTGGGCGCGACGATGAAACATGTTGCGATATCGCGACACTTTTTCTCTCTTGGTCGCGACGATGCAACATGTCGCGATATCATGACACTTTTCTCCTTTGGCCACGATGATGCAACATGTCACAAAATCGTGACACTTTTTCTCCCTTAGTCACGACGAAGAAAAATGTCACGAAATCGTGACACCTTTCCTCCCTTGGTCGCAACGAAGCAACATGTCACGAAATCACGACACCTTTCCTCCCTTGGTCGTGACGAAGCAACATGTCACGAAATCGTGACCTCTTTCCTCCCTTGGCCGCAACGAAGTAACATGTCACGAAATCATGATGCCTTTCCTCCCTTGGCCATGACGAAGCAACAAGTTGCGAAATCGTGACCCCTTTCCACCCTTGGCCGCGACGAAGCAACATGTCACAAAATTGTGACACCTTTCCTCCCTTGGCCGCGATGAAGCAACATGTCACGAAATCGTGACACCTTACCTCTAGTGACCATGCCAGTGCAACATGTCACGAAATCGTGACCCCTTTCCACCCTTGGCCACGACGGAGCAACATGTCATGAAATCGCGACACCTTTCCTCCCTTGGCCGCGACGAAACAACATGTCGTTCTTTGGAATATTTGGAATGAAAGGAACAACCGAATTTTTAATCAAGATAGGAAGGATATTCACTATATTTGGCAAAAGACCATAGCCAACTTAGTTGAATCAATCCATCATCTCCTTAATCACCCCCAAAACTCCCACCAAATATGGGATCAAGTGATGCAAATATTGAAGATTAAACCTTCTAAGGGTAACCAACTTAGAGGGAATGTGAGTATTAGTAATATGGATAGGAATAGAAATTGGCAACCTCCTCCTAAGGATTTTGGAAAAGTCAATACTGATGGAGCCTCTAGAGGGAACCCTGGAAAAGCCAGTGTGGGAGGAATTGGTAGACTTTCAGATGGATCCCTGGTTTTTATTTTTGTTGAGAATTTGGGTATTCTTTCCAATAACCTTGTTGAGGGGTATGGTATCCTCAGAGGCCTTAAGGAGGCTACTAATATTGGATGGGAAAAGGTGTTAGTTGAGTCTGACTCTCAACTTATGATTAATCTCTTGAAGAATCCTTCTAAGAATCATAAGGTGGATTGGAGAATAAAAAAAATTATTGAGAAGATTCAGTTAATCCATATGGGATTTTTGAAATTTGATTACAATCATGTGGTTAGAGATCAAAACAAGGGAGCTGATGCTTTAGCTAATTGGGTTTTGGCCAAAGGTGGTCTTACTTGTTATGGCCACCCTCCTATATGGTGGGCTTCTCAAATTAGGAAAGCTCTTCTTTCTATCATTTCTTTGGATGGCTCCAGTTTTGAAGGTATCTAGTTTCTTCTTGTTTTTTTTTTGCTTCTCTTTGGTTCATTCAGTTTTTTTTAGTTCCCTAGCTCATTCTATTCTTTATTTTGTTTCCTCTGTTGATTCTTGCCTTAATAGTCTTCTGGTCTAGATAGGTCATTGTTTTGTTCATTTTTTATTTCTTTCTTTTTTGTTTTTTTTGTTTAGTTTTTTAAGGTGGGTGGGTTTTTTTATTTTGTTTTGTTTTTGTGTTCTTTGTGTTGTTTTTTGTTGTTCTTGTGTTTTTGTTGTTTTGTTTTGTTTTTTTGTTTTGTTTTTTGTTATTGTTCTTGTGTTTTTTCCATTCTTGTTCTTGAGTTTCTCTTTGTTTGTGTTATTTCGTGTTTTTATGTGTGAGTGTTTTCTATGTTTTTTGTTTTTGTTTATTGTCTGTTGTTGGTTGTTTTTTATTTTTATTTTTATTTTATTTTTTAATTCTTTAGGTACTATGCCCATTGCCACCTATTTTAGGGGTCAAGGGAGCAAGAGCTTTTGCTCGATGAAGCTATTAAAACCATTACTATCAAAGCTAAATTTTTCTCTTTATCAACACTTTGGTAGTCTTGATTCAACCCTTTTAAATAACTCATTCTCGACTTTACTTTACTTCTCTCGGGATTTAGACTATCTAAATATTGACCTCAAATTATCTTATCTTAACCTTTGATGGAAATTTTTCTCCTTGTATGGTAGCACCTTGTATGATTTCACCTTGTACAAGTCCTCTTTGTGAGATTTCACCTTGTATGGTTCCACTCTGTACAATTTTTCTTGATACTATTTCACTTTGTATGATTTGACATTGTATGATTGCACATTGTATGATTCCACTTGCAATTGTTCAATCTCTACCAACTATACAATTTTCCTCACTAGTTGTATGATTTGTACTAATTGTATGATCACACCCATCAATTGTATGATTTGTATCAACTGTACGATCATACCCAATACTTGTATGATATGTGCCAATTGTACAATTTCAACCAACATTTGTAAAGGTTCCTTTTGCATAATCATACAATCTCGCTCTTTCTTGGACAATTATGATTGTATGATCGATTGTTTTGTTTGTACAACATCATCCAATTGTATAATTGATTATTTCCTTTGAACTACATCCTCCAATTGTACAATTGGTTGTTTCATTTGAACAACATCGTCCACTTGTACAATAAATACACTTCTATTACATGCACTTGAATAACAACACTTCTTAGTGCCCTCCATTTGTACATCATACTTCTCCATTTGAATGATAATCTGTTGTACATACTCATCTTGGATAACATTATTTCCTACTTTTTCACTTGTATGGGAGTATGTTGTTCTTTATTTTCTACATAAACCACTTTTACAACTTCTGTTGGCATACTCTTGACTACTTGCAACATTTATACCTCCTGCATTAAAATCAAGTCCACTTCCTCAATTCGAACCATGCTCATCAAGTTCACCTCCACCTTCCTTATGTCTTGGAAAGGACTATAACTCTTCTTTGATGCTTCTAATTTTGTATGCATAATTTGTTTATCCTGAGTTGCAACTCTTTTAAAATCAAGTGCAAAGTATCCCTACAAGTGGGTGTACCCTCAATATCATACAATTTTTTGCTTCTTTTATTTTCTATGACTATTGTCACAAATTGCATCACTAGTGGTATCCTTCCTATGTACAACCTAGATTTGGGTTGCATATACCTATGGCGATGAGATTGCACTCTCCAAGGTACACTCATCCTTAAAGTCAACATTATTTTCTTTGGAGTCATTTTCTTCCTTTACTTCTTGACTCCAACACTTGAACAAGGAAATAATATCTTGTCAAAATCATCACTCTCATTGTTTGAGTCATCCTCAATATTAGAATCAATTTCCTCCTTGGAGTTACTCTTATCTAAATTAACATGATGTTAATGCATTGATGTTATTTTTGCATCACTTTCTCAAATCAAGGCATAATCCGAAGCCTCTTCATATGATCATGGAGGCAATATTTTCATCTTCATTTGATACGTAGGAAGAAGTCCATATATGAACCACATCCTCTTCAATGCCTTTGATTGATCTTTGTCCATATGGTCAAACTACCCACTCAACTTCCCATTGTAGGAACAAACAAATTCATTCTCACCTTGTTGTATTTTATAAATTTTATTAGTGACCTCATTGTCATTATTGTATAATTAAAATTCTTTCATAAATACATCATGCAATTATTCATGGTACGTATCCTTTGATAATTTTATATACCAGTCTATTGAAAATCCATGAAATGTTGCAGGAAATAACCACCTTCATTCTACCTCATTGTTTTTCCGAATCGCTTTCCACATCATGTGATAAATTCTCCAATGCTTAACTAGGTCTTCTGTTGATTCTCCATGAAATAATGGATATTTACATGATATGCCCAAATTGGCCTTTGGTTTGATATGCCCAATGTAGCATAGGTGGTAGTATTCCCAATGAGGGAGGTGAAATGGAAGGTTTTGGAATGAATTCTAGTAATTTGCACTCAATATGGACCAATTTGTACAATTGTACGATTACAAATGTACGATTCCCAAATTGTACAAATAAGAACTATACGATCACAAAACATTCAATTGTATGGTTACAATTGTACAATGGCATGACTTGCATGATTTTCCAATCGTACAATTTGCCAAACTTAGTTAATAGGCAATAACTTGATCATTTTGTAATCGTTCACTTGGAAATCATCATTTCTACTTTAGCAAGTACAAACCATGCAATTATAATCCAAATGCAAAGTTATTGACCAATTGTACGGTTAGGAAGGCTAATTGTAAGATTACAGTAAACCCTTGTTGCAATTAATCAATCTTAAATCTATAATGTATTAAGTAAGATTTTAACATAACAAGAATTGGATAACTCTAATGATGGGATTACCGACTTAGTAATTTATCATACACACTTAATCACAATTCTTATTCTAGATCCATCCACAGTACATCCTGCCCATTCTATAAATCATACAATACCTTGCAAACATGGCAATTACAATTTACAGGAAGAAATTGTGAACAATTCTCCATCCACAATTCTCATACATATTTGAGTATCAATCAATGCTTTATTCTCATTGTAGAATCATTCTAGTATAATATTATATCTGTAAAAATGCATACAAGTGTACAATTAATACTCAAATGGCAACATGCATGGACACAACAATGTTGAAATATGCTTTTGCAATTCTCCTTAATAATCCACAATCAATCATATCGGCTAAGATTGACAATAATGCATATCCACTACTGTCAACAACCATTAACAACCATCAACAACCTACAAAAATTGAATGGGGGATTATAATGCCCGTTTAGGCTATTCCAAAGTGGTTCCTAAGATAACACATCATTTACAACTACCACCCATAACTCACATCTTTAACAATTATTTAATATTTCTAAGGTCTAATGTAATTTTTATCAAATTACATTTCATGCACATTACATTTCATTTCATTTCACTTTTTATTTATTTCCCTACGTTGCATAATTAGCCAAATCCTGCATTGTATAATTAGCCAAAACCCTACATTGTACAATTAGCCAAAACCCCACATTGTACAATTAGTCAAACCCTACATTGTACAATTAACCAAATCCTACATTATACAATTAGTCAAAATTGTGCAAATCCTTGCCTTGTCATTTTTTTTATGTGGATTTTCCTGCCTACAAGGTGATCCACTCAAATGCAATTTTGAGGAAAGCAAAGGTTCCATAGAACATACAAAAGATAATTGTGGAAATTCAAGACCTTGCTATGGAGTTTGAAGAAATCAGGTTTACACACACATTAATAAAAGGAAACAAATGTGCAGATAGGATAGCCAATAGAGGTGTTTTAATTAAGGATCATGAAATTAAATTCTCTATTGCTTAGTTAGAGGAAATAGTAAGTTTAGTTGAAGTTGATAAAAAAAAATTGACTGTCTAAATCAATTAATGATTAAAATTTACTTTATTTTTTTCCATTGATAATATATGCTTTATTTTATAATATTAATGTGCTTTCATATATACTATTTATTATAATTTTTGTGGTTGCACTTATGCTTCAAGAAGGAAACTAGCAATCGAGATCTAGTAAAGCGGGCTATGATAGTGCGATGTTTTGGAAATATTACTCTACTAAGATGCAATGCATAGATAGTAGAGGTGAAGTTTTGGTATTGTGAAGGCTATTGTAGGAAAATGTCAAGAAGAATGTTGAATTCTAGAATATTTGTATTCACATAGAAATTTGAAAAAGTTCTAAAAAATGAAAATCAAGAATTCAGACATTTTATGTAAAATGATGTAGGTTTCTAGCTATAGCAACTCAATTGAGATGAGAATTGAATTTATTTGTAAACTCTCATGCTCTAAAGAAGAGAGTTGTGATTTTTCAAGGGTGGGGGACCTAAGTACAACCCCTTGTTCTCCAACAATATATATATATATATATATATATATATATATATATATATATATATATATATATATTGAAGAACACAAGCTTATACTGAGAGGGGGGATGAACAGTATAGCACCCACTTTTTACTTTCTTTCCAAACCAATATCAATTAGTGTCCTCAATTGCAATAACCAAATATATTAGTATGCATTAATAACATAGATAACAATAGTAAGCAAGTGCACAAATCACCACACATAATTGATACACAAGATTTAACATGGTTCCCCCAATGTGGGGTAGTCCATAAGATAATATCCTTATAATATTTCACAAAGAAATAGGGATCCTTATCCCAATACAAATTATTACTTTGATCTTCTCAAATCTAGGCTGTCCTGATCTTCTCAGGTGGGCACCATTGATCTTCTCAGCTAGGCTATCCACTAATATGCTCAGCTAGGCTATCCACTGACCTGCTCAGCTAGGATATCCATTGATCTGCTCAGGTAGGCTCTCCACTAATATGCTCAGCTAGGCTATCCATTGATCTGCTTAGCTAGGCTATCCACTAATCTGCTCAGCTAGGCTCTCCACTGATCTTCTCAACTAGGCCATCCATTGATCTGCTTAGCTAGGCTATCCATTGATCTGCTCAACTAGGCTCTCCACTGATCTGCTCAACTAGGCTATCCACTAATCTGCTTAGCTAAGCAACTGGTGTTGATGCGTTTTCTATTTTTGTCTTGTCTCTTTCACTACTCACAAATCTACCTCAATGCATTATCACAAGGCTCAAATAATCCTACTCAAATGTTGTCCCAAATTTATTCTCAAAGCCTTCATAAAAGGCTCAAACAATCCTGCTCAAATGTTGTCCCAAATCTATTCTCAAAGCCTTCACAAAAAGCTCAAACAATCCTGCTCAAATTTTGTCCCAACTCTATCCATAATTTTGTCTCAAAAATCTTCTAAAAGGCTCAACCAATCATGCACAAAAGTTGTCTCAAATCTGTCCAAAAATTCTATCCCAAAAGCCTTCCCAAAGGCTCAACCAATCATGCACAAAATTTGTCTCAAATTTATCTAGAAATTCTGTCCCAAAAGCCTTCCCAAAGGCTCAACCAACCATGCACAAAAGTTGTCTCAAATATATCCAAAAATTATGTCCCAAAAGCCTTCCCAAAGGCTCAACCAATCATGCACAAAAGCTGTCTCAAATCTGTCCAGAAATTCTATCCCAAAAGCCTTTCCAAAGGCTCAACCAATGACTCTCAAGTAGCACTCAAATCTCAACCACAAATCAACGAAGGCAAGACTCAATGATGAACTCAACAATGGATAACAAATGAATGATGACAATACTCAAAAATGTGCTCAACAATGAATGGCAATGTACTCTTCAATAGATGACAACAATGATCCACAATGATCTCAACAATGTATGACAAATGATCTCTCAAATGGATGACAACAATGCTCAACAATGTACTCTCAAATGGATGACAACAATGCTCAATAATGTACTCTCAAATGGAAACCTCTCCAAGAAATAACAATGAGGACTTCAACCAACCAAGGACAATCTCCACAAGTGATAACAATAGGTTCTCAATAATATATTTCTCATGGAATGTCAATAAACTCTCAAGAAACAAGCACAACCCCCTCAAGCAAAGCGCTCTCAAATAACCAACAATGATCTCCTCAAATAAAAGGTAAATGTATCCACAAGTTACTAGAAAATGATCTCCTCAATGGTCGCAAATAGTGGCAATGTACTCAACAAGTAACCAACAATAATCTCCTCAAAGCAATAGCAAAAACCTCCTCAATAATGGCAATACTCTCAATGAACTCCACTAAAGCAATCATGGAACTCAAGTATCAATTTTATCCATAAAATTGATTTTCTAATCCATCCACTTATTCTCAATAGCCAAGGCACTTAATCAAGCAATTTGTCTTCAACTTCAAACCCTAACTCATGTGCATGTCTTCTAACTCAAGGTAGTAATTAATGAGGTCTCAAGTTCCTAGTTTAATTTCATAATTAAATCATGTACTAGGACATATAACAAGTTCAACACTTTTCAACCTTATGACTCCCTAATTTCATTAACACATACAACAAACACATATGATTTTATTTTTAATTCCACACCTTATAACTCCATATACAACAATCACAAATATTTAACTTCACACCTTATAACTCCCTAAGCACATACAACAATCATTTATTTTCACTAAATACCTTATGACTCCCTAGTTATAATAGAAATGATTTTCAATGCACCAAAAATTTGGCAATATCAAATATTACCATGCGCTAGATATAAATACCTTTTTACAAAATTTGTTACCTTCACAACCTTTGAAATCGATAATTCTTTTGCCAAAAATCAATGCGCCTTCACACCTTTGAATTCGTCAATGCCTTGCCAAAAATTAATGCATCTTCACACCTTCGCAAGAGTCAAACTCTGTTCCTCTCGCCTAGCGTTGTGAGGCATTTACCACATGGGCACCAGCCCACGTTGGGATTTAATCCCAAACACCCAACTTCACCTCCGCTCAACTCTAAAAAACTTAAGTTGCCTTCCTTAGAAAAACACTTTGTCCCTGGCAGGATTCGAACAACGAACCTGCCTTGTGCAAAGTTTGTACGCTACCAACTACGCTATAGGCTTCTGCGTGACATCACTTTCTCACACTGTTTACTTGACCTTGCTCTCAAATCGAAAGTTATTTATCCTTCTTTCTTTGTTGCTCCCCTTTCGATGACTCTCTCTCATGCGCTATGTCAAGTCTTCAATAAATAGAGGTTTTTCACCTTTTATTTATATGCAACTCCATCCTTCGAATTACGTCGGTGAATATTTATTAATCTCCCCAACCTTTGCACGTCGGTGGATAATATAATTCAACTTTAAACCTTAAAATTATTAATTAAAAAATTAATAATTCACCTCTTAACTTTGAATTGGGATATCTCCTTCATTTTTTTGAATTTCGTCATGAAATTTTTTGCACCTAGGTTTTATTGGAAAATATTTTCATCCATCATAATTTGGAGAAGTCTTAGCATAGTGGTTTTAATGAAAAACCCTTTCCAATGGTTTTAATAAAAACCCTTTTTGTTGGTTTTAATAAAAAACCTTTTCATCGATTTTAATAAAAACCCTTGTCATTGGTTTTAATAAAAACCTTTACCATTGGTTTTAATAAAAACCATTAATATAATATTTAAAAAATTAAATATTATATACCTCTTGTGCCACAAAACCCTGTATATATCCTTGCTCTCCAAAATATCATAAATGATTATTTATGAAGTGCTTTTGCCACCAAAACTCAATGTGATCCATGTGGCATCAATGACAACACAAAATAACTCAAATTGCCAACATATATATAATTAAAAAAAATTGAAATGAAAAATATATATTATTTTTAATGCAAGTGTTATTGCTTGTCAACATATGAGATGACCTCTCAAATGATATTAGCTTATTTAACTAAATTAATTGAATTTCAAGGAGGATACATTTTTTTTTTTTTTTGTGGAAAACATCCCATAAGGGATGCCAATTTCGAGTAAGACCCAAGAAGGCAGGGGTATCCATTCCACAAAAAATACCCAAGACCCGAACCTGGCCTACCACCTTTGACATACTCAAGGAGCAAACAAACATACACAAATAATTTAAAAAATAAAAATAAATAAATAATAAAATAAAATAAAAAACATGCTCCTTGAGTGTGTCAAAAAGAAAAGCACAACCAAACACACACACAATAAGATAAAAATAAACCACAACACGAACCATATAGAAAAAACACAAGAATAATATAACAAAATACAAACAAGACAAAAACAACAAAACACTACAAAGACAACAAAAAAAACATGAAAAATAAACACAACCAAAACCTAAAAAATAAAAAAATAAAATAAAAACAACCAACAACAGACAATAAACAAAAACAAAAAACATAGAAAACACTCACACATAAAAATACGAATTAACTCAAACAAACAGAAACACAAGAACAAGAACGACAAAAACAGAAGAACAATAACAAAAAATATAAAAAACACAACACAACAAAATCACAAGAACAAAAAAAACAACACAAAGAACACAAAAATAAAACAAAACAAAAGAACACACACCTTAAAAAACTAAAGAAAAAAGAAAAAAGAAAAATTTGAACATAACAATGACCTTTCTAGATAATAAGACTTTTAAGGCAAGAATCAACAAAGAAAACAAAAGAAAGAGTAGATTGAGCTAGGGAATTAAAATAAATTGATCGAACCAAAGAGAAGCAAAAAAAAAGCAAGAAGAAACTAGGTACCTTCAAAACTAGAGCCATCCAAAGAAATGATAGAAATAAGAGCTTCTCTAATTTCTAAAGCCCACCATCTAGGAGGGTGGCCATAACAAGTAAGATCACATTTGTTCAAAGCCCAATTAGCTAAAGCATCAACACTCTTGTTTTGATCTCTGACCACATGATTGTAATCAACTTTCAAAAATCCCATTTGGATTAATTGAATCTTCTCAATAATTATTTTTATTCTCAAATCAACCTTATGATTCTTAGGAGTCTTCAAAATATTAATCATGAGTTGAGAGTCAGACTCAACTAACACCTTTTCCCATTCAACCTTAGTAGCCTCTTGAAGGCCTATAAGGATACCATACCCCTCAACAATGTTATTGGAAAGAATACCCAAATTCTCAACAAAAGTAAAAACTAGGGAGCCATCTGAAAGTCTACCAATTCCTCTCGCACTGGATTTTCAAGGGTTCCCTCCAGAGGCTCCATAAGTATTGACTTTTCCAAAATCGTTAGGAGGAGGTTGCCAATTTCTTGTCCTATCCATCTTACAAATACTCACATTCCCTTTAAGTTGGTTGCCCTTAGAAGATTTAATCTTCAATATTTGCATCATTTGATCCCATATTCGGTGGGAGTTTTGGGGGTTATTAAGGAGTTGATGGATTGATTCAACTAAGTTGGCTATCGTATTTTGCCAAATATAGTGAATATCCTTCCTATATTGATTAAAAATACGGTTGTTCCTTTCATTCCAGATATTCCAAAGAAGAATGGTAGAACCCATCCAAACTAACTGCCTAATAAAATGATCAACACCCTCTTGTTTAGGCCAATCCCTCCAAAGTTGTTCAAAAGTAAAAAAATTGGACCACTGTAAGCCAAGTAAAGTGGCCATTCTCCTCCATAGCTCGGAGGCTAAAGTACACTCAATAAAAATATGGTTGAGAGTTTCTACATTCTCTTCACACATTTCACATCTAAAAGGGCCATGAAAACCACGCTTCATAAGTTGCTCACCAGTAAGCACCCTACAATGCAATAAAATCCAAGTAAAGAACCTCACCTTAGGCCAAAGATTTTGAGCCCACAACTAAGAAAATATGTCAAAATATTGGTTGGGATTATTTGGAATAAGGTCAAATAACCTCGAGCAACTGAATGCTCACCCTTAGTAGTGTTGTTCCATCCAAAATAATATTTTTCATGGGACCAAGAGAGAGATCTCATATGAAGGATACCTTGGATATATTGTCTTTGCCTTTCTGGGATTTGAATAGGCCAGTCCTCAATAGGGATCCAATATCTACCAACCTTTGAATTACCAGTATGGTATCGATAATAATTAGCCACCTTTATCTAGTTAGCTTGTTGAAGCTCCTCCATCCAAGGCCTCCAATCGAGAAACTGAGTTATCAAATGCTTGTGACCATCCCAAGAATCTGTCCAAAAATTTACCTGTTGACCATTATGAATGATCCAAAATAAAATTTCTTTATCAAATCCTCACCAGTATTAAGAACTACTAAAATGGGAGAACCTTTGGTGGGAAGTTGATAGCGAACAAGGTCTTCAGGACTTTTGTTCTCAACATATTTAGCACGAAGATTATTGGCCCAAAGAGCATTGGGGTTATGCAACATCCTCCAATATAATTTAGCAGCTAAAGCTTTGTTGTTATTAATAGAAGACCGGAATCCTAACCCCCTTCATTATTAGGAAGACATAAAGTATCCCATTTCACCAAGGCCCATTTTCTTTTCTCCTTAGTATCACTCCAAAGGAATCGATGACTGATTTGATCTAGTTCTCGAAGAACAACATTTGGGATATTCAACATGGAAGATACATAAATAGGAATAGCTTGAAGGAATGATTTTACCAAGGTGATTCTACCCCCAAGGATAAAGCCACATGTTGGTCCACTTTCCAATTTTCTTCTTGACTTTGTCCAACAACCAATTCCAATCTTTATTTTTCTACCTTTGAATATTGATGGGAATACCTAAATAAGTGATCAAAAGGGAGGTCTTCTTATATCTTAATTTATCCAAGACCATGGATTCCTGTCTGAGAAGCAGTGAAAGAAAATAACTTTAGATTTATCTTCATTGATCAACTGCCCAGTAGCCTTAGAAAAACAACTAATGATTTGATTAATATTAGAAGCTTCTTTAACTGTAGATTTACCTAAAAGAGTAGAGTCATCCACAAATTGAAGATAAGAGATAGGTCTAGCTCCATGAACAATGGTAACTCCCTCGAGGGTTTTGTTTTCCCTCTTTTTGATTATAGTCCTATCCAAGCATTCAACAAGAATGATGAATAAATAAGGGGATAGCGGGTCACCTTGCCTAATACCTCTAGAAGCAGGGAATGACTGAGAAGGCTTGCCATTGATAAGGAATAAGTAGGAAACTTAAGAGATACATCCCATAATCCAATCCATCCAATCCTTAGAGAAACCAAATTGCCTCAAAACTTTGATAAGGAAGTGCCAATCCACTCTATCATAAGCTTTGGATAAGTCTAACCGAATGAACATGGAAGGAGATTTTTGCATATCCATGGAATGGATGGCTTCCTGAGCAAGAACTATCTCATCTACTATTTGATGCCCTTTCACATAAACCCTTGCTCAGGGGAAATAATCTTATGCAAAAGAGGCTTCAATCTTCTAGCCATAATTTTAGTAATGATTTTGAGAAGAACATTACATAAAGCCAATAGGTCTAAAAGTTGAGATATGATCAACCTCTTGAGCTTTTGGAACAAGAGTAATATAAGTTTTATTGATAACCTTCAAAATTTATTTGGCTTTCCTGGATTCTTCCACCACCTCTAATAAATCAACATGAAGGATATCCCATAACTCTTGGTATAACTCAATGGGAAAACCATCAGGACCTAGGGTTTTCTCTTTTTGCATTTTAAAAACTACTTGTTGAAGCTCATTGATAGTAACAAGAGAATTCAAAATAGAGTTCTCCTCAAAAGTGATAAAGATAAGGGATTTCTTGAAGAACATTCTATTTAGAAGTTGAGTCAAGAGGAGTATCAACAAAAATATTGGAAAAGTAATCGATAACAATAGAGTTCATGCCATCCCAAGTATAAACAACATCTCCAGAATCTGATTTCAAGGATGAAATAAAGTTGTGAGATCTTCGAGCTAGAAGATATTTGTGGAAGAAATTTGTGTTTTGATCTCCTTGTTTGAGCCATTGAATTCTAGATTTTTGATTCCATAAGAGTTCTCTTTTTTTCCATTCCTCTAATTGAATTGTGAGTTTAATTTCATCTGCACTTCTATTCTCTGTGAGGCCATCTAAACGGATTTTCTTATTAAAATTTTCAAGTTGAGCAATAATTTCATGTTTTTTTTATGAACATCCCCAAACTCCTTCCAGTTCCAAGTCTTGATTTTATATTTAATGTATTGCAGTCTTTTGGAAAAATAGAACATCCTAGTCCCATGCCTAGGTTTACCTTCCTCCCACCATTGTTGCACACGAGGTCTAAAGGAATTGTATTTGAGACACATTAATTGAAAATGAAAAGGAGAGAAACTCACATTGGTTTTCCACATTTCCACCATGATTGGCCAGTGATCCGAACCAACATTGTTAAGAGTCTTCACTTTAGGAATGTGACCATGGATTAAGAAATTTTCAGAGAGCAAAAACCTATCCAATCTCTCCATTATACAAGCTAAGCCTTGCCTTCTGTTAGACCAAGTTATAAGGCCATTATTTGGTTGGATATCCACAATATGGAGATTTGCAATACATTCACTCATGAGGTTAGTGCTTTTATCCAAATTTCTATTTCCCCCCATTTTCTCATCCAGAGAGAGGATGGTATTAAAATATCCTCCGATCAAAATCCAAGATTCAGGAAAATGAGAGATAATATGAGTTATATCCTTCCACTGTCTTCTTTTTTATTCTAAAGCAGTTGGAGCATAAACAGTAATGCAAAGCATAATTTGGTTGGAATGTCTACTTTGAATAGCTATAGCCAATAGACCCCAACTGCCAACCATATGGTGAATAAATACCTCTTTTGGGTCCCAAATATAAGCAATGCCACCATAAGTCCCTTGGGAACTGAGGGAAATCACTTTTCTAGCTGGCCAAATTTTACTAGCAATTGAGTCCACATTCTCCATTGACATCTTCATTTCTTGAAGGAAAACAAGATGTGGATGATTTATCTAAATCATTGTTCTAATTTTATTTCATTTTGAAAGACTCCCTTTGAGTCCTCTAATATTCCAAGTGATGATCGTCATTGACACCAAGGCTAAAAAAGTTGGGAAAGGCATTAATCTTACCTTCCTCTACAAGCTTTTCACCTTCTTTTACCATATGATATTGATTGATCTTGCCACCTACTTTTTGATTAGAATCCATCTTTAGTTTTTTTTCCCTATTTCTTGACTTACTCCAATCGAATCTGATATGGCTTCTAACCTTGAAGAATGCTTGTACACAAGCAAAATTTTACTAGAGGGTTCAACGAAGTCTAGATTGGGACCTGTATTATTTGAAGTTTTGACGTTTAAAAGATTGTTTTTCTTGTGTAAATTTTCTCCCTTTTTTTTCTGTTGAAAACCTTTGATTTGTTGGTTTTTCTCTAAGTTCTTCCCTTCATCTTTAAATTGTGTTTCTAAGATTTTTGTTTCCATTATTTCCTCTTCCTCACTTGGGACATCATTTGTGGAAAGGATTTCAAATATATTAGTAGATGACTTTGATTGATCCTTCATAACTAGTTTTTTATAAGTGTTCTTCTTCTTAGGCATTTGGAAACATGTTGAGTTTATATTTTCTTTCTTTTGATTAGGAATTTTATTTGGGAAAGCACTAGCCAAATGACCATATTCATGGCAAATTCTACAATGAAAAGGAATGTTCTCATAGTCCACTACTTTCTCCCAAGTGTCTTTCCCAAATTGTAAAGTTATATTTTTAGGTAGGGGTTTGTCAAAATTCATTAAAACATAAATTCGAGCATAAATAATATGTTCAAAATTTTAAGCACAATCAACAATCATCATAAAAGTTCCTAAAAAGTTTCCAATTTAAGAAAAAACAGTAGGATTTTGAAATTCAATAGGGAGGCCAAAGAGTCTAACCCACACGGGAGCTATAGAAGGCATCTCTTATTCAACTTTAAATTTAGTATGCCAAGGCTTCATGAAAAGCCCCGCCCTTCCAAAAAACCAGGGACCCCCTTGAAAAGTTTTCTCTCTATCTTCATTATTAGAAAATAAAACAAGAAAATAACCATTTGGATAAATTGAGATTTGTAACTCACCTTTTTTTTTTCCAAGTTTTTGCAGCCCAGACTTTGAAAGCAGATAGGCTCAGATGAAAACCCACGAACTGACAAATTAGTCCTATTTTTTCCAAATCTTCAATGCCAGTTTGAATGTTACCCATATCCAAGTTCACAATAGGAGTTCCATTAGTTGCTTTAAAACATCCTGACTCCATTTTCCTAGGATCAATCTTAGGTATTCTTAGAGGTTTATGGGAAGCCCTAAGATTAATATTAGCATTGGTTTGAGACTGTCCACCACGGACGACATCCCTAAAATTTAATTTTGGGGCCGAGTCTTCGAAATTCTTATCCTTGATAGGGGTTTTCACAGTATGATTATTTTGTAGGTGCATCTTAGCACTAGATTCACTTGATATTTGAGCCATTTTTTGATCAAATGCTTGAAACTTATTTCGTGATCTCTTTAATCCTTGCCCTAGATGTCATGGAAAGGTATGATTTTCAATTTTCTTTTGTGCAGCAAATTGGAATTTGTTGTCACTCAAGTTCACAACATGATCTATTGAAAGACAGATTTCTAACCCATCTTGGATCCCTGCAACATATCCTGCTAAAATATTGAGCATAAACCATAAAAATATTGGTCGCTAGGACCCGAAGGCCTTAAAAACCAACCTCTGGAGCTGCTTGCACTCAAATGAGATGAAACCCTCACACAATTGCTTGCCAAAAATATTGTTCACACATAGGGATGTTGTAGGATATGTATTGGGGTTTTTCAGGAATCTACCCTCAAAATTTCAGCTCAATACGAGTCCAGATGAGTGAGATATGGCCAAAACAAGTTTGATAGTTTGAGTATGGTATTAGTATGGTAAAAAACAAGTAAAATATCCAAATTGTTATAATATTATTATATGGTGTTTGAAATTGGTCAAAAAAAACATGTGTAATATCCAATTTTTTATAATATCACTATATGGTGTGAGGTATTTTCAATTCCATGGTAGGGCGAGTTAGAAGGGAGCTCAGGTTTAGGGTAGTATTTCTTTGTGGTTGAAGGTAAACATTACCTATGCATGAAGAAAGTTGGGTTCAAGGCAAGTTGGAAGGGAGCTAGGGTTTGGGGTAACATTTCTCTATGACTAAAGGTAGACATGACCTGTGTGTGAAGAAATTTCTCTACGAGTGAAGGTAGACATCCCTATGAAGGGAAGTTCGGTTTGACATACCTACATGTGAAGAAATCTAGGTGCAAGGAAATTCACCAGGCTCTATTATGGTTCAATTACAAAAAAATAAATCATTTATAGTTAAAAACAATTGCTTGTTCTCCTTGTTTTTATTTTCAGAGTAGTTATGTGTAATCCGCTCCTTACATATAACTACTCTGAAAATAAAAACAAGGAGAACAAACAATTATTTTTAATTACAAATGATTTTTTTGGTAATGGAACCACAACAAAGCTTGGTGAATTTCCCTACATCCAAATTTATTCATGCACGGGTATGACATTCTAAGAGAAGTTTAGGTCTTCATACATGTGCATGAAGAAAATTGGATGCATGGAAATTCACCAAGCTTTGTTGTATACATATATATATATATATATATATATATATATATATATATATATATATATATATATATATATATATATATATATATATATACATATGTGTGTGTGTGTGTATACATATATATATATATATATATATATATATATGTGTGTGTGTGTGTATACATATACATATACATATATACATATATGTATACATATATATATATATATATATATACAACAAAGCTTGGTGAATTTCCATGCATCCAATTTTCTTCATGCACATGTATGAAGACCTAAACTTCTCTTAGAATGTCATACCCGTGCATAAATAAAGTTGGATGTAGGGAAATTTACTGAACTCTGTTGTGGTTCCATTACCAAAAAAATCATTTGTAATTAAAAAAATTGTTTGTTCTCCTTGTTTTTACTTTCAGAGTAGTTATATGTATACATACATACATACATACGTACATACGTACATACATAGATACATAGATACATACATATATATATATATATATATATATATATATATATATATATATATATATATATATATATATATATATGTATGTATGTATGTATGTATGTATGTGTAACAACCCAAGTCATAACCACTTGGTTGTCAAAATTTTTCTTCTAAATTTTGAATTTATATAAGTACTAGCATGCTAAATCTTTGTGAGTGCCATTCCGCTGCAGTCAAAATAACTCACGAGAGCGAGAGTGGCCAATTCTCGGTGTGGTTACCTCTTTTGAACTTCTCTCTCCTAACCCGAGATTCCAAGTTTAGGCAGGGGTTTCTCCTCTAGGGCCCATTTCACCTAGAGGTTGGATGCTTAATTTCCCCATATCCTCACATGCCCTTATGTCATGTAGGAGTATAGTGTATGCATGCTGGAGTTAGACGGGCATCCATATCCCATGGAGGTCATCTAGGGTTTACCAAATTACCCGATATCTTGCCTTCACAACATAGTGTCCCATACCACCATGTTTCTGGTATCCTATAACCATTTTAAGTGCAAGAATTCACCACTCCGTACTTATCAGGGGATGACCTAGGAGAGATGCCCATATCATCCTCCGTTACCTCCCATCCTGACCTTACCCATCAGAAATGCGGTTACCCCTGTGTATGGTGTTTGTCTACCCATGAACACCATTATCATTTATAGTCAAGATTGTCTACCCATAATCTTGGGTTGCGGAACAAGTTTTGTCCTCACCACATCTGGAGGCTTCTTTGACAGGGTTTATCTAAGGTTTATGGAATATGGGTGATATTTGTTATTATGCTCCGAAGGGGTTATTAAGGTGTATTATGGATTTCTAAAGTTTCATCAAATATATATATATATATATATATATATATATATATATATATATATATATATATATATATATAAAATTATTAATGTAGCACTTTAGCTCCAAAAGAAAAGATATTAAACAAACTAATATTAACACTTGGATATGAAAATAATTCTTCATGCACTATCTCGTAGAGAACATATGTCTAAATAAGAAATGGATTTTACTGGCTTATTATCATAATCCTCTTACCTTTAAATTAAAGCATAAAACCAAATAATAACATTTACTCAATGAAAGAATCAATATAATAAAGTTTCGGTTAAAGGAGTACTCAATTAATTTTATGATTTCAATTCTATAAGATCCAAATAGATTTTAGTTTCCCTAAGAATAATAGAAACATCCAAGCGACTAATATTATATCCTTTCAGAATAATTAAAACATGAAATCCAATATTTTCTCAATCTTACTATATATCGTAAGTATAGAGATTTATCATTAAGTCACATCTCATCAAAACTTATGTTGATGTTTTAGGTCACATTTATCAAGGTCTCGAGGATAGCTTGGCTCTCGATTTTACATGCACTCAATGCCAAAACCAAATACGACGTAATCCTAATAATGATTCAAATCTAATTAAATCATAGGACAATTTTTCCCATAATGAGCGCCAACTTCTTGGCGAATGAAACACCCTATTAGCCGTGTCCAAAATGAATGGTAGCATAACGACAAAGCAATAGCAAAATTTGATGTTTTCGAGAGACATATAACGACACCCAAGGCTTACCCAACCAAAAAATAATTTATGTTAAAGGGAGGTCACTTTTCATAACAATGCTACGTCATTTCCCATGTATGCATTAAAATTAGTTTGATATTCCCAACCGAATTTGAGTTTACAACCCTAAATGATGGAAAAGTTTCGAATCATCACTAAATCCTAGAAGACAAATCGGGTGGTCGCTGCAACAGACTGAGTTTTCAAGTCATTGCCTGGAGATTTTGATCGTTTTGATATAAAGGCTGTTTGAAATTTGAAAGCTTATTTCTTCGAAAATATATAGTGATTACAAAATAATTATGTTTCTCTACTTGGGATATGGTAAAGTCTGCTACAGTATTTAAATACAGATTTCTCTTATTATTGAATAATCTTTAACCACAGGTGACAATTGCAGAAGCAAACATTTGGGGTGATCTAAAATAGTTCCATAAAGGACGTAGCAACAATCCCAACATTCACTATAATGCCTTACCATTGTTTGATTATTCAAGCTTATTTGGCATATCTCAGCTCTATGGCATTATTAAATTCGTTTTAAAAAGAAATTTAGGGACCTCACCTGGAGCCCGGGAAATATTACCTCACAAAACCCAAAATCACCTACTGGAGGATTTTAATAACCATTTTTTCTAATCTAAATGGTTATGGTTTAAAAATATGACTATCAATAAAATGATGGCGTCAGTTTTCTTCCTTTTCTATATTCAACCTTTCACCGTGAGGCGAACTAGCAAGGCAACAAGAGTGTAAATTGTTTGACAAGCCCTAGGATAGTTAATTGATGTTAATTTTCCTATCTTTAAACAACCTAGTACATATTCTCATGCTGGCCCAAGAATTATTATTGCCTTAATATAAGTTTACATTTAAATTTTAGGTATACACAAGTGAGGACTGTTTACTTGTCATATATATGATATCGTATAAGCTAGCATGTACAGGTTTATGGTAGCAAATCAATTTCACAACACACATGATCATTTGCCCTTCAAATATAATATTTACGAGTCAACATCGTATAAACTTAAAATGTACAAAATTTATGATAGTGAAATCAACTTATCAACATACGCAATATAACAACTTCATATAAGCTTCATATATACACAAATTAGGTAGTGAGATCAATTTACCAAAACACATGATATAAGCAACATTATATAAGCTTCATATGTACACAAATTTAAGCAGTGAAAACCATTTATCAACACACACGATATAAACAACATCATATAAGCTTCATATGGCAGTGAAATTAACTTGTCAGCACTCTTGATACAAAATCTTACCTACAGTTTGAATATATACCAAAATAATGAAAGTACAACCATCCATATTATTGATAGAAGGGTATCCCCACTCTAATAATCACACAGAAGGAGCCCTCATAAAATATATTTGGTAATGTATTGAGGATGCGAAGCATATATAATAAGCATACGAAACATGGTTGCATTATTGACGAGCACCAAAATCTGGGTAAAGGATTCCATCTCCGTCTAACTGGGGGATTAATTTCGAGTGCCATGCGAACAGGGTTTACAGGGGACTGTCAAGGCCAAAGGGATCAGAGCTGTCAACTACCCATGAATGCACACTACCCTAAATGCACTCACAACCAAAGACAATGCTGATAAAATTTTCCAAATTTTTACTCTTCGTTTCACACAGAGATCCACACATAATGCACTTACTGCTAAAGGAAATACAAAGATAATACCCAATTTTCCATTCTTCATTTCCAACACAGAGAGCTATGCATAACACACCCATAGCCCAAACAAATTGCAAGTGAAATTTTATTTATTAGGTTTGCAAAGAAATGCACTCACAACCATATGAAATGCAGGTGATATTTCTCAATTGATTATGGAGAAAATGCACTCATAGCCCAAATGAAATACAAGGTTAATACTAATTTTTCCATTCTTCATTTCCAACACAGAAGCTATGCATAATGCACTCTCAGCGAATGGATTTCAGGTGGAATTTTCTTATTAGTTTTATCAAGAAATTCTCTCTCAAATAAATGAATTGCAAGTGTAATCTCTTATTAGATTTACGAAGATATGAAATTTTAGCCAAATGAATTTTAGATGTAATTTTCTTATTAGGTTTTCAAAGAAATGCGTAAACAGCCAAATAAATTGCAAAATGAAATTACTTATTAAAATTTACAGAGGTCTAATTGCAAGGTATTCACAGTCAAATGCAGAAGGATTTTTATATTTAAATTTCAATATTTGTTACAAAGCTCTTAGCCAACAAGTTTTCATTTTTATAAATATATATTTTTTCTTTTTATAAATTTGAAACCTATCACAGAAAATTCTGATCCGATCGAAAGTAAACGTCGTTCCACTTTTCCTTTCATTCTCCCAATCACACTGCCAATCCTCGCGATGCTTCTCCCATGCGAACACAATATTACCATTCCTTTAAATAAAAGATAATGATAGCATATGGAGTGCCACCTGTAAGGTGCATGCAAGCGTTTTCGACCAAGGCTTGCCATGTGGAAGTTTATTTCCCCCCGCCATATTTTGATTATAAGTTTTATTTATAATTCTTAATATTTATTATTAAATATGTATATTATCATTAAATATTATTATTATTATTATTATTGTTACTATTATTGTTACTATTATTTATCATTGTTTCAAATATATGAACACAATTTTTGTAAATCAAACACAAAATCCTAAAATGCAGCTATGTGGATGCAACTACATGGACCATTGGCGAAAGGATTTCCAGTAGGGATTTTTAACACCCTAACATAGGCAAAAAACTTCGTCGCTCATCATATCCCAAAAATTACCTTTCCTTGGATACCCTTGCCTGCTAATTGAAGAAGATACCAACGCCTTGTATTACTTCCGCCAGTGATGCTATTTGTTCCTGCATCCATAAATGGATTAGGAGTACCATATTCTTGTAGATAAAATAGGTAAAATAAGAACCATATTTTAGAGGGTTGTTACAGTATGTATGTATGTATGAGTGGATGAGGGATGAGGGTTCTTGAAGGGAGTCACGGGTGGAAGAGAGATGAGCAAAAAATAAAGGTAGAGAAGGTTTTAGAATGGAACAACAACATAGAGATTGAAGAAATAAGGTAGTCAAAGAACATAATGATAGTTGGGAAGAAGAAAACAAAACAAAAATTGAAAGCTAACAATACAATAAACAATAGCTACAAGAAGCCATGATATGAAGAAAGGGCTTGCAATGAAGATCATAACTGAAAGAAAAATGGAGACTGGATGGGGACCAACAGTAAAAACCTTATAAAGCAATAATGATTTTACAAAAAATTCCAGAGTAGAACACCTAAACAAGGGCAGAGTAGAGGGAATATTGGATCAAGATATGTTGTATGGAACTACTGGAACAATTTCTTGCATCCATAGGATTGGGATGTCAGGCCGCAAGAATTAGTTTGAAACCAACGAGCTATTATAGGCTTTGGTCGACCTGCCTCTTTATTTTGGTAAAAGAGTTATTGTTAGATTTAAAGGGACCAAAATGGGTAAGGAAACCCCAGTGGTAAACTTAAATATTTTTACAAGTTTATGCACTTCTAGATTTTAGTTTTAAACTACTTTTATAAAATTGACCAAGATAGGATAACAATGTTAATTATGCCTTATGTGTAGATCGGTGCCTAGATTCATTGGGCTGTTATATCAAATTTAATGACACTTTCAAATGAACAGAAATATTGGGAAAAAGAAGAAATTGATGCTATTAGATTCATTTGAATATCATAATAAACCTACTAGTTAACCAATGAGAGAAATGTTCATAACACATTCAAATAATGTAATATATCATGAAGCTACATACAGAACTAAAGACAATGAGTTGACATAAATGAAACCCATAATTATATTAATTTTCAAAAGAGTTACATGCAGAGTTGGTAGAATGCCATAAAAATTTGTAAAAAGTATTAATGCAATGAAGAAATATTGTTCAAATAATGTAACAATATTCTTCTACTCTCCTGTTCCAATCTGGTAACTGGAAAAGTCTTTGAACCTTAGACTCAATAGATCTGGAAATGATCTTAGCTTCTTGAGCACTATTCTATCAAAACCTGCATAGTAAAGGGCAGTAATGAGGGATGAAAAGAAGATAGACACAAAGGAAATACAACAAGACAATTACAGGGCACTCAAGTATACCTCTTAGCAAGAATTTGCTATCTCTAAAGCTTGATGATGATTCTGATCGTGGATGCTTCTTTTATAGCCTCTAGTTCTTGATTCAGTTATTTTTGGCCTCATCTGGACCTTACAGTTGTCCCCATATCCTTTGATATTTCAAAAACTGGTACACCTATCCCCCATTACCCCATTTTACTTGTATTATGGATTTGAATGTGACTCTTTGTTTGATCAGTTCACTGATTATTTGACTCTATTTTCTAATGGGTATTCTTCCTCCGTTCCCACCTCATCTTCTGGCTATTTTTATTTTTTTGAACTTTGGACGACTTTTGTAGTCCTTATTTCTTCCCCTAGAGGTGTATTTAGCTTCATCTGTAAACCACGTATTTTGTTTTTTTCATTTTTTTGATCTGTTGAAGTTTTATGATCTGTTTATCAATAAGCCTCCATGCATCAATATGAAAGGATACAACAAACCTTATTGTATTCATCTCTTGCAGGATTTTACTCTTTTGTATGTTGAAGAAGACTTTATTTTTCTCGTACATAGTAGCAAGGGAATCCACAGTATTAACCAAGAATGTAGCCTATATGGCCATCTCTTTTTCATCATATGGTTCACAATCAAACTCCTCTATTTTATTTACGATGAGATCTTCTATGCTGGTAGTCTCTAGGAATTCCTCTAGTGATAGTTCAATATATGCCAATTTTTCCATTATATCGTTCAGTAAAGAGTTCATCTCTGCTACATTATTGTACCATTTTCCTAAGTTCCCTTCAAATAGTGATGTCTTCATGAATTCAAAGCTATTTTTTATCTCAGTGCCATCCTCCAGAATTGCCTCTTTATCTTGAATTTCTTCAAAATAATCAGCCATTAGCAGGAGAGTGGGATAAATGATTTCTAAGTCTTGCTCATTCTGATATAGCAGGCTCCTCATCTCTTGGATAGTAAATTTGATCAATCTGATCTGCTAAAACATTTATGTGATTCCATCAATTCTATCATGTATCTTAAAAGAGATTTATCTTCTGATTTTAGAGAGGTAGACTGCATTATCTATCTCGACCTTAGTTTCAGTAGGATATGCTTGTGTAATGGTTACTTGAGATAACTATTCTTGCAAGTTGTTAATCATGACTTACATTTCTGTTATTTTGCTATCTTTCTCCTCTAGTTGACTCCTTAAATTATTATTTTTCTAGAGTAGATGTTCTATAGTTTTCTCTTAAATGGCTTTGTTCAATCTGACCATGTCATCATCTTCTCCCTGTAGTGAAATGCCTCTTTTGTTATCAACAATTCGGAAGGAAAAAGGTTTCTGTGGAGCGGGTATAGATATCTTTGCCATGGTTGTCCTGGATATATCTTCTTTTGCTCCCACAATATAACTTTCTCCCATGCCACCATTCCTTCTATCCTATGTAATTCCTACTCACTGGAAACACTGAAAGTTGTTTCTTCTTCTACCCTTTCTAGGGTGACTTTTGCTAAATTTAAAGTCAATTTGGGCTTCTTTATTTTAGGGGAAAGTATAAATTCTTGTAATTTAACCCGATGTTCCCTGAATATGTCTCCAAAACCACCCGCTCTCATCATGTTCATTTGTATTACTGGTGGGATTTGAACTTCTCTATTATTAATCTTCAAAGACCTAGGGATGGATTTTGGGGCTAACTTCCTCACACTAGTAAGGGCTAGCAACTGATCAGAAACATGAACTATAGCTTACTTCTCTAAAGTTGTAAGTTCCTGGGAAGATATGATGGCAATATCCTTCCATTTCTTTGTATTATATCCTATAGGGGTTTCTTGGGAAGTGCTAGGTGTTACCTCTATCCTAAGGTGATAGCTCTTAGGGACCTAAATTTGGTGTTCTACGATATCCGCCATATTCACTAAAATCTCAATTTGATCAATACCTTGTTCTTATATGATTTCCAGTACATCTGCATGAACTGCCAAGGTTGTTGCAGGGAAGAGAGGGGTTGTTGCATCCACACAAATCCTTCTTATTGAGATTAAATTTGGAGGGTATTCGTATGGATTTTGAACCTGTGAATTACCTTTATTTTCATAAGGGAATTTTCCCATACATTGTGTAAATATTATCTATTCACCATGGCTTCTAAGATTTTTTCTTTATATTTATCTTTTCTGTGACGAACACATATGTACTGGTGAGTTCTCATCATCTTCTCATATTTTCAACAGGATCATAGGGCCTCCAAGTTACTTCCTCGAAATCTAGGTTTTCCAAATCATACATGCCTTTGAACAGGGTTGGATATCCTAAAAAGATGTAATACCCAAACTTACAAGGAAAATTGAGCTAAGGGACCCTACCATGCTTTTTCACTGACCTCATTTTGGCTTCTTTGGCAACCTGTATCAAAAGTTCTAGGGTAGCCAGAGAGAAAGGACAGTACATAGCTAACAACTTAAGGGGAATTTTGGCCCCGTAAAGCCTAATGTGTGTGAAACCTTATGAGAAGTAATCCCCTATTTCTTTTTCTTTAAGGAAAACTTTGAATCTAGGTCCTTTTCTCTCAAGGAGGTCACCCGTTAGGATCCATTGAATCTCTACCATGAAATTGTCACAAAACCATCCCAAGTGAGAGCATCCTTCATGTCTCTTCCAAAACCTATTCTAGACATAGAGGATCTCAGTGGATCCTAGTCTTTATTTACTTTGATCTCCTAATTGCTCAACTATCAAGTGCATGAGGATTGAGTAATGGGAGAATAGGGGTATTTCTTTTCTTTGCTCCAAAACTACTTTTTTTAACTCTGCTAACTATAAGTGCATTTGCATGTTCAATTCTTCTTCCTAGGTATAGATGGGAGATTTGTTCTCTTGTTACTCTATGCTACTAGGTACAAAATATTTCTTCCTACCACACTAAGTTCTTCAACTTCCAAAATGATGTTAATCATGTCACACAAATCCTTGACCCAGGGTTTGAAGGTAATCTTCCTAATGGGGAATTCAAATTGTATAGGTTCATATGGCTAAAAAAACATTTTGAAAGCTTATAACTTAGTTAACCTACAGGATTATCTCTCAATTACTTGGTAAAATAGTGGCGTGTTTGAAGGCATCAAGTCGAAGACTTTTGGTTGCTCTTAGCCATGATGTTAAACATCGACCAGTATTTCTTGTCTTGAAAAGTCTTGGTGTTCTCATCATAGGAAACTGCTATCCATGCCATCGGGTTCAAAGAGTAGTATACTCTAAGACATATCAACATCCCTACATTGTTGGTGCATCGATTGCTCCTGGGAATGCCCTGGTTTTGTGATTTTTATATCTTGAAGAACAAATTAGCTAGCAGCCACAGGGTGCATTGTATATTTTCCATGGTGGACGCAAAGCTTCGAATACAAGTGTTTTCAATCTCATATTGCTGGGTCGGTGTGAGCTGCTTGTTTGGCTTAGATTTTTTGGATAAATTGTACAGTCTTGTCCCAGTAACAACTTTCCTAGAGAGCTCAACATATGGCAACTGGTCAGTGTCAAATTTCACTGCTTCTTTAGTATCTTTAGGCATGAAGTTAGCTCCCTAAGTGGCCATTTCCTTTTCAAAAAATACTTCGACTCATAGAAACACACTTCCCTGAGTTTTCTCTAACTTTTTGCTCGTCAATACCGGTTCCTTGATCTATGATTCGACAACTAGGATGGTAGTGACATTCAAGAGTGGGGGTTTAAGTATTTGAGGGTGGAGTGGCCTCATTGATTTCATATGGAGTATTATTAATGCAATTTTACCAACAACCTTTTGAATCCAGCCAATAGATACCTACCATTGCGTTACTTCTAAAATCAAATAGTTATGGTATGATATTTTCCTCAACTTATACATTCATGAGGACTTTGGTTTGCATAATTTCAATCATTTGCAACATTTTCATTGGCCATTGGGTTGTACTTCATTATAACATGGTTTTAAGAATGTGGTTGATAGTGTCTTTCGCGGGATATATTTCGTAAATGTTTTGCCACCTTGGCCTTGCAAAAGGGGTTAGCTCAAAACATATATCATTAAAAATTGATCATCTCTCTGGTCACTTATTGTTAGATTTGCTCGTGGAGGCACGTGCCCGTCAAGATTCACCAATCTACATGTTTAGTCCAAAAAAGGAAGATTTTACAATGTATTATACCCTAGCCTAAAATTGATTATCTTGAAATTAATCAGTGGTTAATCAGAACTTAAGGCTTTTAGGCAAAACATTTACCAAATTTAAAATTTGTGCATCAAGGATAGCACTTACCATCAGATCTAGTTCACTTTGTGTGTTGTCATCGAGATCCCAAAACCTGCATGGTCGTTAGTCCAATGATATAAATATAAACACCTAATTTATTAGATTAATCTTGAGCATTAGACCGAAAACTTTAGGTTTAGCAATAAATTGATTTAAAATACTTAGGCCTAAGATTTATAACTCTTGGCGTGCTCATTATTAATTAATGTATTAAACCCACACATAATCCAGATTTATTGAAATTAATCGACGATTAAAACCTTTAATAGTCTTTGATTAAACCAGAAGCACTTTATAGTTCGATCATCTCACTACACACTCACCATTAGATCAAATAATGGATGTGTGTGCTCGTTGAATTTTTAGATATGCACGCGGGTTAACCGAAAAGAAGGGGGGTCATTATCAATGTATTAGACCCTCATTAATCATGATTATGCATGAAGATTAATTTTTAATAAAATCCTTTGATTAATCATTCAATGAAACCTTGTGCAATTAATATTCGATCACTTTAGAAATGCGCTATCGTCAGATCTGGGCGGGAATTAGCGCTATCGTCCAGATCTTGGAAGTTGCACACTTTTTACCTAAAGGGGAGCTATTTATTGCGTGCTTAGAACCCTTATTAATCATGCTTAGCTTAATGATAATTTAATTAAAACCTAATTCTTGGGTGCTATTAAACTTTTGATATTAATGATCGATTACCTTAGGTAGCGCGTTTTGCTAGATCTTATTCAAGTCGAGCACTATCGTCTAGATCTGAGAAGTTGCATGCTAGTTACTTTTTAGGGTCTATTGAGACATTAGCTTTAGTACACATTAATTAAACATATTAATTCAGCTTTTACGAGAGCTGACCAACCTTAGAATTTGACCTCTTATTGACCTTGTACGTTTGGGAGCGTGCATCGTTGGATTAACGAAGATTCACACACGCTCATCCAGATAGATAAAGCTGTAAGTCTTTTAACATGTAATTGAGTTTTAACACCTTTAATAAGCATCAAATTATTAATGTTAATCTTGGTTTAATCTTTAACGAATTTTAGGATTAACCTTTGGTTATTTTAATGAGCACTTATCGTCGGATATTTGTGGAATTGAGCACTATCGTTAAGATGACCAAACTTATTCGATGCTTAGCTAAAAGAAGCACGTACCTCAATTTATTTTATGTGAAAATTTTATATCATGACCAACATTTGACTTTGGCTTTTAAATTTCAAGTAGCTTAGTGGGTGTGCTCCCTCAAATTAACCATGGATTGAGCACTTCCGTTCAGATCTTACAATTTACCCAATGTTTAACCAAATGGGCGCATGACCCTCACTTCGGGTTTATTACATTTATATTACCTTAGACTTTATATCATGCAGATTTAGACCACAGTATTATTACCTTAACCTTTGAGTCGTTCGTGAGTGCGTGTTTATCCAGAACTAGTGGGGGTGAGCGCATCCATATAGATTGAAGGAGTTGCATATGTTTTACCACAAAAGGGTTGTGTACCCTCATTTGACCATTTGATTTTTATTAAGACCTTAGGATTTAGCAAAATTACCTTCTTCGGTCTAGGAAAAGATGATTTTCTTAAGGATCAAATGCTCATTTAATTTTCTTAGTGATCAATGAACTAGAGGGACCTTCTTAGTGCAAATTTTATTTCCTCAAATTTTGTCTTTTAATAATAGAGGAAATTTCAACGGTTGTTTTAACACCTTTAATAAGCATCGAATTATTAATGTTAAACTTGGTTTTCTCTTTAATGGAGTTTGGGATTAACCTATGGTTATTTTGACGAGCGCTTATCGTAGGATATTGGTGGAATCGAGCGTTGTCATTAAGATGACCAGACTTGTTCGATGCTTAGCTAAAAGGGGCACGTACCCTCGATTTAATTTATGCAAAAAATTTATATTATGACCAACATTTGACTTTGGCTTTTAAAGTTCAGGTAGCTTAGTGGGTGCGCTATGTCGGATTAACCATGGATCGAGCACTGTCATTCAGATCTTGCGATTTACCCAATGTTTAACCAAAGGGGTGCATGATCCTCACTTTGGGTTTATTACATTCATATTATCTTAGACTTTATATCATGCATATTTATACCATGATATTATTGCCTTAACATTTGAGTCATTTATGAGCGCACGTCCATCCAGATCTTATGGGGGCATGCGCGTCTGTCTAGATCGAAGGAGTTGCACGGGTTTTACCACAAATGGGGTGCGTACCCTCATTTGACCATTTGATTTTTATTAAGACCTTAGGATTTAGCAAAATTACTTTCTTCAACCTGGGAAAGGATGATTTTCTTAGGGATTGAATGCTCATTTAATTTTCTTAGGGACCAACATGCTAGAGGGACCTTCTTAGTGCAAATTTTATTTCCTTGAATTTTATGTCTTTTGTATGTCGACAAAGACTTTATTTTTCTCGTACATAGTAGCAAGGGAATCCACAGTATTAACCAAGAATGTAGTCTGTTTGGCCATCTCTTTTTCATCATCTGGTTCACAGTCAAACTCCTCTGTTTTGTTCATGATGAGATCTTCTATGATGGCAGTATCTAGGAATTCCTCTAGTGATAGTCTGATATATGCCAATTTTTCCCTTATATCATTTAGTAAAGAGTTCATCTCTGCTACATCATTGTACCATTTTCCTAAGTTCCCTTCAAACAATGATGCCTTCATGAATTTGAAGCAATTTTTTACCTCAGTGCCATCCTCCAGGATCACCTCTTTATCTTGCATTTCTTCAAAATATTCAACCATTAGCAGGAGAGTGGGATAAATGATTTCTAAGTCTTTCTCCTTCTGATTTAGCAGGTTCCTCATTTATTGGACAATAAATTTGATCAATATGATCTACCAAAACATTTATGTGATTCCATAAATTCTGTCTTGTATCTTAAAAGAGATTTCTCTCCTAATTTTAGAGAGGTAGACTACATAATCTATATCTTCCTTAGTTTCAGTAGGTTGTGCTTGTGTAATGGTTGCTTGAGACAACTGTTCTTGCAAGTTGTTAATCATGGCTTGCATTTCTATTATTTTGCTATCTTTCTCCTCTAGTTGACTCCTCAAATTCTTATTTTTTGGAGCAGATGTTTTATAGTTTTCTCTTGCATGGCTTTGTTCAATCTGACCATGTCATCATATTCTCCCTGTAGTGAAATATCTCCTATGTTATCATCAATTCGAAAGGCAAAATGTTTGACATGGATGTCCTGGATATATCTTCTTTTGCTCTTGCAGTAGAAATTTCTCCCATGCCATCCATTTTTGCTATCCTCTACAATTCTTGCTCATTGGCAGCACTGAAAGTTATTTCTTCTTCTACCCTTTCTAGTGTGACTTTTGTCGAAGTTAAAACCAGTTTGGGCTTTTTTATTTCAAGGGTAGGTATAACTTCTTGTAATTTAACCTGATGTTCCCTGAATACATCTCCAAAACAACCTGCTCTCATCATGTTCATTTGTATTACTGGTGGGATTTGAACTCCTCTATTATTGATCTTCAGAGACCTGGGGATGGCTTTTGGGGCTAAATTCCTAACACTAGTAAGGGCTAGAAACTTATCAAAAACAAGAACTATAGCTTGCTTCTCTAAACTTGTAAGTTCTTGGGAAGATATTATGGTAATCTCCTTCCCTTTATTTGTATTATATTCTATAGGGGTTTCTTGGGAAGTGCTAGGTGCTGCCTCCATCTTGAGGTGAGAGCTCTCAAGGACATGAATTTGGTGCTCTACGATATCTGCCATATTCACTGAAATCTCAATTTGATCAATACCTTGTTCTTCTATGATTTCCAGTATAGCATCTTCACGAACTGCCGAGGTTGCTATAGGGAAGAGAGGGGTTTTTGCATCCATAGAAATCTTCTTATTGAGATTAACTCTGGGAGGTATTCATATATATTTTGAATATGTGAATTACCTCTATTTTCATAAGGGGATTTTTCCCATACATTGTGTAAATCTTCTCCCTTCTCCATGGCTTCTAAGATTTCTTCTTCATATTGATCTTTTCTGTGACGAACATAGGCGTACTAATGAGTTCTCATCATCTTCTCGTATTTTTCAATAGGATCATAGGGCATCCAAGTTACTTCCTCGAAATCTAGGTTTTCCAAATGATACATGCCTTTGAACAGGGCTAGATATCCTGAAAAGATGTAATACCCAAACTTACAAGGAACGTTGAGCCAAGGGATCCTACCATAATTTTTCAATGACCTCATTTTGGCTTCTTTGATTACCTATCTCACAAGTTCTAGGGCAGCCAGAGAGAAAGGGTAGTACATAGGTAACAACTTAGGGGGAATTTTGGCCCCGTAAAGCCTAATGTATGTGAAACCTTTTGAGAAGAAGTAATCCCCTATTTCTTTTTCTTTGAGGAAATATTTGACTCTAGGTCCTATTCTCTCAAGGAGGTCACCCGTTAGGATCTAGTGAATCTCCACCATGAAATTATTACAAAACCATCCCAAGTGAGAGCATCCTTCATGTATCTTCCAAAACCTATTCTAGACATAGGGGATCTTAGTGGCTCCTAGTATTTCTTTACTTTGGTCTCCTAACTACCCAACTATCAGGTGCATGAGGATTGAGTAATGGGAGAATGGGGGTATTTATTTTCTTTGCTCCCAAATAGCATTTTTTAACTTTGTTAACTGTAAGTGCATTTTCCTGCTCAATTCTTCTTTCCAGGAATAGATGGGGGGATTTTTTCTCCTGTTGTTCTGTGCTACTAGGTACAAAATATTTCTCCCTACCACACTGATTTCTTTAACTTCCAAAATGATGTTAATCATGTCACAAAAATCCCTGAGCTAGGGCTTGAAGGTGGTATTCCTAATAGGGAATTCAAATTGTATAGGTTCATATGGCTCAAAAAATATTTTGAAAGCTTCTAACTCAGTTAACCTGCGGGATTGTCTCCTAATTACCTGGAAAAAGAGTGTGTTGAGCAAGGTGCAATGACAGTATTGTCATTGTTGTCAACACAGTCAGATAGATCGGTTGATGCAGTGGACAGGATTTCAGAGGTTATTCAGAGTATGTACAGTGATGTTAAATGCTTATGAGGATGTTTTTGATGTTTGGGTGAAGTTGTTACAGGTTGTTTGTGCAAATTTGCAAAAGTTGAAAAAATCATCAAAAAGTTGTCAAAGCAGCAAAATAGTCAAAAAGTTGCAAAAGTCACCACGGGCACAGTTGGACAGGATGGATCAGTTTGGAACACATCGGCATGTCAGGAAATAGTCCAAAACAACATTGGATATGTCAGCACAGTGTTTGGAGTGATCGGTGGTGTTTTCGGTATCTTGGCGGATGATTTGGCAAGTGGTTATACAGGCTAAAAAAGTGCAGGTTTTGTCAGAAGCACTGCGAAAAAACCGTAAGGATTTATGTAGCAAAATTTGAACTGGAGGTGATCGTTATACTCAAGAACATGTATTCCAAATTTCAATGAAAATGGAGAAACGAGGCAAATTTTACAAGCGTTGCAAGACTGTCACAAAAATGCTCTTTTTTGAAAAAGTGTGTCAGTAGCAGTTTTTGTGGAAGTGGTACAGGCGAACCGTAAGGATTTAGGTAGTAAGTTTTCGTTTGGACATAGTCAGTTTTACAAAGATTCTATGTTTCAAATTTTAGATAAAAATGAGTTACGAGGTGAGATTTATGATTTTTGCAAAAACGTTACAGGTCTCTTTTATGTCAATTTGTGCCACTTGGGCAAAATCCTTTAGTTGGCCATTTCGACCTTGAAGAGTCGCCAGATTTTCAGTTTCAGTGTTGTTACACCTTCAAGGCATCAAATAGATCATATTTTTTTTTTTGTTTGAGCTGTCACGTGGATCCGAAGTATGAGAACGAGTAAGGTGTCAATTCTTTACATGTGACGTGTTTGACGAAATGCCTTCTCAATATAAAAAAAAGGGAGTTATATTATTTTAAGCAGTTTCATTAAATAAAAATCTTTGGAGAAAGTGAAAAGTGAAAAAATAATATAAGTGTATGCGTTTAAGTTAAAAGTGTTTTTCATTGAAGTGTGTTATTTTATTTTGTGCGGAGAGAAGAGTGTGTGGAGAAAAATAAAGAGTGAAAATCCGTGTTTTTGGGAAAAAGGTGAAAAAAAACACTTTAGTATTTTTGGCATAACTTTCTCATACAATATTATATTTGGCTGAAATTTTGAGAGGAGGTCATAGATAGAGTTCTGCACAATACCCAAAAATCGTTTAGCAATTGAAATAACGAGCGAAGAGAACGATCAATTTTTATGTGAGAAGAGAAGATTCATATATGTCATTTTATTATCAATATCAAAATCAAGTGGGTGCTTGGTAGAGGGGTTGGTGCTCCTTTCTATTTGTGCAAATAAATAAGGGGTTGATGCTCCTTTCTGTTGGTGCAAATAAATCAGGGGTTGGTGCTCCTTTCTATTGGTGTAGATAAATTAGGGGTTGGTGCTCCTTTCTGTTGGTGCAGATAAATCAGGGGTTGGTGCTCCTTCCAGTGGGTGCTGGTAAATTGATTGTAAAGTTGGTGCTTTGCAAAGGCTATATTTGGATGGGAGTCCAAACAATCATTTTGAGGATGTAGAAAAATTGGTGAACCTCGGTACATCTTGTGTTGTGTGATGTTCTCTTGTTATACTTGCTTTATTTGGTTTCAAGTTTTCATTGTTTCGAATTTAAGAGTTGAAGATTTAAGTTTTAAAAGAGCTACACCGATTCACCCCCCCTCTCAGTGTCATTATGAGACTAACAATTGGTATCAAAGCGAGGTTCCTGAACAAGCTTAACTAGCTAGGGTGATCTTGGAAGTGACACAATGGCAGGTGGTGAAGGATTCTCATCAAACAAAGCACCATTGTTTGACGAAACTAATTATGCATTTTAGAGACTTAGGATGCAGACATATCTTTGTGCTTTGGGATACGACATTTGGGATTCAATAGATAGTGGATACACAATACCCACCACTTCTCCAACCGATGTTGTCGATAAGAAAATGTTTGAGAATGACTCAAAAGCAAAGAATGCTATCATGTGCGGATTAGTGGACAGTGAACTGGTAAAGATGATGAGTGGTAAAACGACAAAAGAAATATGGGACAAACTGAGGAGCATTTATGAAGGAGACGTTAAGATCAAGGAGGCCTAATTACAAACACATCGACCTCAGTTCGAAGTATTAAAGATGAATGACGATGAGAACATAGAGGCATATATGCTGAGAGTTAATGAAGTCATTAATGCAATTAGAGGACTCGACGAGGAAATCAAAGATTCTGTCATCGTGAAAAAGATATTAAGATCTCTTCCCCAAATATTTGATTCTAAAGTTTCAGCTATAGAAGAAGCTAAAGATCTAAATTCTTTTTGTATGGACGAGATGCATGGTTCTTTGACTGCATATGAGATGAGAATAGGAAAATTTAAACCCATAGACAGAGAAGCTGCTTTTAAAGCCCATAAAAATATGAAAGCAAAACAAGAATCCAAGGAAGAAGAGATATCAGATGAAATGGAAACAAACTTTGTTCGAAAACTAAAAAGGGGAAAAGAAAAATACAGAGGAAAGTTATCGTTTAAATGTTTCAATTGTGGAGGCGTTGGAAATTTTGCAGCTAAATGTCCACTTAATGAGAAGAACAAAAGTGATGAAGGATCGCACCAAGAAATAAGTGACTGGAAGAAAAAAACAAATTTCGAAAAGACAACTTCAAGAAGAAAAGTTTCATCTCCAAGAATGTCAGTTCATCGAAGACAACTTCGGTGAGGATTCTAAAAAGGAAACAGTGAAGCTCTTTTCATGGCACTCAAAGAAAAAAAATAGAAAAAGAACAGGAATGTGATGAAGAAGAAATTGATGCAGAAGTAAATTTGGAAGAGGAACTAATTGCAACTCTAGATGAATTGAAGATAGAAAGAAAAAAGAATAAGAAAATTTCAAGAAAGCTTGAGGATGCAAATGAAATCATAACCAGTTTGAAAGTACAGATAGAAGAATCCAAAAAAATATCTGAAGATCTCGAAGTGCAAATAACCATGAAAATAGATTATTGCAACAAGCTAGAAGAAGAGACTGTTGGTTTAAGGATGCAGATAGAAGAGATGAATTGTAAGATTAGTTGTTATCACAAATGTGAAGAAAGTTCTATGAAGCTGGATAAGATCATAAATAACCAAAATACTACAGGCATAAAATTTGGTTTGGGCTTTGACGAAGGAGAATCATCAAATGGATCAAAGGACATAAATGAATAATCTATAAAGAATGAAGATAAGAAACAGGTTGATCAAGAAAAATTGACTAATGCAAAAGAAAGCAATAATGCAAGGCACGAAAGAGGAATTGACAATGATGGATTCACCAATGTCACACATCAAAGAAGAAGAAGATTTATGGCTCCTACGACAACATGGCAAAGACCATCACCCAGGTTCAATCATCTCTTTTTTGGTTACTTTTTTAAATGCAATGGTTATGGACATAAGATTTCAGATTGCAAGTATAATGTAGGATCAAAGAATTTTATCAGTAGAAATGTTTTTTTACCTTTGATGGATTATGCAGTAGAATGTTATAACTGTCATAATTTTGGGCACATTGCAAGAAATTGTCGAAGTACATTTGCATCAAATCAATGTCAGGGAAGAAAATTTCAACCAAATGGAATGAGACAAAATAGAAAATTTTTCGAAAAACATGCACAAGATACTAAAAATGAAAAGCTCAAACAAGAGCCCAAAACTGTAATCAAACCAGAGTGGAAAGAAAAAGAGTAATCTAAGGAAGAAAAGGAATCCCTGATCGTACAAACAACATTTAAAGCACAATAAATCTGCACCATGGATACTTGATAGTGGATGCTACAGTCATATGACATGTGACAAACAAAAATTTGAGAAGTTACAACAATATGATGGTAGTTCAGTAAAATTTGAAAATAATGATGGAGCTAAGATAGTTGGCAAAGGTTCAATTAAGATCAGTGACGAAAAAATCAAGTCAAAAGAAGTCTTGTTTGTGGTTGATCTGAAGCATAAATTGTTGAGCGTAAGTCAGATTTGTGATAGAGATCATGAAGTGATTTTTAAGAAGCAGGGTTGTGAAATCAGAAAAGCAAACAGTGGAAAGTTGATAGTAGCTGGATCGAGGACATCTTGCAACCTGTACACTCTCTCAGAGACTTCAAAAGAAGCTTGCTTGATTGGACAAGAAGAAGAAAATTGGTTGTGGCACAAGAGGCTCGGTCATATCAGTTTTGAAAATCTAGTAAAAATCAGCTCAAAAAAGGTAGTGAGAGATATTCCCACCATTGGAAAACCATCAAATAGCATTTGTGCTTCATGCCAAAAGGGGAAGCAAACTAGAGTCTCATTTAAAACAAGAGTACTACACAAGAAAACCTTTGGAACTAATACATACTGATTTATGTGGACCCATGAGAATGCAAAGCATAAATGGTGACAAATATTTTATGTTGTGTATAGATGACTATTCCAAGATGACATGGGTACTATTTTTAAAGCATAAATCAGAAGCTTTTGAGAGGTTCAAGGTTTTCAAAAACCAAGTTGAGAATCAAACATAAAAAATTATTAAATGTTTAAGATCAGATAAAGGAGGAGAGTTCATTTCAAAGGATTTTACAAAGTATTATGAAAAATATGGTATTAGGAGACAATTTTCAGCAGCCAGGACACCTCAACAAAATTATGTGGTAGAAAGAAAGAACAGGACAGTGCAGGAAATGACACGAACTATGTTGACTGAGAGTAAAGTAGCAGATAGATTTTGGAAAGAGGTAGTCCATACTACGGTATACATCCAAAATAGGTGCATGTTGAGGATGCATGAAAGCAAAAATCCTTATGAGTTGTGGTTCGGTAAAAAGGCAACAACAAGATACTTTAAAGTTTTTGGCAGCAAGTGTTACATCAAAAGAATTGAAGAAAACCTTGGTAAGTTTGAAGATAGAGCGGATGAAGGTATTTTTCTTGGCTATTCATCAAAAAACAAAGCTTACAAATGCTACAACAAAAGGCTAAGGAAAATTGTGGATAGTGCTGATGTTAAAGTTGATGAAGGTAGGAAACGAGTAATTAGCTATGGAGATAACTACCCAATTTATGAAGAGGTTATTGAAGGAGATGAGGAAAAGGAAACGAAAAAGAAACAAAAAATTAACTCAGATGATTCAAACAGTGATTCAGAAGTAGAGAAAAATAAGAAATTCAAAACAGGCAACTGACAGAAAGATCATCCTAGAGAGCAAATAATTGGAGACCCCACAGTTGATGTTCAGACAAGAAGAAGAGTAGTAAGTAACTATTCTCTATTATCCAGCATTGAGCCCAAAAATGTTGTTGATGCAAGCAAATATGAAAGTTGGATGAAGGCAATAAATGAATAATTATATCATATCAAGAAATATAAAACTTGGGAGTTAGTACCAAGACCTGCAAATACAAATATAATCAGTACTAAATGGGTCTTTCGAAACAAATTAAATGAAGATGGACAGGTAGTCAGGAATAAAGCAAGATTGGTATGTAAAGGCTATGCACAAGTTGAAGGTATTGAATTTGAGGAAACCTTTGCACCTGTGGCTAGACTAGAGGCAATTAGAATGTTTCTGGCTTTAGCAATTTACAAGAATTTCAAAGTTTATCAAATGGATGTGAAATCAACATTTTTGAATGGAAAACTTGAAGAAGAGGTTTATATTGAGCAGCGAGATGGTTTCCAACTTGGTGATGATCCCAACTTGGTTTGCAAGTTGAAGAAAGCATTATATGGCTTAAAAAAGGCACCTCGAGCATGGTATGCAAGGCTAGACAACTATCTTACTCAACAAGGGTTCAAGAAAGGTATGGTGGATAGTAATTTGTATGTCAAAACAAAAAATTGCCATCTTCTTGTTCTTGTTGAATACGTAGATGATATCATATTTGGTAGTAGCAAAGATGAGTTGTGTAAAGATTTAGCAAATAAGATGCAGAAATAATTTGAAATGTCAATGATTGGTGAACTTTCGTATTTCCTTAGGTTGCAAGTTAATCAAAATGAGAAGGGCATATTTATTTCTCAAATTAAATATGTGAAAGAGATGCTAAAAAAGTTCACAATGGAGGATTTTAAGCCAGTTAGCACTCCTATGACGATAGGTTGCAAGTTGAGCAAGGATGACAAATCTCCACATGTTGATCAAACCATGTACAGATCTATGATTGGGAGATTACTGTACTTGATATCTACCAGACCAGATATTTTACAAGCAGTATGCATGGTAGCACGATTTTAGGCTAGTCCCAAGGAGACTCATGTGACAGCAGTGAAGAGGATTCTTCGGTACCTCAAGGGTACTATGGAGTATAGGTTATAGTATCCAAAATGTAAGGACTTCACCCTTATTGCGTATTCAGATGTAGATTGGGCAGGATGTGTAGATGACATAAAGAGTACCAGTGGAGGTGCATTCTATCTTGGAGACAAGTTGGTCGCGTGGCACAGTAACAAACAAGAGTCAGTCTCCTTATCCACAGTAGAGGCAAAATATATTACAGCGACAACGTGTTGTACGCAGGTATTATGGATGAAACAAACCCTAAAAGATCTTGGTATTAACTTCAGTGAGCCAATTTCAGTTAAATGTGATAACACCAATGCCATTAACATCTCAAAGAATTTGGTTATGCATTCTCGCACAAAACATATTACTATCCAGTATCACTTTTTGAAGGAGAAATTTGCAAAAGGTGAGGTTAAGTTGTGTAATGTCCCAAAAATAAATATTTTTGTAAATGTCTCCTACACTTAATTATAAAAGTGAAAAAAGGGTTCATGTGACTAGGAGACATAACTTAAGTTGTGTTTATTTATGTTTTATGTTTTTATGTTGTAATAAGGCACTTTAAGTGATTTTAGGGTTGGGAGATGTCAACTCCAAATTAGAACCTCACCCTATATAAGGGAGTGAGACGTCCCATTTTGGGTATGTTATGTTGATATCAGAATTGAATATTGAAACCCTAGAGGTTCCATGAATTGAGATTGTAGGTCTTGCTCATTCCCATAGTGCATTGGAGGTGCATGGCTGGAGTCTTGGCAATATCATTGCAGGTGTTATTGCCCTAAAATATCAAAAATACAAAAAAAGAGGCATCCGTGAGGAGTTCGTGGCATTTTTGGGAACATTTGTGTCGTGTTTTAGATATGTTTGCAGCCCCAAACCCTACGCTTATATTTGGGGTCATTTTTGAGGAGTTTTTGCATTTGTTCAGCCTTGGGGAGTTGTATTTGTTTGAAAATATTTAATATATGATACTGGCTGATTTCTCCTAATACTTGTGTTATTTTATGAGCAATTTTTGAGTTATTTCCTTGTTGTACTTAATTTCTACATTTTTGTAGTAAGGGTTTGTTGTTTCTTAAAAAGGGACATTACAAGTGGTATCAGAGCTGAAATCTTGCCATCCTGTGGTTAGTTTCAACATTTTTAGTGTTTTTTCAGTTATTCGTGGTGATAAGTGTGTTTCTATGGTGAAAAGTTGTGCCCTTATGAAAATCACAGATTTTTAGGGGATTCACGAATTTTTAGAGATTTTTTTCAGAAAATAAAAATTGGAGATTTGGATACCCTTTTGACCAATTTGCAGTTTTGTGGTTTTAGATTTTTTTTTTGGTGGTCATAATTTTCAAAATTTTAGATTTCCATATTTTTAGGGTTTGATAGGGTTTTATGCATCGTCCTCTTGTTCATCAGTATTTTACTAAGAGAAATAGACTCGCTTTAGAAATGTCAAACAGGGAAGAGGTTGAGGAGCCCCAAAGGCTAGTTGATAGGACTGAGCAAAAATTTGATGCCCTAATTGACATGCTACAAAGAATGGTGTCCTTACAAGAGACAAATCAACAAGAATTGAGGGCAGCTTTGGGTAACCCAAATGGCACAAGGAGAGAAGGAGAAAGGGGAGGAAACAACAATGGGCATGAGTCATCATCTAACTCACACACTCCCTTGCCTAGGCTGTCCAAGCCTATGTTCCTTGTTCCACCACCTCCATGGGAGGAAAATGAGGTAACTGATGAATTAGATGAATGGTTTGCTACTTATAGTAATAAATCTGAGGGTTTTAGGGCAGCAGTTTCTTTTGATAAATATTTGAAGATTATGGGTAAATCTGTTGTTGAGACTAAAAAAGAGAAAAAGAAGCCCTTTTTGCATCAAACGGTGACCATTCCCTCATTTAATGGTCAAGATGGTCTTACAGATAGGGCATGGCTTCAAAAATTGCAGACTTATTTTACCTTGGAGCCTATTTTTGAAGCTGATGCAGTTTAGATTGCTACACTCCACCTTGAGGGTAGTGCTTACTCATGGTGGCATCATGGGTTAGTAACCCAAGGGCATGGTGATATTGATACATTTGATGAATTTTGTACCAGGGTTTTGAACAGGTTTGAAAGGAGGAATGTGGAAGAGTATTTCAAGGAGCTTGCCACTTTGAAGCAAACTTCATCCATTCATGCCTATGTGGAGGAGTTTGAACAACTTTCAGTTTAGGTACAAAATATTTCACCCAAGAGGGTAATTTTTCTTTTTATGGATGGTTTGTTGGAACCCGTGAAGGGATTAGTTAAAGCTTTTGAACCAACCACTCTTGAAGATGCCATTAAGAGAGCTTTAAGCTTAGAATCTATTTTACCTCCTAGACAAAAATATTTTGCACATAATACACCTGCTAGACCACCTTTTGCAGCCAGAAAAACAGTTTTTGGACAACATTATAGGCAACAAGGAAACCAGCAAGGTGGAAATGAGAGAATTTTTTATGGTAGGAATCCCACGCATGGAGAAGGTTTCAGATCTAGTTTTCAGCCACCTATTAAGCCCCCAAATGGCCCACTCTTAACACAAGAAGAGAAAGATGAGCTAAGGAAACAAAACAAGTGTTTCATTTGCAAGTCTCCTTGGCAAAGAGGTCATAAATGCAGAGAAGGAGGTATGAAAATCATTGAATTACATTTTGATTTTGATTCTAATAATCCTAATTTTTATGAGGCAGATGAGACACCCTTGGAAGAGGAAGCACAAAGGGAGTATGAGGAAGTTCCTAAAGGTTCCCTAGCCACTTTAAGTGGGCTGAATCAGTTTCACACTATTAAGGTACCAGGTAGATCTTTTGATGAAAAGGTTATTATTTTAATAGATGGTGGTGCTACTTACAATTTTGTTGATGAGAAGTTTGCCACTAGAAAGAATCTTCCTACAACTATCATTCCTGGTTTTAATGTTGCTATTGGCAATGGTGATCTTATCACATGCAATAAAGTGGTAAGAAACATAAAAATTAATTTTGGCAACATGGAAGTAGATCAGCAATTCTTTGTTTTTCCCTTAGGAGGTATTCCACATATGGTTTTGGGTGTGCAATGGTTGTATTCACTTGGTGATTGTGTTACTAATTATCAAAAATTAGAACTGAAATTTGTGCTTGAAGGGAAAGATGTGGTGTTGCAAGGAATCAAAGAAAATGGGTCAAAAGATTCTTGCAAAATTTTGGAGGTTTCATACAAAAGAATGGAGAAGATGATAAGGCATAAGGACGTTGAGTGGGCAACTGTAATTTTTAGTTCAGAAGGGAAAAAATCAGCCACCTATCATCCTCAAATTCAAGGTTTACTACAAAAACATCTTAAGGTTGATCAAACTAAAGTTTCAATTGTACAAAGATGGCCTATACCATCCAACCTAACGAAATTGAGGGGTTTTGTGGGTTTATGCAGTTACTACATGAGGTTCATTAAGGGGTTTTCTTCTTTGGCTGCCCCCCTTATCGAATTAACTAAGAAAGGGGCCTTTTCATGGTCCAATGAGGCTCTTTTAGATTTTCTAAAGCTGAAAGATGTAATGAATTCCACTCCTTTACTTGCTATTCCTAATTTTTTTGTTGCTTTTACTATTGCTTGTGATGCTTCAGGTGTTGGAGTTGGAGTTGTACTTATGCAACAAGGACGCCCCATTGCTTATGAGAGTAGAAATATATCAAATGTAGAGAAAACTTTCAACATCTATGATAAAGAGACGCTAGCTATCATGCATGCCTTGACCAAATTCAAGTAATACTTAGTGTGTGGCAAGTTTGTGGTCAAAACTGATCATAACAGTTTGAAATACTTCTTGGGGCAAGTTGAACTGAATGAAAGACAAGCAAAAATGGGTAACAAAGTTGCAATTATATGATTTTGAAATTGAGTTTGTAAAGGGTAAGAAGAATTCAATTATTGATGCACTTTCTAGGCACCCTACTTTTCATTCTCTTTCCATTATTTCTACTGATTGGAAGGTGAAAATTATGGTTGAATATGCAAAGAATGATTTTTGTTCTAAACTAATAAATGGGCAAGTTGAAGATGACAGGTTCAGCCATAAAGAAGGACTAATTTTTTGCAAGGGAAGAGTGTTTTTAGTACCTGAATCAAAGCTGAAACAAGCTTTAATTACAGCCATGCATGATGCTCCACTTGTAGGCCATCCAGGTTTCTACAAGACTTACAAACAAGTTAGAGAAATATTCTATTGGAAGGGTTTGAAAATGGATGTCTTCTTGCATGTTCAGGAATGTGTTATTTGCCAAGAAAACAAGGGGGAACATGAATTTGCAATTGGTTTACTTCAGCCACTTCCTATTCCCAATCAAAAATGGGAAAGTATCTCCATGGACTTCATTACTGGTTTGCCCAAGGTATACATGAAGGAATGCATATTTGTTGTTGTTGATAGATTGACAAAATTTGCTCATTTCTATGCCATTTCAACAACTTGTACAACCATACAAGTTTCTAATTTGTTTTTTAAAGAAGTTTTTAGATTGCACGGTTTGCCTAAATCCATTGTGAGTGATAGGGACAACAAATTTTTGAGCATGTTTTGGCAAGAATTGTTTAAGCTATGTGGTACTAAATTGACTCCTGGTACTAGATACCATCCCCAAACTGATGGGCAAACTAAAATTGTTAACAAATGACTTGAAGGATATTTGAGAAATTATGTTTCAGGTCAACAAAAGGCATGGGTTAAATGGTTGCACCTTGGTGAATATTGCTACAATTCTACTTATCATATGTCCATAAAAATGTCTCCATTCAAGGCACTTTATGGTTATGATGCCCCACACTTTTTAGATCTGATTTTTGGTGATTCAAGGGTCCAAAAATCTAGAGACTTTGCAGTAGAAAATTAAGATTCTTAATGCTTTGAAGGACAATATTATTACGACAAAATCAACAGAAGAAGTATGCAGATCAGCAGCGTAGTGAGCGCTCATTTGAGGTGGGAGACTTGGTTTATGTTAGGTTGCAGCCCTACAAACAGTCTACATTGAAAAGAAGTGGAGCAGAGAAACACAAACCCAAATTTTATGGACCTTACAAGGTGTTGAGTAAGGTTGGACAAGTTGCATATGCTTTGGAACTTCCAAGTGGAAGTAAAATACATAATGTCTTCCATGTTTCTTGTTTGAAGAAGGCCTTGGGCCAACATATTCAGCCATATTCAGATTTGCCACCCCTTGATGATGAAGGAAAGCTCATTATTGAACCTGAATTGATCCTTGAGATAAGGGAGAGAAAGCTTAGGAGTAGGACTGTCAAAGAATATCTTGTGAAGTGGAAGGACTTGCCTATGGAGGATGCTACTTGAGAAGGTGCAGAAATTTTAGATGCTTCAACTTTGAATTTGCTTGAGGACAAGAAATTTGAGGAGGGTGGACTTGTAATGTCCCAAAAATAAATATTTTTGTAAATGTCTCCTACACTTAATTATAAAAGTGAAAAAGGGGTTCATGTGACTAGGAGACATAACTTAAGTTGTGTTTATTTATGTTTTATATTTTTATGTTGTAATAAGGCACTTTAAGTGATTTTAGGGTTGGGAGATGTCAACTCCAAATTAAAACCTCACCCTATATAAGGGAGTGAGACGTCCCATTTTGGGTATGTTATGTTGATATCAAAATTGAATATTGAAACCCTAGAGGTTCCATGAGTTGAGATTGCAGGTCTTGCTCATTCCCATAGTGCATTGGAGGTGCATGTTTGGGGTCTTGGCAATATCATTGTAGGTTTTATTGCCCTAAAATATCAAAAATACAAAAAAAGAGTCATCCATGAGGAGTTCATGGCATTTTTGGGAGCATTCGTGTCATGTGTTTCAGATCTATTTGCAGCCCCAAACCCTACGCTTGTATTTGGGGTCATTTTTGAGGAGTTTTTGCATCTGTTCAGCCTTGGGGAGCTGTTGTATTGGTTTGGAAATATTTAATATATGATACTGGCTGATTTCTCCTCATACTTGTGTTATTTTATAAGCAATTTCTGAGTTATTTCCTTGCTGTACTTAATTTCTACATTTTCGTAGTAAGGGTTTGTTGTTTCTTAAAAAGGGACATTACAAGTTGGATTTTGTTCCAACAACAGAGCAAGTAGCAAATATCTTCACAAAACTGTTGCCCAAGGAAGTCTTTGAGTACCTTCGTAATAAATTGGGAGTGGTCACGCTTCCCAAGAATTGACTAGCTATCGGGACCACATTCTCAAGGAGAGAGTTTGTGTATTTGTTTATCTTTTTGCTCATGTTTATGATTTTTGCTAAGTGTAATAATTTTTGCCTGAGAATGTTGTGCATGGAATCATGGGGAGTTTGCAGCAGCCCTTTGGTATTGTTTTCAAATGGGGAGAAGAGTTACAGGAAATTGCACGTGTGTTGCCAACAATTCCAAAGGGGGAGATTATTGAGCAAGGTGCAACAACAATATTGTCATTGTTGTCAACACAATCAGACAGATCGGTTGATGCAATGGACAGGAGTTCAGAGGTTATTCAGAGTATGTACAGTGATGTTAAATGCTTATGAGGATGTTTTGATGTTTGGGTGAAGTTGTTACAGGTTGTTTGTGCAAATTTGCAAAAGTTGAAAAAATTGTCAAAAAGTTGTCAAAGCAGCAAAATAGTCAAAAAGTTGCAAAAGTCACCACGGGCACAGTTGGACAGGATGGATCAGTTTGGAACATGCCAGCATGTTAGGAAATATTCTAGAACATCATTGGAGATGTCAACACAGTGTTTGGAGTGATCGGTGGTGTTTTCGGTATCTTGGCGGATGGCAAGTGGTTGTACAGGATGAAAAAGTGCAGGTTTTGTCATAAGCACTACGAAAAAACCGTAAGGAGTTATGCAAAAAAAATTAAAGTGGAGGTGGTCGTTATCCTCAAGAACATGTGTTCCAAATTTCAACAAAAACTGAGAAACGAGGCAAATTTTACGAGCGTTGCAAGACTGTCACAAAAATGCTCTTTTTTGAAAAAGTGTGTTAGTAGCAGTTTTTGTGGAAGTGGTACAGGAGAACCGTAAGGAGTTAGGTAGTGAGTTTTGGTTTGGACATAGTCAGTGTTGCAAAGATTCTATGTTTGAAATTTCAAAGAAAACCAAATTACGAGGTGAGAGTTATGATTTTTGCAAAAACGTTACAGGTCTCTTTTATGTCAATTTGTGTCACTTGGGCAAAATCCTTTAGTTGGCCATTTCGACTTTGAAGAGTCGCCAGAGTTTCAATTTCAGTGTTGTTACACCTTCAAGGCATCAAATAGATCATATTTTGTTTTTGTTTTGAGTTGTCACGTGGCTCCGAAGTATGAGAACGAGTAAGGTGTCAATTCTTTGCATGTGACATGTTTGACAAAATGCCTTCTCAATATAAAAAAAAGGGAGTTATATTATTTTAAGCAGTTTCATTAAATAAAGATCTTTGGAGAAAGTGAAAAGTGAAAAAGGAATATAAGTGTGTGCATTTAAGTTAGAAGTGTTTTTCATTGAAGTGTGTTATTTTATTTTGTGCGAAGAGAAGAGTGTGTGGAGAAAAATAAAGAGTGAAAATCCGTGTTTTTGGGAAAAATGTGAAAAAAATCACTTTAGTATTTTGGGCATAACTTTCTCATACGATATCAATTTTGGCTAAAATTTTGAGATGTCATAGACAGAGTTTTGCACAATACCCAAAAAGCGTTTAGAAATTGACAAAACGAGCTAAGAGAACGATCAATTTTTATGTGAGAAGAGAAGATTCATATATGTCATTTTATTATCAATATCAAAATCAAGTGGGTGCTTGGTAGAGGGGTTGGTGCTCCTTTCTGTTGGTGCAGATAAATTAGGGGTTGGTGCTTCTTTCGTTGGTGCAGATAAATCAAGGGTTGGTGCTCCTTTTTGTTGGTGTAGATAAATCAGGGGTTGGTGCTCCTTCCAGTGGGTGTTGGTAAATTGATTGTAAAGTTGGTTCTTTGCAAAGGCTAGATTTGGATGGGAGTCCAAACAATCATTTTGAAGATGTAGCCAAATCGATGAACCTCGATACATCTTGTGTTGTGTGATGTTCTCTTGTTATACTTGCTTTATTTGGTTTTAAGTTTTCATTGTTTCGGCTTTAAGAGTTGAAGATTTAAGTTTTAAAAGAGCTACACTAATTCACCCCCCCTCTCAGTGTCATTGTGAGACTAATAGAGTGGTGTGTTTGAAGGCGTCAAGTCGAAGAATTTTTGGATGCACTTAGCCATTATGTTGAACATCCATCGGTCTTTGTTGTCTTAGAAATTCTTGGTGTTCTCGTCATAGGCCACTGCTAGCCATGCCATCAGGTACGAAGAGTAGTATACTATAGGACATATCAGCTTCCCTAGGTTGTTGGACCATCAATTACTCCTAGGAATACCATGGTTTTGTGATTTTTGTGCCTTAAAGAACAAATCAACTAGTTGCTAGGAGGCGCATTGCAGATTTTCCATGGTGGGCATAAAGCTTCGAATACAAGTATTTTCAATCTCATATTGCTAGGTCGATGTGAGCTGCTTGTTTGGCCTGAACCTTTTGGTTAAATTGTACAATATTGTCCCAATAACAACTTCCCTAGGGAGCTCAACATATGGTGACTAGTTGGTGATAAAATTTACTGCTTCTTTAGTATCTTTAGGCACGAAGGTAGCTCCCGAGGTGGCCATTTCATTTTCAAAAAACACTTTGACTCATATAAACAAACTCCCCTGAGTTTTCTCTAATTTTTTTGCTCGTCAATACTAGTTCCTTGCTCTGTGATTCCTTTACTTGATACAACCAGGATGGCAATGACGTTCAAGAGCGGGGGTTTAAGTATTTAAGGGTGGAGTGGTCTCATTGATCTCACATGGAGTATCATTAATAATTTTTTACCAACAACCTTTTGAATCCAGCCAATAGATGCCTGCCACTGCGTTACTTGTAAAATCGAACAATTATGGTATACGATCTTCCTCGGCCTGTACATCTATGAGGAATTTGATTTGTGTACTTTCAATCATTTACAGTGTTTTCATTGGCCATTAGGATGCACTTCCTTCTGACGTGGTATTAAGAATGTGGTTGATAGTAGCTTTTACGGGATATGTTTTGTAAATGTTTCACCACCTTGGCCCTACAAAAGGGGTTAGCTCAAAACATATATCATTAAAAATTGATCATCTCTTCGGTCGCTTGTCGTTAGATTTGCTCGTGGAAATGTGCGCCCATCAAGATTCACCAATCTGCACGTTGGTTAGTCCAAAAGAGGAAGATTTTACAATATATTACACCCTAGCCTAAAATTGATTATCTTAAAATTAATTAGTGGTTAATTAGAACTTAAGGTGTTTAGGCAAAACATTTACCAAATTTAAAATTCGTGCATCAATGATAGCGCTTACCGTTAGATCTAGTTCACTTTGTGCGTTGCCATCGAGATCTCAAAACTTGCATGGTCATTAGTCCAATGGTATACATATAAATGCCTGATTTATTAGATTAATCTTGAGCATTAGGCTGAAAACTTTAGGTTTAACAATAAATTGATTTAAAACACTTAGGCCTAAGCTTTATAAGTCTCGGTGTGTTCATTATTGATTAATGTATTAAGCCCACACATAATCCAAATTTATTGAAATTAATCGGTGATTAAAAACTTTAATAGTCTTAGATAAAACCACAAGTACTTTATAGTCCGATCATCTCACTACGTGCTCACCGTTAGATCAAATAATGTATGTGCGCACCTGTTGAATTCTTTAGATATGGACATGGGTTAACCGAAAAGAAGGGGGGTCATTATCAATGTATTAGACCCTCATTAATCACGATTATGCATGAAGATTAATTTTTAATAAAACCCTTTGATTAATCATTCGATGAAACCTTGTGCAATTAACCTTCGATCACTTTGGGAATGCCTTGCCATTGGATCTGGGCGGGAGTGAGCGCTATCATCAAGATATTGGAAGCTTCATGCTTTTTACTTGAAGGGGGAGCTATTTATTATGTGTTTAGAACCCTTATTAATCATGCTTAGCTTAATGCTAATTTAATTAAAACCTATTTCCTAGGTTCTATTAAACTTCCAATATTAATGATCGATTACCTTAGGTAGCATGCACCGCTAGATCTTATTCAAGTTGGGCTCTATCGTCCAAATCTGAGAAGTTGCACGCTAGTTAATTTTTAGGGTCTATCGAGACATTAGATTTAATACACATTAATTAAATGGGTTAATTAATATTTTACCAGAGCTGACCAACCTTAGACTTTTACCTCTTATTGACCTTGCATGTTTGGTAGCATGTATCATTAGATTAACGAATATTTGTGCACGCTCATCCAAATCAGCAAAGTTGTAAGTCTTTTAACATGTGATTGAGTTTTAACACCTAAAATAAGCATCAAATGATTAATTTTAAGCTTGGTTTTCTCTTTAATGGAGTTTGGGATTAACCTTTGGTTATTTTGATGAGTGCTTACCATCAGATCAAGGTGGAATCGAGGGTTGTCGTTAAGATGACCAGACTTGTTCAATGCTTAGCTAAAAGGGGCATGTACCCTCAATTTAATTTATGCAAAAACTTTATATTATGACCTAAATTTGACTTTGGCTTTTAAAGTTCAGGTAGCTTAGTGGGTGTGCTCCATCGGATTAACCATGGATCAAGTGTTGCCGTTTAGATCTTACGATTTACCCTATGTTTAACCAAAGGGGCGCATGACCTTCACTTTAGATTTATTACATTTATATTGCCTTAGACTTTATATCATACATATTTAGACCATGGTATTATTGCCTTAACCTTTGAGTTGTTCATAAGCGCGCGTCCATCCAGATCTTATGGGGGCACACGCATCCGTATAGATCGAAGGAGTTGCACGGGTTTTACCACAAAGGGAATGCGTACCCTCATTTGACCATTTGATTTTTATTAAGACCTTAGGATTTAGCAAAATTACTTTCTTCGGCCTGGAAAAAGGATGATTTTATTAGGGACTGAATGTTCATTTAATTTTCTTAAGGACCAACAAACTAGAGGGACCTTCTTAGTGTAAAATTTATTTCCTCGAGTTTTATGTCTTTTAATAATAGAGGAAATTTCAATGGTTGTTTCACTTAATGACCAAAAGATATTTAACTCAAAGATTCTTGGCTGCGACTTTAAATCTAATTTATCCTTATTACTTAGGGAAAGACAAACCTTTTTATAATGACTTCTAAGGATAAAAATTAAAGACCAAATTTTCAGAAGTTCAAATTCAACAGAGACCAGCAAATTTGGGCAAAAGCTTTGAAAACAAAAGTTCAAATTTAGGGTATCTGATGTTGAGTCAATTTTGGCTCCAATAGGAACAATATGGAGGAAGTAGAAGCAGTAGATTATGTAGAGGGGCCGAATGAACATTCAAAGAAATCAATATTTTGTTCCCAAAAGGAGCTTATGGAACTTTGGAACAAAAGACTAAGGATTCCATAAACCAGACTCTCAAAGATGTGGAGGGAAGCATAATAGAAGTAGAGATTAAAGCAAATATTCCAAATTCAACATTGATCCAATACTAAGAGTTTTTTAAATCAAAACCACTCTCGAGGAAGAGGTAAGAGAAAGTATTGCATCAAAAAATGAAATGAAATAGTTAAAATGGTGGTGGAGGAAGATTTGATGTTGGAACAAGTTTTACCATTGAAAGATAAAGCTCTGGTGGGAAGTTTCATAGGATGCTTGATGAAAACAAAATTTCTTCATGATTGAATAAAATAAATATGATCAGAGTTGTTGGGATATCTCCCAACATACCATGTAATGACAAAGGTTGGATAGATTTTGTATTCTAAAAAGCAAAAGAGCCAAAACTATAAAAAAGGGAAGATGGAGACAGGATCATAGTATCCTTACTTTAAAAAATTGGACTCCTAGATTTGATCCTCACTTTGAGAGGATAACCACCTAGTCTATTTTGGTTAATTTACCTGCATTGTCATTGGAATATTGGAATGAGAAGATGTTGAGGGATATAGGGAACTCATTGGGATTTTTTCTTGAAGTGGACTAAAAAAAATTAAATGACATTTAGAAATTGATAGATCAAATCTTAATGGAGATGGACCTAAGTTTGGGATTAATTAAGAACATGGAAATTGTAACAAAAAGCTAGTCTCATACATAGAATTTAGACTACATCAAAGACCCCTTTCAATGTAGTTTTTACCACCAGTATGTTCATCTCAAATCAAAATGTAGAGCAAGAAGTAGTAGACACAAAAAGGAGTAGATAGAAGTCAAAACTCCCATTGATATAATAGGGAGAAGAGTAATATAAGTTCAAGCAAATAAGGGATGAGCAACAACTATATGATCTATAGAAGAACAATAATAGGCACCACTCAATTAATAGAAGGAAAATGACCAGACAACTAGACAAATATTCATGGGAGCTACAAAAAAGAAGAGGGAGGCTTTGCATATCTTTGATAAAGAGCCTCGAGGACTAGATTCAAGTAATCTAATAATATCTATGCATGATGATTTGAATGATACAATTACTAAATTTATTTCCCTATACAAATTTGGCTTGAGATCAATTTTAAAGGACAATATTGAGAATATTCTTGAGAGAAGGATAGAAGAGAGTGTTTCTTTCTCAATAGAAGAAAGTAGGAAGATAATGGAAGATAAATAGGTAGAGGGATCAAGAAAGGATTTAGTTTAGGATTAAAGAGGACAAACTTTCTCTGAGATCAATTTAGAAAATAAAAAGGAAGAAGAAATAAACCTCATGAAAAACTTCCCCCCTTAAAGAGAAGAAAAATAAGTAAATTTAGGAAATCCCTCATCGGTGGGATTTCCTCTCCCTCTGGTCCCTTATATCAATGTAAAGTTTTACCCTAATGAGAAGATATGCTTTAAGATTTTAGAAAAAAAGTAAAGCATATAAGAGCTTTGGGTAAATTCAAAGGGGACTAAACTTTGAATCTAGTCAAACTTAGGGTTCCTTGGTAGGTAGGATTTCCTATCTAAAAATAGCTCAAAAAAGAATGGAGAAATAAATTATATCTATAAATTAAGATCTATTTTTGGGTTACTTAGAGTAGGACAACCCCATGAGTTAGGTAATCCATGATTATAGTTTTTTTTAGAATATTAGAGGATTAGAGGCCCCTCACAAAAAGACAGCCCTAAAAAGACTTATTAAAATTTAGAAGCTTAATATCATCCTGATTCAAGAAACCATGTTAGAGGTAGGAAATGAAACAACTATACTTAATTCACTCCTACCAAGCTAAAAGTTTATTGGGATAGAATAAAATAGCAAATAAGGGGGAATTATCTCGAGATGGGAAGATTCTTGCCAATTGATTGAAAACTCCATAGAAGCAAGAGTAGTATCAAAATTCCACTCCAAGAAGTTAGGGAAAACTATAACTATAGTAAATTTTTATGGTCCATATGGAGTTAGGAAGGTGTTATGGGAGGAATTGTTTTACCAAGATCTTTTAAAAAAGGAGAATTTAGTGGTGGGAGGGGATTGAAACATTGTTACAAAAAGAAGTGGAATATGGGAGAAGAGGCTAGAATGGACCCATTAGATATTTTTTTCATTCACAAAATTTACAGTGCTAGACTATGTGATATAGAACCAGCAAAGCTTGCTTCTACATGGAGGAACACTTGAACATGAAGATATGGGATATCCAAAATATTGGATATATTTCTATTTTCAAAGAAGCTCATAGATTTCTCTAATAAGATGAGAATATGGCTAAGATCAAAGGGGAGGGTCATATCATTCTTCAATATTTTTACAACTAGAAAAGGATGAGGAAATCACCAGACACTTTTAAATTCAATCCCATTTGATTGAGGGATGAAGAATTTTAAAATTTAGTAAGAACATAATGGAGGCATTATAACCTAACCTTAGAAGAGACAATCATGTTTTAGTTCACTAGTAAAATTAAGAGAATAAAATCTATCATATTAAGTTTAGCCAAAGAAAATTACTCGGAAGCAGAGGCAAGACTTACTAAAATTGAATCCTCTCTAAATAGGCTTTTATAGTACTAGAAGTAAAAATATTTTTTTAGAACATGAAATCACTCAAGTCAAAGAATTAGAAAAAAGAAGAGATAACTGTTAGAATGGGAGGAGGCAAAATACTAACTCAAAATACTATTTTTTTTCAAAATTATGCAAAACAAAGGCAATATACAAACTCAATTTGAGAAATGAAAGGGGAGAATGGAAACACTTTAAGAAGATTTTAAGAGTTGACACCATTAGCGGTGAACTACTTCAAAGACTTGTATAAATATCTAAACAAAGAAATATAGCAAACATAATCAAGTTAGTTCTTAATTTTCCCAAGATGGTCATTGAAAAACAAAAAAAAGACTTGTTCTTAGAAATCACCAAGGAGGAGTTACATTTAGTAGTCAAAACATTTTAGAAAGGGAAAAGTTTAGGTATTGATGGATGGACAATTGATTTTTATTTGGATTTTTAGAGATTGTTGGAGTAGGATATTTTAAAAATGGTAGAAGAATCAAGGACTAAGGAAAAATTGCTATGATCCATAAACTCCACTTTCTTGGCTTTGATACCAAAAAAGGACAATCTAGCTTTTGATACTAAATACTTAATGTAAAATCTACCACAAGGTATCAAATGAGCATGCAATATTAAATATAAGATAATGACAATATGCAAAGCATGTAAAACTCATAAGAAACTTTTGTAAACACTCATAAAACTGCCTCACAAAAATAGTATTTTCATACAAAATGAGGAGATCAATAATACTCCATGCTCCATACAAGTTCTACATTGTAGAACTTGTATTCTACTCTACTATTTCTTCTTCTATGAAAATGATGAGATTATTATATAATTATTACACAAAGGCCCAATATAAAATGGGATGTGACTCTTGACCTTCTATCTTACTATGACTCTTCACTTTCTTATTCTATTGACTCATGTGCACATGGACTATGATGCACATTTACATTGTTGAATACTTTGCACATTCTAATATTACTTGTGCATTTACTACATTGCATAAAGTAAATACTCAAACCCTAATCTATGAATCACACTCCTAATATAAAGATGTACCCAAGGTGTTACATTAGCATGTACCAAATAATGTAATATATTCCAACACAATCCAAAATATTTTGGGAATTACAGACCTATATTTTTATGTAATTCTCTCTATAAAATCATCTCTAATATTATAGCTAGAAGAGGTAAAGAGATCTTCTCAGATAAATTTTTGGAAGAATGATTTAGGTTTTTAAAGTAAAAGGTAGATTCATAAAGCTATAAGGGTAGCCCAAGAAGGACTACATTCTATAAAGACAAGGTAGCAACAACATATGGTAATAAAATTGGATCTATCAAAAGCTTTTGATAAAGTAAATTATTTTACATCAGGCTAAGCCTTATTCAAATTGGATGTAGCATCCCATTTGTGAATTGGGTGATGGAATGTATCAATTTAACCTTTTTTTATACTTTTTTTGCTGGATAATAAGGGGTTGTACTCGGGTCCCCCACCTTTGAAAAGTTACAACTCTCTTCTTTAGAGCTTGAGAGTTTACAAATGGATATACTTCTCATCTCAAATGAGATGCTATAGCTAGAAATCTACATCATTTTACATAAAATATCTGAATTCTTGATTTTCATTTTTTGGATCATATGAATACCAAAACTTCACATATACTATATATGCATTGCATTTTAGTAGAATAATATTTCCAAAACATCAGACTATCATAGTCCACTTTACCAAATCAGGATTGCTAGTTTCCTTCAGTCATCCATTTTTTATTATTTTTCTTCTGTAGCATAGGTTCTTCCTTGTATAGAGTTGCAAGATCTGAGAATGCATTTTTGCACTTCAAGCTTCTGAGGTAATATCTAGTTGTAACACATTTTATAGGATCTTCATTTTTAGAAAACTGATCGTCACTGATTGTTTCATAATTAGCTTCAAGAATACCATGGAATTGTAATTGTCTAGATGGTCTTAAGTAATTGTTTGGATTTCATTAATGATCTGCTTCAAATTCTCCTTTTGGAGTTGAGTCTTCTCTTGCTTGCCTGGTTCTTGTTGGACAATTTGTGCCTTTGGAAGACGAGCTTATTTATTTTTAACCAAGATATTTGAAGGTTTTGAATCATTCACATGCAAGACCTCCTCCACCATATAGGAATCAAAGCCTGATCAGATGTTGGAGCATCTCTTTTTCATGTGGTCATATTGTTGACAACCATAACATCTTAGAGAGAATTTTTCATATTCAATATTTTGGATCCATTCCCCTTTTCTTGAGGAGATAGTAATGGATTGAGGCCTAGGAACTAAAACATCCATCCAAACAACCAATCTTGCTTTACTCATATTAATTTTATTGGATAAATTTTCCTCTGTTTGGGTATCCATATACTGGAATGCACCAATGGCATTACCAATTTTGGTGAATATATTCTCTCCCCAAAACTCCACAAGGAGAGCATAAATATTCACCCATACTGGGAAACCATTAACTTCTTCTATAAAGGGGTTAAAACTAGGAGTCCAAGGTCTTATATAGACACCCCTTTGTCCAAAAAATCAATTATATCTATAATCCATTACCTCATCTCTATCTGCTAAATTAGAAAAGAAAATAGAAAAGAAATTTTTGAATAGGAGAGTTACTTGGAATTCTGTACTCCACCAAAATTTAATGTATCTTTGAGCTCCTAAAAGCCTTGTTTTTTTCTCTTGAGTCTGCAGATAATCGTTCGAGCTTCATAATCAATCATATCCAGCCCAAATTAATCCTCCAAAATACTGATAGAGGGTAGAGTTTCATCCACCCGAGAAACCAAAAATCCTTCAGAGATATTTCTTTTGATTGAAGAGGTTTTCTCATAGATTGAAGAGATGGTTTATAAACAACCCTTTTCCTTCAACGCTTCAGTGCATCTAGGGTTTACGCACGACTAACGATTCATCCAATCCATATCACTACTACTCGTATTTCTTATAATTCTTTGGTTTCCTATGAACTTCATCCTCACCTGCCTTCACATCTTCGCAGGAGCCTTCCTACCCATGTCTATTGTTATGCTTGCCCTCTACATTCATTATAGCTTGCTGCATGTTGCCCATATCCGTTGTTGTGTTTACCATAGCCTCCGTGTTTTTTGTAGATGGTTGTATCCTCTGTGTTCACCTTTTAGAAATAGTTCAACTACAGAACACTCAAGATCCACCACAAGAAGAAATGACCAAAAAAATAAATAAAGGGTTATGTTCGCGCGATTGATCAAATTTTGATAGACCAATTTTGTTCAATTTTCCAATGCATCTAATATCCTCTCTTTCATCGCTCGACTCCAGTACCTAAGAAGCATACCCTCAAAAATGGAAGGATCAACTAGAATCATTTGGTGGTCCTAAGTGTTGTTCCTACTGTTCCTCCTCATCACTCAAATCACATCATCCAATGTGGTATCTGTATTTGGCCTAGAAGTGACCATTGTTGAAGCACAACTTTAAATTATGAATATCATGTTGATCATGGACTCTTATCATGTAAATATGGAGATACCTCTTTTTTTATACTTATCAATGGCTCAACTTCCAATTTTTCAAGGCTTCCAAAGGCTTGAGATAAGGGTGTCCTCTTTCTCCTCTTCTTTTTATTTTGGCAGTAGAAGATTTGAATAAACTTATCAAGGAAAAAAATATAGGAAATGATTGGGGGTAAAATTAGTAACTCTTTGAAGGTTACCGATTTGCTCGTTGCATATGATGTTTTACTTTTTGGAAGTAGGACATTAAAGGAAGCCTCAAAGTATAAATAATTGTTGGACCTATATTGTATGGCTATAGAAATAGAAATAAATCTTCAAAAAATATAAAAAGCCTTTAATAGGTTTTAGCTAGGGAAAATAGAAGCAATAATGAGTTTTTTGTTTATTAAGGAAGTAAAATTTGATAAAAAGATAAAATATTGATATTTTCTATGATGAACATAGGTGTACTGGTGAGTTCTCATCATCTTCTCATATTTTTTAATAGGATCATAGGACCTCCAAGTTACTTCCTCGAAATATAGGTTTTCCAAATCATACATGCCTTTGAACAGGGTTGGATATCCTAAAAAGATGTAATACCTAAACTTACAAGGAACGTTGAGCCAAGGGACTCTACCATGATTTTTTACTGACCTCATTTTGGCTTCTTTGGTAACATGTCCATAAGTTCTAGGGTTTCCAAAAAGAAAGGGCAATACATAGGTAAAAACTTAGGGGGAATTTTGACCCCGTAAAGCCTAATGTTTGTGAAACCTTATGAGAAGAAGTAATCCCCTATTTCTTTTTCTTTGAGTAAAGCTTTGAATATAGGTCCTATTCTCTCAGGGAGGTCACTTGTTAGGATCCAGTGAATCTCTACCATGAAATTATCACAAAACCATCCCAAGTGAGAGCGTCCTTCATGTATCTTCCAAAACCTATTCTGGACATAGGGACTCTCAGTGGCTCCTAGTATTTCTTTACTTTGATCTCCTAATTGCCCAACTATCATATGCATAAGGATTGAGTAATGGGATAATGGGGGCATTTATTTTTTTTGCTCCAAAACTGCCTTTTTTAACTTTGTTAACTGTAAGTGCATTTTCTTGTTCAATTCTTCTTCCTAGGCATAGATGAGGGTATTTGTTCTCCTGTTATTCTGTGCTATTAGGTACATAATATTTCTCCCTACCACACTAAGTTCTTCAACTCCAAAAAGGATGTTAATCATGTCATAAAAATCCCTAACCCAGGGTTTGAAGGTAGTCTTCCTAATGGGGCATTCAAATTATATAGGTTCATATGGCTAAACAAATATTTTGAAAGCTTCTAACTCGGTTAACCTGCGGGATTGTCTCTCAATTACCTGGAAAAATAGTGGCGTATTTGAAGGCATCAAGTCGAAGACTTTCTGAATGCACTTATCCATGATACCGAATACCGACCGATCTTTGTTATCTCAAAAAGTCTTGGTGTTATCATCATATGCAACTGCTAGCCATACCTTCAGGTTCGAAGAGTAATATACTCTAGGATATATCAACTTCCCTGCATTGTTGGTCCATCGATTGCTCTTGGGAATGCCTTGGTTTTGTGATTTTCATGCCTTGAAGAATAAATCAACTAGGAACCATGGGGTACATTGCAAATTTTCCATGGTGAACACAAAGCTTCGAATACAAGTGTTTTCCCATAAATATTCAAAGGCAGAAAAATAAAGATTGGAATTGGTTGTTGGAAAAAGTCAAGAATAAAATTGGAAAGTGGACCAACAAGTGGCTTTCTTCTGGGGGTAGAATCACCTTGGTAAAATCAGTCCTTCAAGCTATTTCTATTTATGTTTCTTCCATTTGAATATCCCAAAGGTTGTTCTTCGAGAATTGGATCAAATCAGTCATCGTTTCCTTTGGAGTGGTACTAAGGAGAAAAGAAAATGGGCCTTGGTGAAATGGGATACTTTGTCTTCCTAAGAGTGAAGGGGGGTTAGGATTACGGTCTTCAATTAATAACAACAAAGCTTTAGCTGCTAAATTATATTGGAGGATGTTGCATAACCCCAATGCTCTTTGGGCCAATAATCTCCGTGCTAAATATGCACGGAGAAAAAAAGTCCTGAAGACCTTGTTCGCTATCAACTTCCTACCAAAGGTTCTCCCATTTTAGCAGTTCTTAAGACTGGTGAGGATTTGATAAAGAAAAAATTATTTTGGATCATTCATAATGGTCAACATGCAAATTTTTGGACATATTCTTGGGATGGTCACAAGCCTTTGATAACCCAGTTTCCGATTGGAGGCCTTGGATGGAGGAGCTTCATCGAGCTAATTGGATAAAGGTGGCTAATTAATCGTCGGTACCATACTGGTAATTCAAAGGTTGGTAGATATTGGATCCCTATTGAGGACTGGCCTATTCAAATCCTAGAAATGCAAAGACAAGATATCCAAGGCATCCTTCATATGAGATCCCTCTCTTGGTCCCATGAAAAATATTGTTTTGGATGGAACAACACTACTAAGGGTGAGTATTCAATTGCTCAAGGTTATTTGACCTTATGCCATAATAATCCCAACCATTCTTCTGACATATTTTCTCGATTATGGGCTCAAAAGCTCTGGCCTAAGGTGAGGTTCTTTAATTGGCTTTTATTGCATTGTAGGGTGCTTACTGGTGATCAACTTATGAAGCGTGGTTTTCATGGCCCTTTTAGATGTGAAATGTGTGAAGAGAATGTAGAAAATATCAGCCATATTTTTATTGAGTGTACTTTAGCCTTTGAGCTATGGAGGAGAATGGCCACTTTACTTGGCTTACAGTGGTCCAATTTTTTTACTTTTGAACAACTTTGGAGGGATTGGCCTAATCAAGAGGGTGTTGATCATTTTATTAGGCAGTTAGTTTGGATGGGTTCTACCATTCTTCTTTGGAATATTTGGAATGAAAGGAACAACTGAATTTTTAATCAAGATAGGAAGGATATTCACTATATTTGGCAAAAGACCATAGCCAACTTAGTTGAATCAGTCCATCATCTCCTTAATCACCCCCAAAACTCCCACCAAAGATGGGATCAAGTGATGCAAATATTGAAGATTAAACCTTCTAAGGGCAACCAAATTAAAGGGAATGTGAGTATTAGTAAGATGGATAGGAATAGAAATTGGCAACCTCCTCCTAAGGATTTTGGAAAAGTCAATACTGATGGAGCCTCTAGAGGCAACCCTAGAAAAACCAATGTGGGAGGAATTGGTAGACTTTCAGATGGCTCCCTGGTTTTTACTTTTGCTGAGAATTTGGGTATTCTTTCCAATAACCTTGCTGAGGGGTATGGTATTCTTAGAGGCCTTCAGGAGGCTACTAAGTTTGGATGGAAAAAGGTGTTATTTGAGTCTGACTCTCAACTTATGATTAATCTCTTGAATAATCCTTCTAAGAATCATAATGTGGATTGGAGAATAAAAAGAATTATTGAGAAGATTTAGTTAATCCAAATGGGATTTTTGAAAGTTGATTACAATCATGTGGTCAGAGATCAAAACAAGGGTGTTGATGCTTTAGCTAATTGGGCTTTGGACAAAGGTGATCTTACTTGTTATGGCCACCCTCCTATATGGTGGGTTTCTCAAATTAGGGAAGCTCTTATTTCTATCATTTCTTTGGATGGCTCTAGTTCTGAAGGTACCTAATTTCTTCTTGTTTTTTTTTTCCTTCTCTTTGGTTCATTCATTTTTTTTTAATTCCCTAGCTCATTCTATTCTTTATTTTGTTTTCTCTGTTGATTCTTGCCTTAATAGTCTTCTAGTCTAGATAGGTCATTGTTTTGTTGATTTTTTCTTTCTTTTTTCTTTTTTGTTTTTTTTGTTGAGTTTTTTAAGGTGGGTGGGTTTTTTTATTTTGTTTTGTTTTTGTGTTCTTTGTGTTGTTTTTTGTTGTTCTTGTGTTTTTGTTGTTTTGTTTGTTTGTTTGTTTTTTTTTTTTTATGGTTTTTGTTATTGTTCTTGTGTTTTTTTCGTTCTTGTTCTTGGGTTTCTCTTTGTTTGTGTTATTTCGTGTTTTTATGTGTGAGTGTTTTCTATGTTTTTTGTTTTTGTTTATTGTCTGTTGTTGGTTGTTTTTTATTTTTATTTTTATTTAATTTTTTAATTTTTTAGGTTTTAGTTGTGTTTATTTTTCATGTTTTTTTGGGTTATGTCTTTGTAATGTTCTGTTGTTTGTATTTTGTTATGTGGTTCTTGTGTTTTTCTATGTGGTTTGTGTTGTGTTTTTTTTTATCTTATTGTGCGTGTTTGGTTGTGCTTTTGTTTTTGACACACTCAAGGAGCATGTTTTTTATTTTATTTTATTATTTTTGTTGGTATTTACTTATTTTTAAATTGGTTTTGTGTGTTTGTTTGCTCCTTGAGTATGTCAAAGGTGGTAGGCCAGGTCCGATTCTTGGGCGTTTTTGGTGGAATGGATACCCCTGCCTTCTTGGGTCTTACCCATAAGTGGCATCCATTTTGGGATGTTTTCCACAAAAAAAAAAAAAAAATTCTCATATTGCTAGGACGATGTGAGATGCTTGTTTGGCCTAATTTTTTTGGTTAAATTATAGTCTTATCCCAGTAACAGCTTCCCTAGGGAGCTCAACATATGGCAACTAGTCGGTGATAAATTTCACTGCTTCTTTAGTATATTTAGGCAAGAAGGTAGCTCCCCAAGTGGTCATTTTATTTTTAGAAAACACTTTGACTCATAGAAACACACTCCCCTGAGTTTTCTCTAACTTTCTGCTCGTCAATACTAGTTCCTTGCTGTTGAGCAAGGTGCAACGATAATATTGTCATTGTTGTCAACACACTCAAATGGATAGGTTGATGCAGTGGACAGTTGTTCGAAGGTTGTTCAGAGTATGTACAGTGGTGTTCAATGCTTATGAGAATGTTTGTGATGTTCAAGTGAAGTTGTTACAGGTTGTTCGTGCAAATTTGCAAAAGTTGCAAAAATCGTCAGGAAGTTGTCAAAGTAGCAAAAAAGAAAGTTGTCAAAGTGGCAAAATGTCAATGGAATGTGTTGGACAACCCAAGATACTATTTAGAGGTTTTTTGATCATTAGCAAGTGTGGTTGTAGTGTTGGAATGATCGGTTGCTTCGTCAGTGCATTTTTGGTCATGAAAATGCAATTGTAAAATCTACGTCGGAGGTCACTTTGTAGGAGGAATATGTAGAGAAAAGCAATGAGCTAGATCACTCAGGGTCTTTTGGAACGAAGATCAGATTTTCTACTATAGTTTTTGTTTTTGTCGAGTGGGTGCTTGGTGATCGGGGTCGATGCTCCTTACAGTTGGTGCTGCAAAAATATTGTAAAGACCAAACATTTTCGAGGTTGGATTTGGATGGGAGTCCAAACAGTCCATTGGCATAGTGGTTTTCCCACATCGAGTTTCCACTATAAATCTGGTGTTATGTGATGCATGTTTGTGTGATTGCTTGTTTTGATTTGATTTCATAGTTGGATTAAATTTTTAATACACACTGATTCACCCCCCTCTCAGTGTCACGCTTAGTTCTACAATTGGTATCAGAGCGAGGTTCTTGAATAGGCTTAACCGGCTAGGGTGATCTTGGAAGTGACACAATGGTAGGTGGTGAAGGGTTCTCATCAAACAAAGCACCATTGTTTGATGAAACTAATTACGCATTTTGGAGACTCGGGATGCAGACATATCTTTGTGCTTTGGGATACGACATTTGGGATTCAGTAGATAGTGGATACACAATACCCACCACTTCTCCAACCGATGCTGTTGGTAAGAAACTGTTTGAGAATGACTCAAAAGCAAAGAATGCTATCATGTGTGGATTAGTGGATAGCGAACTGGTAAATATTATGGGTTGTAAAATGGCAAAGGAAATATGGGACAAACTGAAGAGCATTCATGAAGGAGACGATAAGATCAAGGAGGCCAAGTTACAAACACATCGAGCTCAGTTCGAAGGATTGAAGATGAATGAGGATGAGAATATAGAGGCATATATGCTGAGAGTTAATGAAGTCATCAATGCTATCAGAGGACTTGGAGAGGAAATCAAAGACCCGATAATCATCAAAAAGGTATTAAGATCTCTTCCTCAAAGGTTTGATTCTAAAGTTTCAGCTATAGAAGAAGCTAAAGATCTAAATTCTTTTAGTATGGATGAGATGCATGGCTCTTTGACTGCATATGAGATGAGAATAGGAAAATCTAAACCCATCGATAGAGAAGCTGCTTTTAAAGCCCAAAAAAATATGAAAGCAAAACAAGAATCCGAGGAAGAAGAGACATCAGATGAAATGGAAGCAAACTTTGTTCGAAAACTAAAAAGGGGAAAAGGAAAATACAGAGGAAAGTTACCGTTTAAATGTTTCAACTGTGGAGGCGTTGGGCATTTCGTAGCTAAATGTCCACTTAATGAGAAGAACAGAAGTGATGAAGGATCGCACGGAGAAAGAAGTGACTGGAAGAAAAAATCAAATTTTAGAAAAGGCAACTTCAAGAAGAAAAGTTTCATCTCCAAGAATGTCAGTTCATCAGAAGACAACTCCAGTGAGGATTCTGAAAAAGAAACAGGTGAAGCTCTTTTCATGGCATTCGAAGAAGAAAAACCAGAAAAAGAACAGGAATGTGATGAAGAAGAAATTGACGCAGAAGTGAATTTGGAAGAGGAACTAATTGCAGCTTTGGATGAATTGAAGACAGAAAGAAAAAGGAATAAGAAAATTTCAAGAAAGCTTGAGGATGCAAATGAAATAATAACAAGTTTGAAAGTGCAGATAGAAGAATCCAAGAAGATCTTCGAAGATCTCGAAGTGCAAATAACCATGAAAATAGATTATTGCAGCAAGTTAGAAGAAGAGGTTGTTGGTTTAAGGATGCAGCTAGAAGAGATGAATAAGAAAATTAGCTCTTATCACAAACGTGAAGAGAGTTCTATGAAGTCTGGATAAGATTATAAAGAACCGGAAGACTACAGGCATCAAATTTGGTTTGGGTTTTGACGAAGGAGAATCATCAAATGGATCAAAGGCCACAAATGAAGAATCCACAAAGAATGAAGAAAAGAAACAGGTTAATCAAGCAAAAATGAATCATGCAAAGGAAAGCAATAATGCAAGGCAAGAAAGGAGAATTGACAATGATGGTTTCACCAATGTCACACATCAAAGAAGAAGAAGATTTATGGCTCCTACAACAACATGGCAAAGACCACCACCCAGGTTCAATCATCCCTTTTTTGGTTACTATTTTAAATGCAATGGTTATGGACATAAGATTTCAGATTGTAAGTATAATGTAGGACCAAGGAATTTTGCCAGTAGAAATGCTTTTTCACCTTTGATGGATTATGCAGTAGAATGTTATAACTATCATAACTTTGGGCATATTGCAAGAAATTGTAGAAGTACATTTGCATCAAATCAATTTCAGGGAAGAAAATTTCAGCCAAATGGAATAAGACAAAATAGAAAATTTCTCGAAAAACATGCACAAGCTACTGAAAAAGAAAAGCCAAAACAAGAGCCCAAAACTGTAATCAAACCGGAGTGGAAAGAAAAAGAGCAACCTAAGGAAGAAAAGGAATCCTTAATCGTACAGATGACATTTAAAGCGCAGAATAAATCTGCACCATGGATACTTGATAGTGGATGCTCCAGTCATATGACAGGTGACAAACAAAAATTTGAGAAGTTGCAACAATATGAAGGTGGTTCAGTGAAATTCAAAAACAATGATGGAGCTAAGATAGTTGGCAGAGGTTCAGTTAAGATCAGTGATGGAAAAATCAGGTCAGAAGAAGTCTTGTTTGTGGTTGGTCTAAAGCATAACTTGTTGAGCGTAAGTCAGATTTGTGACAGAGGTCATGATGTGATCTTTAAGAAGCAGGGTTGTGAAATCAGAAAGGCAAACAATGGGAAGTTGATAGCAACTGGATCAAGGACATATGGAAACCTGTACACTCTCTCGAAGACTTCAGAAGGAGCTTGCTTGATTGGACAGGAAGAAGAGAATTGGTTGTGGCACAAGAGGCTTGGTCATATCAGTTTTGACAATCTAGTAAAAATCAGTTCAAAGAAAGCGGTGAGAGATATTCCCACCATTGGCAAACCATCAAATAGCATTTGTGCTTCATGTCAAAAAGGGAAGCAAACTAGAGTCTCATTTAAAACAAAAGAGTACTACACGAGCAAACCTTTGGAACTAGTACATACTGATTTATGTGGACCCATGAGAACGCAAAGCATAAACGGTGACAAATATTTCATGTTGTGTATAGATGACTATTCCAGGATGACATGGGTATTGTTTTTGAAGCATAAATCAGAAGCTTTTGAGATGTTCAAGGTTTTCAAAAACCAAGTTGAGAATCAAACAGGAAAAAGGATTAAATGTTTAAGGTCAGACAGAGGAGGAGAGTTCATTTCAGAGGATTTCACAGAGTATTGTGAAAAATATGGCATCAGGAGACAGTTTTCAGCAGCCAGGACACCTCAGCAGAATGGTGTGGTAGAAAGAAAGAACAGGACAATGCAGGAAATGGCACGGACTATGTTGACTGAGAGCAAAGTAGCAGATATATTTTGGAAAGAGGCAGTCCATACTACGGTATACATCCAAAATAGGTGCATGTTGAGGACGCATGAAAGCAAAACTCCTTATGAGTTGTGGTTCGGTAAAAAGGCAACAACAAGATATTTTAAAGTTTTTGGCAGCAAGTGTTACATCAAAAGAACTAAAGAAAACCTTGGTAAGTTTGAAGATAGAGCGGATGAAGGTATTTTTCTTGGCTATTCATCAAAAAGCAAAGCTTATAAATGTTACAACAAGAGGCTAAGAAAAATTGTGGAAAGTGTCGATGTTAAAGTTGATGAAGGAAGGGAACGAGTAATTAGCTATGAAGAGAACTACCCAATTTATGAAGAGGTCATTGAAGGAGATGAGGAAGAGGAAATGGAAAAGAAATCAAGAATTGACTCAGAGGATTCGAAAAGTGATTCAGAATTGGAAGAAAACAAGAAATTCAAAATAGGTAGCTGGCAGAAAGATCATCCTAGAGAGCAAATAATTGGAGACCCCATAGTTGGTGTTCAGACAAGAAGAAGATTAGTAAGTAACTACTCTTTACTATCCAACATTGAGCCCAAAAATGTTGTCGAAGCAAGCAAAGATGAAAGTTGGGTAAAGGCAATAAATGAAGAATTAGATCAGATCGAGAAAAACAAGACTTGGGAGTTAGTACCAAGACCCGCAAATAAAAATGTAATCGGTACTAAATGGGTCTTTCAAAACAAATTGAATGAAGATGGACAGGTAGTCAGGAACAAAGCAAGATTGGTATGCAAAGGGTATGCGCAAGTTGAAGGTATTGACTTCGAGGAAACCTTTGCACCTGTGGCCAGACTAGAGGCAATTAGAATGTTTCTTGCTTTAGCAGTTTACAAGAATTTCAAAGTTTATCAAATGGATGTGAAATCAGCATTTTTGAATGGGAAACTTGAAGAAGAGGTTTATATTGAGCAGCCAGATGGTTTTCAGCTTGGTGATGATCCCAACTTGGTTTGCAAGTTGAAGAAAGCGTTATATGGCTTAAAACAGGCACCCCGGGCATGGTATGCAAGGCTAGACAGTTATCTTACTCAGCAAGGGTTCAAGAAAGGTATGGTGGACAGTAATTTGTATGTCAAAACAGAAAATGGTCATCATATTGTTGTTGTTATATACGTAGATGATATCATATTTGGTAGCAACAAAGATGAGTTGTGTAAAGATTTTGCAAATAAGATGCAGAAAGAGTTTGAAATGTCAATGATTGGTGAACTTTCATATTTTCTCGGATTGCAAGTTAATCAAAAGGAGAAGGGCATATTTATTTCTCAAATCAAATATGTGAAAGAGATGCTGAAAAAGTTCACAATGGAGGATTGCAAGCCAGTTAGCACTCCCATGACGACAGGTTGCAAGTTGAGCAAGGATGACAAATCTCCACCTGTTGATCAAACTATGTACAGATCCATGATTGGGAGCTTATTGTACTTGACAGCTACTAGACCGGATATTTTGCAGGCAGTATGCATGGTAGCACGATTTTAGGCTAGTCCCAAGGAGACTCATGTGACAATAGTAAAGAGGATTTTTCGGTACCTCAAGGGTACTATGGAGTATGGGTTATGGTATCCGAAAGGTAAGGACTTCACCCTTATTGCGTATTCAGATGCAGATTGGGCAGGATGTGTAGATGACAGGAAGAGTACCAGTGGAGGTGCATTCTATCTTGGTGATAATCTTGTTGCGTGGCATAGCAAAAAGCAAGAGTCAGTCTCATTATCCACAACAGAGGCAGAGTATATTGCAGCGACATCATGTTGTACATAGGTACTTTGGATGAAACAAACTTTGAAGGATCTTGGAATAAATTTTAGTGAGCCCATCTCGATCATGTGTGACAATACAAGTGCAATCAATATCTCAAAGAATCCGGTTATGCATTCTCGCACAAAACATATTGCTATCCGGTACCATTTTTTGAAGGAGAAAGTTGCGGAAGGTGAGGTTAAGTTGGATTTTGTTCCAACAACAGAGCAAGTAGCGGACATCTTCACCAAACCATTGCCCAAGGAAGTCTTTGAGTACCTTCACAAGAAATTGGGAGTGGTCACACTTCCCAAGCATTGACTAGCTATCGGGGTCACATTCTCAGGGGGAGCATTTGTGTCTTTGTTTATCTTTTTGCTCATGTTTGTGATTTTTGCTAAGTGTAATAATTTTTGCCTGAGAATGTTGTGCATGGACTCAGGGGGAGTTTGCAGCAGCCCTTTGGTCTTGTTGTCAAAGGGGGAGAAGAGTTACAGGAAACTGCATGTGTGTTGCCAACAATTCCAAAGGGGGAGATTGTTGAGCAAGGTGCAGCGACAGTATTGTCATTGTTGTCAACACACTCAGATGGACAGGTTGATGCAGTGGACAGTTGTTCGGAGGTTGTTCGGAGTATGTACAGTGGTGTTCAATGCTTATGAGAATGTTTGTGATGTTCAGGTGAAGTTGTTACAGGTTGTTCGTGCAAATTTGCAAAAGTTGCAAAAATCGTCAGGAAGTTGTCAAAGTAGCAAAAAAGGAAGTTGTCAAAGTGGCAAAATGTCAATGGAATGTGTTGGACAGCCCAAGATACTATTTGGAGGTTTTTTTATCATTAGCAAGTGTGGTTGCAGTGTTGGAACGATCGGTTGCTTCATCGGTGCATTGTTGGTCATGAAACTGCAGCTGTAAAATCTGCGTCGGAGGTCACTTTGCGGGAGGAATATTAAGCAATCCATGAGGAATTGGACCTCAAATGTTTTACTGGAGGTAGCTGGATATACTGAGAGCTTAATTTTTAAATTTCAGCCCAAACGGAGTCCGGAGGAAGAAACGGTGAGCGCTGCAAAATGGCTCTGGAGCACTTTTTGCAATTTATGTGACAGGTGTAAAATCAGCGTCAGAGGCCACTTTGTCGGAGGTATATTAAGCAATATGTGAGGAATAAAACTTCAAAATTTTTACTGGAGGTATTATGATATACAAAGAGCTTATGTTTTAAATTTCAGCCCGAACGGAGACCCGAGGAAGAAACGAAAGCAGTTGCAAAATGCCTTCGTAGCACTTTTTCCAGTTTTGGGCAGCCAAGTGCTTTTGCGCTCGAATACTCAAATTCATATTTTCTTGTTGCCGAATGTGTCATTTAAGTGTTGTTTCATGTATAGCTCATCGAATTGAACATCTTTGCTTTTTGGTCGGAGTAATTTCGAGGCCTCCAAGTGTGAGAACGAGTAATGTGCACAACACTTTGTCCGTGAACTGTTTGACAAAATGCCTCTCCAAAATAAAAGTGAAATTTAAAAAGGTCATAACTTTTGATCCGTAACTCCTTTTGAGTCCGTTATTTTTCCAGAGCATGCAGAATTTTAAAATCTAGAAGAACGTTATGTCTCCCAAGGGAGACATTATTGAATGCTGAAACGGTCATCTTGCAACTCAAAATTTGTTAGGAAGTTGAAGTGTTGGAAGTTAAAGGTATTGCAAAAAGGTTTTTAAAAGGAGTCAGTGTGAGTACAGAGAAGGGTGTGAGATTGAGATTCAGATCAGATGAGATTAGTCAGAGTGGATGTGTAGAGAGAAGCAATGAGCTAGACCACTCAAGGTCTTTTGGAACGGAGATCAGATTTTCTACTACAGTTTTTGTTTTTGTCGAGTGGGTGCTTGGCGATCGGGGTCGGTGCTCCTTGCAGTTGGTGCTGCTAAAGTCCGGGTTGGTTGGTGCCATTCCCTGCAGTTGGTGCTACAAAAATATTGTAAAGACCAAATATTTTTGAGGCTGGATTTGGATGGGAGTCCAAACAGTCCATTGGCACAGTGGTTTTCCCACATCGGGTTTCCACTATAAATCTGGTGTTATGTGATGCATGTTTGTGTGATTGCTTGTTTTGATTTGATTTCATAGTTGGATTAAATTTTTAATACACACTGATTCACCCCCCTCTCAGTGTCACGCTTAGTTCTACACTTGCTTTGTGATTCCTTTACTTGAGATAACTAAGATGGTAGTGATGTTCAAGAGTGGGGGTTTAAGTACTTGAGGGTGGAGTGGCCTCATTGATCTTGCATGGAGTATCATTAATGTAGTTTCACCAATAACCTTTTGAATCCAGCCAATAGATGCCTGCCATTGTGTTACTTCTAAAATTGGACAGTTATGGTATGCAATCTTCCTCGGCTTGTATATTCACGAGGACTTTGGTTTGTGTACTTTCAATTATTTACAAATTTTTCATTGGTCATTGGGCAGCACTTCCTTATGATGTGGTTTTAAGAATGTGGTTGATAGTGGCTTTTGTAGGATATGGTTTGTAAATGTTTTACCACCTTGGACCTACAAAATGGGTTAGCTCAAAACATATATTATTAAAAATTGATCATCTCTTCGGTCGCTTGTTAGATTTGCTCGTGGAAATGCGTGCCCATCAATATTCACCAATATGCACGTTGGTTAGTCCAAAAGAGGAAGATTTTACAATATATTAGACCCTAGACTAAAATTGATTATCTTGAAATTAAGCATTGGTTAATTAGAACTTGAGGATTTTAGACAAAATATTTACCAAATTTAAAATCTATGCATCAAGGATAACGCTTACTGTCAGATCTAGTTCACTTTGTGCACTGCTGTCGAGATCCCAAAACCTACATGGTTTTTAGTCCAATGGTATAAATATAAATGCCCGATTTATTAGATTAATCTCGAGTATTAGGTCGAAAACTTTAGGTTTAGAAATAAATTGATTTAAAACACTTAGGCCTAAGCTTTATAACTCTTGGCGTGCTCATTATTAATTAATGTATTAAACCCTTACATAATCTAGATTTATTGAAATTAATTAGAGATTAAAACATTAATAGTATTTGATTAAACCACAAGCACTTTATAGTCCGATCATCTGACTACGCGCTCACCATTAGATCAAATAATGGATATGCACGCCTGTTGAATTCTTTAGATATGCACGCGGGTTAACTGAAAAGAAGGGGGTGATTATTAATGTATTAGACCCTCATTAATAACGATCATGCATGAAGACTAATTTTTAATAAAACCATTTGATTAATTATTTGATGAAACCTTGTGTAATTAACCTTCGGTCAGTTTGGGAATGTGCTACTGTTGGATTTGGGTGGGAGTGAGCGCTGTCATCAAGATATTCGAAGCTGGGTGCTTTTTACCTGAAGGGGGAGCTATTATTACGCGCTTAGAACCCTTATTAATCATGTTTAGCTTAATGCTAATTTAATTAAAACCTAATTCCTGGGTGCTATTAAACTTCTGACATTAATGATCGATTACCTTAGGTAGCGTGCGCTGCTAGATCTTATTCAAGTCGGGCACTATCATCCAGATCTGAGAAGTTGCACGCTAGTTACTTTTTAGGGTCTATCAAGACATTAGATTTAATACACATTAATTAAATGGTTTAATTAAGCTTTTACCAGAGCTAACTAGCCTTAGACTTTGACCTCTTATTGACCTTGCATGTCTGGGAATGCGAATCTTTGGATTAACGAATGTTCACGTGCGCTCATCCAGATTGGTAAAATTGCAAGTCTTTTAACATGTGATCGAGTTTTAACATCTTTAATAAGCATCTTATTATTAATGTTAAGCTTGGTTTGCTCTTTAATGGAGTTTGGGATTAACCTTTGGTTATTTTGATGAGTGCTTATTGTCGGATATTGGTGGAATCGAGCGTTGTCATTAAGATGACCAGACTCATTCGATGCTTAGCTAAAATGGGCGCATACCCTTGATTTAATTTATGTGAAAAATTTATATTATGACCAACATTTGACTTTGGCTTTTAAATTTTAGGTAGCTTAGTGGGCATGCTTCGTCGGATTAACCATGGATCGAGCGCTACCATTTAGATCATGTGATTTACCCAATATTTAACCAAAGGGGTGCATGACCCTCACTTTGGGTTTATTACATTTAATTTGCCTTAGACTTTATATTATACATATTTAGACCACGGTATTATTGCCTTAACCTTTGAGTCGTTCATGAGTGCGCGTCCATCCAGATCTTATGGGGGCATGCGCGTCCTCTAGATCGAAGGACTTGCACGGGTTTTACCACAAAGGGGGCACGTACCCTCATTTGACCATTTGATTTTTATTAAGACCTTAGGATTTAGCAAAATTACTTTCTTCAGCTTGGGAAAGGATGATTTTCTTAGGGATTGAATGCTCATTTAATTTTCTTAGGGACCAATGGACTAGAGGGACATTCTTAGTGAAAATTTTATTTCCTCAAATTTTATAAGTATTTTGTATGTTGATGAAGACTTTATTTTTCTCGTACATAGTAGCAAGGGAATCCATAGTATTAACCAAGAATGTAGCCTGTATGGCCATATCTTTTTCATCATTTGGTTCATAGTCAAACTCTTCTATTTTATTCATGATAAGATCTTCCATGATGATAGTCTCTAGGAATTCCTCTAGTGATTGTCCAATATATACCAATTTTTTCCTTATATCATTCAGTAAAGAGTTCATCTCTGCTGCATCATTGTACCATTTTATTAAGTTCCCTTCAAATAGTGATGCCTTCATGAATTCAAAGCTATTTTTTACCTTAGTGCCATCCTCCAAGATCACCTCTTTATCCTGCATCTCTTCAAAATATTTGACCATTAGTAGGAGAGTGGGATAAATGATTTCTAAGTCTTGCTCCTTCTGATATAGCAGGCTCCTCATTCTTGGACACAAAATTTGATCAATTTGATATACTGAAATATTTATGTCATTCTATCAATTCTGTCTTGTATCTTAAAATATATTTCTCTCCTGATTTTAGAGAGGCAGACTGCATAATCTATCTCTTCCTTAGTTTCAATAGGTTGTACTTGTGTAACGGTTGCTCTAGAAAAATATTATTGCAAGCTGTTAATCACGGCTTGCATTTCTATTATTTTGCTTTCTTTCTCATGTAGTTGACTCCTCAAATTCTTATTTTTCTGGAGCATATGTTCTATAGTTTTATATTACATGGCTTTGTTCAATCTGACCATGTTGTCATCTTCTCCTTGTAGTGAAATATCTCCTATGTTATCATCAATTCAAAAGGCAAAAGGTTTCTGTGGAGCGGGTATAGATATTTTTGCCATGGATGTCTTGGATATATCTTCTTCTGCTCATGTAGTAGAACTTTATCCCATGCCACCTATTCCTTCTATCCTCTGAAATTCCTGCTCACTGGCAACACTAAAAGTTGTTTCTTCTTCTATCCTTTCTAGTGTGACTTTTGCTAAAGTTAAAGCTAGCTTGGGCTTCTTTGTTTTAGGGGTAGGTATAACTTCTTGTAATTTAACCTGATATTCCCTGAATATATCTCCAAAACCACATATTCTCATCATGTTCATTTGTATTACTGGTGGGATTTGAACTTCTCTATTATTTATCTTCAGAGACCTAGGGATGGCTTTTGGGGCTAACTTCTTCACACTAGTAAGGGCTAGCAACTTATCAAAAATAGGAACTATAGCTTGCTTCTCTAAAGTTGTAAGTTCCTAGGAAGATATGATGGCAATCTCCTTTCCTTTCTCTGTACTATATCCTATAGGGGTTTCTTGGGAAGTGCTAGGTGTTTCCTCTATCCTGAGGTGAGAGCTCTCAGGGACCTGGATTTGGTGCTCTACGATATCTGCCATATTCACTAAAATATCAATTTGATCAATACCTTGTTCTTTTATGATTTCCAATACAACATCTTGACGAACTGTCGGGGTTGCTGCAAGGAAGAGAGGGGTTGTTGCATCCACAAAAATCCTTCTTATTGAGATTAACTCTGGGGGGTATTCATATGGCTTTTGAACCTGTGAATTACCTCTATTTTCATAAGTTTTCCATACATTGTGTAAATCTTCTCCCTTATCCATGGATTCTAAGAGTTCTTCTTCATATTGATCTTTTCTATGATGAATACAGGCGTATTGGTGAGTTATCATTTTCTCATATTTTTTAGTAGGATCATAGGGCCTCCAAGTTACTTCCTTGAAATATAGGTTTTCCAAATCATACATGCCTTTGAACAGGGCTAGATATCCTAAAAATATGTAATACCCAAACTTACAAGGAACGTTGAGCCAAGGGACCCTACCATGCTTCTTCACTGATCTCATTTTGGCTTCTTCGATAACCTATCTCACAAGTTCTAGGGCAGCCAAAGAGAAAGGGCAGTACATAGGTAACAACTTCGAGGAATTTTGGCCCCGTAAAGCCTAATGTATGTAAACCTTCTGAGAAGAAGTAATCCCCTATTTATTTTTCTTTTAGAAAATCTTTAACTCTAGGTCCTATTCTCTTAGGGAGGTCACTCGTTAGGATCCATTGAATCTCTACCATGAAATTATCACAAAACCGTCCCAAGTGATAGCATCCTTCATGTATCTTCCAAAACCTATTTTGGACATAGGGGATCTCAGTGGCTTCTAGTCTTTATTTACTTTGGTCTCCTAACTACCTAGCTATCAGGTGCATGAGGATTGAGTAATGGGAGAATGGAGATATTTATTTTCTTTGCTCTAAACTGCCTTTTTTAACTCTATTAACTATAAGTGCATTTGCCTGCTCAATTCTTCTTCCCAAGCGTAGATGGGGGGATTTATTCTCTTGTTATTATGTGCTACTAGGTACAAAATATTTCTTCCTACCACACTAATTTCTTCAACTTCCAAAATGATGTTAATCATGTCACAAAAATCCTTGATCCAAGGTTTGAAGGTAATCTTCCTAATGGGGAATTCAAATTATATAGGTTCATATGGCTCAAAAAATATTTTGAAAGCTTCTAAACCAGTTAACTTGTGGGATTATCTCTCAATTACCTGGCAAAAGAGTGGTGTGTTTAAAGGTGTCAAGTTGAAGACTTTATGAATGCACTTAGCCATGATGTTGAACACCGATCGGTCTTTGTTGTCTTAGAAAGTCTTGGTGTTATTGTCATAGGCCATTGCCAGCCACACCATTAGGTCTAAATATTAGTATACTCTAGGGCATATCAGCTTCCCTACATTGTTGGTCCATCAATTGCTCCTAGGAATACCCTAGTTTTGTGAATTTCATTCCTTTAAGAACAAATCAACTAGCAACCAAGAGGCGCATTGCATATTTTCCATGGTTGGCATGAAGCTCCGAATACAAGTATTTTCAATATCATATTGTTGGATCGACATGAGCTGCATGATTGACCCAAACTTTTTGGCTAAATTATACAGTCTTGTCCCAGTAACAACTTCCCTATGGAGCTTAACATATGGTGACTAGTTGGTGATAAATTTTACTGCTTCTTTAGTATCTTTAGGCATGAAAGTAGCTCCCAAGGTGGCCACTTTGGCCCTGCAAAAGGGGTTAGCTCAAAACATATATCATTAAAAATCGTTCATCTCTCTAGGTGTTTTCATTAGATCTTCTCGTGGAGGTGCACGCCCGTCAAGATTCACCTATATGCACATTGGTTAGTCCGAAATAGGAATATTTTACAATGTATTAGACCCTATCCTAAAATTGATTTAAAATTTGTGCATCAAGGATAACACTTACCATCAAATATAGTTCACTTTGTGAGTTTCCATCAAGATCCGAAAACCTGCATGGTCATTAGTCCAATGGTATACATATAAATGTCTAATTTATTAAATTAATCTTAAGCATTAGGCTGAAAAATTTAGGTTTAGCAATAAATTGATTTAAAACACTTAGGTCTAAGCTTTATAACTCTTAGCATGCTCATTATTAATTAATGTATTAAGCCCACACATAATCCAGATTTATTGAAATTAATCAGTGATTAAAACCTTTAATAGTCTTTGATTAAACCACAAGCACTTTATAGTCTGATCATCTCACTACGTGCTCACCGTTAGATCAAATAATGGATGTGTGCACCCGTTGAATTCTATAAATATGCTCACGGGTTAACCAAAAAGAAGGGGGTCATTATCAACATATTAGACCCTCATTAATCACGATCAAGCATGAAGATTAATTTTTAATAAAATCCTTTTATTAATCATTCAATGAAACCTTGTGCAATTAACCTTCGATCACTTTGGGAATGCGCTATCGTCAGTTCTGGTTGGGAGTGAGTGCTATCATCAAGATATTGAAAGCTGCATGATTTTTACCTGAAGGAGGAGCTATTATTATGCGCTTAGAACCCTTATTAATCATGCTTAGTTTAATGCTAATTTAATTAAAACATAATTCTTGGGTGCTATTAAACTTTTGATATTAATGATCGATTACCTTAGGTAGTGCATGCCGCTAGATCTTATTCAAGTTGGGTGCTATCATCCAAATTTGAGAAGTTGTACGCTAGTTAATTTTTAGGGTCTATCGAGACATTAGATTTAATAGACATTTTAAATGGGTTAATTAAGCTTTTACCAGAGCTGACCAACCTTAGACTTTGACCTCTTATTGACCTTGCATGTTTGGGAGCATGCATTGTTGGATTCTCGAAGATTCATGCATGCTCATCTAGATCGGCAAAGATGCAAGTCTTTTAACATGTGATTGAGTTTTAATACCTTTAATAAGTATCATATTCTTAATTTAAGCTTAGTGCTCTTTAATGGAGTTTGGGATTAGCCTTTGGTTATTTTGATGAGCAATTACTTTCGGATCAGGGTGGAATTGAGCGCTGTTGTTAAGATGATCAGACTTGTTGGATGCTTAGCTAAAAGGGGCATGTACCCCCGATTTAATTTATGCAAAAAAATTATATTATGACCAACATTTAACTTTAGATTTTAATGTTCATGTAGCTTAGTGGGCACGCTCCATTGGATTAACCATGGATCAAGCGTTACTATTCAGATCTTGCAATTTGTCCAATGTTTAACCAAAGGGGCACATGACCCTCACTTTGGGTTTATTATATTTATATTGCCTTAGACTTTACATCATGCATATTTAGACCATGGTATTATTGCCTTAACCTTTGAGTCATTCATGAGCACATGTCCATCCAAATCTTATGGGGGTGCATGCATCTATCCATATCAAAGAAGTTGCACGGGTTTTACCACAAAGGGGGTGCTTACCCTCATTTGACCATTTGATTTTTATTAAGACCTTAGAATTTAGCAAAATTACTTTCTTCGGCCTAGGAAAGGATGATTTTCTTAGGGACCGAATGCTCATTTAATTTTCTTAAGGACCAATGGACTAGAGGGACATTCTTAATGCAAATTTTATTTCCTCGAATTTTACGTCTTTTAATAATAGAGGAAATTTCAATGGTTGTTTCACTTAATGACCAAAAGGTATTTAACTAAAATATTCTTGGCTACGACTTTAAATCTAATTTATCCTTATTACTTAGGGAAAGATGAATCTTTTTATAACGACTCCTAAGGATAAAAAAATTAAAGACCAACTTTTCAAAAGTTCGAATGCAACAAAGACCAACAAATTTGGGTAAAAGCTTTGAAAACAAAAGCTCTAATTTGGGGTATCTGATGTTGAGTCAATTTTGGCTCCAAAAGGAACAATATGGAATGAGGAAGTAGAAGCAGTAGATTATGTATAGGGACCGAATGAACATTCAAAGAAATCAATCTTTTATTTCCAAAAGGAGCTTATGGAACTTTGGAACAAAAGGACTACGGATTACATAAAATAGACTCTCAAAGATGTAGAGGGAAGCATAATAGAAGTAGAGATTAAAGCAAATATTCCAAATTAAACATTGATCCAAGACCAAGAGTTTTTAAATCAAAACCCCTCTCAAGGAAGAGGTAAGAGAAAGTATTGCATCAAAAAATGAAATGAGATAGTTAAAATGGTGGTGGAGGAAGATTTGATTTTGGAACAAGTTTTACTTTTGAAATATAAAGCTTAGGTGGGAAGGTTCATGGGATGCTCTATGAAAATAAAATCTCTTCGTGATTGAATAAAATAAAAATGGTTGGAGTTGTTGGGATATCTCCCAACATACCATGTAATGAAAAAGGTTGGATAGATTTTGTATTCCAAAAAGCAAAAGATCCAAAACTATAAAAAAGAAAGATGGAGACGGGATCATAGTATCATTACTTTAAAAAATTAGACTCCTAGATTTGATCCTCACTCTGAGAGGATAACCACCTAGCCTATTTTGGTTAATTTACCTACATTTTCATTGGAATATTGGAATGAGAAGATGTTGAGGGATATAGGGAACTCATTGGGAGTTTTTCTTGAAGTGGACTAAAAAAAATTTAACGACATTTAGAAATTGATAGCTCAAATCTTAATGGATATGGACCTAAGTTTGGGATTATTTGAGAACATGGAAATTGTAACAAGAAGTTAGTTTCACAAATAGAATTTAGATTACATCAAAGCCCCCTTTCAATGTAGTTTTTACCACCTTCATCTCAAATCAAAATGTAGAGCAAGAAGTAGTAGACACAAAAAGGAGTAGATAGAAGTCAAAACTCCCATTGATATAATAGAGAGAAGAGTAATAGAAGTTCAATCAAATAAGGTATGAGCAACAACTATATGATTTATAGAAAAACAATAATAGGTACCACTCAATTAACAGAAGGAAATGACCAGAAAACTAGACAAATATTCATGGGAGCTACAAAAGAGAAGAGGGATGCTTTGCAAATCTTTGATAAAGAGCCTCGAGGACTAGATTCAAGTAATCTAATAATATCTCTGTATGATGATTTGAATGATGCAATTAACAATTTTATTTCCCTATACAAATTTATCTTGAGATTGATTTTGAAGGACCAAATTGAGAATAGTCTTGAGAGAATAAGGATAGAAGAGAGTGTTTCTCCCTCAATAGAGGAAAGTAGGAATATAAATAGGTAGAAGGATCAAGTGAGGATTTAGTTTAGGATGGAAGAGAATAAAATTTCTTTGATATCAATTTAAAAAATAAAAAGGAAGAAGAAACAAACCTCGTGAAGAACCTCCCTACCTTAAAGAGAAGAAAAAAAAGTAAATTTAGGAAATCCCCCATCGGTAGGATTTCCTCTTCCTCTAGTCCCTTATATCAATGTAAATATTTACCCTTATGAGAAGATATGCTTCCAGATTTTAGAAAATAGGTAAAGCAGATAAGAGCTTTGGGTAAATTCAAAGGGGACTAAACTTTGAAGCTAGTCAAACTTAGGGTTCCTTGGTAGGTAGGATTTTGTATCTAGAAATAGCTCAAAAAAGAACTGAGAAAGAAATTATATCTATAAATGAAGATCTATTTTTGGAGTACTTAGAGTAGGACAACCCCGTGAGTTAGGTAATCCATGATTATAGTTTTTTTTGAATATTAGAGGATAAGGGGGCATCATAAAAAGACAACCCTAAAAAGACTTATCAAACTTCAGAAGCTTGATATCATCCTGATTCAGGAAACCATGTTAGAGGTAGGAAATGAAACAACTATACTTAATTCACTCCTACCAAGCTAAAGGTTTATTGGGATAGAATTGAATAGCAAATCAGGGGGAATTGTCTTGATATGGGAAGTTCCTTGTCAAATGATTGAAAACTCCTTCATAGAAGCAAGAGTAGTATCAAAATTCCACTCCAAAAAGTTAGGGAAAACTATAACTATAGTAAATTTGTATGGTCCATATGGAGTTAGGAAGGTGTTATGGGAGGAATTGTTTTACCAAGATCTTTTAAAAAAGGAGAATTTAGTGGTGGGAGGGGATTTAAACATTGTTACAAAAAGAAGTGGAATATGGGAGAAGAGGCTAGAATGGATCCATTAGATATTTTTTTTATTCACAAACTTCAGAGTGCTAGACTATGTGATATAGAACCAATAAAGCTTGCTTATACATGAAGGAACACTTGAACATGAAGATATGGGATATCCAAAATATTGGATATATTTCTATTTTCAAATAAGCTCATAGATTTCTCTAATAAGATGAGAATATGGCTAAGATCAAAGGGGAGGGTCATATCATTCTTCAATATTTTTACAACTAGAAAAGGATGAGGAAATCACCAGAAACTTTTAAATTCAATCCCATTTGATTGAGGGATGAAGAATTTTAAAATTTAGTAAGAACATAATGGAGGCATTATAACCTAACCTTAGAAGAGACAATCATGTTTTAGTTCACTAGTAAAATTAAGAGAATAAAATCTATCATATTAAGTTTAGCCAAAGAAAATTACTCGGAAGCAGAGGCAAGACTTACTAAAATTGAATCCTCTCTAAATAGGCTTTTATAGTACCAGAAGTAACAATGTTTTTTTAGAACATGAAATCACTCAAGTCAAAGGATTAGAAAAAAGAAGAGATAATTGTTTGAATGGGAGGAGGCAAAATGGATAAAGAAAAACAAGTCTTTATGGCTAGAATAGGAGGATGAAAATACTATATTTTTTTCAAAATTATGCAAAACAAGGGAAATATACAAACTCAATTTGGGAAATGAAAGGGGAGAATGGAAACACTTTAAGAAGATTTCAAGATTTGACACCATTAGCAGTAAACTACTTCAAAGACTTGTATAAAGATCTAAACAAAGTAATATAGGAGACATAATCAAGCTAGTTCTTAATTTTCCCAATATGGACAATGACAAACAAAAAAAGGCTTGTTATTAGAAATAACCAAGGAGGAGTTACATTTAGTAGTCAAAACATTTTAGAAAGGGAAAATTTTAGGTCTTGATGGATGGACATTCGATTTTTATTTGAATTTTTAGAGATTGTTGGAGTAGGATATTTTAAAAATGGTAGAAGAATCAAGGACTAAGGGACAATTGCTATGATCCATAAAATCCACTTTCTTGGATTTGATACCAAAAAAGGACAATCTATTAGCTTTTGATACTAAATACTTAATATAAAATCTACCACAAGGTATAAAATGAGCATGCAATATTAAATATAAGATAATGGCAATATGCAAAGCATGTAAAACTCATAAGAAACTTTTGTAAATACTCATAAAACTACCATTAATGAAACCTCACAAAAATAGTATCTTCATAAAAAATGAGATCACTAATACTCCATGCTCCATACAAGTTCTACATTGTTTGAGCTTCATAATACATCATATCCGACCCAAATTAATCCTCAAAAATCTTAATAGAGGGCAGAGTTCCATCCACCCAAGAAACCAAAGATCCTTCAGAGATATTTCTTTTGATTAAAGAGGTTTTATCATATACTAAAGAGATGGTTTGCAATAAACCCTTTATATTCAATGCTTGAGTGCACCTAGGGTTTACACATGACTAACAATTCATCCAACCTGTATCACTACTGCTCGTGTTTCTTATAATCCTTTGGTTTCCCGTGAACATCATCCTCACCTGCATCTGCATCTTCGTAGGAGCCTTACTACCCATGTCTATTTTTGTGCTTGACCTAGCCTCTACATTTATCATAGCTTGCTATAATATTTCCTATGTCCATTATTGTGTTTACCATAGCATCTGTATTTATCGTATCTGGTCATAGCCTCCGTGTTCATCTTTTAGAAATATTTCAACTGCAGAACACTCAAGATCCACCATAAGAAGAAACGACCAAAAAAATAAATAAAGGGTTATGTTCGTACAATTGATCAAATTTTGATAGAGCAATTTTGTTCAATTTTCCAATGCATCTGATACCCTCTCCTTCATTGATCAGCTCCAGTACCTAAGAAGCACACTCTCAGCATTGGAAGGATCAACTAGAAGCATTTGACATCCCCTGGTGTTGTTCCTACTATTCCTCCTTGCCATTCAAATCACATCATCCGTTGTGGTATCTGTATTCAGCCTGGACATGGCCATCGTTGAAGCATGACTTCTTTAAATTATGAATATAGTGTTGATCATGGATTCTTATCATGTAAATATAGAGATACCTCTTTTTTTATACTTATCAATGGCTCAACTTCCAATTTTTCAAGGCTTCGAAAGGGTTGAAATAAGGGTGTCATATTTCTCCTTTTCTTTTTATTTTGATAATTGAAAGTTTGAATAGACTGATCAAGGAATAAAAAATATAGGAAATGATTGGGGGTAAAATTATTAACTCTTTGAAGGTTACCCATTTTCTTGTTGGATGTGATGTTTTACTTTTTGGAAATAGGACATTAAAGGAAGCCTCAAAGTATAAATAACTGTTGGACCTATATTTTATGGCTATAGAAATAGAAAAAAATCTTCAAAAATCATAAATATCCTTCAATAGGTTTTAGTTAAAGAAAATAGAAGCAATAATGAGTTTTTTGTTTATTAAGGAAGTAAACTTTGATAAAAGGATAAAATATTGAGGCTTTCATCTAAAACTCAATGAATATGAGTACCAGGACTAGAACTAGTTATACACCAAAATAGAAAAAAGGATCACCACTTAGTTAACTAGGTGGCTATCAATGGGGATCACCTTACATTAGTTAAATTAGTCTTGGAAGCCACCCCAATCTACTGCCACTCCTTGGATTACATTCCCATAACAATAGTAGAGAAAGTAAGGAAGAAGTATTTTCAATTCCTTTGGTTAGGGAACAAACAAAAGAATGTAATAACACTATTTAAATAGAACAAAATAGCCAAACCAAAATCAAATGGAGGATAGGACCTCAAGAATATACATAATTTTGAAAAAGCTTTAACAATAAAAAGTTTATGGAGATTGATAACCATCAAAGGATTATGGAAAGAAGTATTTCAAGAGAAATATTTAGGCATATTTTACTTTGTATATTGGATTAGACCATAGAATAAATCAATTTCAAAAGCCAAATTATTTGGAAAGCACTAATGAAAGCTTTCCCATTAGTTGGGAATTTCTTGGCATGGGTAATAGGGAATGGAAAGGAAGGAAGGATAAGCAAAGATCCTTGGCTAGGCAATAAAGAAGACTATCAACTTCCACAAAATATGATAGATCATATTCATAGCCAAGGAAAGGTGGTATTGATGTAGGTGGTATTGGCAAAGAGCACTACTTTATAGAAACAAGGATGGATCACAGCATAAGAGCTAACACTAGGAGGAAATGAAGCATATATTTGGCATGAGTACACAAAGGAATTAGAAAGAGCAAATATAAGACTGAATCAAAAAATATACTTTCTATTATGGTCCAATAATCTAGCAAGTGGGCAATACATGACTTGAGAAGGGTATAAGGTAAGATTTGACAACAACAACAAGGAAAATATTTCGTGGTGGAGTAGAATATGGAATGTAAAAGCTTCCCTAAAAACTATAATATTTGCTTAGTTAGCTCTAGCAAGAAAAACACTAACATGGGATTTTCTTCAAAGGAGGTCCTAGCAAGGACCAAGTTAGTGTGTCATGTGCAGAAAGGAAGAAGAAACAATGGACCATATTATGGTTCATTGCCCTTTCTCAAGAGAAGTGTGGAATTCAATTTGTCTTCGACAAGGGAAAGGAAGTGGCCTGCTAGGAACCTTTCGTATAACATGCAATAATGGTTCAAATAAAGAGGATTAAAGGATTATGGATGTTTCCCTTTGATAGTAGCATGGGTCTTATAGTTGGCTAGAAATGCTAGGATGTTCAAAAGTAAGGAAATTCTAGTGATTCACCTATAAAATCAGATTTAATATATTTCTAAAAGTCTAAAAATCTTCCCAAAACTAAAATTGAGTAGGCATATAGGAACACTAATAGTGGATCCTATGAAGCTATGGGCCTTCTTTGATGTATCTTTCCAGGGTATCCTAGATAGGAGTGGGATAGGGGGAGCACTTTAATTAAATAAAAACCATAAGACCCATTTCAATATAGGTTTAGGATAAGGCGCAATGGAAAGCATTGATCCTTTTGATGAGAATAGTAATGGAGCAAGAGATTACAACTTTATAGATTTATAAATATTCAAAATCAGTGATAATTTGGGTTGTAGATCATGTGGATATGAAAATATTGCTCCTCAATCCTTTCTATGATCAAGTGAAATTATTAAAATCTTCTATAACAAAAATTCCATACAAGCACATCTATAGTTAATTGAATGTAGAAGTAGATGGTCTTTCAAAATATGGTTTGAACGTTCCAACATGCACTTGGCAAAGGGAAGAAGTGGTTAGAGGACTTGGGATTTTCTCATAGTCCTTTTATTAAGAATCATATAAGAGATCTATTAATAGCAAAAAAATGGGTTTGAAAGGGACCCTCACTTTTATTCTATAGAAAGACAACCTTCATAATAGTATCAATATTCATAATTGAAAGTTAAGTCCTACTTAGTTTTGGAACTCAGGCAAGATTCATTCAAGAATTGTGATTGATCAAGAAGTTATTATAGAAAGAAAACCTTCATAATAGTATCAATCTATGGTGAAGAGGATTTTTTGTGGTGAAGAGGGAATGATGACAATGTGAAATGAGAAGGATTTTTCAGTGGTGAAGAGGGTTTTCTTGTGGTAGAGGAATTTTTTGTGGTGAAGAGGGATTTTTCTATGGTGAAGAGGGATTTTTCTATGGTGAAGAGGGTTTTTCTTATGTTGAAGAGGGATTTTCTATGGTAAAGGGGGATTTTTTTTTGGTGAAGAGTTCTTTCATAATTTCTATGGTAAAGGGTGTGGTATAAAACTTTATGGATGTGATATAAAACTTCTATGGCAGATCTGAAGTTCCATCTATATGATGAAAGATTGACTGGGAGACCATGTGGTATAGAGGAAAATAAAGGTAACTTGATCATGTAATTTACCTTGGTAGATTCCTTTATAATGCAACATAGTTATTTTATTGTTATTTGCTCCATTATTGGCTATAATTGTATATAGTGATATTTTAATAACATCATGTAGCCTTAAATTTTTTATTCATAGATCAATGCCTTCTACAAAATTTAACTAAAGTTATAAAAATATGGCAACTACAATTTTATCTATGGTGAGAGGGTTTTTCTATGGTGAAGAGAATTTTTGTTGTTGTGAAGAGGTATTTTTTTATGGTGAAGAGGGTTTTTTTTATGGTGAAGAGGGATTTTTTTATTGTGAAAAGATATTTTTTTATTGTGAAAAGATATTTTTATGGTGAAGAGGGTTTTCATAATTTGTGGTGAAGAGGGTTTTTTTGTGGTAAAGAGGGATTTTTCTATGGTGAAAAGGATTTCCATTATTTTTGTGGTGAAGGGTGTGGTATAAAACTTCGTGGATGTGGGTATGGTATCTATGGACACAAGTGTGATAACTATGACAATGATAGGGGTAGAGTCAAAGGGAATGAAGAAATATGGAAGGATTCATGTGCTAGATCTACTAGATGGGTAAAATAGATAGGTAAAATCAAGTAAGAGGATAAATGTGGGACGTTGTTTTACAAATACCAAGCAAAAGTTAGGAAGGGAAAACCTTAACCTTAATGGAAACCCTAAGTGAGAAGTAGTAAAAAATACAAAAGGAATCCTAAATGACCTCGTGGACCTCATGAAATATCTATTTGGGTTAGTTCTAAAGGAAAACAAAAAAGATGAAGTCAAATAAGGAGGGATAAAGAAAGGAGAGAAGGCAGGAGAAAGCTGGGTGGATTGTGTTAAAGGAAAAAAATTATTAAATAGGAGGGGAATAAAGTGAAAATATTAATCCCTATATATGTAAATGAGGAGGGTATCCTCTTGAAAATTCTAGACAAGATATATAAGCGGTCACAAAAAAAATGAGAAACAATTTGGTTGGAAAATTTATGAGGGCAAGATCGACAATGGAGTAGATTAAGAGATGGGTTGCCTCAATATGGAGAGTCAAGGGGCATGTGGATTTTTTAGCAATGCCCAAGGGCTTCTTCCTAGTGGCATTTACAATGATAGAGGATTGGAACAAAGTTTTATTAGGGGGATTATGGTTTATGGGTCGTTCTGGCCTATTCTTTAAAAAATGGGAGACTGGATTCAACCCTAAGAATGAAAAAATTAAAGTGACCCTCATTTGGGTAAGACTTCCAACCCTACCCCTAGAGTTCTAGGAGGAAGAGATGTTTGAAATGATAGGGAATAATATTGGCAAATTCATGGTTGTGGAATATGTTACTAAAGAAAGAAAGAGGGTCTACTTTGCCAGAATGTGCATCTTAGTAGAATCTGGTAGGACTTTACTGGAAAAAATCAAATTAGGGTCAAGTAAAGGAGTATGGACTCAAGAGTTGGTATATGAAAACAATCCTTTTAGTTGCATGTTTTATGGGAAAATCAGTCATATTGCAAAGAGTTGTCTAGTTAGAAAAAACTATGTTGAAAGGAAGGAAAAATAAGACTCAAAGATGAAGCAAGCATGGAGAGTTAAGGAGAATAACAAGGACAAAGCTAGTGATCATCAAGGATCCAAATAAGAGCAAGAAGAAAATACATAAGTGTGGAGCCTAGGTGGGAGAGAAGTAGAAAAAGAGAACAAAGACATGAGGGAAGACACTGGAATACAAGTTTTGCAAGAAATAAATTATGCATTAAAAGAGCCAATAAAGAGGATTACAGAAAGTGGTGTGATGAATGACCAATATATACAAGTTGAACCTCATACTTTTATTTAAGAATTTGTTTTATCTACCTTCCCATATATCTCGATAGCAAAATATATGAAGCAAGATGGTTCACGTTATGAGGTATGTCAACCTACACAAGTAGAAGTAGGGATGAGAAAAAGAGATAAGGATGAGGATATAGTGCATCCCATGAAGGGGTGTGATACAATGGAAATAGAAATAAGATATAGGAATAAGGATACATATAGTAAGGTAAAATCAAAACCTAATGTGTGGGGTACTAGAAGCTCCTAAAAGGTTCCGAAATTGGGAAGAGATAAATCCAATGGAGTAGGAATACTGACATTGAAAGAAAAGAGGATGAAAGAAACAAAGGAGGATACAACTTATGGTAAATAATAAACCATAGAGGAAACATATGTAGGTAGTACTCAAAATCCTACAACACAAGGGAGATGAAATTACTAAGTTGGAATTTTAGGGGCATGAATGCCCTTAAAAAACATAGGATGGTTAAACATCTAATTAAGAACCACCAACTATAGATTATTCTCTTGTAAGAAATAAAACTTAATTAAAAAAACTAGAGTAAGATACAACAAGGAATATGGAGGAGTGAAAAAGGTTGTTAGGAAGAAGCCCAATGGGCATCAAAAGATATAATTAAAATGTGGAATTTTGATTGCTATCATTACACCAAAAAATTCTTTTAAGGGTGGCTAAAATATGACCCCTAATAGACCATAAGAGGGCAGTTTTAAATGGCCTTCACAAAAAAATATTTTAACGGTGCCTAAAATATAGTGGTAAAAAATTGCCATAATAGATCTAAGAGGGCGATTTTAAATCACCCTCACAAAAAAAATATTTTAACAATGCCTAAAAGACAATGGTAAAAAAATGTCCTAATAGATCTAAGAGGGCGGTTTAAAACTGCCCTCACCAAAAAAAGCTTTTAATGATGCCTAAAATACGATGGTAAAAAATTGCCCTAGTTTAAAACCACCTCTTAGGGTATCACCTAAAAAAAATTATAAAGACCCTAAGAGGGTAGTTTAAAACCACTCTCTTAGGGTCTGACCTTAAAAAATATATAAAGTAAGAGGACGATTCGCTGCCTTGGGTAGATGGATTTTTTAATTAGGTAGATGGCATTTATGTGCGGGGGGAGACTTTGAGGTTTGGTGGGTAGATCTCTTTTCTCCCTCTTGTTAAGAAGACCTAAAAAGAGGAGTTAAGGGGGATACTTTTTGAGGAAAGGTCATTTTTATTGTATAATGCAAGGACGATGAAATATTGAGACCGATCAAGGATTTTGGAGAACAAAACCAAGAGTCGAAGGAAGCTTAGATTTAGGTTGGAGAGTTTCTAATCTCATAGCATAATGTTTAAATTATTAGCAATTATGTTGTTTCCTTATGGTTTTTACTTTAAATCCACTTTAGAAAAAATAAACCCATGTTTTCTTAAACACCCTGTAAATTGAATTGACAAAACCTCTATTAAGCTTCGACTCGGCCTTCAATTTTGACTGGAATCATCGAATTTGTTTTGAGCCTTTCACCCATGTTTGGTTGAGGTTATTGCTTTAATTCATGAGAGGATCATTTATCCTTTCTTTTATTTTCTATCTATGGTTTATATCTTGAATACTTAGGAGTTTTTAGTTGCATTGCATATACTTGAGGGGGGACGTTGAAGCCCCTTTGTTTATTTTAACACCATGTTTATTGCCTCTAAATATTCGGCCATACTTCTATTACGACTATGTTTCAAGGGGGTCCTTGGTGGAGTCACTAGTGATGTTCCCTCCTTCGACCTCTCAAAATTGCTTCTCGACTTGTGTTGTTAGAAACCTTGTGGTTGCTAAGTTCAAACTAGTCATCTACTTGGCTTTTTATCCAGCTTCACCCGACCAACCAATCTTCGAGGGAAGTGATAAATAAGTCTTAGTTATTTTTTGAAGACTTAGCTTGTTGAGTTGTGTCTCTGTTAAATATTCCTAGCAGCCTTCAAACAATAATCTCCTTTTAGATGCCTCAGAATGCACCAAATCCACACCTGTACATTTGTGTATTTTCATTATGAGACCTCTGTTTAAGCTCGTTTTAGAATCATTGAGATACCTTTGCTCTTGCCACATGGTAATTATCATGGTTGGGTCATTTAGCTCACCCATTAGTGGAGTAGGGTCTTTTTTAATCAATTTATGTCCCTACATCGAACGGGTGATTGGTTGTATGAAGCTATTATGGGAGATTATACCACATGGGATGCAAGTCAAGCTTATGCTTACCTTTTGTTTACCCTAGCCTCCTTGGGTATGTAGCCAAGCACTCAAGCACTTGGCTTTGACTTTTTAAATTATGCTTACTCCTAAATTAATTTGTGTACCTAGTTGAGATGCGTGGCTCATTTTATTGGTGTCGCTTTGTTTTATTTGTGGATAACGTGGGCCAATCAGGCAAGAGAACCCCATTTTTTATTCTTAGTAGTAACCATTATCCCACATTCGACATGTGGGGGCTTTGCCTCAGTTGATTCCTAATAAAGTATAATATGATAAGAAAAAATTTGGCTTTGAATGGCAATTGCTTTCATTGATTATTAGAGTCTAATGAAGTGTAAGCATTTGCAATGTTTTCAATTTTAACTAGTTATGTTCCATTGCCAATACATACAAATATATGTTATAAATCTCATAAATGCAATCTAAAGTAAAATAATGTTGAACCAGAACAAAGCATATTCGAAAGGATAATACCCCACCATCAAAATATTTGTATAATATTCTTTATGTTTGCATTGTCTAATAATTTGAATCAAATAGTTACACTTTCCATGTGGAAAAATACATGGAGATGTGTATAGAGCCTTCATCTTAACTTTTGTATAGGGTTGTTGTTCAACCTTTTGAGTTGACCTTCTAGATGATATATTTGTTTGGTTGTATATGTGACAGAAAGTTTATATTTTAGAAGCACACACTTAACCATCCTATGTGACTATAGTGTCAAATATTGTGTTGCTTGTTGGGTAGATTTTATGGTTTTGATTGTCTCCATGTTGGAAGTGTTTTAACTATAAGCCTAAGAAAATTTTTCTTATGCTTATCCTTCCTTCTAAGTCACAAATTAATAACTAGCATGTGTTGTTTGAAAAAGGTAAACTTGAAGCACAACATGCGGTTGTTCTTTTTTGTTTCACTGGAGGAACGTCGAAAATGCATCTAATATCCAAAGAATAAGGGGTTGTATTCATAGTGGGAATTAACTGGGAAACTGTAAGCAAAAAAATAAATTTTTAGGGAGCAACCATGGCGACAACTGAAGATCCATCTACAATTTTTTTGTGCATGTGAACAACAGTTTGAAGAAGTTTGTTTGGCTAGAATCATGGAGTGCACGCAACAAAGCTAGGGTTTGCAAAGTGAAGCACAGAGAAAATTAAAAAAACACAAGTGACAGTAATTTATTTTTCTGGAAAAATATTTTATTTGTTGGAGGAGGAACGAATTTGGGGGAAGACAAAAAACCCTAGCATCGATCGATTTTTCCAGGAGAGATCGTGAGTATCAGTTCAGGTATGGTACTTCTTTGGCTTTAGCTTTGAAAATATTTCATTGGCTAGGGCTTTAAAAATAGGGACCTCTTCTTTGGGAAGTGATTTATGGTAGTCTGTTGGTTGCAATGATGACTACAACCTCACTTTTCAAACAAGCAGGCAATGAGGCCTTCTCCATGTTTTCACAATAGTTTCCCTTTGATGAGGAGAAGTTGGATCATATGCATCAAGTGCTTAAAGTGAGGAAAGCACCCCATCCAAAACCACCTGCTCGCTCTAACAATGGTACCTTTGTGCCCAAGTTAGATGAGTCTCCTATGATTGAGGTACCTCCAACCTACATCCAACAGCCTTTGCTCATGCTTTCCACCCAAGCCCTTGCATGCAAATTTATGGGAATATGGCCTAGTCCAATCACAATCCAGAAATGGATTAACATACATTGGGGGGTAAAGTCTCCTCTTATGAATTCATGATGATAGGTAGGGGATACTTTGTCATTACATTTACCTCTATGGAGGACAAGAGCACTATCTTTCATGGAGGTCCTTGGTTTTTAGGATCCAGCCCACTCTACATGACCCCATGGAGCACGACATTTGATCCTCAAGAGGAGGAGCCTGAAGAAGTTTATGTTTGGGTGAGGTTGCCATTTTTGCCACTACACCTATGGAACAAACCTTCGATGGAATTAATAGGAAATGCTATTGGAACATTCATTGACTAGGCTCCTCCAAAGGCCAATAATGCTATATGTGCATGCATATGTGTGCAAGTCAATCTAAAAAAGGGTTTGCCTGAGCATATTGGAATAAAGGTGTTTGATTGGATACATAACCAACCCCTGGACTATGAGCATATACCATTCAAGTGTATAACATACCATGAGCATGGGCATTTCTCTCGAAACTACCCAATTAAACAAGCACAAGAAACAAAAAAGGAAGAACTAGGATTCTAGGAAGTCAAAAGGAGACCACGTAGATCAAGAAGCAAGAATCGACAACCTCAACCACAAGATCAAAAAAGCTTCCAACACAAAAATAAATTTGCAAGTCTTAATGAAGGAGAAAAGGAAATCACCTCTCTAGATGTGATGGCTCCTAAAGATAAAGAGAAGATACCTACAACTGAAGCTGACAAGTCACCAGAGATCTTAGGAGATACACCAGAGAACACAACAACTGGAGAAGAAACTGATGGGAACTCAGAGGAAGAGGTAGAAGAAACACAAGTGGAGGAAATAGTGATTCTTGAGGGCTTGCCAACCACATGATCTGCAGCTAAGGGAAGAAAATCGAACCAACAACTCAAAAATGAGCAAGCACAGAAAGACTTGCAATCCAAAACGTAGGTCAAAATTGAGGAGAGCTTCATAAAAAATAAGAAGCAATCCAAAAAATGAAGATTATGTCATGGAACTATAGGGGACTGGGAAGTCCTCTAAAAAAACTATCTCAAAGTTCTAATACAGGAGCAAAATCCAACAATAGTTTGTATTCAAGAAACAAAAATAGTAGAGGCAACACTGACTACAGAATGGTAGAAGATATGGGCACAATCAGAACTGATAATTATTGATTCTATGGGAGCTTCAGGGGGACTAGCTTTGGCTTGGGACCCACAACAATTAGTTTGTAGCTTACAACATAAGCATAATAACTGGATAGGTACAAAATTTGTCTTACCAGATGGAACTAGTGTAGCAGTAATAAATTTTTATGGTCCAAATCATCCTATCCAAAAAAGAGAAGCATGGCAAAACTTAGCACAATGGCTAGACAATGAGAAGTTTGACAACATAATACTAGGAGGAGATCTCAACATGATTCTCTACCACTAGGAGAAGGTTGGGGGAAGTTTAGCAAGGGATCCAAATAGAGATATACTCAATCAAATTATGGTAGATGAAAGCTTACAAGACATTCGATCGACCAAAGGAAAGTACACTTGGAGCAATAGAAGAGCAGGGGCAAACTATATTGTAAAAATATTGGATAGATTTTTTATCAGTGAAAATCTCCTAACACACTTTCCCCTCACTTCCAATCACATCATTCAAAACTCTATCTCAGATCATAAGCCAATTCTCTTGGATAGTGGCCAAAGCCTACAACCCCAAAAAATCCTTTTAAATACAACTCTGAATGGGCGATAGAAGAAGATTTTAGTGAACTTGTGGAAAGCACTTGGAACCAACAGGTCCAATCCACCAACCCCCAAGAAAAGTGGAAAAGCAAAATTCAAAAATTGAAGCACGTGATAAAAAATGGTTGGTAGAAAAAGTGAGAGTCAAACCAGACAAGAAGCAGTTGATGCAACAACTAGAGCAGCTAGAAACAGAAATTGGGGATCATCCTCCTCAACCATGGCAAGAAGATGCAAGAAATGACCTGATTCAGAAGCTCAATAAATTAAGCACTGAAGAAGAAACACATTGGAGGCTTAGATCCCGAATGGTTTGGCTAAGCAAGGGGGATAGAAACACCAAATATTTTCATCTAAAAACCATGCAACGCTACCAAAGGAACACAATCAAGGAGATAGAGCATGAAGGAACCACTTATACAGATAGGGAGAAAATTAAGGAACTTGCCAATCAACATTACTCAACTCTGCTCTCCAGAGAAAATGGTAACCCTCATTCCCAGGGAATACTACTACAACATATACCAATAGTATTAAGTTTGGAAGACAAACAGGATCTCAATCAACCAATCACTATGGAGGAACTTAAGGAGATTATAGCAACTCTACCAAAGGACAAAGCTCCTGGACCTGATGGATTCACAAACAACTTTTACCAACAATACTTACACATCATCGAAGAAGATTTGCTATGCATGATTGAGGATGTTAGGGTGAAAGGTAAGCTTCTTGGAGCCATCAACTCCACCTTTCTAGCATTGATTCCTAAAGAAAAAATGCCACTACTTTCTCTAGATTCAGACCAATTTCTCTATGTAACTCTTCCTATAAAATTATTACCAAATTGTTGGCCAATAGAATAAAGAAGAAACTTGACAAACTAATATCAGAAGAGCAAGGGGGTTCATGCCTGGAAAACAAATATATGATAATATCATAACAGTGCATGAAGCCCTCCATAGTAGTAGAAAATAAAAAAGAAACAAATTGTTATAAAACTTGATATGGCAAACGCCTTTGATCGAGTTAATATACAATTTGTAGAACAAGTCCTACAAAAGTTTGGATTCCCACATCAAGTCATCAAGTGGATCGGAGCATGCATAAAAAACCCATGGATAGCCCCCTTAATAAATGGAGAACCAACAAATTTCTTTTAGGCTACAAGGGGAATTAGACAAGGGTGTCCACTATCACCATACCTTTACATCATTTTAGTTGAGACTCTTGGAAGATTAATTAACCATATTCGAAGAGAAAGAAAAATAATAGGGATAGAGGTTGCAACAGGATGCAAAGTTGTAACACATGCCCAATTTGTAGATGATATCATTCTTCTAGGTGAAGCCACCAAGAAAAATGTTAGACAATTCAAGCAATGCCTGGATTGGTTCACACAAGCTACTAGGGCTCATATAAACACTCAAAAGAGTCAGTTCTATACACAAAATGTTGTAGCAATAAGAGTCAAACTCTTTTGCACTATCCTAGGATTTTGGTCTAGCACAGAAAAATACTTCAAATATCTAGGAGTGCCCATGAGCTTCCACCTCAAAGCCTCAGATTGTTGGACCCCAATATTGGACAAGATGGTTAGGAGGATACAAAGTTACAGTAATAGTTGGCTCAGTCTTGCAGGAAGGGTAGTATTGATCAAATCAATGTTAGCTTCTCTTCCAGTCTACCAACTATTAGTATATCATGCTCCCAAGTTTATTTTGCAAAAGGTAGATGGAATCATACGCAACTTCCTATGGCAAGGAGGTAGGCAATCAGAAAGAAAAAAGTTCCACTTGGTCAATTGGGAGATGGTCACCAAAAGTAAAATTCAAGGAGGACTAGGAATCAAAAAAATGGAGATAGTTTCGAAAGCACTGGGAGCAAAACTTCTCTAGAACATGCTTAAACACAATCGAGCATGGCAACGCATACTAGTCAACAAGTATGTAAATAATCAAACAGGTATTCAAATGCTCAAACACATAGACAAACTTCCTAGAGCCTCATTGGTTTGGAAACATATAGTGGCTACAAAGAGCATAATAGAGGATATAATTTCTTGGCTATCGAGAGATGGTAAGTCAATTAATCTATGGGAGGACCCGATCCTAGGAAATCCACCATTAAGAGAGAGAACTCCAATCGAATTGCAGAATCACTTGGAAAGCCAAAGAATACTCAAATTAGGTGACTTGTTTTATTGGACCTCAAAAAATTTGAACTGGATCTCCCCTCCCATTCCATCTCAACTTCAAGGAGATTGGGATTATTTTAAGTCCCACATGGTGAGCATTAGACCTCTTCATCCCATGATGCTAGACAAACTTATTTGGGGTAGCATCAATAGTAATGGGGAATACTCAGTGCATCTAGGAGTCCAACATCAACAGATTGGGCCTACCAACAAAAACTATCGATATTGTGGAAAACTAGAGCACCACCTAAACTACAAGTATTCAGCTAGCTAGTCTCTCAAAATAAAATCTTAACAGGTGATAATCTACAAAAGAGGAGTATAGCAAGGCCTCATGTTTGTTACAAGTGCATGCAGAACAGTGAAACAATTTTCCATATTTTGTTTGAATGCCCAAAGGCAATTTCAATTTGGTTAGGAATAACCAAAATTCTTGGTATTTCCTACTCTAGAAGGTTAACCATAGACACATGTTTTACCAAGTGGAACAAAGAATATAAAGGTAAACTGGCAGGTAAGCCCCTCCTAAAATATCTATGGAGCTCTATACCATATTTTATCATCTGGCACATCTGGTTGGATAGAAACCAGAGGATTTTTGAAGGAAAAGGTAAGGACAATAAAACTCTAATACGAAGGATAAAAGAAGAATTAGTCCTAAATGTCAAATCTAGTTTCTATCAACAATAGTATGAAGAAGATCTATCACCCACAGAAAGAAGAATTATCTACCAACTTAATCTCCAAGCTTTCCTGACACAGGGAGGATGCAGAGCAAACAATTCTTTGCTTGACATATATTTTTTGGCACTCTTCTTTGATGGTGCCTCCAAGTCCAACCTCGATCAAGCAACGGTAGGGGGATTGATTCTTACAGGACCCCATGAGATCCTGCTCAAATACATGATCAACTTGGGAACAACATCTAACAACGTGGCAGAGGCTATTGGATGTGAAATCGGCTTAAAATTGGTGGCAAAGCAAGGAATCACTCAAGTCACAGTTTACGGGGATTCTAAACTGATAATAACAACTCTTGCCAAAAATAAATATTTTAGATCTTTACAATTGAAGATTATTCAAGACAGGATTAGACAACTAGGTAGGATAATTGGAAAAATATCCTATCAACACATAAGGTGGGAATTCAACAAAGAGGTCGACACACTAGCGAATCAGGCAATAAATATAGCCCCTGGTTATTGCCGCCAAATCATCAAGAAGCAGAAGGGCAGGGGTGGTATGCGAGGATGACGAAGACTCCAATAATGAGGTTCTTTTTTGTCTTCATGTTCTATTTTTTAGAATGCTCTGTTCACTTTGATCTCTCTGATTAGAGAGTTTTGTACCTTTTTGTTAAGTAAATAAATATTTTCCTTTTAAAAAAAGGTAAACTTGAAGTTCTATATATAATCTTACATCCATGAGTAGCAATAACCTCAAAGTCAAAATAAGGAGTTATTACTTTACTTAATGAGATAGAAGGGAAGTATAGAGATAAAAAGGATTTGAATAAAAATTGTAGATAGAATTGCAATTATTTGTCCTATGTGGATGAACATAAGGGTGGCATGCTTTAGAAAAGTCATTAATATACCAAATAATTATAATCAATTAACCATAAGGAATCAATCAACACAATTGATCCATCAAAAACTTTAGCCAAAACTATGATTAAATAATCATTATGTTCATAATATGCATGAATTAATTATTTTACGTAATTAGGATGCATTGTGATGATTGTATAAAAAAGTATGATGAATAATATGTGTCCAAAATTCATGCTTTTAGGATGAATTATTTGTGTTAAGTTGCATAATAGTGTGGCATCATACAAATAAATTATCATATCTACTAGTTTATGTTTTGACATGGTTGTGCTATGTATCTAATCTCCTCCTTGAGAGGTCAGTTCTCTAAGTAGGGAATAGAATGAAAGGGGAATTATAGGTGAGAATTCTTTGGCTAGGTGGGAAATTTCCCTAATGATGCTCTCCCTCCTCTCACACTTCACATGTAAAGACTCATAAGAATCAATGATAGGTTTGTATTTTTGCAGTTTTGTATGCATAGTCTTTCATTGTGGGTTATCTATGTCTATTTTGGTTTTACGGTGTGTCTGTACAATATTCAGAGTGGCAATATGTACAAAAAAATACCAAGAAAGACACCACAAGTAGCTGAGGCTATCATAATAAATTAGGATTCAGTGATAGAGGCCTCACATGCTAGTAAGTACTTGAAATTTGATAGTGTTGTTCAATAGTGGTTGACCTGGGCATATTAGAATTGATCATGGTTTTATTGTCGACTATGGTGTATTGTAGCAACTGGTGGAAGATACCAGCTACGGAGTTCCATGAATGAGGAAGATAAGGAGGTGACCCATAACATAAATGAATTTAGTGGTGAGAATACTAAAAATGAGGTTGACGATATTTTGGCTAACGAAGAAGATACATAGATCGCACAAGAAATTTGCTCATGATGTTGGTTACTCATTGTTGTCATACTATATGGCATAATGATGTTTGGATGGTCTAGGAATTATAGGTGTTGATGCCAGGTCATCACACTGGTCATAACACACTTCAAACACTAAATATCATAGAAAGAGAGGTCCAACAAGATGTGCAACAAAGTCAAGCAACACAGATAAGGTGGAGATCATTTGCAATCTAAATGGACAACCCATAGGAAAAAATTCTATTAAGTTTACATCTTACTTGGGGGTGATTGTGAGGGAGATTGTCCCTATCACCCATACAGACTGGAGAGCAGTCCTAGTGGAAGTTAAAAACTAGTTATGGACACTCATTACGGTAAATTTCTAGCCAATGGAGTTCATAGTGTCCATTTTTGAATACTTATATAAATGTTGCATCTAATAAGATATTGGTTTGATGCAGCAAAAATATATCATTTTGGACGCAATGAAGAAATGGGTCTTTGTGACCATGGAAAAGCAATGGCGTGATCATAAGCATCGACTTGTGAAAAACCACTATGATAAGTATGATAATGATGTAGATAGAATTGCTAATCCCCCACCTCATGTATCACAAAAATATTGGGAAGCCTTTGTGAATGGTAGGAGCAATGCTGAATTTAAGGCAAGTACTAGCCAATCTGCTATGGTAGTTCATATCATTGTTATGTTCATGTGAATTTTTCTGACCTTTCTCTCCCTAATGAATTTATATATTGGTTTCTTCATTGCGTTGTAGGCGGTGAGGCAAAGGAATAAACAAAATAGATCTCACCAATCCATCATGCACACTTGCAGTTGAAGAGGATATGCTCGACTAGAGCATGAAATGGTATTCTATCATACTCATCCATTATATGTGATAAACATAGCTATATTATTTTGTCGTATGACTTATCCCCATGTCTCTCCAACTATATATCTTGTAGAGGAAGAGCCAACCAAATGTGGAAACTCCACTACCAAGGGCAATTGTGTGGATGGCAGCTCATAAAAAGAAGGATGGGGCTCATGTTTCACCAGAAGTTGTGGAGACAATCGTAAGTGACATTCCCTTGGAAATAGCAATACGTTGAACTTCAAACCATTGTTATATCGATTATTTTTTTAACATGTTACCAGTTAACTATGCATGTGATGTTACCAAAAAAAATTGGATGATGCAATGTCATTTGCGAGCTTCATAAATCAATATATTAAGGATGATGCCCTCACCAAGGTTTTTGGACCCAAAATATCGGGTCAGGTTTGGGGTGTCGGAAAAGGAGTATCATCAACTGCTCTATTTGTTGGTGAGGGTTACATATAGAAGTTGCACTAGATGCAAGAGCATACGATAGAGAAAGAGAAAAAGTTGGAAGAGAAGCTTGCAAAGAATGAAAAAAGTTGGAAGAGAAGCTTGCAGAGAAAGATAAAAATATTGAAGATATTTTGACATGACTTTCATAGATAGAGGTGTGTCATTTTTTTCATGATTTCATATTTGAAATGCTTACATGTTGCACCCCTAAAGTTGTAATGATCCCTTGCATATAATTCCATAGGCAGCATCACTACATGCTACCCCTACAATTGGACACAACATCGGTGGTGGTGTTCAAGGCACAAGCACTAGCTCAATACCTTCTAGGCTAGAGTCATCAATGGTACGACTATTATTTCAAATATAAAATAGTTGACTTAGTTTGTATTATACGCTATGCAATGAATTTATCTAGGTTATTAATTTTCCATGTAGGGACTAAAAATGACACTGATCATGCAAACTGAGAGAAGGGAATGCTACTTGACTCAGATCCATAAGGATAACATAGTGGTCAAAGGCACGGTGATCAATACTGACCCTGAAGACCTTGTACATGGTGAATATTTGGGTGAAGGTTACTAGAAATTCAATGTGCACGTCATCCATAAAGAGGAAACAATCTTGTTTAGAAGGAATGATGAGATGGCCACAATGAAGGATGTTGTGGGCTCCTTCATTGTTTGGCCTATATCAAACATTATTTACAAATAAATTATGCCATGTTGTAGCAATATTGTATTGCCATGTTGTAGTAGTATTGGAAATACCATATACAATTTAGTTTTGATGTTGTCTCGAATATTATTTGATCATGGTACCAGTTTCAAGTATTTGAGAAAATGGGATCACAGATTTGGGATCATATAATATTTCATTCTTTTATTTTCTTATTTTTGTGATTGATGTCCCACTTGTACTATGATTTTATTCATGTGATTATTCTAGTGAAGCTCCTGGGCCTGACTAGCTTGTATATATTTGAACAAGATTGTATAAGAAACCTTGTTTTGACACTTGCATTCATTTACATAAGGTATTGCAATTAACATTGGTTACAAGTTCCTTGCCCTTAATCTAGTTTGAATCATTCATGACTGTATGACATATATGATGTGATGTAGGTACTAATCCTTGGTTAAGTATCTATTCCTATGTAATTTAATCCCATTGTGAATGTTTGTAAGTGCTTCAATATGCCTGATATTTTGATCAATGTTCTCTCACATGTTAGACCTATGGCATGGAAGAGAATGATGGTGTATCAAATGAATTGTCAATTTGCATATGGGGTTGCATGCCAAAACAAAATTGAAAATGATTATGGCCACAAGTAAAATGCAATATGTAGTTGTATGAATGTTGAATCAAAGATAAATTTCACCTTATCTATGATGTGGCTAGGTATAAGAAGATCTTCCATCAAGTATCATGGACAAATCTTGGCTAGGAGTAGCCAGGTATTTCAACTATGTTATCTCCATTAACGAAGAAAAGTTGTGCTTTCGATCAAATCTACCCATATAACTATACTTTCTTATTTTTTGGAGGGGTTTATTTGTAGAAATAGTGAGGACTATTATCATGGGGTTCACCAATTCCTAGATTTTACAAGAAAGAATTCAATGGACCCTGAAAGAACTAGATGTCCATGTTGAAAGTTCTCAAATATGGAAACTCTTGGTTTTTCAGAGGTTTGTGACCACTTAATTTGGCACGATATTGACAAGACATATACCAAGTTTATTTTGCATGGAGAAAAACCCTCTAGTTTTGATAAATATACATCGAACACATGCTCTACCACTAATGAGGGTCCAATTACCAAAGATGTACAAGATGACATCGTTAGAATGGTCAATGACGCATACAGATTATTCAATGTCAATTGCTCAAAGAGTGGACAAGAACTATGAGATAATGATGTTGATTTCCAATCATCTTATGGAGCAATTCCTATTGATGAATATCGTAGCTTGCTCGAAGATGCCAAATGACCATTATACCTAGGTTGTACAAAGTACACAAAGCTATCAATGATCACTAAATTGTATAATCTCAAAGCAAAACATGGCTGGTTGGATAAAAGCTTTGGTGACTTACTAGAGTTGTTGAAAGATATACTCCCAATCAACAATACAATTCTAGAGTCCATATATGCGATGAAGAAAATGATGAGGCCATTGGGATTACATTATGTAATGATACATGCATGCATCAATGATTGTATTTTATATTGGAAAGATCATGAAAAGAAGCAAGCTTGCCCAACATGTGGTGCATCTCGATGGAAAGTTGACCCTCGTTCAAAAAAGGTATGCATTAATGTTCCTACGAAGGTGTTGAGGTATTTTCCCATTATACCGAGGTTGAAGAGAATGTATAGGTAAGGGATTTTATTATATCATTAGCTTTGTTGTGTTTGTTTCTTTCAACATTGTTAGACATGGCTGAAGTGAGTTGCTTTCTTCCTGTAGCTCTGCAAAGGTTATAGAGAATATGAGGTGGCATTCCTAGCACATGAGTTCATATGGAAATATGTGACATCCAATTGACTCCTCGACGTGGAAAACTAGATGTTAAGTAGAAATATTTCATCGATGATGCATACAATGTAAGACTTGCAATGGCAATCGATGGGTTCAACCCTTTTGCTAACTTTAGTACTACTTATAGTTCTTGGCCCATTATGTTGGTCACTTACAACCTTCCACCATGGATGTGGATGAAGAGGAAACATTCAATGCTCACCTTGTTAATACCTGTCCCCAAGTAACCAGGAAATGATATTGATGTTTATCTACAATCGTTGGTTGATGAATTGCATGAAATATGGACTAAAGGAGAAGAAATATATGAATCATTTTCCAATACTACGTTCAATATGAGAGAAATAATGATGTGGTCCATCAAGGAATTTCCTACTTATGGAAACCTATCAGGATGTATGACAAAGGAAAAGGCAATATGTCTAATATGTGAGGAGAACATGTGTGTAGAATATCTTAAATGCAATAGAAATATCACTTACATGGGTTACAGGAGATTCCTTCCTCTAGATCATCCATTTTATCATTAGAGGACATATTTCAATGGAAAACAAGAGCTCGATAAACCACCCAAACCTTTAAATTGAAGAACACAAGCTTATACTGAGAGGGGGTGAACAATATAGGATAAAATTTTGCTTTTATTTCAAAAACAATATTATCCAATGTTATCAATTACAATATCTTTCCAAATCAGTGTTAACCGATATCATCAATAGTAGTAGCAAATCAATGCACATATCATCACACATAAGAGACACAAATTTAATGTGGTTCACCCAATGTGGGTTACATCCACAGAGAAAATATTTCTTCTAAATTTTCTCAACAAATCTCTTGGGAACCAAATACCTATTACAATATTTATGGACCTCTGTTTAGAGGAGACACCAATCCCCTATTCTCAAGTTTGTGGACCTCTATCCACAGGATACACCTCTCCTTTGCTTTAGTTCATGGAACTCTATCCACAAGAGACACCTCTCCTTTGCTCTAGTTCATGGAACTCTACCCACAGGAGACACTTCTCCTCTCTACTTTGGTTTGTGGATCTCTATCCACAAGAGACATCTATCCTATCTGTTTTGGTTCATGGATATCTGTCCATAGGAGACACCTCTTCTCTCTCCTATGATCACCTCCAAAGATGGTACACAACTCTACTTAATTATTCTCCAAGTCTAATCATAAGGCTTGCTCAAATTTGCTTCAAGCCTACTCATAAGGCTTGCTCAAACCTACTCTCAACTTTTTCCAAATATGCACCGATCCTTCTCACAAGGCTTGCTCAAATTTGCTCTCAAATCTTGCCCAAATCTACATCAAATATTCTCATAAGGCTTGCTCAATTTTGCTCAAAAATATGCTCAAATCTATCTCAAACCTGTTAATAGACCTACCTCAAACCTGATCACAAACCTTACAAAAATCTACCTCAAACCTTCTCACACAAACTACACAAGTCTGATCTTGATCCTATAAAAACTTGTTCTTAAACTTAAAACTTACTCTTAAACCTGAATAAATCTGCACCAAGCCTACTCACAAGGCTTGCTTAAATCAGTAACAAAACCTGCTCATAAATCTGCCCAAATCTTCTCCAAGCCTACACACAAGGCTTACTTAAATATGCTCTCCAAAACCGGCTTAAATATTATCCAAACCTACACACACGGATTGCTTAAATCTGCTCATAACACATACTCAGATCTGCTCATAACACATACTCAAATCTGCTCACATAAACTTCTCAAACATTTCTAATTCTTGCATATAAACAATTTCATATATCTTTCCCAAAAGTACTTTCCTTTACTAAAGTAGTTTAGACATATTCTACCCATAATTCATTTAACCTCTTGAACATATAGAGAATGATATGTACTATCAAATACCCAATATGTTCTTCACATTCACATATCTCACATTCATCAAATCAGATCTCTATTTCTTTCAAATTCCTCTCAAATAAAATCAAGCTAGTGTATAACTTTGCTTCACAAAATTGGTTTATATTCTTTGCAAATTTTCTCTCAAAGATAAAACAATAATGTATAAATTTGCTTCACAAAACTAGTCTCTAATACTTACCCATTCACATTCAATATCACTCAAATAAATACCCAAATGCTTCACAAATTTATTCAACAATGCTGCAAAATTTGTTCTCAAACCCTAGCACATGTGGTTTCAATTTCACTAATCAATGATGCACAATTTGTTCACAAACCTTAGCACAAGTGTTTCCAATATCATTCAACAATGAAGCTTAATTTTGTTCTCAAACCCTAGCTCAAATATTTCCAACAATGCACACTAATCAAAACTTTTATCTCCACCTTAAAAATATTTTCTCAAAGTACAACCACCTAGATAAGGAGTTATATCACCATACCTAAAAATTTCTTTGATGAAGATGTGCCCACAAAAATTGAAGAACACAAGCTTATACTGAGAGGGGGGTGAACAATATAAGACCACTTTTTACTTTTCTTTCCAAATCAATATTATGCAATGTATAGATAGCAATATCAACAACAAGTAATCAAAGCAATGCACAAATCACCACACACAATAGAGACACCACAATTTACGTGGTTCACCCAATGTGGGCTACTCCACGGAGAAAATATTTCACTAAAATTTTCTCAATCAATCTCTTGGGAATCCTTCCCTATTACAATGTTTATGGACCTCTATCCAAAGGAGATACCAATCCCCTAAATCAAGTTCATGGATCTCTATCCACAGGAGAACTCCTTCTCCTCTACTCTGGTTGGTGATCCTCTAGAAGACTACTGCCTCCACTGCACTGGCTTGTGGATCTCTCTCCACTGAAGACTCTTGTCCCCACTCAGAAGACCTATCCTCACTACCCTGGTTGATGGATCTCTATCCACTGGAGACTATTGTCCTCTCTGCTCTGTCACCTCCAAAGCTCTATCTCAAATCTGCACTAAACATAGTCCTTCGGTCTAGCACAAATCTACTCAATCTCTATCTCTGGTCTGGCACAAACTTATCCTCAAATCTGCACCAAAATCTGCTCCACAAGTCCACTCAAAACTTGCTCAATTTTTCTCAACAAGTCCACTCAGAACTTGCTCAAATCTGCTCAACAAGTCCACTCAGAACTTGCTCAAATCTGCTCAACAAGTCCACTCAGAACTTGCTCAAATCTGCTCAACAAGTCCACTCAAAACTTGCTCAATATGCTCAACAAGTCCACTCAGAACTTGCTCAATTCTCAACAAGCTCACTCAAAACTTGTCCAAATATGCTCAACAAGTCACTCAGAACTTGTCAATCTCACTCACTCAAAACTCACTCAAACTTGCTCAATTTCTCAACAAGCTCACTCAGAACTTATCCAAATCTGCTCAATAAGTTCACACAGAACTTAACCAAATTTATTGTAAGCTTCCACAAAAAGCTCACACAAAATTAGTCCACAAGTCTTCTCAAAGACTTACCTCAAATATGCTTAACAAGTCCACTCAGAACTTGTCCAATCTCATAGAAACATAAAGAGAATTGTTAGAGACTCAATATGTTCTACACTCAATGCTCAATCAACTCAAATTAGAATATAGAATAGTTTGTCTTATGGAACTTGAACAATCACTTCATACAACCACTTGACTAGGCTCAACCAACTCTACTCAACCAATCACTTAATGAAACACCCCTTTCTCACAAACCCTAGTCCAAGCATATAACCTCCAACTCAAAATATTTCCAACAATGCTCAACAACAAATCTCACATAACAATGATACTCATGTTCTTTTCAAACCCTAGTTCAAGTTCTTTGCATAACAACTCTCTTCAACAACAATGCTTATAAAACAATCTTCACATAACAATGATACTCATGTTCTTTGCAAAACCCTAACTCAAGTTCTTCACACAACCAATGGCTTCAACAACTATGCTTATCAAACAAGGTTTTAACCACACTTCTTTATTCCAGAAAACCTTGAAGCAATTACTCAAACACACTCAAAAGGAAACCCTAATCAAGTCCTTTTCACTCCAAACTTATTTTCCAGAAATTAACCAATCAACTCAACCAAGGAAGAATTTGCCCATACCTTTTGCTTGACAAGGAGTAGACCACACAAATCTGCCACACTCACAATCACTTCTTTGCCAATCTCAAGAGAGGTTAGAAGATAATAATTTTCTCAATGAATCACAATACAAAATGATATCAAACAAAATACACCTTATCACTCCAACTTTAAAATAATATCCAACACCTTCATAATAATCTCTTTGGCAAAAGTCCCTTTAAAAATAAAATCAACACTCTTAAAGTCTTACTCCTCCAATATGCAAATATAATAATTAAGACTTTATTTAAAAATAAAATCAAACTCCTTATAACTCCAAATTTTATTAAAAATAATTTCCAACAAACACCAATTTTCAACTAGCAACCCCTTTTAACTCCCAACTTTAGGCAATATTAAAAATAATCAAAATTTAATTACCTTACCTTTGGAGGGATTCGAACCCTCAACGCAGCCCACGACCAATGCCTTAGCCGTGGCTCCAACCACCGCATGAGCTACACGCTCGCTTGGAGTGTGGAAGCACCACGTGCTTCAAAAGTATCCCTGCCTTGCATTTTGCAAAATGTGCACCTCACCTTTGGTGCCTTCAACCCAACACAACTGCCAAGCACAACCATCATATTTCGAACGTTGGTCTCCTTGCATCCAAGCACTCTAGCCACTACCCTCTTGCCACTAGGCCATGCTGCCCGGATGGCTTCCAACTGATCTACGCCTTTCCTTTTATCTCTATTCGCTGGCATACACAAACACGAATTTCATAGTCTTTTTCATGAGCTCCAATTCACATGCAATTTTTTATTCGAGCAAGGATAAAAATTAATGCCCCTTAGGCATGGTTTATATAATAATTTCCACCTTTGTTTGAATACGTCGATGCTTCGAATTTTCTTTAAACCATGTGACATCGACGCTTCGAATTTCTTCCAACTATAGAACATGGGCGCTTTAGAATTTATTAATTTATAATTTATTTAAATTCTTTTGAATTTAAATATTATAAATTAATTCTTTTAGAAACCTTTGGGCTTATTAAGTCCTTCTCATTGCATAACTTGGTATAAGTAACATTTATTTATAAAATTTAAATTCACATTGAATTTAAATAATTTATAAAATAAATATTATATCTCCTTTTTAACTTTGCAATAAGCCTCCTTAGGTTTTTATGAAACACCTTTTAAACTAAGCTTCCATATAAAATTAAAATATTATGGAGCCCTTTTGCCTTTAACTTCTACATTGATTCTCTTGACCTTTGGTGTTATTTGAAGCTTCTTCCTGGATATCAAATGACAACCTTGACAACTTTATTTCTTGACGAAGTCCTTGACATTAATGATGACTTCATCCAGTGACATCAATGACAACTTTGACTTAGGGACTCAAAATGTCCAACAATCTCCCCCTTTGTCATTGATGGCAACCCAAATATTTTTACCAAAAACTTGACTTATTCTTCTGTGCTGCTCCCCTGGGACATTGCTCCCCCTAGCTCAATGCTCTCTTCAAATATCAAGTCTCTCCCCTTACTCAAATATCTCCCCTTTGACATCAATGGCAAAGGGTCACCTTTGGGGCTCGAGGCTAAGAATGAGCCTCTTAGCTTAGCCCCTCCCCCACCTCCTTTTGAGGTGGTTAATTATAGGGTGGGAGTATTTCTACTCCCAGAAAGCATTGTTCTTTACCTTTATCCTCTTTTCTTCTTATCTAAATTTTTTGATTCCTTTGACTATTTCTATCCATGTCCATGTTCCTGTCCATGTCTACATTCATGTTCCTATTCTTGTTCTTGTTCATATCCATGTTCCTGTTCCTATTCATTCCTATTCCTGTTCCTATTCATTCCTGTTCCTGTTCTTGTTCCTGTTCATACCTATTTTTGGAATGTCTGCTCTACACCACTTTGTTGTGTGACCATCATTATTGCACTTATAACACTTAATGTTATTATTCCTTGGAGGTGCAAATGTCTTAGGATTTCTCCTAGTGAAGCCATATCCTCTTCTATCATGAACCCTACAATTCATTGCCTTGTGACCAAACTGATTACATGAGTAACAATACCCATGGAAAAGTTGTCTGTTCCCATATTCCTATCTTTCATGTGTCCTGCACTGTGAAGCCATGTGCCCAAACCTATGACATGAGAAGCATCTTCCATTGAAGTTTCCTTGTCTTGACCTCATTGGTCTCTTAGTCTCTCTTGACCTATTCTGATTGTTGTTCCATTTGTATCTTCTTTGTGCATTGTTCCTATTTTTGTTGAACTCTCTATTGTCCAACTCATCCTCAGATGTCTCACTATATTTTACACTATCTTCTTCTGAAGTATCTTCATCTAAAGTTTCTTCTCCTCCAAAACTTGAAGTTGACTCTCCTTCCCATTTCTTTTGAACCTGTTCAAATCCAAGACCTATTTTCCTTGATGTAGTCTTTTGTGTCTTGATGAACTTATCCAAGTTCTTTGAGCTATTTTTGAACCCTTTCATCTTGACCTTGGAGTCCTCTAAATCTTCTTTTAGTAGTGCCACTTCTTGTGCTAACTTCTCACATTCCAAGATCTTTGCTTCTAACTTATCTTTGAACCTCTTTGCCTTAGCCTTTGATTTTTCTAAATCCTCTATAAGCAATCTTCTCTCTTCATCACATTCTTGAAACTGAATTTCAAGTTTAGAGTGTTGCTTTCTTACCTTCTTTACCATGTCAAGGGCATAAATAAGTTCTCCCTTGAGATCATAACCATTCTTTTCTGAATATTCCTCTATTTGTTTACCTTTGTCCACATATTTATTTTCTATTGGCTTGTCTTCTATAGGATCACTTACTTCTTCTTCTAATGCCATTAGAAGATTTTCATCTGGTCCTTCAAGTGCATTCTCATATTCATCATCACTGAAACTATAACCATCCCTTGTACAATCATCTTCAAGATGTCCAAAGTTACCACATCTAAAACACTTGAGAATTACTGGAGTCCTTTTCTTAACTTGCTCTTTTTCTTCAATCATAAATAGGACTTCATCTCTATCATTGTCTGAAAAACTAGCATCACTATCACTTGAGTACTTACTTGCCTTATCCGCATAGTAGCTCCTCTTTTGCCTTTGGAAGAACTTCTTTCCTTGTCTACTTTGTCCATCCTTGCTTTTCTTTTGATGCCTATATCTTTATGATTCCCTATTCCTGTGATCCTATTTTTCTTCACCATTGTTGTTCTTGGGTTCTTGACAATCTATTGCAAAATATCCATACTTTCCACAATTGAAACACTTAATAGATCTTAGATCTCTGGATCTTCTAGAATCTTTATCTCTTCTACCATAATTAGCTTCTTCATCACTAGATGACTCATTGCTTGATTCTGACTTCTTACCCTTTGTCTTATTGATTGCTTTGAATGTTGCTTCCTTCTGGGGAATAGGATATTTTGTTCTTATCTCAAAAGTTGTGAGCATACCAAGCAACTTATCTCTTGTCAAAGTATCACCATCCATTGATACTTCTATAGCAGAAACCTGTTCACTGAATATTTTTGGAAGAGTTCTTAAGACTTTATCACAAACATCTGATTCATCAATCTTCATTCCAAGTCCTTGCATATCATTAACAACCTCATCAATTCGAATTAGATAAGCACTAATATTTTCCTCTTCATTCATTCTTAATGCTTCAAGTTGTCCTTTGAGATTTCGTATCTTTGCTTTCTTGACACTTTTATCTCCTTCATATATATTTTGCAATTTATCCCACATCTCTTTTGCAGTTTTACAATGCATAACTTTCATAGACTCTATTCTACGCAAACCTCTCACAAGTGCATTCATTGCTTTTGAATTATAGTGTTGTAGAAGCTTACCTTCCTTATCTATAGGAGGATTGACTAAGGGATCATATCCAAATTCCACTGATTCCCAAACTTCATTGCCAAGTGCCATCAGGTAGATCTTCATCATCATACTCCAATACATATAGTCACTTCCATCAAATACTGGTGCTGAATTATTTGAGGACACCTCCTTAGGATCCATTGTGTTCTTGTTAGCTTTTCCTTCAAGCTGTTAAACTCTTCTGAAGGAACCCGCTCTGATACCAATTGAAGAACACAAGCTTATACTGAGAGGGGGGTGAACAATATAAGACCACTTTTTACTTTTCTTTCCAAATCAATATTATGCAATGTATAGATAGCAATATCAATAGTAATAATCAAAGCAATGCACAAATCACCACACACAATAGAGACACCACAATTTACGTGGTTCACCCAATGTGGGCTACTCCACGGAGAAAATATTTCACTAAAATTTTCTCAATCAATCTCTTGGGAATCCTTCCCTATTACAATGTTTATGGACCTCTATCCAAAGGAGATACCAATCCCCTAAATCAAGTTCATGGATCTCTATCCATAGGAGAACTCCTTCTCCTCTACTCTAGCTGGTGATCCTCTAGAAGACTACTACCTCCACTACACTGGCTTGTGGATCTCTCTCCACTGAAGACTCTTGTCCCCACTCAGAAGACCTATCCTCACTACCCTAGCTGATGGATCTCTATCCACTAGAGACTATTGTCCTCTCTGCTCTATCACCTCCAAAGCTCTATCTCAAATATACACTAAACATAATCCTTCGGTCTAGCACAAATCTGCTCAATATCTATCTCTAATCTGGCACAAACTTATCCTCAAATCTACACCAAAATCTACTCAACAAGTCCACTCAAAACTTGCTCAAATCTTCTCAACAAGTCCACTCAGAACTTGCTCAAATATGCTCAACAAGTCCACTCAGAACTTGCTCAAATATGCTCAACAAGTCCACTCAGAACTTGCTCAAATATTCTCAACAAGTCCACTCATAACTTGCTCAAATATTCTCAACAAGTCCACTTAGAACTTGCTCAAATATACTCAACAAGTTCACTTAGAACTTGTCCAAATCTACTCAACAAGCTCACTCAGAACTTGTCCAAATCTTCTCAATAAGCTCAACTCTACTCAACAAGCTCACTCAAAACTTGCTCAAATCTTCTCAACAAGTCCACTCATAACTTATCCAAATCTGCTCAATAAGTTCACACAGAACTTAACCAAATATGTATTGTAAGCTTCCACAAAAATCTCACACAAAATTAGTCCACAAGTCTTCTCAAAGACTTACCTCAAATATGCTTAACAAGTCCACATAGAACTTGTCCAATCTCATAGAAACATAAAGAGAATTGTTAGAGACTCAATATGTTCTACACTCAATGCTCAATCAACTCAAATCAGAATATAGAATAGTTTATCTTATGGAACTTGAACAATCACTTCATACAACCACTTGACTAGGCTCAACCAACTCTACTCAACCAATCACTTAATGAAACACCCCTTTCTCACAAACCCTAGTCCAAGCATATAACCTCCAACTCAAAATATTTCCAACAATGCTCAACAACAAATCTCACATAACAATGATACTCATGTTCTTTTCAAACTCGACCATAAATTTGTACCTCGAATGGTCATGCTGCTCTTTTGAACCTATTATGCTCAATTGGTTGGCCCATCAACCAACACCTGAATTACCATTTTGACCTTTGCCCTAGCCAATCCTTGCATGGTGAAACTTTAATTTCTTTTTCAATACTGCTTCTTTGGATACATATCAGGAGTCCTAACGATAGTGCCACCCTGTCATTTGATTCATTGCATGCCCTTTTTATTTTTGAGCCTTTTCCATCCTTTCTGGTCTTGCCCATTCTGATCCTTTCACCTAACCTTCATCTGTACCATCCCTTGCCAACCATAATGAAAGAAAGCAAACCTATCTACATTGAACCAACTATTTTTGAGCTCAACCCTTTGATTAGAGAGTTGTGGAAAGACAAAACCAACAAGGCCCTGATTGAGTTCTTCAAGTTATTCATTGGGGTTGATGACAACATAACAAAGGCCTTTACCAAAATGTGGAACAAGGGTTTTGTCATGATCCATGATGTTCAATTCCACATTACCTTTGAGCTACTGGCGGATCTAATAGGTCAACCTATGGATGACAAAGTAATTTGGCACAACAAACACAACTGGGATGCGGAGCTGACCTACTTCAAAAAGAACTCAGAAGTTTACAAAAACTACAAAAAAGGTTTGCTTTGTGAACATATCTCCCCTCCTTTACAACAAATCCTTGTTCCTGTAATGCAATACTTAACATGTGATAATATCGACTCACAACTGTGTTGTTTCCACCTAGCATATGTTAACCATTTCCGCGATGACAAGGCCATGAATATCCCTGCTATAATTTTTTGGTCTATTGATTACACCATTGTGTCTACCCAAAAAAAGGATGATGTCTTACCCTATCACCAAGGGCTTTTCAAGGTCCTTTACTGTTATCTCCTCCTCAAATTCCCTAAAGGTAATATTCCCACTCCTGACTCTGAGGAGGAGAACTCTTCCTCTACTCCGAGCCCCAAACCCTCTAATCCCAAGAGGAAGTACAAAAATGATAAGCCTTAGCCTATCTCTAGGAAGAAAATTAAAATTGAAACCACCCCTGTTAGAAGCTCACAGAGACTGAAGCTCAAAGAATTAGTGGAAACCCCATCCTCCATTTTAGGTAAACCTTCTAAAGTTCAATCCTCTTCACCTGACCTGGTAGAAAAAGTTCATGCCATGATAGCCTCTATCATTCATCTGGAGACTGCTCATACTGCTATTGGTAAGGCTATTGCTAGCCTTAAAGAATAGAGGCATAATCTTAGCCTTTTGTTCTTATGTGATAACTTCAATGATTCCTCCATGATTTTTGCTACTGAAGCCCCTTTTGACACCAAAGGAGGCATCAAGGATGAAGACATGGTCAAATATGATGATGTTGTGGAAATTGCTAAGATAGCATACCTTGAAGGTCTGAAGGATAGCCCAAAAGACACCCTAAAGAACAAAGCGAAGGACATTGCTCTTGAAACTGATGATGATTCTGCTCTGCATCCTAGCGCTAATCCTTGAATTGCACCTGCATCTTTTTGCTTCTTTGGGGTTTTTTGTTCATTCCTTTTTGAACAGTGTTCCTCTACTCCGTAGGACTGTTGGGTTTGTTATTGGATGAAGGTTGATAGTTTTTGTTTCTGTTCCTCTTGATTCCTCTGTCCCTGAGGAAGGTTTCTCTTGGTTGTTCTGGCCTTTGGCCTTTTAGTTTTTCTTTGTTCAGTTCAAGCTAGTTTTGTAGTGTTCTTCTTGAATCCTTTGATGTAAAAGGCATTGGGGTGCCTTTCAAATACCCTTTTTGAAATAAAATTAATTAACTTACCAAAAAAATGTTCTTTTCAAACCCTAGTTTAAGTTCTTTGCATAACAACTCTCTTCAACATCAATGCTTATAAAACAATCTTCACATAACAATGATACTCATGATATTTACAAAACCCTAACTCAAGTTCTTCACACAACCAATGGCTTCAACAACTATGCTTATCAAACAAGGTTTTAACCACACTTCTTTATTCCAAAAAACCTTGAAGCAATTACTCAAACACACTCAAAAGGAAACCCTAATCAAGTCATTTTCACTCCAAACTTATTTTCCAAAAATTAAACAATCAACTCAACCAAGGAAGAATTTGCCCATATATTTTGCTTGACAAGGAGTAGACCACACAAATCTTCCACACTCACAATCACTTCTTTTCCAATCTTAAGAGAGGTTAGTAGATAATTTTCTCAGTGAATCACAATACAAAATGATATCAAACAAAATACACCTTATCACTCCAACTTAAAAAGTAATATCCAACACCTTCATAATAATCTCTTTGGCAAAAGTCCATTTACAAATAAAATCAACATTTTTAAAGTCTTACTCCTCCAATATGCAAATATAATAATTAAGACTTTTTAAAAAATAAAATCAAACTCCTTATAACTCCCAACTTTAGGTAATATTAAAAATAATCAAAATTTAATTACCTTGCCTTTGGAGGGATTCGAACCCTCAACACAACCCACAACCAATGCCTTAGCCATAGTTACAATCGTCGTGTGAGCTATGCGCTAGCTTGGAGTGTGGAAGCACCACGTGCTTCAAAATTATCGTCGTCTTCTATTTTGCAAAATGTGTACCTCACCTTTGGTGCCTTCAACCCAACACAACTACCAAGCACAGCCGCCACATTTTGAATGCTGGTCTCCTTGCGTCCAAGCACTCTAGCCACTACCCTCTTGCCACTAGGCCATGCTGCCCGGATGGCTTCCAACTGATCTGTGCCTTTCCTTTTATCTCTATTCGTTGGCATACACAAACACAAATTTCACAGTCTTTTTCACGAGCTCCAATTCACATGCAATTTTTTTTTTCGAGCAAGGATAAAAATTAATGCCCCTTGGGCATGGTTTATATAATAATTTCCACCTTTGTTTGAATATGTCGGCGCTTCAAATTTTCTTTAAACCATGTGATGTCGGCACTTCGAATTTCTTCCAACTATAGAACATGGGCGCTTTAGACTTTATTAATTTATAATTTATTTAAATTCTTTTGAATTTAAATATTATAAATTAATTATTTTAGAATACTTTGGGCTTATTAAGTCCTTATCATTGCATAACTTGGTATAAGTAACATTTATTTATAAAATTTAAATTCACATTGAATTTAAATAATTTATAAAATAAATATTATATCTCCTTTTTAACTTTGCAATAAGCCACCTTAGGTTTTTATGAAACACCTTTTAAACTTAGCTTCCATATAAAATTAAAATATTATGGAGCCCTTTTGCATTTAATTTTTGCACTGATTCTCTTGACCTTTGGCGTTATTTGAAGCTTCAACCTAGATATCAAATGACAACCTTGAAAACTTTGTTTCTTAACGAAGTCCTTGAAATTAATGATGACTTCATCCGACGACATCAATGACAACTTTGACTTAGGGAATCAAAATGTCCAACAAAAACTTGTCTCAAAAACAACTTATCTTTCTTGTGCCACTTCAAGGGTTAGATAGCAAAACACTTTTCAAGTCATCCACATGAAAAACCTTCTCAAAATATGTGCATAGTAAAGCTGAAAATAATACTCTATTATTTCCTTTTGTCTTCACAAAAATACAACTTGTAGAACCCTTAAACCTTTTTCTTATGATGTGCATGAATTACAAAATACAATGATCACAAGTACACCCTTTTCTCTCCTTTCTAATAATGCAATATTTCAATCCTCATACAATACCCAAAACATCTTAATGTTAATTTATTTCATGCAAGCATTACATAAATAAAATAATTTTATTACACCTTATGACTCCCTTCTAAACTTTCAATAATTCTAAAATATTTGCACAACCCTTATACCTCTTGTACACACATTTCTCAATAGCACTTTACTCTAACAAGGCTTTCAGAAAGACTTGCTACCCAACCACCTTTACACCTTACAAAAATTAAATAAATCAAACCTTATGCCTCCTAAATTTTTGCGCTCAACAAAAATCAAATACCTCTTATGCTACCGCAACCCGAACTCTGTCAACGCGCAAGACAACACTCTCCAAAGTGCTCAATGATCGGTTGTGCTATCACGACTTGGTGACACAAAATGTGGCCCACGTAATTTATTTCAACTCTACCTCGAAAACAGTGAAAACTCTTCTACCCAAAAACCATCATCGAGGGGACTCGACCCCAAGACCTCTCTCTGCCTAGCGCTCTAACACATGACCAACGACCAACTGCGCGGCGCCAGCAGGCTTGACATCAACCAATGCTCCCACGAGTATATTTCAAACATTGCACCTTAAAATATTTGTTGCCTCTGCCATTCGCTAGCTCTCTCGATGAATGGGAATCAATGCACAATTCGAGTGATCATTTCCTAAGGTAAAACCTTGGGTATAAATATATGTGCCCTCCTTTGCCTTGGACTACATCAACGCTAGAAACAATTCAAATTTATTTCCTCTACGTGCATTTTTGGTGTCATCCTCCTTTTTGAAACTTTGCATTATAATATTTAAAAATATTATAAAACCTTGGTCCATTTGTATTTTTAAAACCCAGGGGCCCCCAAAAAAAAACCTTTCTCCTCTTGTCTTGTAAACCTTGGTCTATTACTTTTAAATATTTTCTCCTCTTGTCCTTTGAACCTTGGTCCATTGTATTTAAATATTTTCTCCTTTTTTCCTTTAAACCTTGGTCAATTGTTCTTTTTAAATCCTCTTTATAATATTTAAATATTATACTCCTTAACATATTTGCCTTCCTTTATTTTTTCCAACCTTGTAACTTCATCCCTTTTGAAGAATATTCTATTTGTCTTGCTTTCTTTTTTCCAACCTTGTAACATGCTCTTTTTATCATCAAACCTTGGACATAAAATATTTATGCCTTATGCATCCTTTGACATCAATGACAACACAATACTTTAATATTTCCAACAATATCTCCCTTTGTCATTGATGGTAACCCTTTCATAAAATAATTCTTTTACTACCACTGGATTCCAAATCTGCTCCCCCTGAGAAGTTGCTCCCCCTTACTGATTTCTCTCCCCTTATTGAAACTCTCCCCCTTTGACATCAATGGCAAAGGGCTCCTTTGGGGCTAAAAATAAGACTCTTAGCTCAGCCCCCTCACCACCTCCTCTCCTTGAGGTGATCAATTTTGGGGTGGGAGTAAGACTACTCCCAACTTACAATGCTCTTCTCCTTTCTCAACTTTCTTTCACATTTTTGTAGCCATACCTTTTTGAACCTTTTGAGCTTCTCTATCCTTGCTTGTCCTTGGAATTTCTTGAAACATTGTTCTACACCACTTTGCTCTATACCCAAAATTATTGCAATTGAAACACCTGATGTTGTAGTTCTTGAAAGGTGCAAATGAATTGAAGTTTCTTTTGGTGAAGCCATAATAATTCCTACCATGAACCCTGTAATGTATAGCTTTGTGACCAAAATGATTACATGAGAAACAATGCCCTTGGAAGAAATATTCATCTTGCCTTGAAAAATATGGTCTCTTGGTCCTTTCTTTGCCTTCTCTATGATGATCCATGTTTCTTGTTTGTGCATTATTTTCTTCCTCAATGATGCTTCCACTCCTCAACTTATCAACATAGGTCTTAGGTTCTTCTTCAATCTCTTCCTCTGAAACTTCCTTTTATTTTGAGCTTGACTCCTCTTTTTGTACCTCTTGACCTTCTTCATAGCCTAGTCTTGTTTTGATAAATGAAGATCTTTGTGCTTTGATAATGTTATCCAAAGCTTTTGAACTTTTCCCAAACTATGTGCAGCTTATCCTTAGAATATTTCACTTCCATCCTTAGAGAAACCACTTCATGTTCTAATATTTCACATTCTAACTCTTTTACCTCTAACATTTTCAACCATAACTTCTTCAAATCTCCTTGCCTTAACTTTTAAGTTTTTGAGATCTTGTAGAAGCTTTTCCTTTATTTCCTCATCTTCTTGAACTTGAGCCTTCAGTCTTGAGTTCTTCTTTCTAACTCTTTTCAACTCTCTAAGAGCAACAATAAGTTCCTCTTCTAGGTCAACTGTGGCTTCTTCTTCTTTTTTTGAACCTTCCTCTAGGTCTTCAATTATAGGAGCATCTTCTTTTTCTTCTACTTGGTTAGGAACATCTTCTACTTGATCTTCAATAGGAGTGTCCTCTTCCTCTTCTATTGCCAAAAATAGAATCTCTTCTTTTTCACTATCTGAGAAACTTTCATCATTATCACTTGAAGCATTGCTTGCTTCTTCAACATAGAAACTCTTCTTGTGCCTTTGAAAAATCTTCTTTTCATGCTTGCCTTGACCATACCTATTTTTATTTTCATACCTAAATTTTCTTTCTTCCTTTTTCTTATAATCCTGTTTCTCTTCACTGCTACTACTTCCAGCTTGTGGACAATTAGATGCATAGTGACCAAAGTTACCACAATTAAAAAATTTCATAGTATTCATATCTTTGTGTTTTCTTGAGCCCTTCTTATTTCTTCTCACATAGTTAGCTTCTTCATCACTGCTTGACTCATCACTTGATTTTGGTTTCTTATCTTTTATCTTCTTTGAAACTTTGAATGCTACCTCTCTCTTGGAATTTTGATCTTTTTCTATCCTCATCTCATAAGCTGTGAGAATTCCATGTAACTCATCCATTGTCAACTTATCGAGATCCTTCATCTCTTCTATTGCTGAAACCTTTGCATCATACCTCATAGGGAGTGATCTTAATACTTTCTGAGCAACACTAGAGTCCTCAATTTCTGATCCAAGTCCACGCATGGTATTAAAAACTTCATCAACATGGAGTAAGTATTTAGCAATATCTTCCTCATATTTCATCTTCAACTCTTCAAACCTCCTCCTATGAGTTTGAAGTTTTGCCAACTTAACCTTGCTATCTCCTTCATATGTTTGCTTCAATTTGTCCCATATTTCTTTTGCTGATTTGCATTGCATAACTTTCACAAACTCTAATTCATGTAATCCACTTAAGATTCCATTCATAGCCTTGGCATTATTTACATATAGTTGCTTGTCATCCTTATCTGTGGGAGGAGTAGTTGTAGGTTTGAACCCATCCTCAATAGATTGCCATGTTTCATATCCTTGTGCCATCAAATAAGTCTTCATCCTCATACTCTATAAAGCATAATTATTCTCATTAAACATTGGAGCCTTATTTGTTGAAGATCCATTCTGAGAAGCCATATGTGTTCCTGTAAGATCTTCCTTCAAGTTGTTAGAATTTTTCGAAGGAACCCGCTCTGATACCAATTGAAGAACACAAGCTTATACTGAGAGGGGGGTGAACAGTATAAGATAAACTTTTGCTTTTCTTTCCAAAATAATATTATCCAATGTTATCAATTGCAATATCTTTCCAAAGTAGTGTTAACCAATATCATCAATAGCAGTAGCAAAGCAATGCACATATCATCACACACAAGAGAGACACAAATTTAATGTGGTTCACCCAATGTGGGTTACATCCATGGAGAAAATATTTCTTCTAAATTTTCTCAACAAATCTCTTAGGAACCAAATCCCTATTACAATGTTTATGGACCTCTGTCCAAAGGAGACACCAATCCCCTATGCTCAAGTTTGTGGATCTCTATCCACAGGAGAACTCTATCCCCTCAAATCTAGTTCATGGACCTCTATCCATAGGAGAACCTCTCCCCTAATCTGGTTCATGGAACTCTATCCATAGGAGACACCTATCCCCTCAACTCTAGTTCATGGAACTCTATCCATAGAGAAACCTCTCCTCTACTCTAGTTCATGGAACTCTATCCATAGGAGACACCTCTCCTCTTTGATTTGATCACCTCCAAAGCTGGTACAAAAATTTGCTTAATTTTTCTCTAAGCCTAATCACAAGGCTTGCTCAAATTTTATCCAAGCCTACTCATAAGGCTTGCTCAAACCTGCTTAATTTGCTTAAATTTTATCCAACAATGATATGTACTATCAAATGCCCAATATGTTCTTCACATTCACATGTCTCACATTCATCAAATTAGATCTCTACTTGCAAATTTCTTTCAAATCTAATCAAGCTAGTATATAACTTTGCTTCACAAAGTTTATGTTCCTAAATTTCTCTCAAAGATCAAACAATAATGCACACACTTGCTTCACAAAAATAGATTTCTAACACTTGCACATTCACATTCAATGTCACTCAAATCAATGCCCAAATGCTTCACAAATTCATTCAACAATGTTGCACAATTTGTTCTCAAACCCTAGCACATGTGTTTCCAATTTCATTCAACAATGAAGCACAATTTTGTTCTCAAACCCTAGCACATGTGTTTCCAATTTCATTCAACAATGAAGCATAATTTTTTTCTCAAACCCTAGCTCAAATATTTCCAACAATGCACACTAATCAAACCTTTTATCTCCACCTTAAAAATATTTCCTCAAAGTACAACCACCTAGAGAAGGAGTTATATCACCATACCTCAAAATTGCTTTGATGAAGATGTGCCCACAAAAACCTATCTAAAAAACAACTTATCTTTCTTGTGCCACTTAAAGGGTTAGATAGCAAAACACTTTTCAAGTCATCCACATGAAAAACCTTCTCAAAATATGTGCATAGTAAAGCTGAAAATAATACTCTATTATTTCCTTTTGTCTTCACAAAAATACAACTTGTAGAACCCTTAAACCTTTTTCTTATGATGTGCACGAATTACAAAATACAATGATCACAAGTACACCCTTTTCTCTCCTTTCTAATAATGCAATATTTCAATCCTCATACAATACCCAAAACATCTTAATGTTAATTTATTTCATGCAAGCATTACATAAATAAAACAATTTTATTACACCTTATGACTCCCTTCTAAACTTTCAATAATTCTAAAATATTTGCACAACCCTTATACCTCCTGTACACACATTTCTCAACAACACTTTACTCTAACAAGGCTTTCAGAAAGACTTGCTACCCAAACACCTTTACACCTTACAAAAATTAAATAAATCAAACCTTATGCCTCCTAAATTTTTGCGCTCAACAAAAATCAAATACCTCTTATGCTACCGCAACTCGAACTCTATCAACGTGCAAGACAACGCTCTCCAAAGTGCTCAATGATCGGTTGTGCTATCACGGCTTGGTGACACAAAAGGTGGCCCACGTAATTTATTTCAACTCTACCTCAAAAATAGTGAAAACTCTTCTACCCAAAAACCATCATCGAGGGGACTCGACCCCAAGACCTCTCTCTGCCCAGTGCTCTAACACACGACCAATGACCAGCTACGCTGCGCTAAGCAGGCGTGACGTCAACCAATGCTCCCACGGATATATTTCAAACACTGTGCCTTAAAATATTTGTTGCCTCTATCGTTCGCTAGCTCTCTCGATGAATGGGAATCAATGCACAATTCGAGTGATCATTTCCTAAGGTAAAACCTTGGGTATAAATATATGTGCCCTCCTTTGCCTTGGACTACGTTGATGCTAGAAACAATTCAAATTTATTTCCTCTACGTGCATTTTTGGTGCCATCCTCCTTTTTGAAACTTTGCATTATAATATTTAAAAATATTATAAAACCTTGGTCCATTTGTATTTTAAAACTTTTCTCCTCTTGTCCTGTAAACCTTGGTCTATTGCTTTTAAATATTTTCTCCTCTTGTCCTTTAAACCTTGGTCCATTGTATTTAAATATTTTCTCCTTTTGTCCTTTAAACCTTGGTCCATTGTCCTTTTTAAATCCTCTTTATAATATTTAAATATTATACTCCTTAACATATTTGCCTTCCTTTCTTTTTTCCAACCTTGTAACTTCATCCCTTTTGAAGAATATTCTATTTGCCTTGCTTTCTTTTTGCCAACCTTGTAACATGCTCTTTTTATCATCAAACCTTGGACATAAAATATTTCTGCCTTATGCATCCTTTGACATCAATGACAACACAATACTTTAATATTTCCAACAATCTCCCCCTTTGTCATTGATGGCAACCCTTTCATAAAATAATTCTTTTACTACCATTGGATTCCAAATCTGCTCCCCTGAGAAGTTGCTCCCCCTTACTGATTTCTCTCCCCCTTACTAAAACTCTCTCCCTTTGACATCAATGGCAAAGGGCTCCTTTGGGGCTAAAAATAAGACTCTTAGCTCAGCCCCCTCACCACCTCCTCTCCTTGAGGTGATCAATTTTGGGGTGGGAGTAAGACTACTCCCAACTTACAATGCTCTTCTCCTTTCTCAACTTTCTTCCACATTTTTGTAGTCATACCTTTTTGAACCTTTTGAGCTTCTCTATCCTTGCTTGTCCTTGGAAGTTCCTGAAACACTGTTCTACACCACTTTGCTCTATGCCCAAAATTATTGTAATTGAAACACCTGATGTTGTAGTTCTTGAAATATGCAAATGAATTGAAGTTCCTTTTGGTGAAGCCATAATCATTCCTACCATGAACCCTGCAATGTATAGCTTTGTGACCAAAATGATTACATGAGAAACAATGCCCTTGGAAGAAATATTCATCTTGCCTTGAAAAATATGGTCTCTTGGTCCTTTCTTTGCCTTCTCTGTGATGATCCATGTTTCTTGTTTGTGCATTATTTTCTTCCTCAATGATGCTTCCACTCCTCAACTTATCAACATAGGTCTTAGGTTCTTCTTCAATCTCTTCCTCTAAAACTTCCTTTTCTTTTGAGCTTGACTCCTCTTTTTGTACCTCTTGACCTTCTTCATAGCCTAGTCCTATTTTGATAAATGAAGATCTTTGTGCTTTGATAATGTTATCCAAAGCTTTTGAACTTTTCCCAAACCTGTGCAGCTTATCCTTAGAATATTTCACTTCCATCCTTAGAGAAACCACTTCATGTTCTAATCTTTCACATTCTAACTCTTTTACCTCTAACTTTTCAACCATAACTTCTTCAAATCTCCTTGCCTTAACTTTTAAGTTTTTGAGATCTTGTAGAAGCTTTTCCTTTATTTCCTCATCTTCTTGAACTTGAGCCTTCAGTCTTGAGTTCTTCTTTCTAACTCTTTTCAACTCTCTAAGAGCAACAATAAGTTCCTCTTCTAGGTCAACTATGGCTTCTTCTTCTTTTTCTGAACCTTCCTCTAGGTCTTCAATTATAGGAGCATCTTCTTTTTCTTCTACTTGGTCAGAACATCTTCTACTTGATCTTCAATAGGAGTGTCCTCTTCCTCTTCTATTGCCAAAAATAGAATCTCTTCTTTTTCACTATCTGAGAAACTTTCATCACTGTCACTTGAAGCACTACTTGCTTCTTCAACATAGAAACTCTTCTTGTGCCTTTGAAAAATCTTCTTTTCATGCTTGCCTTGACCATACCTATTTTTCTTTTCATACCTGAATTTTATTTCTTCCTTTTTCTTATAATCCTATTTCTCTTCACTGCTACTACTTCCAGCTTGTGGACAATTAGATGCATAGTGACCAAAGTTACCACAATTAAAACATTTCACAGTCTTCATATCTTTGTGTTTTCTTGAGCCCTTCTTATTTCTTCTCACATAGTTAGCTTCTTCATCACTGCTTGACTCATCACTTGATTCTGGTTTCTTATCTTTTGTCTTCTTTGAAACTTTGAATGTTGCCTCTCTCTTGGAATTTTGATCTTTTTCTGTCCTCATCTCATAAGCTATGAGAATTCCATGTAACTCATCCATTGTCAACTTATCGAGATCCTTCATCTCTTCTATTGCTGAAACCTTTGCATCATACCTCATAGGGAGTGATCTTAATACTTTCTGAGCAACACTAGAGTCCTCAATTTCTAATCCAAGTCCACGCATGGTATTAACAACTTCATCAACATGGAGTAAGTATTTAGCAATATCTTCCTCATCTTTCATCTTCAACTCTTCAAACCTCCTCCTATGAGTTTGAAGTTTTGCCAACTTAACCTTGCTATCTCCTTCATATGTTTGCTTCAATTTGTCCCATATTTATTTTGTTGATTTGCATTGCATAACTTTCACAAACTCTGATTCACGTAATCCACTTAAGATTCCATTCATAGCCTTGGCATTATTTACATATAGTTGCTTGCCATCCTTATCTATGGGAGGAGTAGTTGTAGGTTTGAACCCATCCTCAATAGATTGCCATATTTCATATCCTTGTGCCATCAAATAAGTCTTCATCCTCATACTCTAGAAAGCATAATTATTCCCATCAAACATTGGAGCCTTATTTGTTGAAGATCCATTCTGAGAAGCCATATGTGTTCCTGTAAGATCTTCCTTCAAGTTGTTAGAATTTTTCGAAGGAACCCGCTCTGATACCAATTGAAGAACACAAGCTTATACTGAGAGGGGGTGAACAGTATAAGATAAAATTTTACTTTTCTTTCCAAAATAATATTATCCAATGTTATCAATTGCAATATCTTTCCAAAGTAGTGTTAACCAATATCATCAATAGTAGTAGCAAAGCAATGCACATATCATCACACACAAGAGAGACACAAATTTAACATGGTTCACCCAATGTGGGTTACATCCATGAAGAAAATATTTCTTATAAATTTTCTCAACAAATCTCTTGGGAACCAAATCCCTATTACAATATTTATGGACCTCTATCCAAAGGAGACACCAATCCCCTATGCTCAAGTTTATGGATCTCTATCCATAGGAGAACTCTATCCTCTCAACTCTAGTTCATGAACCTCTATCCATAGGAGAACTCTATCCCCTCAACTCTAGTTCATGCCTACCTATCCACAGGAGAACCTCTATCCCTCAACTCAGTTCGTGGACCTCTATCCATAGGAGAACTCTCTCCTCAAATCTAGTTCGTGGAACTCTATCCACAAGAGACACCTCTCCTCTCTTTAGGTTCATGGACCTCTATCCATAGGAGACACCTCTCCTTTTTGCTCTAGTTCATGGATATCTATCCATAGAGACACAAATCCTCTCTATATTTCTTCCCTCTCCTCTCACTTATCTTCCAACTAATTTACTCAATCTATTCCACCTTCAAAACTTGCTCAAATCTACTCCAAGCCTACTCACAAGGCTTGCTCAAACTCAACTCTATCCAAATTTACACCAAGCCTACTCACAAGGCTTGCTCAAATTTGCTCTCAACTCTTGCTCAAATATGCATCAAGCCTTCTCACAAGGCTTGCTCAATTTTCTCTCAACTTGCTCATATCTCTCAAGTCTTCTCACAAAACTTGCACAAATCTACCTCAAACCTCTCTCCTCAATCTTCTCAACTGCTCAACTCCAAATCTCAAAACATACTCACAACTTGCTTAAATCTCTCTCCCTTATCCACTACACAAAGCTTGCTTAAATATACTTCAAAACATACTCAAATCTTCTCAACCTACATAAGGCTTGCTCAAATCTGCTCATAACACATACTCAAATCTGCTCATAACACATACTCAAATCTGCTCATAACACATACTCAGATATTTCATAACACATACTCAGATCTACTCAAAAACTGCTCAAACATTCCCAATTCTTGCATACAAACAATTTCATATATCTTTCCCAAAAGTGCTTTCCTTGACTAAAGTAGTTTAGACATATTCTACCCAGAATTTGTTTAACCTCTTGAACATATAGAGAATGATATGTACTATCAAATACCCAATATGTTCTTCATATTCACATGTCTCACATTAAATGGTAGCTCTAGTCTAGCACTTTGATACTCCTTCTTATGTATTTCTCCAAATCAAAACTAATGCACACACTTGCTTCACAAATATTATTTCTAACACTTGCACATTCACTTTCAATGTCACTCAAATCAATGCACAATTTGTTCTCAAACCCTAGCACATGTGTTTCCAATTTCATTCAACAATGAAGCACAATTTTGTTCTCAAACCCTAGCACATGTGTTTCCAATTTCATTTAACAATGAAGCACAATTTTGTTCTCAAACCCTAGCTCAAATATTTCCAACAATGCACACTAATCAAACCTTTTATCTCCACCTTAAAAATATTTTCTCAAAGTACAACCACCTAGAGAAGGAGTTATATCACCATACCTCAAAATTGCTTTGATGAAGATGTGCCCACAAAAACTTGTCTCAAAAACAACTTATCTTTCTTGTGCCACTTCAAGGGTTAGATAGCAAAACACTTTTCAAGTCATCCACATGAAAAACCTTCTCAAAAGATGTGCATAGTAAAGCTGAAAATAATACTCTATTATTTCCTTTTGTCTTCACAAAAATACAACTTGTAGAACCCTTAAACCTTTTTCTTATGATGTGCATGAATTACAAAATACAATGATCACAAGTACACCCTTTTCTCTCCTTTCTAATAATGCAATATTTCAATCCTCATACAATACCCAAAACATCTTAATGTTAATTTATTTCATGCAAGCATTACATAAATAAAACAATTTTATTACACCTTATGACTCCCTTCTAAACTTTCAACAATTCTAAAATATTTGCACAACCCTTATACCTCCTATACACACATTTCTCAACAACACTTTACTCTAACAAGGCTTTCAGAAAGACTTGCTACCCAAACACCTTTACACCTTACAAAAATTAAATAAATCAAACCTTATGCCTCCTAAATTTTTACGCTCAACAAAAATCAAATACCTCTTATGCTGCCACAACTCGAACTCTATCAACGCGCAAGACAACGCTCTCCAAAGCGCTCAATGACCGATTGTGCTATCACGACTTGGTGACACAAAAGGTGGCCCACATAATTTATTTCAACTCTACCTCGAAAATAGCAAAAACTCTTCTACCCAAAAACCATCATCGAGGGGACTCGACCCCAAGACCTCTCTCTGCCCAGTGCTCTAACACACGACCAGTGACCAACTGCATTGCACTAGCAAGCGTGACATCAACCAATGCTCCCATGGATATATTTCAAACACTACACCTTAAAATATTTGTTGCCTCTACCGTTCGCTAGCTCTCTCGATGAATGGGAATCGATGCGCAATTCGAGTGATCATTTCCTAAGGTAAAACCTTGGGTATAAATATATGTGCCCTCCTTTGCCTTGGACTACATCGACGCTAGAAACAATTCAAATTTATTTCCTCTACGTGCATTTTTGGCGCCATCCTCCTTTTTGAAACTTTGCATTATAATATTTAAAAATATTATAAAACCTTGGTCCATTTGTATTTTAAAACTTTTCTCCTCTTGTCCTATAAACCTTGGTCTATTGATTTTAAATATTTTCTCCTCTTGTCCTTTAAACCTTGGTCCATTGTATTTAAATATTTTCTCCTTTTGTCCTTTAAACCTTGGTCCATTGTCCTTTTTAAATCCTCTTTATAATATTTAAATATTATACTCCTTAACATATTTGCCTTCCTTTATTTTTGCCAACCTTGTAACTTCATCCCTTTTGAAGAATATTCTATTTGCCTTGCTTTCTTTTTGCCAACCTTGTAACATGCTCTTTTTATCATCAAACCTTGGACATAAAATATTTCTGCCTTATGCATCCTTTGACATCAATGACAACACAATACTTTAATATTTCCAACATAAATGGGGTATAAATACTAAAAATAGTGGAGGGAATTCCACTAAATTTGGGAAAGAGCAACTCAAATAAAAGGAAACACGACACGGATAATGATAGCATGTTTGTTCCTGTAGTAGGATGGACGAAGAAATCTATATTCTTCAATATACCATATTAGGAGATACAAGATGCAAATTTATTTTTGTATTTGTTGTTATATCTCTCAATGTCGAGTAATTTTAGTTTGATATTTCTATCTGTGAACAACATATTCTAGTTCATCACAACTTGGATGTGATGCATGTGGATAAAAATATCTATGAAATCCTATTCAAAAAATTTCTAGGTATTTATTAAAATTCAAAGGATGGCAAAAACTTCCATAAGGATTTAAAAAATATAGGTATTAGGAACACATTATGGCTAGTAATGGATGAAATAAGACATATCTTCCACCAACATCCTACAATCTATTAAAGTTTGAGAAAGAAAGGGTCTATCATACACTATACAATATGAAAGTATTAGATGGATATAGTTTAAATATTAGAAAATGTGTCTCTATGAAATAAATTAAGATCCAAGGATTGAAATCACATGACTGCCATATTGTCATGCAACAACTTCTTTTGGTAGTACTACAACATTTTCTTGATAAGCCAATGTGACAAACCATTTGTCGATTGTGCATGTTTTATAGGGATATATGTGGTAAAGTGGTATATCGCATAAAAATAGATAAATTATTTATAGAGGTCATGGAGACGTTATGTTTGCTCAAAAAGTGCTTCCCCCCTTCATTTTTTGATATCATGGTCCACCTAACTATTCATTTGGTGTAGGAGGTATGTCTATGTGGCCATGTATAATATTGATGGATGTACCCTTTCAAGAGGTTTGTATGTGTTTATCAATTTCATAAACCACCATTTTTCTAATTTGTGTATAGTGTCTCATCTAATCAAAAAATTTTGTTTCCTTTCTTAGAATTATGAAGATTTTAAAGGGCTATGTAAAGAAATGAGCTAGAACCGAAGGCTGTATTACTAAACGTTATCTTATCGAGAAATATGTTTCATTCTGTACAAAATACATGAGAGGTACAAAAGCAATTGATGATCACCTTGGTCACAACGAGGTATGGAGTGACGAAGATGAAGAAATTATAATTTATGGGAGGCCTTTGTCTAGTGGCAAAGACTTTGATTTGGATGAAAATTCTCATAAGAAAATCCATCAATACATTCTCTTTAACATGGATGAAGTTCAACCTTGGGTAGAGTAAGTAGATATTTATTTGTTGTTGTTATATATGGTCGAATACTAATTAGATTCAACTAATCTTGACAAAATTTGGGCCAAATTAGGAAGCACCTAAAGAGTATCAAGGAATCCAACCCCTCTGCCATGAGAGATGAAGGGGTGTTGCAAAAATTCCATAATAGAACATTCATCACTTGGCTACAAGATCAGGTTATTGTTTGCTCTCTTAAATATGATCTTTGACATTTATATTGATCATCATTGTTGAATATCATGTAATGTTTTGCAACCATCTTTAAACTATTCTTCTTTATTTTTAGTTTCATAAATATGGAATGTAACATAATGACAATGAATCTAAAATAATAAAATGTTCGGCAAATGGTTTGAGTAAACTTACAACTAAAAATTCGGGCTATTTTATCAATGGTTATAGATTTCATATCAAAGATAAAGAGAAACATAGAACAACTCAAAACAACGGTGTGGTACCAATGCTATTACTTTATGTAGAGCAAGTGCAAAAGACATAAACCCGATGCTTCAAACAGTCACATATTATGGTGTTATTAGGGAAATAATCTTGTTGGATTACTATTGGTTTTGATACCCCCTATTCAAATGTGATTGGGTGAATGTTCTTGATATGAGGAATGGATTTAGAAAGGATGAAATGGGCTTCACGTTGGTCAACATGAGCAGATTACTTGGTCGAGATAGACTAAAAGACAATGCATTTATCCTAGTATTGTAATCCAGACAAGTCTTTTAGGTAAAATATCCTCTTGATATCAGCTGGTATGTGGTTATCACATCACCTCCAAGAGAGATCAAAGACACTAAAGCATACAAGACAGAATATGTCAGTGTCTCTAGAGCAACATATTTTATTGAACTTGAAACTGCATAAGATGAAAATGCAAATGATAACAACATTCGATACATTCGTGAAGAATGTGAGGGTACATGGTTGGAAGCCTAATAACTATACTTCAAAAGTAGTTTATAATTAGTGGAAATAATTAACGAGTGTTGTTAGATATTTTTGTTCTATTTTAGAAAACACTAGTAGATAATTAATGGGTACCCAAGCTAGGAGTGAGGCGAGTAGGTATCTTGAGCATAAGGTTGTCCAGTCAGATACAAGAAGGTAATTTGGTAATAAAAAAATAGAATTCAAGTGTTGTTAGGGTATAGTATTAAGAGTATAATCAATCATGCATGTTGTAATGTGTTGAAATGAAGGTTTATTGTGTTGAGTGAGTGTTAGTTATGAAATTGATGTTTCATGTTTAACTCTTAGTCCTAGTCCTTAGTAGCAATACTTGATTTACATATATGGATATTTATGTATTTGATGGTTGAAAGTCTCAGGATACCATCTCACCTCATCTTTGATAGTTGGGACAGGTAGGGATGTTTAGAAATCCACCCGTTATATGGAGGGCTCAAGTTGTCCATTCACCTATATTTGTACTTCTAAATTTAATTTTGAATGATTGTTTGCACTTCTAAAAAATGTTATTATGATTCATTATTTGTCTATGATTTCATATTTTCATGTGGATTTGCCATCCTATTTTTGGGAGATTGAGGTGAGTGTGTAGTCTGATCCAAGACCCTAGCATACCTTTGCTATCAACAATACTGATAAACATGTTACTGATAAAATTGAATCAACATTTTAAGGACATTGCTCTTCTTTGTAGTTAAAGACACTGGAATATTTTAGGGAAGACTTATCAGTCCATATTATATTTAGAGTAAAATTATATTTTTTAATTTTTAATGGTAATGTTGACTCTTTGAAATTCAATGCAAAACAAGAGGTTCATATAGCTCTTCTTGCCTTTTTGTGGAGGTCATCTCTCAAATGTTGCACCCCCATACAACCTCCTTTGTTTATTAGAGTAATATAGGATTCATGCCTTTGTTATATTAAATAATAAAAAAAAAGTCATTGACAATCTTTGTTTACTTCAATCATATGGCATTAATATTAAAGGTCTTCTTAATGGAAAAAAATATCTTAAATCTTAATTCACAAGGATATATTTGTTATCATCAAAAAATACTAATGTTTAAGGAAATGCTCCTCTTTACAACAATATAGCTAAAATGAGCAAGTGAAGCAAGAAACTATATAGGTTCTAGTAGTAGCAATGTCACTGATATGTGGGAGAAAACACTCAAGCAGCTCTGATTGGTCACAAGTACCACTAATTGCCTTTTTATATAGTCTAATATAGACTGTAGTATGTGTTCTCTATGCAAATGGAGGTTGGTGTGACAATGGTCATAGTTTTAGGCTTTTAGCCTCTTTTCAACTTACTAGAATAGGATCCAACTAGTTTAATCTATTATTGATTTCTATTTATTAGCATATTTGAAATTCTTTTAACAACCTAGTATCAAAGTCTTTGTAAAACAAATCAAGGTTTTTGTCCAATGTCCATAGGTAGATATGACTTGGAAGTGTTTTGAATTTCTAGTTAACTGAAGAAACAAACCTACGTAACATATCCAAAAACATTTGAATTAAAAAATGCTAATAAGCACCTACCATTGACAATGACTAAATTTATATCCATATTTTTTCTAAGGTTAGCAATACTTTTTAAAATGACATTAACCATTATAAAGAGTATATCTAGCTCGAATTCTTCCTATGCGGCATGTCTATTGCTTGAGGAATATGAAAGAGAACAAGATTTGAATATTAATTTTGAATGCATCTAGAATGTATATGGATGGCAATCGTCATAAGAGAAGAATGTCTTACATACCCTGAAAGAAAAAATATTGTTTTAAATATAGAAGTGTTGGTCAAATATCTGCCTAAAATACAAAACATGCATTTGTGCACCCTAGACATGGCCAACATTGAAAGGTCGAAGGAGATAAATGTCCTCCGTGCCAATATCTAGAGAGGGTTGGCTCCCTTACTAATCCTACACCGGTTTAAGACTAGAGTTGTAGGAAAGAAATGGGAAATATAGCCACAAGCCAAAATATGTAGGATTGGGGATAGACTAGCAGTAGGAATTCCACCCAAGTTTCATAACATCATATAATAGAAAGGAGGCAAGAGAATCCACTTACAGTTCCTTGGAGATAACTTCCAGAATCGCATTCCAGTACTCACACTTACACCAACAATGCCCAAATCTAGGTGCAAAATTTGAACTTAACAGTAGATAGCAAACATGAATATAAAATAGAAATGCTTGAATAGAAAGAAATCACACATAGATACTACTTGCAAAATCAGAAGCCACAACTTCTTCTATTTACATAGAAAACTTGAATAGTTTTTCTGCAGAGTGTCTATCCTCCTTCTTTTTACATTGAAAATGTCTAGTATTTATAGAGGTTTTTGCCTCTATTTATTTAATACACAAAAGACAAAATACTTACAGATCAGAAACCTTAGTGAGGAAATTCCTCCTTGGAAATCTTGAAAATCCACCTTTTGAGACAACGATCCAGCTTTTAAGGGAAAATCCCCAGGAAATCAACATATTTGGGCATCGATGCACGAAAAACTATAGATATGGTCGATGACTTGGTGCATCCATTGCGCCTTGGAAATTTTCCCTTGTTTAGAATGTTTTGGAACTCATGAAAATCACCTTGTGATTTTAATGTTGCAACTCCTTTAGCTCGAAATCAACAATTTTAGTCACTTTTCGCCCCAATAATTAAATTCCCATCACTCGTCCAACCTGGGCGCCTTTGAAAAGTCTCCATTGATGTTTAAAATTGAATTCACCCAGAATAAAGCGATGAGCAAAAGTGACCCCTTTAACTTACATCATTTTTTTCTTAGTCGTGTCTCCTATTGGAGAGGGCACATTCAAAGCATCAACATTCATAACTTTATTTATTCTACAGCTCTGAATCATGTCTTACATTATTGCTCATAATTCTTACATCATTGCACTTCATGCACAACCCTCGACCTTATTCAATTTTGAATTCTTTTCATTGCATTACCTTCTTGTCTTGGTAAGTAGTCAACTTAGGGATAAACTGGGTGAAAATAGCTTGTTATACTCCTTCAATTTTACACTTGATGCTTTGAATCATCCTTGTGTCATTTCACCTCTAAAAGAGGCAACTGAAAGCCTTACCTTTCCTCCTAGGGTGAAAGTGCCTTACATAAGATGTATTTTCTCCTTAAAATATACATTCACCCCCAAAAAGGGCGAAAGGCATTATCGCCCTTCACCTTGGGCGAACATAGTTTTGACTTTTCAATGCCCAATATTTTAATATTCACCCACAGCAAAAATAAAACCTTTGACATGCTTGTCGGGCCATTCTTCCTATAGCTTCATCCCAGGGAGGGGCGAATGGGACTTTCGCCCCACACCTGGGGTGAAATGCTTCCACCTTTACTCTTCTCAACGCACACTGAAGTGGGGTCCACACCTTACGTCTTATATATATATGTTCACCTGAAGGAAGGGAAAAAGTATTTTTACCCTTCTCTTGGGGAAAATGTAGAGTTGAATTTTTAATGCCATTCTGGTGCCTTGCTATTTTCCTTGTGTTCGCCCAAAATCATATTTTATCGAGCTTTCACCCCAGGTAGGGGTAAAATGGAGTTTCATCCTTCACCTGAGGTGAAAGTACTCTTGACTAGTCAATGCACTTATCTTTGAGGATGTTCGCCCCAAAGTGGGGTGAATGATGCTTTCGCCCCAAATTTGGGGTGAATGCACTTCTTTATATTGCCATTGCACTTCAACCTCGGGCCCACCTGGAACTTAGTCATTTGAATGTATCTTCACCCCAATGAGGGGTGAAAGGTACTTTCACCCCTCATATGGGGTGAAAGTGTTTTTGCCAAACACATTGTCTTCTTCTTTGAAAATTTATGTTCGCCCTCAAATGGAGGCAAATGAGTCCATCGCTACGCTTTCGGGGTGAACGCATCTTCGCTCTTCCCTTTGCATAAATATAGACCTCTTCACTCTGGGGAAGGGCAACAATGCTACTATGACCTTTTACCTTGAAATTTTTAAGCACTTTTTCCTTGACGACTTCATATGATATTCATTTGTTATACCATTCTCTATAAACAATTTGCCTTGTAGCACTCATTATTCCCAAGCACGAAATTCATGAAATTTAGAAGGAAAATTAACACACAAAAATATTGTAACACATTATATTGGCCAAAATACTGCAATATAGTATTAATATATTTGTCGCTTTTACAATAAAAAATTATTCAACAAAATTCCATCAAAAATTTTAATGTGGTATAATGTCAAAATTGCCAATATTTTTGGTGGCTCACGGGGTATCCAACTTGCATGGATGCAAGTGATCCCAAGCCTTTATCCATTGGGCTCCTTCAGTGGTACTTCTTATCGACTGCCTTGGCTGGCACTTTTGATTTTGACGTCTTTTTCATGCCTATTCAACTTTTGCCTTCTCAGTCACCTCTTGCTTGGCTGCTATCCTTGCTGCTACTACTTGTTTTGTTGAGGCCTACTCTTCTTGCTCCTTCAAACTTTCATAGGTGATTTCATAAATTGTAACTGCCTCAGCCCAAGCATGTGTGGTGAACAAGCAAGGAATACTAAGTGATTCATAAATATACCATAGATTCTCGGTATCCTCCAGGCTAAGGCACTTAGCTCATTGGGCCAACTCAAACAAGGATAACTCCATGCGGGTGAACTTCTTCATAAGTGGCAGCACTTGTTCCTCTATGATTGGCTCCTCCCACTTATCAATCTCTGAAGTGTCCTCCACAAAATTCTTCCAGGCCACTTCCAACTATTCCTTGGGTAGAGGCTCACCCCATTCATCGATAAAATCTGGGAATCCCATATCAGTGAGAGCATCAAAATGGATCATTGAAACAGTATGCTCCCGCTCCATGGTGTTGAGGAGCTTTCTACCTTCTCTCACCAGATCCAACCTCTGGAAGTAGCTATGCAGCATGACCTTGGTGGTAGACTAGGCTTGATCCATATCACTCATGGGGTGAATGCACATATTGGACTGAGCTAGGGCTTGGATTTTTACAGCCATCTCTAGATGAGGCTCCAACATCTCCTCAATACTATCTATTACTTGCTGGCTCAACTGAATCTGAATTCGAGCCTCATAGAGATACTGCAGAACCTGAACTACTTTCACCGCTAACTTCTCACAACTTTGATCCAATCGAAGGTGAGCCTCCTTAACTATTTTTTGAGAGAAGCCTACATCTTGTGTGGCCTTCTCTGCCAGTTGATTTTGTATGGACTCAAGCTGTACCTTCAATGACTGCACCTGCTACTCTGTTGCATCTTTCGCCTTTTGATGGGCCCCTGCTTGTTGATGCCATTGTTCAACCTCTACCACCATCTTCTCCTGTTGTGCTCTACTTGCTACCAAGGCATCCTCAAGCTCGACAATTTTTGTCTCAACGTCATAAAATATCTGCTTATAATACTCATCGTGCAAATAAACTAAGCTCATATCAACCTAGATATTCCCTATTTTCTCAGTAGGATCAATCTTCGTCAGGTCCTCCATCATGATCTCATAAGCGTAATCGCTCAATGTCATCTCTCCTCGTGGCTTTTGGACTAGGGGAATTATCTTAGTAGTGTGAGCCTCCATAGCAACTAGATCGAAGGTGACTTTCTTAAGCGGCCTAGCTGGAGCAAGTGCCTCTTTTCTCCTATGACTCTTCAACCACTATGATGAACTGAGATGAGCATGATTAATATTTTCTACATCGGGCTGCTTGGGCATCACCTCGACTTTTGGGTAGCACCTGCATCTCCAAAAATGGCATGAAAGGGACCAAAATCTATGCATGGTCTGGATCAAAGGAAGAAGAGGAGACAAATATAAGAGGGGGGACCAAAATGGTAGAGTGGATGGAAGAACCTAGTTCAACTACAGTTATGCTCACTCTTGGAGGAGCTTGCGTACTTACAATGGTAGTGGAAGTAGTGGTAGAAATGGAAGGGGAAGGGTACAAAAATGGATTCAGACCTGATGCAAACGAACTAAAAGAAAGGGAGGCCAAAGAGAGGGGAAGAGAAGAAGGAGCAGTAGTGACTTGCGGATGGGAGGAAGGGAGCGAAATGGACATGGAAGGTATACCAAATGGAGGAGCGAAAGAAGTAGGGACTAATGGAAATGAACTGACAACCACTACTTGCTCTTGAGTAGAAGAGGGAAGGGAAGATGTACCTTCGAGCATGGGTGTTGTGTGTCCTGGTGATGGAGGTGACTATGTAATAGGTTCTTCTTGTTCATGTTCTGCTTCTACCTCTAGGTTTATGATCTCCACTTGTTGGTCCAATGGTTACTCATGAACTAATAGAAACACTTGGGTAATGCTAACTAGAGCAACCAACACCAGTAGAGGTGGATTAACAGTTGCTATAGTAACTGCAATTATGGAAACTACAATAGTAAACGAAGAAATAGTACCAGTTATTAGCCTCTTTGCAGCCTTCAAAAATGGAAGAACTTATCCAATAAAGGTGCCTCTTCTATATTCTACTTCACCCACTATAACCACCTTTTAAAGACATACTACTGCTCTTCTTCCTCATGTATTGCTTCCTAAACTTTTGGGCGCTCTTGTTCAACCACGCTCTTCATTGTCAGACTTTTGAAAACTTTGAGACATGATCTTGGTGAAAGCGATGGGTTGATAGATATTAAAAAATTCATCATACACCTTCGAAAATGCCTCATCCATCTTCAACCCATAAGGAGACGTAATTTTTCCTCTGTGGACCCGCATAATCCACCAATTCATAATCTTCTCTTCGGTCCACGTGGGCAATTGTTCTTTCATCTAGCCAAATAGTCCTGGTGGAGGAATTTGATCTCTGTGCACTATGGGGTTATACTCGACCTCCTGCTCATAGAAGTCATGCCACGGAGGAAGCGACATCATATCTTCAACATGCCACTCTAAATCACACCCATCAAAATTGTTACGATTTTCCTGGATATCAGGCCGTGGACAACAATGAAAAGTCTTGGCCTTGATTATTTCCAAAAATTTACCCAATGGGTCATATCTCCATCATTGCGGCAATTCTATCAGACCCAGGTCTTGGAGAGCCTCTATGAGCAACCTATTATGACCGACCTGGTTCACCTCTATGCTGTTGAACTTGAATGACATCGTGCACGTTGTTCTTTTATCATGCCCTACTCCATACACATCATTAGTATAATTCATCTCGCACACCACCTCCATGGTGAAAACATGCTTGGTGGTAAAATATGGAAGTAGGAATGGCTTACCCGTGAAGCCATAAATTCTCACAACCACACCTTGAGTCAACAAAAAGATGTCACCCTTCTCAACTGTGACAACCACCTCCTTCATTGCTCGTGGCACTCTTTCACTTTTGCCACAAATCAACTCAATTACGGGCCCCAAAAATAAGTAGTTAAAACTATAGAATGACTCCCTCCTTGACAGAGCGGGAGTCCACATATAAACAGGCAAGAGCTCATCCTTTTCATCAACTTGTTTTACTACTATAAACAAAAAATGTTGGTGTAAATGAAAGAAGAAATACCAGACAAGGAAGGAGGTATGCTTGAATGAAGTCTCCTCTCCGGTATTCAACTTCTCCAACTGAATATGCATTTTTTGATATATGAAATCAGCCCAATCAAAATAAATAGGGTTTATTCCCTTTCTCATGGCCATTGGAGCATAAAACTCCACTTGAGATATACATTACGCTAGCATCGCCTGCCACTTGTGAACCGTAGAATCTACCAAAAGGCCAGCAACCCATGCCAACATCAAAAATAAATCTAGGCTTTTGAATTTAGATAATGATTTTGGCAGATTTGGTAGCTACCCTAGCTATGGCTCCTTAATCAATTGTGTCTCCATGAACTGGTGCATTGTCATAGTAGACACATATCTTTCTTCCTGCTCATTAATATGCAACTTCTTGAAAGTTAAGTTAGAGGGGGGTTTTAACCCACAGGAAAATGCTTCCCTCACTTCAATGGAAGAGATAGAGAAAAGCACCTCCCCATTCGCTTTTCGAACCGCCCTGGTAGCTAGGTTATAAAACCTAGAAATCAATTTCACCAACTCCGAGCAAGGGTGTATGGGTGTACACAGATACCAAAATAACTATGCATAAAATGACATAGTCAGAGGGCTCTTCAGCATCAATCCTTGGTTTACTACGAATTCCACATCCTGCCAAAGCTTCACCATGCCCTTGTTGGTAATCATGCAGTCCTCGACCTCTACCATGGTGTTAGAGTACGGGTCTAAATCCACGTTTTCATTTCTGTGGGCTTTCTTGGATTTTATCCCTCCTTCTACCCTCTTCTTCGACTATTTTGGCTCTACGGTATCTTTCACCTCTTTGCTTTTCTTACCCATTATGTCAATTCTGGCAATCCTAAAGACGCTCTACAAATTTTGCAACCAAAAGCTCAAAAATGCACCGGTAGAAAATTTAAAATTTTAATCTTTGAGAAAATTTACTTGTGCTCTATTTATAGATGGAGCTCTCAACCACCGAAGTAAATGTAGCACTTTACTTTGGTGGATTCGGGAGGGCACGAACCTTATTTCACTCAGTTGGCACTATTCTCGATGCTTTAACGAAAACTGAATGTTATTCGCCAAAAAATTATTTTAGAAAAATATGCCCTTCTTACCACTTCATACCTTCGAACAATGTGCCCTAGCTACTAAGACTGCTTCAATAAAATAAAATCACCACCTGTAGACCAATGGGCACCCTTGCTTTTGTCAATGTGAGATTTCATTCCTCAGGAATGCCAAAACACCTCCCAACACAAATCCGAGTGCACTTTTTAAATTAAATGCTTCAAAAATACCTCTCAACTTCCATGAACAATTTCCAAAATCCACCATGTGTCGAAGGGTGAAATCGCTTTGAGGGTGTGCTCAAAAAAATTGATTAGTACTGAAAATTTGTCACACGCTCGAAAAACCAATGCAAGGGCAAAAATACTTCGGGAGGGGTGCTACGTCTCTTCTCCTTTTGCTCCAAAAATACCTTCCATCTATTTGATTGAATTCATGGCAAAATTCATCCTTTTAAAACAATTCCTTACCTTTCTTTTTTGCCCCATTTTTAGAAAAACGCCCTGTTAAAGTTTTTTCAACTAGAGCTTTTTTATTTTCTCTTTTTGTTTTATTTTCATACCATATATAAAAAATAAAATCAAATTTAGAAGCTTTTTTAATCTTTGCTTCTTTTTTTTCAAAGCTCCACTTCTAATGCACTCGTTTAAAACATCAGAGCATGCCTCCATACTCTTAGAATATTTTCGTATCACTTGGCTATCGTGAGGAGCAAATGAATGAGAGTTTTAAAATTTGAGGCGAAAGAGTTTCAAATTATTTCCTTTGACCAAAAAGCACAAAAGCCATCATTACCACCTTGATTTTTTTCCTTGATATGCTTTCACCCCGATCAAAAATTTTGACAAAATTTCTTGTATGCGTATTTACCCAAAAAGTTGAAGCACGCCCACCACATTTTAAAAATATTTATATATTTTTTCACCCCTATAAAAGATGAATGGGAGTTTCACCCCTCACATGGGGCAAAAGCGTTGTTGACCGTACTTACCCTTGAAATTGTATTTGGGACCCACGATCTACCTTGGGATGTATGTACCATTGCCTTGACAAGGAGGTGAGTGGGGGTTTTGCTCCTCACTTTTGATGCAATCCCTTTTGATTTTTTTATTGTGAGCCTTAGCATTTTTCATATAAATCTCCTCTTTTTAGAATGCATTCATCCCACTAGGAGACAAATGGGGATTTCATCCTTTCCTTGGGGTGAAAGCACTTTCAGTTTGTTGTACTCCACAATTCTTAAATTAAGCCCCATGATTTGCCTTTTGTGCTTTGATTTTTCAACTAAGGCACTTTACTTGTGCTTCCAAACATTTTTTCTTTGTGTCTTCGAATGCTTTTCCTAAAACATCTCTTTTTAACTTGAAGACTTGCAAAGTAAAGTGACCTTTTAACTTCAGAGCTTTTTGAACCTGTTAAAAATTTTTAGTGCAACAATTAATTTTTCTCGAAATCATAATATGTCCTCATGGAAATATTTAGGGTAAAATTGATTTTCTAAGAGAGTAGTTTTCAAAGAAAAATTCTCTTTAAGGAAATCCTGGTGTCTTTTGGTAGAGTCTGCCTCGTACTTTCCTTCTCTTTTTTAATTTTTATTTTTTATAAGGCAATAAAATACTTGTAAATGAAATTTGTACATATTTACACACTTGTACCTCTTGATTGCCTCATTGAAAATAGGCCTTTAGATGAATATCGTTAACCGAAATTGGTAGATCCCAACCATCCATATCTCGAAGATAATACACATTTGTTGAATTCACTGTAGAAACCTGAAATGGACCTTCCCAGATTACATCGAACTTGTGGTGCTTCCCTGGCTTGGCTTTGTTCTCGTTCCACTTGAGGACCAGATCTCCCACCTGAAACTTGCATTCCATTGTCTTTTTACCAAACCACTTTTGCATCATTTTTGCATGTTCTATGAAAGCTTTATATGCATTTTCTCTCTCCTCTTCCAACTATAGCAATTGAGCCAACCTTGCACTCATAGGATCAAACTCATCATCTTCATATTTGAATAACTACAATGTTTGGAGGACAGGTAGCTCGATATGAGTGGGTAAAACTACCTCTTTTCCATATACCAAGGAGTAAGGAGAGGCTTTGATAGACTTCTTAACTGATATACGGTCTGCCCATAAAGCCTGATTCAACAATAGATGCCAGCTTCTTTTATTGTTTCCTAGTATCCTTTTCAAGATCCAAAGCAAATTTTTGTTTGTGGATTCGGCCAGACCATTTCCTTGTGGGTAATAATTGGAAGAAGTCTTCAGATAAATCCCATATCTACTTGTAAATTTGATGATATTTACCCCAATAAATGGAGTCTCATTATCTATTACAATGGCATCTGGAACACCAAAACGGGTAATCAGTCCCTCAAGGAAAGAGATGATTGTAGCCTGATCTACTTTTTTGGTCAAAATGGCCTTTGCCCACCTGGTAAAATAATCAGTCGTTGTCAAGATATATTTATGCTCAATGGAGGAATGAGGATCAATAACTCCAATGAAATCCAAGCCCCACTACTGAAATGGTGCTTCCACCTGAATTGGGTGCAAAGGTAGAGATGCTTTCTTACTCCTACCAACATACTATTGATAATTATCACAACTTTGGCTCACCTTGTGTGCATCTGCGAAAATAGTAGGCCAAAAATACCCAGCTTGGATGATCTTCAAGTCCATAGGCCTTCCTGCATAATGCCCATCGGATAAGCCGAAGTGGAACTCCTCCAAGATTTTTTGCTTTTCATATTCCTTCACACATCTGAGGAGTACTCCATCTATGTTTTTATGGAATAGCCCACTTGACAACAGGACATACCTAAGTGCCTGCAATCTAAATCTTCAATGTTGTGAAGCATCAAGATGTGATGGACATTTCCCAGATGTAAATAATTTGACAAGGTCCTCTATCCAATCATGATCACCTATAGTTCGATTCACAAAGTTGCTTTCATTGATAACCTCATCCTGTACTAGAGTCAGTGATCCAGAAGCTACGCTTTTGGCCAATTCTTGATAGAGTTCTCGACCATGAACCAACTTAGTAGGCTGAATCTCCACATCATATTCCTAAATTTTTGAGATCCAACCTACTCTTTTATCACCCAATTCTCCTTGAAGAATGAAATTTTTGACATCTGGATGGATAACATAGATGATTGTCTTACTCTATGAAATGAAATGATGAAATTTCTTCAATGACTTCATGACAGCATACACCTATTTCTCGATGAAGTTGTACTTCTCCTGGTGTGGCACAATGACTTGACTTAGGAAAGCAATCGGTTTCTCATCCCCATCATCTTGATTTTGAGTGAGTACCATAGCATAACTCTCCTATTCTCCTACTACATAAAGGATGAAATATTTTGAATAATCCAGATTAATCAACACTGGCACTTGGGTGATTCTCTCCTTGATTTCTTGGAATGTCTATCTTCTTACTTCTATCCACTTGAAGTCTACATTTTTCTTCAGAAGTTCGGTCATTGGCTTCACTACTTGAGCAAAATCAGCAATGAATTTTTGAATGAAGTTGATCTGACCAAAGAATGATTGTAGGTCCTTCTTGTTAGTCGGTAGGGGTAATTTCAAAAGAGCTTCAGCTCTAGAAGGATCAATCGCCAGTCCTTCTTGTGAAATCACATGTCCCAAGAGTTTTCCCTCTTTGACAACAAAAATGGATTTCTTTAGGTTAATAGAAATTCCAAATTCCTGATATTTTTTGAACACTTGTCTCAGATGAGAGACATGCTCTTCCCTATGATGTGAGAAAATAATCATGTCATCAAGGTAAATTACAATAATCTAATTCAACAACTCACCGAAAGCGACGTCCATAGCTCTCTAAAAGGTGGCACCGATATTGGAAAGACCAAATGGCATCCTCTGATAGGTGAAAGTGCCCCATTTTGTAGTAAATGTTGTTTTGTGTTGGTCCTCATCCTTCACCTAGATCTGGTTGTAGCCCAAAAAAACCATCAAGTAATGAAAATCTTTGTGCTCCAATGACTACATGTAAAATCTGGTCAATCTATGGTAAAGGATAGTGATCTTTCAAGGATGCTTGGTTCAGATTCTGAAAGTCCACACATAGGTGAATATCTCCATTTTTCTTTCGAACAGGAACCAAGTTCACCACCCATGTTGAGTGTTTGATAGGATAAATTATTTTTGCCTCTAGCATTTTTAGCAACTCTACTTTCATAAGCACTTCAATTTTTGGGTTGACAGGCCATTGTTTCTACCGAAAAGGCTTCACCCCTTCCTGCAATTCAATGGTGTGTTGGATCACGTTCTTGTCATATCCTTTCAGATCATGGTAGCTCCAAGCAACGATGTCTAGAAATTCATAACACAATTTTTTAATATCTTCAAGCTCTTCCAACGTACAGTCTATTCCAACTTTGATAATCTTTTTGGGCTCTAACTGTATTTCCTTGTACTCCTTTACATCCACCTTGATCTTATGTTTCTTTGCCCTATCATTTTGATCAAACAAACTCTCAAGAAAAATTAGTCCCCTAGGAATGTGATTGTTCTTCAATTGAATCATTCCTTCCATCTCCTCTTCGACCAGTATTCTATCTTCTGTGCTTGCATCTTCCTTAATAAAAAAATTGATTATTTGTTCATCATTGTCGAACACTTGCCAATAAATATTTTTATCGAGGACTGAGGGTCTATAAATTACCCTCATAGTCTTTGGTTTCCTGACTACTTGCTCTACGGGAGAGAAATTAGCACCAAGGGAAGCTAGGATATCTGCATGTTTATTTTTCTCTCATGAAATCGCTTGAATATTCAATGCTGTAAAGGACTCAAAAAAATCCCATACCTTGTTACGGTAGGCCTTCAAATAGTGCTACTTTGACACACATTTTTTTGTAGTCTGATTGACAATGAGCTCAAAATCTCCAAATATTTGCAACTATTTTATTCCCAACTTTTTAGCTTTCTTCAAACCAAGGCACAACGCTTCATATTCGGTGGTATTATTTATGCAGCTCCAATTTAACCGATATGAATAGGTTTTCTTAAGAACCCTGTAGGAGAAACAAGGATAATTCCAGCCCTTCTGTCATTCTTACATCTTGGCACCATCAAAATACAACTTCCATAGCTGATCAGAGATAGGGTCTAGGGAATCAGAAACTTCTTCTTTAGTCTACTCAGGTTTAGTTATAGTATAACAACCGATATCGATTTCTACCATTGCATTGAAATCCATTAGTGAAAACTCATCCTCCAGGTAGAGCTCACCAAGAGCTTCCTCCATCAAGTCCACTTCTTGCACTTCCTCTATCATCATGTTGAATGCACCAGTGGGCTTTTCTTCTTCCTCTAATTTTTCTATATGAAAAGTGGATGGCTTTTCATTATAGATGCGGATTCTTCTTCCCTTGAAAGGAATATCCAAATGTGAATAATACAAGGAAATATATCCTCCTAGTTTTGTTGTGAATTCCCTTGAAAGACACATGCTGAAGTATGGTTCCAAGTCAACCACCACTACTTCTTGGATGACAGTGATCTACGACATGCTGTGCAAAATGATAGGAATATCCTTAATCACTCCCACTATTTTTACTAGGGTCCCATCCAACTGCAAGACGCCTAGACTACTCCTTGTATACTCCATTCCCATTACTTCACATACTACCTTTGGCATGATAGTAGTCGTAGCATCGGAGTCAATCATACAATTATGCATGATCCACCCTTCCATTCTAAGAGACAAATAGAATGAGGGTGGTCTATTCTTACCAGTGGTAGAAGTCGGTAGTGTCTATGATAACACTTATTGGATGAGGCTTTTCTTTTGACCTTTTGCTAACTTGAGAGACTCCTGCAATAAGTCAACTTGTCCAAGTAAGTGTAGTGCATCATATAAACTCACCTTTGCAGGGATCTTCTTCATTTCCTCCACAATGTTGTAATTAGGAGTACTAGAGACCTTTTCTTCACTAGTCGACTCATATTTGTTTCGATATTGTTGAGTGGCTTCCACCCTTTGCCACTTAGTCAATGATGGGTACTTGAGGTGCTCTTTGGCTTGTTCTTTTGCCTCAGTCTGTACTTGAGCGACTATGGGCTGTGAAGTTGATGCCTTCATTTGCAACTTCTCTTGAGCTTGTTTGGGTAATAGATCCTTCAACAAGATAGAATATTGTTGTTTCATTGTTGCACCAGGCATTTTTTCTTGTGGTTGTACCTTTTCATTTTGTACCTTTTGTTCAACAAGAAATTTTAGAGGCTCCATTTCCACTGGATCAATAATCACAGGCTTCTTTCCAGCCCTTGTAAGAACTAAAACTTACTCCAAAGAAGGGACCATAAAGTTATGATCAACTTCTATTATCATATTGATTTGTCCACCAACAGAACTTTTTGCTAATGTCTGCACATAGTTCAAATGAACCATGCACGTGTCTTCTCCATGGGGATCGTTACAAGGGGAACACCAATATACCCATTCTGATGTACAAGATTCTTTATTTGCCAACACAATTGTGTTCCTTTTAGGACCCTTTCTAGTAGTTGATTGCTCTCTAGTAATTGTAGTGTTTGAAATCTCCTTGATCGAAAGTTGGCTTTAGCTTGCTTCTTCTTAACTGTCATGATTTCATTTGACATTGTCCTTATAGCTGAATTAATAGATTGTATTTCTTGTAATAATTTCATGTAGGGATCAATATTTGAAGGCGTAGGAGGTGTTGGTAAAGGTAGAGGTATTGGCGGAGTAGGTAACTATAATGGAACGAGTGGTGTTGGTAACACTGGGAATGGAACTAGGGCTGGCAACTATGGCACAACTAGCATAGGCAATTACATAATACTTAGAGTGGGGAGTTGTGGAACCAAAAGTGGAGAAATTTGAGGTGGACCCGAGCTCCATGAGGGAATAGGGTACATAGAAGGCATAGGCTATGAAAATGCACTCGAATATAGATGTTGTGGAAGATCGGGAAGAATGGGCATGGTTACCTTTAGAGGCAACTTACCTATGGCAATCAGATCTACCTCGACCTTCTACACCTATGTGTATAGATCTAAAAATATGTTGACATTAGCTTGTCGGACCACCATACCAATATCTAAGTTAAAGGCTCTGAGGTAGTAAAACATAGCTTGTTCATGCATGGGTCGAAGGCCATCAGGAACTCTTTGCTAGCTTCGGGTGAACCTGACATTGAAGTCCACTATCTCCTCCTACGGATGTCTTTGGATATTCGTGAATTGATGCAACAAGGAGAAAGGATCAGCTTGCTCATGAAAGTTCTTGATCAACAATTCTGCCAACTAATCCCATGTGGTGATAGTGGCAGGTGGTAAAGATCGATACCAATACAATAACTTCCCTCTGAGTGATAATACCAATAATCTTACCATAATATCTTCATCTACGATGTCATGGATTATCTCCAAAGAAGCCACATCTTGGATATGCTCATAAGTAGTTTTACCAATACCATCATAGGTAGGCAAAGCCTTCAAAGTTGCTTGAGGAACTGGATTTTGTGCTTGTAAATTTAAGGCTCCTGAGCTATTCCATGCTAGAAACTACCTTGGTGGTTGTGGTTGCTGTGGTGGTGGGTTTTGAGCCATACTAACTAGTGTGTGAGGTTGAGGAGGTGGGATGCTAGTAGTAGTACTAGTTAGACTTGAAGGAATGGAAAATACACCAGCTAATTGTGAAGATGTTGCTACTGACGTATGAGGCATAGTGATCAATCTGGGGTGTTCTCCTAATATTTGGGTTTCAAGTTCGTAGAACTCAATGAGGTCTTTAGGATTTTTGGCCTTCGATCTTGTGATCATGAAGCACAACTTTTTTTGACTTCATGTTCGGAGGCTTTTTGGTATAGATGAGTCGCCAAATGTTCTAACTTAACAATAAAAAGGTGAACATCAAACCTTAATATTGTTGGAAGTGGAACCTTTTAATGTCCCACTGGGTGTGCCAAAAACTATGGTTGTTGTGGTGGTGGTTCCTGAGCCATACTAAGGTGTTGAGCCGGGAAGAGATGCTGTGGCATAGTTGAATTAGAAGGAAACACACTAGCTAAAGAAAGTGCCCGACGATGAGGCAAGTATCATATAGGGTGTTCTCCTAATATTTAGGTGTCAACTTCATAGAAATCAATGAGGTCTTTAAAATTTTTGGCCTTCGATCTTATGATCATGGAAAAAAACATTCGTTGACTTCACGTTTAGAGTATTTTTGGTATATATGAGTCACCATATGTTCTAACTTAACAATACAAATGTGAACATCAAACCTTAATACTATTGAAAGTGGAACCTTTGAATGTCCCATCGGGCATGCCAAAAACTATTGGTCAAATATCTTCCTAAAATATAAAACATGTGTTTGTGCACCCTAGACACGACCAACATTGAAAGGCCAAAGGAGATAAATGTCCTTCGGGCCAATCTCCAGAGAGGGTTGGCTCCCTTACTAATCCTACACTAGTTTTAAGCTTAGAGTTGTAGGAAAGAAATGAAAATAATGGAAAGAAATGGGAAATATAGCCACAGGCCAAAATATGTAGGATTGGGGATAGACTAGCAGCATGAATTCCACCCAAGTGTCATAACATCATATAATAAAAATGAGGCAAGAGAATCCACTTACAGTTCCTTGGAGATAACTTCCAAAATCGCATTCTAGTACTCACACTTACACCAACAATGCCCAAATCCAGGTGCAAAATTTGAACTTTATAGAAGATAGCAGACATGAATATAAAATAGAAATGCTTGAATAGAAATAAATCACACATAAAAATTATTTGCAAAATCAGAAGCCAAACTCCTTCTATTTACGTAGAAAACTTGAATAGTTTTTCTACAGAGTGTCTATCTTCCTCCTTTTTTACATTGAAAATTTCTAGTATTTATAGAGGTTTTCACCTTTGTCTATTTAATACACAAAAGACAAAATGTTTATAGATCAAGAACCTTGGTGAGGAAATTCCTCCTTGGAAATCTTGAAAATCCACCTTTTGAGATAGTGATCCAGCTTTTAAGGGAAAATCCCCACAGAAATCAACATTTTTGGGCATCGATGCACAAAAAAACACATAGATGGTCGATGACCTGGTATATCCATTGCACCTCAAAAATTTACCCCTACTTAGAATGTTTTGGAACTCATGAAAATCACCCTGTGTTTTTAATGCTATAGCTCCTTTAACTCGAAATCAACAATTGCAATCACTTTTTGCCCCAATAATTAAATTTCCATCACCCGTCCAACCTGGGTGCCTTTGAAAAGTCTCCATTGATGTTTAGAATCAAATTCAACCAAAATAAAGCGATGAGAAAAAGTGTCCCCTTTAACTTACATTATTTTCTTCTTAGTTGTGTCTCCTGTTGGAGAGGGCGCATTCAAAGCAACAACATTCATAACTTTCTTTATTCTATAGTTTTGAATCGTGCCTTACATTATTTTTCATAATTCTTACGTCATTTCGCTTCATGCACAACCCTTGACCTTACTCAATTTTGAATTATTTTCACTACATTACCTTCTTGTCTTGGAAAGTAGTCAACTTAGGGACAAGTTGGGTGGAAACAACTTTTTATATTCCTTTGATTCTACACTTGACGCTTTGAATCATCCTTGTGTCGTTTCACCTCTAAAAGAGGCAACTAAAAGTCTTACCTTTCCTCCCAGGGTGAAATCACCTTACATAACTCGTCTTTTCTTCTTAAAATATACGTTCGTCCCCAAAAAGGGTGAAAGGCACCATCACCCTTCACCTTGGGTGAATGTAGTTTTAACAATTAAATGCCCAAATAAAACTATAGACACCTAAAACGCATCATGTCAAGGTGACTACTCATATGGGACATGCTAGAAGTCCATATGGAATACCTTGGACAAATACCAAGGTATAGCAGTGGTTTTAACCACTCATTTGGGCACATTTTCTTAGTCCATGCTAACCACTGTTGACACCCACGGTTAGCAGAGCTGACCGCGCTTGTCATCCGTGGTCAAGACTCAAATTCAATTAGCCTTTGACCAATTCAAAGTTAGTTTCAATGGTCATTTGGTTGCGGATTGAAGCGGTTTGAGCGAGCAAGGTTCTATATCTTTTTGTCCAACAAACTTAGCTGCCCATTCTTGATCTTGGCTTCCCCATGATGCTAGGAAATAGCCCTTCAAGACCCCCATCCAAAATATGAAATAAGAGAGATGCATAGGAAAATTTTAGCAGCGAAGCCCTGTCAAATTTAGCATCCACCTAATTGCATTGTGATATTATGTTCTTGCCCCCATTTGAGGGATTGAAATGGCAATTCTAGCCATAGAATTCCTAGGAGGTTAAGAGAATCAAGAAACATAATCACATACATTTAATGTGCAATCATATCAGTTCAACCACAAAATATATCAAAGGACATAGAGGATACCCTTGACCATAAATTTGGCAAGAGAATTCAGAGATCTAGCCCTTGGACTTGAGGACAAGCATATTTCAAGCCCCATCATGGTTGTCAGTCATGGTTAACAGTTCTCACCGTGCCTCAGAGCCATGGTCAGGGCAGTATCATTGATTCCCTTATTTTCTCATTGTAGGAATTATTAATAGCATTAGGCTAAGCATAGTTTAGGTTTCATTGCATTTTTAGAGACTTTTGATCGATAGAATTATCTTATTTAGTTGCTTGTTTTCAATATGTTGATTAGGATACTAATGGATATTTTTCATGCTTCCATGCTTTCAAGTTGATAATTAGGCCATTGGATAGTTGCATATGCTTTCCCTTCACATGGTTCATAACATATTTTTATGTTTCTCATAGGTTTATTAGCTTTCTTGCACTTTATTTATTATATGCTAATAATGTCATCTTTGTATACACTTTTCTCAAAAGGCCTCATCAAGCGAGGTATCCTTTATCACTGATATTTCTTGTTTTTTATTGCATACAAAACCAATAGGGTTTTGACATGCAAGGCATCAAATGCCTCGAATCATGGATAAGAAGGTCATCGACACCTTGGAGCAGTTTGTGTCATCCTAAAGGGCATTTTGATCGCATCTACCCTTGAGAGGGATTAGACACTATTGTAATTGATGTATCAAATGGGTATCCCTAAGAGGTACGAATCTACAATTTGACTCCATTGAAATTAATAAAGGATTCCTTGTATTTGTTTTATTTCTTGTTGTTAATTTATGCATGCTTATTTGTGTATCTTTCGTCAATCGCAATAGTTAGAATATGTGTGAGCCTTTTTGGTGGTTACAAAAACCTTTGACATGCTTTTCGGGCCATTCTTCCTGTAGCTTCACACCAAAGAGGGGTGAATGGAACTTTTGCCCCACACCTGGGTTGAAAGCGCTTCCACATTTACTCTTCTCAATGCACGTTGAAGTGGGGTCCACATATTACGTCTTATATATATATGTTCACCCGAAGGAAGAGAAAAAGGTATTTTTGCCCTTCTCTTGGGGTGAATGCAAAGTTGAATTTTCAACATCATCTTGGTGCCTTGCTATTTCTCGTGTTTTTCCGAACTCATATTTTATCAAGATTTCACCCCAAGGAGGGGCGAAAGGGAGTTTCACTCCTCCCCTGAGGTGAAATTACTCTTGACTAGTCAGCGTGCTTATCTTTGAGGATTTTCACCCCAAAGTGGGGTGAAAAATGCTTTTCCCTCAACTTTGGGGTGAACACACTCCTTTATATTGCCATTACACTTCAACCCCGGGCCTACCTGGAACTTATTAATTTGAATGTATCTTCACCCCAATGAGAGGTAAAAGGTACTTTCACCCCTCATATGGGGTGAAAGTGTTTTTTCCAAACACATTGTCTTCTCCTTTGAAAATTTACATTTACCCTCAAATGGGGACAAATGAGTTCGTCACTACGCTTTCAGGGTGAATGCATCTTCACTCTTCCCTTTGCATAAATACAGATATATTCACTCTGGGCAAGGGTAACAATGCTACTATGACCTTTTACCTTGAACCTTTTAAGCGCTTTTTCCTTGATGACTTCAGATGATATTCATTTGTTATATCATTCTCTATAAACAATTTACCTTGTAGCACTCATTATTCCCAAGCACAAAATTCATGAAATTTAGAAGGAAAATTAACACACAAAAATATTACAACACATTATACTGGCTGAAATACTGCAATATGAAATTAATATATATGTCGATTTTACAATTAGAAATTATTCAACAAAATTCCATCAAAAACTTCAATGTGGCATAATATCAAAATTGCCAATAGGAAGAAAGTGCAGGTGCCCTGTAGCAGATGATAGTTACAATTTTACATAGTGAATAAATCATATTCTGCTTTGAACAATCAACTTTTCCACATCACGACTTCAATTTGGTAGTTATATGTTTCAAATAGCACCCACCAATTAGAGGTCATGTCTGCCAACAAATGTGGTGGTATATTGTTATAGAGTTATACGTGAAAGAGTCTTCATTTTGTTTTTATTTTCAAAATGTAATGTCATAATTAAAAAAATTGTGCATATTTTATTGGCTTGGAGGATAGGTTGCAACAAATATGTTTCATGAGTTTGTCTAGCACTATCTAACAGAGGTGGTTCACTAGAATTAACCATAAAGCATGTTGGTAAAGATAACTTTAAAAGAGCACATAGTTGATGTTCAATAATTTCAATCATAGCTAGCATGTAAGTAAAGTAGGGCTAGTCTCCCTGCTTTTTAATTAAAACAATCTATTCAAAATATCCTTGTTGCTATTACAACTTTCTCTTTAAACTTCAACTGGAAGTCAATTTTAGCAAATATGCATAGCTCAAATAGGTATTTGATACTAAATAGAATTGAGAATTAATTACATGAACATGGAAATGTAAATGGATCATCTTCATAGTTTTGCATCCCCCTCAGCTTCATGCATCATAATTGTGCTTCCAGCATATACCCATATAACTCTGACTTCAACATCATAATTTAATGCTACAAAAAGGTCATAGCATAAAAGAGAAAAATTCTGCCAAGCTCCATTGATTAGCCCTAGCCACTGAATGGACCTATATTTCCTTTGGTTGTAATATCAATAGTAAGTTTTTGAAAATCATCTTTGTGCTTGATTTATTTATCTCTTGTTCCATAGGATTTTTGGTTCTTGCATCTTTATGAGAGCCACTAGTATGCTAATTATTGTATCAATAATATATGTAACATAGTAGTGTAGTTGTTGCTCATCAATGTATAGAAGCTTTGTTTAAATACACGGTATTTACTAGTTAATACATAATTGAGAGCAACATGAAAAAATAATGAATAAAAAATAATCCATGCACGAAGGAACTAGATGAACAAGAACAACACGAATAAAATACACATTTTTCTTTCAGAACACTTTCGTTTAAGAGCTCAAAGCTAAAATATACAAGCCTGAGTGGATATCTAGATATATGCATTTGGTGTCAAGGGGGTGTACATGTTGCAGTTCATTTCACATATTGGACATCCACCTCTTCAGATGAGTTGATATCTAGATATATGCATATGGTATCACCTTAGCCATACAGACTACTACATGGCATTTGTGTAGAGCTACCACGTCATTAGGTTGATGAAAAGAGGGGAGGGGGTTGAACTCATTACCTCCCATGGGCTATGCCTTGGCTAGCCACCTCTCCAAACACCAAACTTGGAGAGGTGAAAGGCAAGAGTCAAACATAACATGAAACTAACCACAACTTGCCCCCATCCATGCTAGTGATGCAAGCCGACACCAACATCACACAGGCATGTTAATCTCAAACATTCCCGCCTAAAAAATAAAATATTTATCAAAATATTCTACTTTCAAAATTTAAAATTTAAAATTTTAAAGGGACAAAATTTTCAATCTGACTTTAATTTTAAACTTCCATTTTACTTTATCAACAACTTCTTCAAATTATTGAAGTCGTTCCACGATGATTTCCTTGTTGAGATTAATGAACATGGCAATTATTTCTTCATCACTCCCGACATTGGTTATAATAATTTCTTCCTTAGTGAGTAGTGCAACTTCTTTTTCTATCAATTAGTTTATTCATGACACTTAATATAATGGGAAAATGCATTCACTTCTTTGAACCTATGATCCTCTTCAAAACCTATTAAATTTCATAAGATTGTTTTCATACTATATTGCACACAAATTTGAGGGAGGAAAAGTGTATTGCGTAAAGCTCATCGTTTCAAACCAAATATTTCCTTCACCACTAGGTTTGAATTGGATTCCAACCTTGTCTAATAATATAGCTCTTGGGATTTTAGAGTGATGATTGGACAACTCCATCCTTTGTGCTTTTCATATTAGCGGGCAAGGTACTTTCATCTAACTTGAATTGCTAAGCCAAGTGGTGATATTACACTAAATAGTTTAAGAAGGTGGTTCTCATATAGCAAGTGGCAATAAATATACAAAATTTAGTTGCGATAGAAGATATAGTCGACACTTCACATTGTTAAAAATTCTATGCTCATCCTTCTGCAAACATCAAATAGATGACATGCACCTTCACTAATATGTTCCTTCATTCTCAATTCAATTCTCTCCCACAGTCCTAATTTCTCCATTAATTTTGAAGAAAAGAGATAACCTCTAAATACTATGGAGGCATGCACCATGTCTGTTAGTACAAACACTACTTTTTCATTGGTTTGAAATTTCAATTCAAGTATCCTAATCACAAGGAATAGTGGGATCTAGTTTTCCAACTTTAAAATATCCCTCAATATCACAAAGCATATAGCATTTTGATAAATATTTGAATGCAATTCCTTCCAACATCTATTTTCAAATACATTTGATTAACATGAAATATTCAGTCATCAGATATCATCAACCACATTTGATAAATGAATGAATGAGCAAATCTCCTTCACGGGTTCGCCACACCCATTTTAACAATAAATATATCTATTAAAACTTAAGGTATTCTTTGTTATTTCTCCCTGCTTGCAAGGATACTCTGGCAACCATTTTGAATTATTATAGTGAGATGATTGAATTGGCACCATACTTATTATTTAATAGGTAATTTTGTCATACTATTCAAGGTTATTCTCATCCTCCTCTTTCTTTGTAAATACATAAAACAATTAAATCAAGTAACAACATCTAATACATGTTGCAGTTCATGATTTGGTATCTTTTAGATCTTGGACACTAAAAATGTCATGATATCACCTATATTTTATTTTTTAGGTAGTAGTGCTTGTTTTGCTACTAACTGTTGTTCAACTCTCTTAGCAAGGAATTAGCAGCCATGCAATATTTCCCGCTTATGTGACCGACCATATGCCATGAATAAACATATAAAATGTAATGTTTCTAAACTAATGTTGTTAAATAAGATTCAATATATATGGTATATTGAAAATAATAACCAAGAGCAAAGACATTGTGGGAATGAAAGTATAGGGATTACAATTACAAATGTTGGAAATATTGAATCTTAATCGATCAACACATTTCAATGTTGACCGAACTTCTATCGATGATGGACCCTAAGATGGTAGTTTAAAATTACCCTCTTAGGAAATCACCCTCTTAGACCCTAGTAGGGTGGTTTAAAACCACCATATTAGACCCTAAGAGGGTGGTTTAAAACCACCCTCTTAGGTTTTGGGTTAGCCGAAGATGTTGGACCCTAAGAGGGTGGTTTTAAACCACCCTAATAAATCTAAAGAGGGTGGTTATAAAATGCCCTAATATAACCTAAGAGGAAAATTTTAAACCACTCTCCTAGTGATAAACTAAGGCAATTTTTGATGCAGTTTTTAACCGTTGTCGTAGGATATAGACTTTTTACGATGCCCTCATAGACAATGGCTGAATAACCACCCATAAAGGTCTTAATGGGTGGTTAAAAACCACCCTTAAAGACCCTTTTTGGAGTAGTGTATGAAGGTGAAATCCTAGCAAAGAGTGTGAACCAATTAACAACTCTAATTACAATAAAAATATCCAAGTTAGCTTTTGTGATCACCAATATCTATACCCCTAACACTAATAGGGCTTGGAAGGAATTATGGAGGGTTGTAGATAAAATGGAACAATAACTTAGATTATTGAAATGGATAGTGGTGGGTTCTTTTAATACCCCTTTCACACCTATAAGAAAAAAATGAGATACACAAGAGTGCACAAATAGTATGGAGGAGCTAGGTAAGTTTATAACTGAAGCATACCCTTCTTATGTAGACCTAAGTGGCAATAGGTTTACCTGGTCAAACAGAAGGATATGAGATAGCCTGATTTAGGTCTGATTAGATAGGGTTATTTTATTAGAGGATTGGTTTCAAGGAAACTATGAGCATATATTAATCTCCTTATCAATAATGGGTTCTAACCATAACCCCCTTAATTTTTTGTACAACCTAGAAATTAATAGAAAAAACACCCCATTTAAATTTGAATATATATTTCTACACCACCCAAATATATTCAAGGAGATAGAAAAGTGGCAAGATATACCAATACAAGGATCTAAAATGCACATTGTGGTAAGTAAATTGAAGACTAAGAAGGAGGTAAGGAAATGGAACAAAAAGTTCTTTGGAAATATATTTCATAAAAAATAACTCATCAAAAGAGAATTGAGTAAGTTATAAGAAGAAATCAATAATATTGGAATGGATAAAATTTAATTATTAAAGGAAAATAAGCTAAATTTGGAGTTGCACACAATTTTGTCAAGAGAGGAGGCCTATTGCAGATAAAAATCAAGAAACCAATGGCTAGAAGGAGGTGATCAGAATATACAGTTTTTCCATGTCTCAACTATAAAGCATAAGAGCTCATCTAGAATAATGGAGATGCATAAAGAAGATGGTCAAACTGTAACAACCCTAAATCTAACCAACTTGAGAGAAAATTTTTTTGTATGCCCATCCCTACACCATACTTAATCCCATCTACGTAGATATTTTAGGCATTTACAAGTAAGCTATCCCTCTCATATTCGTGATGAGCTAACTTACCCCCCTTTTTGCTAGCCAAAAGGGCATGCCAATCCTCACCTCCTACATAATCCAATCTATGTAGGTGTTATAAGCGTATTGCGATCACATGCTATTTTTCATGATGAGCTATTTCTATCCTCCTATCACTCCATGTGCTAGTTAGATTACTAGCTCTACAATCCTTTTGTTACTTTTACTAAGGTATATTTTTACCGAAGGGACCCTCTAATGCCTTTCATTCCCACTAGACCTCTAATGGAAAAATCTTTTCTTGTCCACTAAAGATATATGGAACACCTCTAATCATGAATACCCTGTATATGACTAAATTAAGTTGATTATCCCCTAAACACAACTTCCATCTTTACCATTAGTGGTCATGATCCTATGCTAAATACCAACCACATGAGACCCATTAATGACTACATAAATTTATGTTTTTCCATCTTAAATATAGACTAACCAAATCCATAACAAGATAACTCTAGATAACGATAAGAATCAAGAACATAAGGTATCAATACTCCATTCACATATGATGCATCTTTTATCCTAGGAAACCTTTTCGAGAAAAAACCCAACTCTAAATATCCTTGATCATATTATTAATGATGAATGTTATAATACAGTCATTTGAGAAATCCCTTGGATCTCTTTCCAACTCATCATTACAATCTATGAGCACATAAGGACCCCATAATCCTTATGTCCCATATCAACCTGTAAATTCACATTTCTTGATACATGGGTAACCCCATGGTTCCCCTGGATGTACTCCACATCCATCATCCTATGGATAACTTCCTTCTTTGACTTAATTCTAGGGACATTTTCCCTCCAAGAGTCCAATGTAATCGAATGCCACCCATAGAACTGCACATACAACAACTCATTAGAGAGGACCCCATAATCCCCTCTAATGAATCCTCATGTGAACATACCCAAGAGATGAGGAACCTTCTCCTACTTCCTCCAAGGAATGAGATATAATACCCACTATTGCATCTCAAGTCCATTTCCTTAATATGAAACATAATATCCACTACCATATTTCAAGTTTATTCCATTAGAATGAAATATAGTATCCACTACTATATTTAAAATCTATGAAACATAATATCCACTACTATATTTTAAATCTATACCCTTCGAATGAAACATCTATCCACTACTACATTTCAAGTCTACATTTTTATGAGATATAATATCAACTACTATATTTCAATTCTATTATGTCAAAATGAAACATAATATCCACTACTATATTTCAAGTCTAATCCATTAGAATGAAACATAATATCTACTACTATATTTCAAGTCTAAACCATTCAAAGTGAAATATAATATCCACTATTATATTTCAATTCCAATCCATTTTAATAAAACATAATATCCACTACTATATTTCAAGTCTATTTCATTCAAATGAAACATAATATCCACTACTATATTTAAAGTCTAATCCATTAGAATGACACATAATAACCACTATTATATTTCAAGTGTAATCCATTTAAAATGAAACATAATATCGACTGCTATATCTCAAGTCCATTTCGTTTAAATGAAACATAATATCCACTACTCTATTTTAAATCAATTTCATTAAGATTAAACATAATATCCACTACTATATTTCAATTCTAATCCATTAAAATGAAATATAATATCCACTACTATATTTCAAGTCTATTCCGTTAAAATGAAACATAATATCCACTACTATATTTCAAGTCTATTCCATTAAAATTTCACATAATATCCACTACTATATTTCAAGTCTATTCTATTAAAATGAAACATAATATCCACTACTATATTTCAAGTCTAATCCATTAGAATGAAACATAATACCTACAACTATATTTCAAGTATAACCCATTTAAAATGAAACATAATATCCACTACTATATCTCAAATCCATTCCATTTAAACAAAATATAATATCCACTACTATATCTCAAGTCCATTCCATTTAAATGAAACATAATATCCACTACTATATTTCAAGTCTATTATGTTAAAATTAAACATAATATCCACTACTATATTTCAAGTCTAATCCATTAGAGTGAAACATAATATCCACTATTATATTTCAAGTCTAATCCATTTAAAATGAAGCATAATATCCATTGTATTATTTTAGTCTATTTTATTCCAATGCTACATAGTATTCTTTAATGAATTCCAACTCATTATAGTAATATAGTAATACGTAATATTTCTTAATGAATTTCAACTCATTATACCTTATTGAAAACAAATCCTTGTTTAACAATATCAAATAGGTACAATAGTGAACCTCGAGATATGTGGTTAAAGTCTAAAAGAGAGGGTCCTAGATTACAGATCCTACCAAACCCTAAACAATAAGTGTGAACAGCTCCATAAGGAACAACGCCCTCATTTAACTTAATCGAAAGGTTCGCTAGCCAATCAAATGACCTCCTCATGAGAGGCCCCTGTAGACACCTAAAATATTTCATGTTTAGGAGACTACTCATATGGGCACATCTGTAGACCATATGATTGATATTGGACCTTTCCAAGAGCTAGCAATGGTCCTAACCACTCAAAATGGGCAGTTCTAGCCCATTCAGGCTTGGTCGCTATTGACCAAAGTAGCTGCTAGTCTTAGCTATTAAATCTTAGAGTGGCTATTGCTAGTCGTTGTTGTCATCAATGACTAGCACTGAAATAAAAACTGGTCGTAAGGGAGGGCCCAAATCATAGGCAGTGATGATAGATGTATTATTTGCGAGTAATTTTTCAACGTGAATCTCCTAGAGTTCCTCCTAACTGCCCCTTCAATGCAAATATGTGATTGATCCTCCCTCCTCTGACGGTCAGTTGCATACAGAAATAGATATTGGCTTCTCTAAGAAGCCAAGATATGAATCTAGATCTGAATCTAGGAGGTCTACATATGCATCCTCCCAAGAAAAAGAAAGAATCCTAAATATCATAATTTTTGTGCAGTGGAGCCTTGACAAACTAGAGAGTGAATCATTACTGCTTTGAGGAGTAGTGAAGCACTGTCTGAGTAAGTGATGACTATGCACCATCCAATTATTTATATCAATATTTTCTTCAATACCAACCAGTGTACATACACATAAGAGACCCTTGAACATCAATTCATATGAAGGATTGAGTGTTATAGCCCTTGTTTTGTGAGGTAGAAGTTTTCATCTCATGGTTGATGTCCTTGTTCGCAAGGCATAATGTTTCATCTTGTGGTTGTTGTCCTTGACAATGACCTACAGGTATAACGTAGGGTTTTAGACATTGTTTCTTGAGTCTTTAGCATATATATTTCATTGCTTTTGCTTTATTAGTTAATATTAGCATAGATCTATCCTTTCATTGTATTTTGCACAATAGTTTCTAATTTATTTATGCACTTTTGTTTGTCTTTGCTTCATTATGCTTTTACTATACTTTCATATCATTCCTTGCAGATCTACTAATAAAGACTTTTCTTGAGAGGTCACATATTCTACTGATCATTTGCTATTGTTTCTCGTACGCAAGTTCCAGGTTCTAGGACCAAGTTAAAGCATTCAAAGCATCAGATCCCTCCAAGCAAGTGAAGGAGAAGGCATCAATAAGCCAGTGTACAAGTTCATGTATGAATCTGAGAGGCCTATGGAGTGCACCATCCCATTTGCAAAGGGGCATTTTTACGTCTGCTTGTATTCATTGTATCAAATATGGTATCCCTAAGAGGGACCTATCTGTAACCAAAGTTTCAAACGAATTAATAAAAGATATCTCTTGATTTTTTTACTTCCATGTTATTTATAAATTTATGGTCTTTTCTTTTGATATTATGATGTGAGTAGACTAGGTGTTTTCTTCCTGGGGTCGTATAGATGGCAATCGCAGTGGGAGCTCCACTCAGTTTTCTATTTTTAGCTGATTTGCTAATAATTTTGTGTGTTTTCTATGTGTAGGTCTAACCACTCTAGTTGATAGTGGCTAGCAGAGCTTGACCACTTTTGAAGATAGTGACCAACAAAAGCCACTCTAGTTAACAACGGCTAGAAAAAAATGTGCAACAAAGGGTAGTCGATGCTTCATTAGATGAGGATTTTATATTGGGGACACTCTCTGCTATTTTTCCTTTCTCTATCTATAATTTGTTTCCAAAAAAAAAGGAAAAATATCATTTTAATTAGGAAACCATAGAAAAAAGTTAAAAGAAAAATGCATAAAGCTTCTTAGTTTTCTTCTAGTCCCTGCTAGGAACAACAAAATTTTGATTTCAAATCCACCCTAGTCTCCAGCAGTCTAGGTTTTTTTGTAGAGATTGATAGAGGCCATCGCCTCATAAAATAAAAATGCATTCTCTGAAAGTCATGGAATCAATTAGACATGCATTTTTCTAAAAATAAAATGTTTCTTTTTAGGCATGTAGGAAAGAGCATGAGTGCTTCATGATGCATTGTTTTCCTTTATGCAAAAATCTAAAAAGAACACTCACACACCATGATTCATTTAAATGCTAGTGAGGTGGACTTCATCACCATCCACTAGTAGAGTTCAACAATGATGGCATTCATCTCCACCCGTTGGCTCAAATCCCACGTATCCTATTTTTGATTGATGGCTCTAAGATCCGACGTAACTTGGAAAATTTGCATATAATCTTCTTCGTAGGGTATGATGCTAACCAAATGAGTACTGGGTGAGGACTGGCAGTACCTATGCTTCCCGATCGGATGTGGACTGCATCACCACACTTTGGTGGGATAACATGATCGTGACTTTCATAATCGGTTGTTGAGCTACGAGCATACAGGTGAAATTCACTTAAACAATATGACTATATAATCAACAAAATGCAAAACATTATGAGAATTAGATTATAGTATGCAATAAATATAAAAACACATAGAACCAGTCTAGGAACACCAAGAAAACTTAAAAGAGATAAACACTTGTTTACTTTGCTTATGTGTTCTAAAATCTACATAAGAGATAATTCATTGTCATCATGGTCTTCACATGGAGCAACTACCCTTAGTCTAACATCAAGGTAAAAATTAACACTCTGCATAGCCACAATCACAATGACGTTGAGCTGCCCACACACAATGTCACTGAACAAATTTTAGCGAGTCTTAGGGGCGATACCTCAACTTGTGGGGGGACTCCTCGAGAAACCCAACTGGAGAGCCATATCCAGGTTCCTCTAATGGTAGGTGTGATGGGGCTTCAAGGCCCCAATATTCACATAGATATGAGGGGGCATCAAGGCCCCAATCTTCACATAGGCATGTGGGGGCATCAAGGCCCCAATATTCACATAGGCATGAGGAGGCCTCAAGGCCTAAATTCTCACATAGGTATGATGGGACATCAAAACCCCAATATTCACATAGACATGAGGAGGTTTCAAGGCCCCAATCATTACATAGACATGAGGGGGTTACAAGGCCCTAATCATCACATGACACACTTAGGTCAGATTAATCCATTGAGGGTAAAACACAAGGGCTGTACCTAGTCGCAGATCTAGAGCACCGTCTAATCTCCTATAATATGGAAGGATACCCATAGATAATGATCTCATTGGGGCTAATGGGACTCCATGGTATCAATCATGGAATTCTAAATAGCTTGATGATTTGGATCGAGTTATCTTGAGACCAGCTCAAAGAAGCATTGCTACTGTACATTCCATCCCAAGAATTTCACATAGCCATCAAACCATAAGGCACACCAATAAACTAGGGGAATCCTCAAAGCATCATCGTAACATGTGCACTACCTCCAACCATGGGGGTACAGAATATACGTTACTCTGCATAGATCAGGTCACCCTGATAGACAAGGGAAAAATATAGTAGGAGCCTCTACAAGAGGCCTATCCATTAGGACTCCTCGCACAGAGTTACAAAGCCATAGACCTTCAATGGTAGATTAGTTTGACCATGTATGCATAGGCTATATGAGGATGTACAATATTAGAAAAAACTACTCCAATACAAGGAGGAAGCACTACGCACAAATCAAGAACATTTAGAAGCCCTCAAGTAAGAGGAAGTACGAAAAACAATGTTTGTGCCTTCAAGAACAATACTTGAGAGAGGAACAAATAGAGTACGAAGAGTAAGCAGATAGGTTGGCTCGAGACAACTTGCACATAGGTGGTGAGTATTACCAATCCAATATATGTGCCAATTCTTAGCTTGAGAGATGAACTAGACAAGAAAATGAGTGCATTCACCATATCGTAAAGTATCAACAATGCCTAGATACAAAAAAAACATAACATAATCGAGAATAGGCAAGGATGGAGGATCAAGAGCAGACATATCTTGAAACTTCATCCATTATCATGGGGGATGAGTATAGACGCCCAAATCAAGTAGATACAGGATTACCTCCCTAACCACCATGAGTAAACCTTCAAGAACAGGAGATCATTTCTTTGAAGATATACAAAATACTCACTGAGAGAGTCAAATCTCTCGAGAAACAGGACGCGATAGGGAAAAATCCAACCCTGAGTAAAATACACAATCAACCTCTATTCCCTTCAACACTGAGTCCTACATATCCTAGGCACTTTGAGATGCCTAGGTTAGACAAATTTAAAGGAGAGGAATATGCGCAAGAACATGTCACAAATTTTATGAACGCATGCTTCCAACTTGAACATAATGACACCCTAATGCTAAGAACTTTCATCATGACATTATTGAGCATAGCAACCAAATGGTTCAACCAACTACCTAAGCACAACATCATCATCTTTGAGCAACTGGTGAATGTATTTCTTGAATGCTTTCTTTTGGCATCAAGAAAAAAGTAAATTTTTTCAACTTGGCAACCGTAAAAAGAATCAACTACTCAAGCCTGCTCAAGTCAACTAGGTTGTGTTAAACGTATCAAAGGGAAGCAATAGACAATGACCACAAACTATCAGGCTCAACCCCCATCGGCCAATTACAACCCAAAGAATAACCAGGGTCAAAATAAATAACGTTGATCACCTCACTATTTTATTCCTTTATCAGAATCAATGCAATCAATATTCAACCACCTAAGCGAGGCACAAAGACTCATACTACCTGAGGTACAACTTCTTGACCCTAACCATACCAAGCCCAAGGGATATAGGGAAGATCATTATTTCCCATATCATAGACTACAAGGGTATGATATTAAAAAATGTATGGGATTCAAGAATGTTGTGCAAAACATGATTGAAAGGGTGAGTTGAAAGTTGATAATCTAATGGCACCCAACAATAGAGACATAGGTATATTCAAAAACTTTTTGCCTAATCATGAGGTCCCTAGAGATCAGGACGCTCAAGTAAACCAAGTCCAATTTGAACCTCCCACTCAGGGATTCATTGGAATGGTTGAAATAGTCAACATGGCAATAAGAAGCTAGTGATATAACCAACTAGAGCCTCCAACGGCTTCTATTCATATCCTGGTAGCACCTCGATAGAGGTAGGTGTAAAATAATACTCCAGGTCTTCTAGCATGACCTATGATAACTATCCAAAGTAGACTTGTAAAAAAGCTCCAAATGACATCGACCAAGTTATAAATTTATGAGCTCATTCAAAATTCTCCCAAACATAGGGAGACTCTAATGGAAATCTTGAGATTGATTGAGCTACAACCCTATAACCCTGATGCGTTCATAAAATTTGTGGGGTAGGTCCAGTAGTATCAAGATTTTGTGATCCATTTTTATGATTATGAAATAAAGGTAGTACCTACTACCATGGCAGACCCGCCTATGCATATAATCACATCCATCAATGAAATACCCTTCAAGTGGGTTCTAATCAACATGAGATCATTGATTAACATCATTACGATAAAATCTATGGGGCACTTAAAAATCCCTAGGGTAAATATTGTCCTAACCTCCTACACACTAAGAGCTTTCAATGGTGCACTTTGCTCCATAGTGGGTACAATCATCTTTCCTGTAAATATAGGGTATAATACCATCCCTATGATGTGTCATGTAATGGAGGGGGCTATGTAGTACAATATCCTCCTAGGGCATCTCTTAATAAGGGACATGCAATGTGTTCCTTCGATCTTACACCAATGCATTAAGTATGTGCATAAGGGACAAGTGCATGTGGCTCTATCGGATGAAGAGCCATTTAAATAGTGCATCGGGTTGACTTTTTGGGGGACTTTACCCTTCCATCAAGCATCTATATATTAGGCATTCATCCCTGACCACACAACCAAGAAGAAAGTCCCAATTAGTGTGAGGTGATCCGTCCACATCAGTACCACCTCCAGCTCCCAAAGCTACTTGTACTTTTGAGAAATCATCAACGTCTAAATCAAAAGACTCTCATAAGCTAAAATCACCCTTGGTGGAGGAAAGACCTATGAAAATTCCAACCATAGAAGCAACAAAAATTACAAATCCCATGGAGGAGGAAAATCCCCAAGACATAGTCGAGGAGGTACCTCAACCTGCCTCACCTACATTATTATCAGCATCATCTACATCGTAGGTGAAAGTTCACCTAGTTAACACCAGGTTAGAAGAATATCTTGTGTAGAATGTGACTTTCACACCCATTATCAATTCTGAACAAGACATGGGATGAGCAAGAGTCCCAAATTTTCCAATTGGGATAATGGTTCCATTAGGGATCCCCCTTAACCAAACCAAATTTATCTATGCTGGTTTGGATTGTATCTATAATGCTTCAAATATTGAGGAATATGGGGATGATTCATTCACATCAAATGTTCATTACTTGTCTAATCTTGAGTTTGCTTTGAGATACTTCGAGCACAACCATTGGCATGGCTATGGTTTGGGTCTATATGAGCAAGGGTAAAATAACCCACTAGAACCACGATATCAGTTACCTACTGATAGATATGGCCTAGGATATCATATCTGAAGTCATAATGATTCGTTGGTAGTAGCTCTGGATAGGCTAAGCTTAGGGCTCATGGAAGACATCGAATGGAATCCCTATCAACCCCCGAATAGAAGCTACTTGAGTGATAGGTGGGTGGCTATGGTCAATATAGGACCACCCGATGAGTATCATCCAAAACATTATCTCTCGAAGCGAGCCCATTAGGAATCATCCTATGGGAGAATGAACCAAGCCATGGTTATGAGTGATAAGAGAATGAGTATGTCACAAGTGAGTTCGAGTATGAAGCCAGATTGGCCTATCATGAACCTTGGTATTTACAATACCTTACTTGATCAGGTAACACAAAATGTGGATACATCATGGATGAGAGTGGCTATGAGTCAAAGGACTCAATTGAGATGGCCTATCTTGGGCCCAGACATGCATGCCACCTTGCAGGGCTAGTGGAGATAGATAATAGATTCTTCATAGATGATAGCGACTATGAAGATGATACCAAAATGGCCTATCTTGGGTCTCAACATTTTTTATATCATTTAGTTCTAATGGGTAGGAATGAGGGGTTCTTCATATATGACAGTGACTATGAGGATGAGACCTTGATGGATTATCTTGGGCCTCTTCACTTACGCAAGCCAATCACTTGTTGAAATAGACAAGATACTCTACATAATATATCATGGCCTTCACTTTAGGGGAAGATCGCTGAATTCAAATATGATCTATTGCATGGTTTTTCTTGATTTTCCTACATTTAGAGAGCTAATATAGCCTAATGATCCCATCATCTCGTATATCCATAGACCATATCTTGAGATCCCTATACCCCAGATCCACATCTTTGGTATGGAAGGCAAAACACCAATGCAGATTTGCATCCATGTGGTCCTAGATATTCCTTCTCGTCCATCAACATGATCTCCATTTATTTGACCACACCACTCTAAAACCCAGCCAATCCTTCTAAACCATTGTGTCTTAACTTAGTCGCTATTGGTTGGGATTGCGTTGATTCACCCCTAGAGCCTGAAGATTCCTTCCCCAATGAAGAAATGCTACAACCATTTCATTTTGCACTATACTACACACATGATGTTTATCACACTAGTTTTGACCAAGATTCAGTTGAACATTTAAACCTAGTATATGACATCCATTTGATCCCCACTCTTCACCAACTTGAGGATGGGTTACATGTGGCAATAGAGGAGAATTTTGAAGTGGACATCAGCAATGATACTTCTAATACAGAGAAATTCAAATTCAGGGGAAGCTTATTCCCAAAAGAACAGGCCATCATCACACCTCTATTGAAAGAGACCAAATCTCTTTTCTTGGACCTACAAAGACATGCCAGGTCTAGATCTGAAATTGGTTGTCCACAACCTTTTTCTAGTTCCCACAAAGAAATCGATCAAGCAAAAGCTCAAGAAGATGCATCTGACCATCGCCCTGATGGTAAATAACGAGTTACAAAATCTATTGGATGTAGTCTTTATTGTACCCATCGACTATTCAAAATGAGTATCAAACATGGTGCCCATAGGAAAACCTGATGGAAGAATTTGTATTTGCATGAATTTTAGAGACCTCAATAAGGCAACACCGAAGGATTCATTCATGTTGCTCAACATAGATGCTCTTTTAGATATAATTGCAGGTCATGAGATACTTTCCCTCATGGACGGTTTTTCTAGTTATAATCAGATTCAGATTAAACCAGAAGACCAGTATAAAACCACATTCACCACTCCATGGGAAATATTTTGTTACAAATTAATGCCATTTTGTCTTAAAAATTTTGGTGCCACATATCAATGGGCTATGTCATATATTTTCCATGACTACATGCATAAGATCTTATAAAATTATATCGATGACTTATTGGTCAAGTCATTAATACGTGAAGAGCACGTCAAGGTTCTAAGAAAGGTCTTTGATTGCATGATTGAGCACAATGTCAGGTTGAATACCAAGAAATGCATCTTTGGTGTAACTTCAAGAAAACTCTTGGGATTCATCATTTCTAAACAAGGTATCAAAGTTGACCTAGCAAAGGTAAGGGCTACCCTAGAAATGGCCCCACCCACTAACATCAAAGAACTAAGAATCCTATAGGGCAAAGTAGCATCCATAAAGTGTTTTATCGCACAACTATCATACAAGTGTTGATCCATGAATAAACTACTACACAAGGGGGTCCTATTCCATTAGGATGAAGAATATTAGTAAGCCTTTGCTAAGATCAAGAAATACCTGGTGATCCCACTAGTGCTAGCTCCACCAAGGCTAGATGTTTTGTTTTTACTTTATATATCCACTACCAATTTTACTTTGGGCACCATGTTGGCTCAAAAGAATGTGCAAGATAAAGAAAAAGTGATATATTATATCAGTCGCACCGTGGTGAGTTACGAGCTAGGGTATGCATATTTGAAAAATTTATGCTTAGCAGTGGTATTTACGACCAAGAAGTTGCGTCACTACATGCTAAGCCATACAACGTATGTAATATTGAAACAAAATCCTTTACAGTATATGATGAGCAAAATATATCATAATACACATACTGCAAAGTGGATCATGATACTAACAGAATTCGATTTGGAATTCATAAGCTAGAATTCCATCAAAAGATAAGTCATAGAAAATCAACTGGCAAAGGCACCACTTCAGGAGAGTATGCCTCTCACCATTGAACTTCCTGATGATGCAGTATTTGCATTATCAAAAGCACCTAAACCTGAAGAACTAGAAAATAAAGCTAACATGATATTGTTCTTCGATGGTTTAAAGTTTGAGCAAGGGGGTGGTGCAAGGATTATATTTTCATGTCATAAGGTTCTCCAATACCCTTGTCATTTAAGCTATAATTCCCTTGCACAAACAACAACACCGAATACGAGGCCCTAATCTTAGGTCTCCAAATAGCCATCGCTATGAATATCAAAAGGCTAAATATCTTTGGTGACTCCCTTCTCATAGTCAATCAAGTTAAGGGATTATTTCAATGCAGGTGTTCGATCCTGAAATCTTACAAAGATCTTGTTAACACTTATCTGGCCCGATTGGAGTGGTATTACATTGAGGTAATCTCTCGCACATCCAATAGATTTGCAAACATTATGGCATCTTTTGCATCCTTGATCCCTCAGAACCCATCTACTAATTTCACTACCATTCATGTAAATATGCTTTCACAATCAACGATATAGCATGAGGATTTTAACCAATAATCAATCAACATGTTTCATATAGAACCAAATCATGAGTGGTTCTACAAAGTTTGAGACTTTTTGAAGAAGGTGCCCTAGGGTCTTTGATCTCGTAGGGTCCTATGGGTAATGCTATCACCATTCACCACAAGGTTTTCTTCCAATATACATTTATGCACATCAAATCATAGGGAGAACAAGTCATCTTGTCTATTGAGACTATAGCTTATCATGATTTGTTATGCCAATTACAAGAATTACTTAAACTTGGAATCATCCTACAGGGATTGTTTCAATCCACAAAATGAGAATTCAATCAAAAAGTGACAAGATATGTCTTGATAGGATACATATTGTATCATCGAAGCTACGATGGAGTCCTCCTTTGTTGTCTAGATCCCCAAGAATTAGCTTGGACAATTTTGCAAGCTCATGACGGTACCTACAGTGGCCATTTGAGTGGTATGACCATCATCAAGTGCATCCTATAAATGGGTTACTATTGGCCCACCATAGAAAAATATTACTGTGAGTATGTCAGGAAGTGTGTTAAATGTCAGCATCATGTAAATCTGATGTACCTGCCATCATAGACCTTATAGCCCATTTAGGCGGCTTGGCCATTTTCTCATTGGGATTTCAATCTAATTGGAAATATCTCTCCCTCATATTTGGGTTGATAAACATTTATCTTAATGACCACTGATTACTTCACCAAGTGGGTGGAAGCGATCCCCTTAACGTCAACAATAGGACCTCGAATTACGGAGTTCATACTTCACAATATCATCAATCACTTTGGGGTCCCCTTCAAAATAATTTTAGATAACGGTACTTCATTTAAGAATAAAATTATGTGGGCTTTAACGTCCAAATATAACATTCAACACAGTTTTGCAAAACCATATTATCTTCAAGCAAATGGGCAACCAGAAGCCTCAAACAAAATAATTGTTACCATCTTAAAGAAGACAATAAAGGAAAATCATAAGGACTAGCATCTACAGTTACCTCTAGTACTATGGGCTTATAGGACTAGTGTGTGGATGCCCATCGGGGCAACATCATTTTTGCTTGTATATGGCACTAAGGCCATCATGCCCTTGGAGTTGGAAATTCCAACATTGTGTGTCACATTGAAAGAGTTCGTTGATGACGACACTGTGCAACAAGCTTGCATTGATCAATTGACCCTTCTTGATGAACACTGCATCGATGCTCTTGAGAATCTACATGTTTACCAAGATCATTTAACTTAAGATTATAACAATAAAGTCCACCTAAGATAATTTAAGGCTAGGGATATTTTTCTCAAAGAAAACCAATAGAATTCAAACCTATCGCCGCACCTGTGAAACAAATTTACGGCCAACTGGATAGGTCCTTATATCATATCAGATAATATTTGACCTGGTACATATCATCTAACATCATTAGAAGGTGTTGAGGAGCCCGAGCCTCTCAACATTATTCAGCTAAATGCATTTTACACATAAGCACAACAAAACACAAAAACATTTAAAATTTTCAAAATTACAAAAATAATAGAAAACTTCAAAGTCAAAAGGCTCCAAAGGCATCTTAAAGCTCTTTGGTCACTTCACAAAAAGCCCCAAAGGCATCTTAAAGCTCTTTGGTCAAATCACAAAAGGCTCCAAAGGTATATTTAATCCCTTTGGTCAAATCACAAAAGGCTCCAAAGGCATCTTAAAGCCCTTTGGTCACTTCACAAAAACCCCAAAGGCATGTTAAAGACCTTTGGTCAAATCACAAAAGGCTCCAAAGGAATATTAAAGCCCTTTGGTCAAATCACAAAAGGCTCCAAAGTCATCTTAAAGCCCTTTGGTCAAATCACAAAAGGCTCCAAAGGCATATTAAAGCCCTTTGGTCACTTTACAAAAAGCCCCAAAGGCATCTCAAAGCCCTTTGGTCAAATCACAAAAGGCCCCAAAGGCATATTAAAGCCTTTGTTCAACGCACAAAAGGCCTCAAAGGCATCTTAAAGCCCTTTGTTCAACGCACAAAAGCCCCAAAGGCATCTTAAATCCCTTTGATCAAATCACAAAAGGCTCCAAATGTATCTTAAAGCCCTTTGGTCACTTCACAAAAGGCTCCAAAGGCATCTTAAAGCCCTTTGATCAACCCTCAAAATGCTCCAAAGGTATCTTAAGCCCTTTGGTCAACTCATAAAAGGATCCAAAGGTATTTAAGACTTTTGGTCAAAATTAAAATACATAAGTACAAAAACAATTTAAAAAGCAAAAATTCAAAAAAAAAATCCAAAATAATCAAAAGTCCAAAAATAATGGAAAATATAAAATTTTGAAAAGCAATAGAATCCAAAAACATTTGCACCTCACATTTTGCATTTGCATTTACATAATTGTATTACATTAGGCATGTTGCATCCATTGCATTAGCAATAAGATTGACTATGCTTGCAATCTTACAAATGACACCACGTTTGTATCTAAATCATGCATCTATTCATCATCATCCATAACCCATGTGTGTAAATGTGTTTTTCAACACAACTCATTCATGTTGCTATAAGGGATGTACTAGGATTTTTTGGTCACTCAGCCATACCTGGTGATTTTATCAGATTTTTTAGAAAGCTATCTTCACTAGCAGAAGATGAGGTCTAGTTTTGATAGTACCTAGCATATATCATAATCCTATCACTAATCAAAACACTAAAATCCTAGTTGTACAAGGAGAAGATAAATACTACAAAGTGGTACTAGGCATCCTAAGCGAAAGGTTTTTACAAGCTCATCTTGTGATGTGCATGGTCTAGGATGTTGATCATTAGCAAAAGGACAAGTTTCTCCCTACTCAAGGAATCCCTTGCTTTCATCAAAATGAGAAAAAGTCCCGAACAAAGAAAAATTTAAAAGCAAAATAAATAGTGATCATCATCACTACATAAATCCCTTTCTCAAAAGAAAAAAAATTCAAAATAAACAGTGATTTTCATCACTAAGTGTGAGAAAGTATCCCAATTAAATGTGAATAAAAGAAGGGTGTGAAGAGCTTGAATTCTTGGAATGGTCAATTTCCAAAAAACCATTGAGTAATCCCTAATACAACAATGGGTTGAATGAATCTCGCCTAGCATTAGGGTAGTTCTAAGCAATTCATAAAAAGAGTTAGCTTTAGGTGTCCTGCATCGCCTAATGGTCTAACCCAAATGAGTCCAACTTAGGATCATGATGAGCATTTGATGATCCCCAATACAACAATGGACTGAATGAATCTCACCTGGCATTAGGGTAGGCCTATGTCTCATCTAATGTATTCATTTGCACACATAGGGATAATGAATATTTTGGTCTTCATAACAAAAACTTTATCTTTCAGGAGTCCTATATAGTTAGTATACAATTTTTGATGAAGTAACTAGGGTGTTTGAGTCTCATGGAAAACCTCAAAGATACATAAAAAGCAACAAATCATACCATCAGTCAAACCATCGACTTTCTTTATGAGGTTTTGTTCATTAAAGGGTATTTATGAAATAGGATAGATACTAAATAAATATCAGCAAAGATACTTAGACGACCACTGAATATTTTATACATATCTTTTAATTTATACAAGCTTATAAAGAAAGCACATACATACCACATCATCTCATCTCACATCTAAATTATTAAATGATTAATTCTTATGATAAGATTTATCATTTTTATTCATGATTGTCATACATTATGTGGTGTCACCCATTAGATTGTTAAACCCATGTCAGATGCATTCCTTATGTTTTTAATGATGAAAGCATATAGGTTAATTTACATTAGATTATCCCCTTATAATTAATGCATCATATTACATACATCATTTACCATATCATAACATCATGAATTAGATGCATACAATTAAATAAAAATCAAACATGCATTTAATGCAAAGTATTGCATCCATATATGCATACATCACCATAGTACATCCATATAGGTAGATCATAGCACCTAAAGCAATACATTCATCATCATAATGCATCCACATATCTAGATCATAGCATCTAATCATATATCCATCATCTAGCTAAAACATGTCATCAATACATCACATCATACAACATAAGATCATAGATATTGCATCCATATGCATCTCATAAACATCATATAGAAACAATAACATTATACACACAATGGGTCTAAAACAAATAAAATCATATATATGAGTATATAGTGTGGTAAAGTACATGAAAGTACAAAAATACCCATGGGCTATAATAGTTTAGGTCCACCGATATTACACTCAAAAATAATACAAGATCCATCATAATCATTAGATGGGGCCTGTGCCCCTAGGCTCGCCTCCACCCTCAACTCCATCTCTAGAAGTCAGTCTAGAGCTGGTCCCTATAGATCTCTTTGAGCGGGCCCCTATCTTGTGGCCCAATCTAATTGAGGAATGACCAGACTCACTCTGACTCCTCTATGACCCCCCTACTATAGACCTAGCTGGTAGATGACCTCCTTGAATCTTAACCTCATGCTCTAGTGAAATGATATAAGAAGTATCTTGGGTGCGTTGATCCAATTCATTTGATAGGAGTCCATGCAGATGTCTAATCTTTGCATCTGCATCTAGCTCGCTTGATCTCTGAGGTGGCAACATAAGGAGAGCAATCTATCATCGAACAGTATCCCTCTCGATAGTGAGATGCCCTATCCTAAGCTACATTGAATAAATCTATTCCAATAAAGTGGTCCTCTCCTCATTTAAGCCCCTAACCTGAGACTAGAGTGTAGCAATGGTAGAGTCCCACTACAAAATATGAATATGAACTGCCTAAAGCTCGATCTCTACACTGTGCAACTAAGTCCAGAGAGGAGAATCTTGCTCCTCTAAAGCTAACTCCTCCTCCTCCTCTGGAGCTACCTGCTACCTACTACTCCATGGCCTATCCCCACTCCTTTTTCTAGGTCTACACTCGATGTCCCTCTGGATCTTGAATAGTAGCCTCATCCTTAATTCACCCCAGGTGACCACCACCATGCCACAGTCGCATAACCCACCACTGGGTATACACCTTAGTAACCTCAACATCAGTTATACCTGCATCAACTGCAAGAGGGTCCTCCTCCTTTAAGACTGCTACAACCCGAGTGGTGGAATATACCTCTCTACAGTGATCCGCTTGTACAAAATTGGCTTAAGAGGTACATCTTGTTGTACACCAAACTGGCAAAGCACCTAGGAGTAATAAAAAAACTCTATGATCCCTCCCTTACGATTGATAACCCATCGATCACGTCTGGTCTAAGCCATAAATTTGTCTGCCTTTGGTCATGTAAGGTACTCAAAGTAAGTCCTCGATATGATATCCCTCACCTACAGACAAGTCAGGGTGGCTACATAATGTGTCAAGTCCCATACATGACTTTGGCTTCGATGCTCCTCTCGCTCTCAAGTCCACTTGCATCTGTAACATCAAGCCACCTCCGGTATGGTAGTAATCTTGATAGATAATCCTCCCAGGCGGTCCACCTTGATGTGCTCCCAATCCCAAATTTGGAGAAGTAGGTTGTAGGTAACACTAGATTGTCCATGCCATTTAATCCTGTAGAGATCATCGTAGCACTGAGCTAGCAATGCGCTCCCCCATGCCATAATAATGGGCTCCTCACTATCCACTAGGTCCTAAACCATAGGCAAGAGGTTCCATGGGAACCTCACTCTAGAATAATTTGGTAAAAGTATGTTACATATAACATGCATCAGGACGGCCTACCGTCTTGTGAAAATATCCTCTTGATACTATCGAGTCATAGAGACTCCACCATGCTAGGTGTCAAGAAATATTGCAGCTGCATGGTCTCCAAAGAGCCTCTTGAACATAGTATCTCTATCATAATTGGGAGAAGACACGATAGCCTCTCCATAAAAAGGGATCTGAAAGATCCTATACATGTCCTTTAGAGTGATAGTCATCTCACTAATAGGGAGATGAAAGGTGTTCATTCGGGAATCCCATCTATGTGCCAGGGAATTCAAACTAGCCACTGACGGTGATAGTGGCTCCTCTTTGCCAATTGGGGGCCACTCTGGTCATCAGTGGCCATGAGGTGGCATGCCAATGATGTATGTCCTCATCCAAAAAACCAAAAAATTTGATAAATAGTTAAAACAGATAGAACCCACCTAAATTAACATCCAACTAGGCCTATCTACGGATTTGGTTCATTTACAATGGGTTTAATTTGGTTTATTTTTTCCAATTAATTAGTGTGGTTCCTTTTATCGGTTAATAAAACAAATAATAAGCTATGGTTTAGAGAAATAACCATGAAGCTCTGACTCCTCTGCTTATGGGTGCCTCGTCCTAGTCTACCATGGTGTCTGGTACTCACATAGCATCTTGTGTCACTTTCTACCTTCCTCTCTTAGAGCTCAAATACAAATTGATAACTAGAAATAATGAAAATAAAAAAACCTAAATATTTATTTTATATTTTCCACTTCTGCCTCGGCCACTACTGGCGTCAGTGGCCTACACTTTCTGGTCGCTAACATTGACAACGACCTCAAAATTGCAATTAGGGGTCACTTTTGCTAATAGCGACTAACAAACAAAAATAAAACCACTCAATTTCTCATCATGAGGGACCTCAAAATAGGCAATTAAGCACATCTACTGGTCCATAATCAACAAAAATTGCAAAATCACAAAAACAATTTGTGATACAACACAAGCTTAATAAAAATTACTATCATCTTGACTCCATAAGAAGGCCATTACGGTCGGACCACTCTGTTAGATAAATATATACCATAACTATAAATAGTTGAAATCATACCTGAAATAGGACCTACCATATAACAAAGCAACCCTCTTCAAGGATCCACATCAATCATCTTGGATCACTTTATTCATTGGCCTTCCCTCATCGACTCATCGCTTGAGGGGGTAGTCATAATATCAACAATCATAATAAAAAACAACAAAGGATCACTCTATCATGTCAAATCACATTCGTCTTACAAATCATTACCAACAACTATCATAAACTTACCCTTTGTTGGGGTAAAAATCAAATATTATAGTCAAGCTCGATAATGTCTCCTCCTTTCAGACCAATCGTAGCATGAGGCTACCCGATTGCTACTGGAACTCGCAAGAGCTTTTACAAATTTAAGCCTTCCATAGTTTTGAAAGAAATTATTCTAGGATTCATGCCTTTTCGCATGATTGGGGTATCCAATGTTGATTAGATCAATGATCATCACACACCCTACAATGTGGCCCTAGGTGGTCTATTTTTACTCAGCACTATGTTTTCCCACAATGCATTCCAAAAAGGGGCATCTGTAGACACCTAAAATGTGTCATGTTTAGGAGACTACTCATATGGGCACATCTACAGACCATATGATTGATCTTGGACCTTTCCAAGAGCTAGAAGTGGTCCTAACCACTCAAAAGGGATAGTTCTAGCCCATTCAAGCTTATCCGCTATCGACCAAAGCAGTCGCTAGTCTTAGCCACTAATTTTAGATTGACCACTACTAGCCACAGTTGTCATCAACAACTAGCACTATCATAGGTAGTGATGGTAGTTGCATTATTTACGAGTATTTTTTCAATGTGGATCTCCCAAAGTTCCTCCTAACTGCGCTTTGAATGCAAATATGTGACTGATACTCCCCCCTCTGATGATCAGCTGCATGCAAATCTAGATCTTGGCTTCTCCAAGAAGCCAATATTTGGATCTAGATATCAATATAGGAGGTCTACATATGCATCCTCCCAAGAAAAATAAAGAATCTCGAATATCATAATTTTTGTGCAACAGAGCCCTGACAAACTAGAGAGTGAATCATTACCCCTTTGAGGACTAACAAAGCGTTGTTTGAGTAAGCGATGACTACACATCATCCAAGTATTCAAATCAAGATGTTCTTCACCACCAACTAGTTTACAGACACAAAGGTGACTCTTAAAAATCAATTTGAATGAAGGATTGAGTGTTAAAACCCCTAGTTCACAAAGCAGAAAGTTTCATCTCACAATTATTGTCCTTAACAGTGGCCTGTAGGCACAACCTAGTGTTTTAGATACTATTTTTTGAGTCTTTAGCATAGATCTTTCATTACTTTTGCTTTATTAGTTAATATTAGCATATATATATCCTTTCATTGCATTTTGCACAATAGTTTCTAATTTATTTATGCACTTTTGTTTGTCTTTGCTTCCTTATGCTTTTACTATACTTTCATATCATTCCTTGTAGATATACTAATAAAGCCTCTCACTTAGAGGCTGCATATGCTACTGATTGTTTATTATTGTTTCTTGTACGCAGGTTACAAGTTCTAGGACCAATTCAAAGCATTCAAAGCATCAGATCCCTCCAAGTAAGCAAAGGAGAAGAAGGCATCAAGAAGCCCTTGTACAAGTTTGTGTATGAATCTGAGAGACCTATGGAGTGCACTATCCCCTTTGCAAAGGGATATTTTTACGTCTGTTTGTATTAATTGTATCAAATATGGTATCCCTAATAGGGACCTATCTGTAACCGAAGTTTCAAATAATTTAATAAAAAAAGATCTCTTTATTTTGTTACTTCCATGTTATTTATGCATTCATGGTCTTTTCTTTTGATATTATGCTGCGAGTAGACTAGGTGTTTGCTTCCCGGGGTTGTACAATCCCTAGTGCCTACCACTAGCCTGGGTGGGTGGTTATTGGCCAAGCACCCAACCTAGGTGCTTGGATAATAACCACTATAGCCTTACACCTTATAAAATCTTGAATAGCCTTTGTACCATGAATGTGGTACTAAAATTAATATAGGAATAAAACCTAAATCCTAGGTGCGACGTCTAACAACAGAGGAGTTATCACATAGGTAAGGATATTGGTTTTAGGTGAGGGCCACTTATTGAGACAAGGTGAGTGGATTTACCAACCTAAGGTTCTTCAATTCCTTTTTTGTTTTTGTTTTTCCCCATATATATATATATATATATATATATATATATATATATATATATATGTACACACATAATTTTAATAGGAAGGTATTTTTCTTACGTCGAATCACCAAGGCCAAAGTCCTGCATCCCAAGGATAAAGACAGTGATGTCCAAACAATGATTATTGAGGACTAATAAGCGATGCTAAAGGGTATTTAAATGTCTCACCCACAAATGCACTTAGACGTCTCTCATAGAGACCAACCCAAGAATTTATATGCCTCTTATAGAGATACCAACCTAGGCATCCTAACGTCTCTTACAAAGAGACCATTACAAGTATTCTAACATATATTACAAAGAGACCATTACTAGTGTTCTAACATCTCTTATAGGGATACCAATACAAGCATTCCAACATCTCTTATAGAAATACCAATACAATCATTATGATGTGTCTTACAAAGAGATCAATACAAGCATTATGACATCTTTTATAGAGAGACCATTACAAGCATTCTAACATCTCTTACAGAGACCATTACAAGAATTTTGATGTTTCTTACAAAGAGACCAATACAAGTCTTTTATATACGAGCATGCATCAAAACTAAACAAAAGGTGGGAAGAATGTTTTCAACAAAAATACAAATACTTTGAATGTAATAAGGGCAAGAGCTTTGACCTCTTACATGTTTCCTTGTTTATAATGAAGGTATCCACTCCCTTCTTTGCAAGCCTTACGATTTCTTTTTGCAACCTTATCCTTCGCTTCCTGCATACTTCCTTCATCTCTCCTTAGTAATGGCTACCTCCTTTTTCATGCTTCTTTCGATCATTCACAAAAATCAAAGGGTTCAAAAAATCCATCCTTATTTTTTCTCAAGTTGATCGGAGAGGAGGGAGGAAGCATACTCTACAATTAAAGCTAACACCCTTGCTCAGTCCCAACTGACATGGGGCTAATCACTCTCCTTTCCAAAACAGTCAACATTCCCTTCTATTTTGAGAGTTTTCTCTATTTGGAAAGTCAGAGTAGATTTGTGTTGCATATTTAAAACAATAATTCATAGCCTTGGAAGCATTTATTAAAGCCATTATTTGTATAAAAGAAATTATTAATCTATTTTTTCTTTGTTTGGTAAGAAAATTCAAAAGTACTATGGTGGAAAATAAAAAATATTAGTTTGATATCATAGTAGCTGTCAATGAAAATCCTTATATGTTCTAAAAAATATCAGCCACCTTTACTTTCTAGAAAACTTAATAGGCAATGTTCAAGCTATTATTAAATTGTTAGTTTGATAATATAATGGTTAATCATTTTAATTAAACCATTATACCCATAAGATAATATAAAACATTTTCTCTACTAAACAATCTAAAAATAATAACCAAGCTAATATAAAGTTGTTATCTCACTATTGTCCATCCGCAAGCATTACTAATCCTGCAAAACCATAAAAAAAATGTGTAGCATCATAATCATGAAACAACACTAAATGCTACAACATATCTTTGCATTCATAACACCAACAATTTCAGACATTAAAAAAATAATTTCAAACATATTGTCTTCTCCTCAAGGGTTCTTCCAAGGTGGGTCATGACATACTACCCCCCTTGGGCTAAACACAGTCCTTTGTGTTTTCCTGTATCACAATTTATTATCATTCAAACAAATAAGAAAAATATTCTTGAATGTCCTCCTCCACTTTTTTCCAAGGGGAATTTATTTTTTAATATTAGTCCCATTGTACCTTACAATGAACTAGGGTTTGCTTCCTCATATATTTGGATCGAAACTCTAGGATCTTCATAGGTATCACCTCAAAGACCTTGGGTTTTACCATCTGCAAGTCATAAAAATGTAAAACATGGTTAGGATTAGCAATGTGATTTCTAAGAAGGTATACATGGAAAGTGTTGTGGGACTTTGACAGGTGGGGTGGCAAAGTGAGTCTAATTGCTACAGGACTAATCTTCTTAGTGATCTCAAAAGGTCCCACAAAATGAGGATCCATCCTAGTAGACTTAATTGCACTCTTCATGGGTCTAATCCTAAGAAACGCTTTGTCACCCATTGAGAATTCTCTTGGTGATCTCTTTAGATTTGTGTAGCTATTTTGACAATCTACAACTTATTTAAGCCTTAGTCTGATTAGTTTGAGTTGCCTTCCATTTCTTTGACCAATTCTAATCCAACTGCAACTCGGTCATCCAGGTTGTCCCACGATAAGGGTGTCCTACACTTGAAGAACACAAGCTTATACTGAGAGGGGGGTGAATAGTATAAGACCACTTTTTACTTTTCTTTCCCAAACAGTATTAATAAATATAATCAATGGCAATATCAATAGCAATAACCAAATCAATGCATAAATCATCACACACAATAGAGACACATATTTAACGTGGTTCACCCAAATATGGCTACCTCCACGAAGAAAATATTTCTTCTAAATATTTCTCAAATAATATCATGGGAATCCTTTCCCTATTACAATTTTTATGGACCTTAGTCCAAAGGAGATTTTGATCCCCTAAATTTGGTTTATGGATCTCTATCCACAGGAGAACTCCTCCTCTTCTTTGGTTGGTGATCCTCTAGAAGACATTGCCTCCACTGCACTGACTATGGATCTCTCTCCAATTGAAGACTCTTGTCCTCACTCAGAAGACTTGTCCTCAATGTCCTGGCTGATGGATCTCTATCCACTAGATCCTCTGTCCTATCTACTCTATCACCTCCAAAGCTTTGTCTCAATACTGTACTAAACACAGTCTAGTCGGTCTAGCATAGCTCTACTCAATATCTTGCACTAAACACAGTATATTCGGTCTAGCACAAATCTTCTCAACTCTTGCACTAAACATAGTTCATTCAATCTAGCATAACTCTACTCAATATCTTGCACTAAAAACAATTCATTTGATCTAGCACAACTCTGCTCAATATCTTGCACTAAACACAGTTCATTCGGTCTAGCACAACTCTGCTCAATTTATTGCACTAAACACAATTCATTCGGTCTAGCACAACTCTGCTCAATCTCTTGCACTAAACATAGTTCATTCGGTCTAGCATAAATCTGCTCAATATCTGTCCTCAAGCCTTAACTCAAGGCTTGAATCAACTCTACTAGATCTACCTCAAACCTTAACTCAAGGTCTGATAAAATCAATCAACTCTACTCTCAAATATTCTCAAATACTTGTCTCAAATATGCCTTGTAAGCTTCCACAAAATATCACACTAATCTATTCACAAGTCCTATCTAGAACTTACTCAACTTTGGTCAATAGGTCCACATAAAACCTGATCAAATCTATTCAACAGGTCCACACAGAACCTGGTCAAATCTGCTCAATAGGTCCACATAGAACCTGATCAAATCTGCTCAATAGGTCCACACATAACCTATACAACTCTGCTCAACAGGTCCACTCAGAACCTGCTCAAATCTTCTCAACAGGTCCATACAAAACCTGTACAAATCTGCTCAGCAAGATCACATAGCACTTGTCCAAATATGCTCAACAAGCTCACATAGAACTTGTCCAAATCTGCTCAACAAGATCACACAGAACTTGTCCAAATATGCTCAATAAGCTCACACAGAACTTGCTCAACTCTACTCAATCACTTTCTCAACTTAAATCAATCTCATAGAAGCATAAAGATAATTGTTAGAGACTCAATATGTTCTATACTCAAAACTCAATCTCTTTCTCAACTCATCTCATAGAAACATAAAGAGAATTTTTAGAGACTCAATATGTTCTATACTCAAAACTCAAAATCTTTCTCAACTCAATCTCATAGAAGCATAAAGAGAATTGTTAGAGACTCAACATGTTCTATTCTCAAAACTCAATCTCAACTCAAATCAGAATATAGAATAGTTTGTTTTATGGAACTTGATCAACCACTTCATGCATATACTTGATTAGGCTCAATCAAATCTACTCAACCAATCACTTCAAGGAACAACCCTTTCTCATAAACCCTAGTCCAAGCATGTATCAACCACCTCAAAAATTTTCCAACAATGCTCAACAACAAATCTCACATAACAATGATACTCACGATCTTTCAAAACCCTAACTCAGGTTTTTCACACAACCAATGGTTTCAAAAACAATCCTTATAAAACAAGGTTTTAATCACAACTCACAATCTAGAAAACCTTGAAGCATTAATTCAAAGCATTTCACTCAACCAATGGTCTCAACAACAATGCTTATAAAACAAGGTTTTAATCACAACTCACAATCCAGAAAACCTTGAAGCATTAATTCAAAGTATTTCACTCAACCAATGGTCTCAACAAAAATGCTTATAAAAAAGGTTTAATCACAACTCTCAATCCAAAAAACCTTGAAGCATTAATTCAAACACTTTCGAAAAGGAAACCTTGATCAATTCCTTTTCACTCCAAACTCAATTTTCAATCAAGCCAATCACCTAACTCAAAAAAGAAGAATTTTACCTATACATTTTCTTGAAGAGTAGTTGTCCTTACAAATCTTCCACACTCACAATTACTTCTTTCACAAACTCAATAAGGCTTAGAGGATAATTTTTATATCACAAAAATAATATCACAATTACACCTTATCACTCCAACTTAAACAATAAACAATATCCTCACAATAATCACAAAAACCTTTTATTCAAAATAACATACAACCCACAAAGTCTTAACATTTCAATAATCTACAATAGCAAATTTTAAGACTTTAAAAATAAAAACATAATTCTCCTTATAACTCCTAATGGTATTTATCAACTACCAACCTTTATCACAATGCAACCCTTTCAAACTTCAACCACCAAATACCTTATACCTCCAACTTAGGCATTAATAAAATAAAACATAAAAATGTTACCTTTGCCTTTGGAGAGTTTCAAACTCTCAACGTAGCCCACACAAACATCTTTGCCCATGGTGCAAACCACCACACGAGCTACAAGCTCGTTGGGAAGGAAGAAGCACCATGTGCTTCAACACCTTATCCTTCCTTGCCTTGCAAAATAAATGTGCCTAACGATTGGCACCTTCAACACATCCACCAAAATGCTTTCGTCGAGATTCGAACACTATCCACCATGCACACCAAAACGTAAGCTTGCAGCCCACTTGCCACTAGGCCAAGGTGCCTTGTTGGCTTCCAACTAATCAACGCGCTTGGTTTTATTCCTTTCGTTGTTAAGTCAAACATAAATTTCACACATTTATCTCACAAGCTCTGCATTTAATTTGTATGCTTTCTCTTTCCAATTCGAGCAAGGATAAATTTTATGTCCTTTGGCATAGGTTTAAATAATGATTTTTCCTCCTTTTCTTGGAACGTCGGCGCTCCAAAACGTAAATGATCCTCATGATGTCGACGAATATTTATCAAGGCCTTTGGTCTTAAACCCAACCTTTGGGTTTATTAAATTATTTTTTGACTTTATAAAACCCACTTTTATCTTTTAAAACATTATAATAAAAATTATAAATGTTTTGGGTTTTCTCCATGGCACATTTTAATATTATAATAACCACTATTATAATATTAACCTTCGATAATGTACCTTTAATATTATTTATAAAACTTAAATTCATATTGAATTTAAATGATTTATAAAATAAAAATTATAACTCTTTTTTAACTTTTGTCTTTTACACTGTTTCACTTGAACTTTGGCCTTCTTCCTGGATATCAAATAACCATCTTTGTCCCTTTTATTTCCTACTGAAATCTTTGGTATTAATGATGACTTCATATAGTGGCATCAATGGTGACATCAATGACAACTTTGACTTAGGGACTCAAAATGTCCAACAACACTTTCTGCCATACAAGGCCTCAAATGGTGCCACACCCAAGGAGGCTTGATAAGCATTGTTGTAGGAAAATTCCACTAGGTGTAGATAGTCTTCCCATCGATATTTATGGTCCATACAATACATGTGTAGCATATCTTCTAACACTTGGTTCACCCTTATTATATGGCCATCATCCTTCAGATGGTATGAAGAACGTATGTTGAGCTTTTTGCCTATGGTACGATGAATATTTTACCAAAATTCAGATGTAAACCTGGAATCCCTATATAAGATGATCTTTTTGGGAAATCTATTAAACTTGAATATCTCTTTGGCAAAATTTTTAGCCATAACCCTCGCATGATCCTTGGTGTTTCCTGATATAAAGTGCACCATCTTGTTAACCTATCGACTACAACCAGGATTGCATCATGTTTATGTCTATTCCTTGGTAATCCCACTATAAAGTCCATTGATATAACCTACCACTTCTGCATGGGTATATCATGGCGATACAAATTTCTTGTAGGATGTTGATTATTTGATTTTACTTTCTGGTACTCAAGGCAATGAGCCAAAAATATGGAGATATCTTTGTTCATCCTCGACCAATAAAAAGTATTTTTCATGTTTTCTCTCATTTTTTCTCACCCAATATGAGTAGAGTAAGGAGATATATGCGCCTCTCGCATGATCATTCTCCTTATATATCTAACTTCAGGTATCATAACCTTATCCTTGAAGCACAAGAGCTCATCCTTAAGTCCAAAATCCATATTCCTAATTGGGTTATCTTCCATTTCAGCCTAAATATTCTTACAATATTGATCCTATAATTACATGGTCTTGACCTAATCCATTAATTCCACATGATTACGGGTTAAGGCAACTATATGTCCTCTTCTGCTCAAGGCATCCATGATCTTGTTCTCCTTACCTTTGATATATTCAATAACAAAGTCATATTATATCAAAATTTCAATCCATCATCTTTGTCTAGCATTGAGCATAGGCTAAGTGAAGATGTATTTCAGGATCTAATGGTTTATCCTCAATCTGAATGGTTTCCCTAGGTAGTAATATCACCACATTTTTAGTGTGTGAATGGTTGTTTCTAGTTCTAACTCATGAGTGACATAGTTGACCTCATTCTTCTTAAGTTTTCTTTACTCATATGCCACCATTGTTTCATCTTATGATAATACTCCCTCTAAAACTTCCAACGATGCATTCGTGTAAACTGAGAAATTTCTTTGATGATCTAGAATTTTTAGCATGGGTGGTGTGGTGAGATTTTACTTGAGTGGTTCAAAAGTAGCCTCACACTTGTCTAGCCATTTTAATTCTTTTTCTTTCTTCTACAAATTGGTGATTAGGTAGGCAATTTTAGAGTAGTATTTCACAAGTCGCTTGTAGTAACTTGATAATCCCATGAAGCTTTGTACTTCAATTACATTTATAGAATGTGGTTGCTTAAAAATGACCTCTATCTTCTTGGGGTCTACTACAATTCCTTTTGCAAAAATTATAGTCCTAAATAGTGCACTTTTAGAATATAGAAGTCACATTTTGATAGATTCTCGTAGAGCCGATTCTTTCTTAATTGTTTAAGTACAACTCTAAATTGCTTGTCGTACTCCTCTTTGGTACGAGAGTATATCAAAATATCATCCAAGAAGACAAGTATGAACTGATCCAACTATTTCTTGAACACATTGTTCATCAAGTTCATGAATTTTGCTAGAGTGTTGGTTAGTCCAAATGGTAAGACTATAAACTCATAGTGCCCATACCTAGTCTTGAATGTCATCTTGTGAGTGTCCTCCTCATGAATTCTCAATTGATGGTATCCAAATTTCAATTCAATATTGGATAATATGGTGGCATCCCTCAATTGGTCAAATAGGTCTTCAATTCTAGGCAAGGGATATCTATTCTTGATAGTTGCTTTGTTAAGCATTTTGTAGTCGATACATAACTGTAAATAACCATCATTCTTTTTAACAAATAGCATAGGTGCACCTCATGGTAACATACTAGGTTTGATTAATACTTTCTCCAATAGCCCTTGTAGTTGTACTTTTAGTTCCTACATTTCAATAGGATTCATTTTGTAAGGGGCTCTATGGATATGTTATGCCCCTAGCATTAGCTCAATGGTGAAGTCAAACTCACACTTAAGAGGAAGCCTTGGCAAGTCTTCAGGAAACACATCCCTAAATTCTTGTAAAATTGGGTGTTTTCAAGACACTTCCTCCTTCTCTGCTTTTTCAATCTCATTAAGCTTAACCACATAAATTATTCCTCTCTCCCTAATGTTTTTCTTCAGCTACATAGTTGAGAGCAATTGGGGTTGGAAAGATCCTTGCTTACAGTGGATCCTCAATCTCTCCTTTCCATTTTTCTAAAAATTTCATCCACCTTTCTTGGAAGTTGATTATGGCTTTATGAGCCTGTAACCAATCCATCCCTAATATGATGTCAAAATCATGTAGCGGTGCTACAAAAATATATCCCACAATAGACCCATTGGGTAGGGTAATCTCGGTTGAAGGGTAACATTGATCCACTGAGTAGGTTTATCCATAATTGTACTCAACTTTCCACCCTTGTGTTAAGAACTTGGTTTTTTTGGAATTCCCTCAACTAAATCATATGAAATAAAGCTATCAATAGTTCCACTATCTATTAAAATCTTAACTTCTTTACCAAATATCTTACTCCTTATGAGCAAATGAGTTGCTTGCTTTTCTAAGTTCTGGCTTCCTATAGCCATGTAGATCTTGTGAGCAGGTTCCTTTCCTTTGAGATCCTTTCCTTTAGTTTTTAATCTTGCTTTATGTGGGAAATTATTGGCACAGTGGGGTCCTCCACAATCATAACAACCCCCCTTTATGCCTTGGGTGGACCCCCTATTTTTTCCAACTACTCTATCCTTTGGTGATGGATTCGTCTACCTTGAGGATTAAGGTTTACCATTGATGCCTCTACTATCATTACTGCTTCTCTTCCTCCGAAATTTTCTCTTGAATTTCCCTTGTTTCCCTTTTTTATCTTTTATATCTTTGGGGAACTATTACTCTTTTGGTTTTGTTCACATTCCCACTTCATAAATCCATCACTTTTCCTTTTCCTGAGCGCATGTCGATCCTGCTCAAATAGGGTTGCATAATTAAAGTAGGGTCTTTTCGATCGAAGGTGATATTCTACCTTTTCGACCAAGGCATAGGTTCTTTGTAGAGACTTGGTCTCTTGCATATGCACCTCATGCATAATATTTGGCTCTACTCTAAATATAAACTTTTGTATTTTCATCTTCTCATCATAATTTGGTACATATCTTAGTAGCTTGACAAACTTTTGATAATAGGCTACAATTGTTTGTTTTCCCTATTGGAGGTTAATAAACTCTTTGAACTTCTCTTCATATAAATGTTCTAAAATAAACCTCTCCTTAAATGTCATCACAAAATATTTCCATTTCATATCTACAACCTCAATCCTTTGCTCTTCTGTAAGAGTCTCCCACCATTCCATCCCTATTTCTTGTAAATGCATGGTGTCCCAAGCCATTCGTATTTTAGTGGAGTAATTATTCATGGAGAAAGAGGCTTCTAGATCTCTTAACCAAGTCTTGGCTACATCCCCATGATCTCTCCCATTGAATTTGTAGGTACAAATATTCTTCATGTCCTTGGCCAATTTCGCTTCTACAAGGGCCCTAGCTTCCTTTCGTTGGGTAGCGAGATTATTTTCTTGTTTGACCTTTGAATTCTTGGCCAATGAATCCTAGTTTATTATGGCCTATAATATTTATCTCTACTACTCCATTTGTTCTTGTATCAACATGATTACTATCATGAGGTCCTCCACCCCTCAGATAGTGTTACCCAATCCTACCATATAGGCTCTATCATTGACATTACTTTGTTGGATTTACCTATTCAATGGAACAATTCTTCCTCTTCACGTCTCTGGTGCCATTTTCTTATTTACACAAAAGGAGACTAATTCAGGTTAAAGTCCACTTCTTCCATGGTACTACTAGCTACAAACTAGATGTGTTATTCATATTTCTAACTTAAAATTATAAACTAAGTGATCACCCTTGCTCCATGTGGGGTGGCATCCTTGTTGGATGTCTAATCACTCCAAGATATCTTATTTCTTGGTTTTATTATGCCTACTAATGTATACCACTCAGTGAGACTATCCTAAGTTAAGAATATTAACTCTCTTTCCTAAGGAAATCTCTAGTCCCTTGTACCTAGAGCTCTGATACCAACTGCAACAACCCTAAATCTAACCAACTTGAGAGAGAATTTATTTTTTTTACAGCCATCCCTACACCATACTTAATCCCTTCTAAGTAGGTGTTTTATGAATTTACAAGTAAGTTATCCCTCTCATCTCTATAATGAGCTAACTTATACCTATTTTGCTAGCCAAAATGGAATGCCAATCCTCACCTCCTATATAATCTATTCTATGTAGGTGTGCTAAGCGTATTGTGATTGCATGCTTATTTTCATGATGAGTTATTTCTATCCTCCTTCCACTCCACATGCTAGTCAAATTATTGACTCTATAATTTTTTGTTAAATTTACTCAACACCGAAGGGATCCCATAATCCCTTCAAGTCAACTCTCTCTCATCCTCTAATGGACATAGCCCTTCATGCCCACTAGTCCCCTAATGGACAAAGCCTTTCTTGTCCACTAGTCCTCTAATGGACAAAGCCTTTCTTGCCCACTAGTCCTCTAATGGACAAAGTATTTCTTGTCCACTAAAGAGTGATGGAACATCTATAATCATGAATACCCTCTATATGACTAGACTAAGTTGATTATATCCCAAACACAACTTCCATATTTACCATTAGTGGTCATGAGCCTATGCTAAATACCAACCACATGAGACCCATTAATGACTACATAAATTCATGGTTTCCTATCTTAAATGTAGAGTAACCAAATCCATAACAATATAACTCTAGATAGCAATAAGAATCAAGAACATAAGATATCAACACTCCATTCACATATGATGCATATTTTATCCTAGGAAACCCTTGTGAGAAAAAACCCAACTCTAAATATCCTTGATCATTTTATTAATGATGAATGTTACAATACAATCATTTGAGGAATCCCTTAGATCCCTTTCCAACTCATTATTACAATCTATGGGCACATAAGGACCCCATAATCCTTATGTCCCTTACGATGAATCAACCTATAAATTCACATATCTCGATACATAGGGAATCCCATTGTTCTCTTGGATGTGCTCCATGTCGATCTTGCTATGGATAACTTCCTTCTTTGACCTAATTCTAGGGACATATTCCCTCCAAAAGTCCAATGTAATCAAATGGCAACTATATAACTATGCACAAAATAAATCATTAGTGAGGGCCCCATAATCACCTCTAACGAATACCCATGTGAACACACCCAAGAGATGAGAAACCTTCTCCTACTTCCTCCAAGGAATGAGTTATAATATTCACTATTGCATATCAAGTCCATTTCCTTAATATGAAGCATAATATCCACTACCATATTTCAAGTTTATTCCATTAGATGAAACATAATATCCATTACTACATAATATCAACTACTATATTTCATATCTATACCCTTCGAATGAAACATAATATCCACTACTATATTTCAAGTCTATTACATTAAAATGAAATATAATATCCAATACTATATTTCAAGTCTATTTCGTTAAAATGAAATATAATATCCACTACTATATTTTAAACCTAATCCATTAGAATGAAACATAATTTCCACTATATATTTCAATTCTAGTCCATTTAAAGTGAAACATAATATCCACTATTATATTTCAAGTCCAATCCACTTAAATGAAACATAATATCCACTATTATATTTCAAATCTATTTCGTTAAAATGAAACATAATATCCACTACTATATTTAAAGTCTAATCCATTAGAATGAAACATAATATCCACTATTATATTTTGAACCTAATTCATTTTAAAATGAAACATAATATCCACTACTATATATCAAGTCCATTCCGTTTAAATGAAACATAATATCCACTACTATATTTCAAGTCTATTCCATTAAAATGAAACATAATATCCACTACTATATTTCAAGTCTAATCCATTAAAATGAAACATAATATCCACTACTATATTTCAAGTCTATTCCATTAAAATGAAACATAATATCCACTACTATATTTCAAGTCTAATCCATTAAAATGAAACATAATATCCACTACTATATTTCGATTTTATTCTGTTAAAATGAAACATAATATCCACTACTATATTTCAAGTCTGATCCATTAGAATGAAACATAATATCCACTACTATATTTCAAGTCTAATCCATTATAATGAAACATAATATCCGCTACTATATTTCAAGTCTAACCTATTTAAAATGAAACATAATATCCATAATTACATCTCAAGTTCATTCCATTTAAAGGAAACATAATATCCACTACTATATCTCAAGTCTAATCCATTAGAATGAAACAATAATATCCACTACTATATTTGAAGTCTAATCCATATAAAATGAAGCATAATATCCATTGTATCATTTGAGTCTATTTTATTCCAATGCTATGTAATATCCCTTAATGAATCATAACTCATTGTAATAATACAATAATATGTAATATTTCTTAAATAATTCCAACTCACTATACCTTATTGAAAACCAACCCCTATTTAATGATCTCAAGAAGGTGTGATAGCTAACCTCGAGACATGTGGTTAAAGTCTAAAAGAGAGGGTCCTAGATTAAAAATCCTACCAAACCCTAAACAACAAGTGCAACCAACTCTAGAAGGGATAACACCCTCATTTAACTCAATCTAAAGGTCCTCTAGCAAATCAGATGGTCTCCTCATGAGAGGCTCCCTAACACCTACCACTAGTGTGGGTGGGTGGTTATTGGCCAAGCACCTAACCTAGATGCTTGGCTAATAACCACTATAGCCTTACACCTTATAAAGGCACGAATGGCCTCTATACCACGAATGTGGTACTAGAATTAATACATGAACAAACCCTAAACCCTATGCTCGATGTCCAACAATGGAGGAGTTTCCACGTAGGCAAGGAGATCGGTTTCAGGTGAGGACCACTTGTCAATACAAGGCAGATGGATTTACCAACCTAAGGTTCTTCAGTTCCTTTTTGTTTTTGTTTTTCCCTTTGTCTATATATACCCATATTTTAATAGGAAAGCATTTTTCCTATGTCGAATCACCTAGTACAAACTCCTATGTCCCAAGGGAAAAGGTGGTGATATCCAAATAATTATTATCGAGAACTAACAAGCGATGCTTGGAGGTATTCAAATGTCTCACCCATGAATGCATTCAAACGTCTCTCTCACAGAGTCCAACCCAAGCATTCAAACATCTCTTATAGAGAGACCATCCTAGGCATCCTAACGTCTCTTACAGAGAGACCATTACAAGCATTCTAACATCTCTTACAGAGAGACCATTACAAGCATTCTAACATCTCTTATAGGGATACCAATACAAGCATTCTGATGTCTCTTATAAAAGATCAATACAATCATTCTAACATCTCTTATAAAGGGACCAATACAAGAATTCTAACATCTCTTATATAGAGACCATTACAAGAATTCTAACATCTCTTACAAAGATACCAAGACAAACATTTTGATGTCTCTTATAGAGAGACCAGTACAATAATTTTGATGACTCTTATAGAGAGACCATTACAACCATTATGATGTCTCTCATAGAGAGACCATTACAAGCATTCTAACATCTCTTACAAAGAGACCAATATAAGCCTTTTCGAACATGAGCATGCATCAAAACTGAATGAAGGGTGGGAAGAAGGTTTTCAACAAAAATATAAATGCTTCAAATGTAATGAGGACAATAGCTTTTACCTCTTACCTATTTCCTTGTTGTTGATAATGAATACATCCACTCCCTTCTCTACAAGCCTTGTGATTCCTTCTTGCAACCTTCTCCTTTGCTCCCTGCATCATTCCTTTGTCTCCCCTCAAAAATGGCTACCCCCTCATTTTTTATGTTTCTTTCGATTGTGCACAAAAATCAAGGGGTTCAAAAAATCCATCCTTTCTTTTTTTCATTGAACAAAGAGGAGGGAGGAAGCGTACTGTACAACTAAAGCTAGCCTCCTTTATTAGTCCCAACTGACATGGGGCTAATCACTCTTCTTTCCAAAATAATCATCTTTCCCCTATATTCTGAGAGTTTTCTCTATTTGGAAAGTTAGAGGAGACTTACGTTGCATATATAAAACAATAATTCATAGCCCTGGAAACATTTATTGAAGCCATAATTTGTATAAAAGAAATTATTAATCCATTATTTATTTTTGTTTGCTAAGAAATTTTAAAAGTACTATGGTAGCAAATAATAAAATGTTAGTTTAATATTATAGTGGCTACCAATTAAAATCCTTATATGTTCTAAACAATATCAGACACCTTTCCTTTCTAGACAACTTAATAGGCAATGTCCAAGCTATTATTAAATTGTTAGCTTGATAATATAACGGTTAATATTTTTAATCAAACCATTATGCCCATGAGATAATATTAAATATTTTCCCTACTAAACAATCTAAAAATAATAACCAAGCTAATATAAAGTTGTTATCTCACTATTGTCCATTTTTAAGCATGACTAATCCTACAAAACCATAAAAAAGCCTGCAACATCATGATCATGAAAAACACTAAATGCTACAACATATCCTTGCATTTCATATCCCCAACAATATCAGACCTTATAACAATAAGTCTAATTATATTGTCTTCTCCTTAAGGGTTTTGCCATGGTGGGTCATGACATAAACCATAAGGGAAGAAATAGAAATTAGACAAAAGGTGGCAGTTTTTTTCCAAACACTACTGTTGAAATATATGGTGAAAGGTTTGAAAGTTCAATCAGTAGTTGAGGAGATAATTCAGCATATTCCAAGGTTGATCACAAGGAAAATAAATGACCAATTGACTATGAAGATCGGTGAGGAAGAAGTGAGAGAAGCAATTTTCTTCCTTGGTAAGGACAAAGCACCAGGGCCTAACAATTTTCAAGCAAGTTTCTTCCAAATCTTCTAGGACATTATTAAGAAGGATGTTATTGATGCAGTCAAGGAGTCACATCATACATGGCAAGTATTGAAGGAGTACAATAATACATTTTTAGCCTTAATATTGAAGAAGCTTGGGCTAAAATATTTTAAGTATTATAGGCCTATAAGCCTTTGTAATGCAATCTATGAAATAATATCAAATGTGATAGCCTTGAGGACTAATTTTATACTCCCAACTATTATCTTGGAACAAGGGGTTTTTTTAAAAGGGAGGCAAGTTTTGGATTGAGTAATAACTCTTCATGAAACTTTCCATTTTATAAATTCTAGTGAAAAACTTGATATGAATAAGGCCTATGACAAAGTATCCTAGAGTTTCCTAGTTAGGGTCTTATTCATGTTTGGGTTTAGCAGGCAATAGAGAATATAAGTAGGCAACTATTACAAAGTGTAGATACCAAAATCTAGGCATTTGCATTACACATCATAATTATGCATAATAATATATGCCTAAGTCTAAACTTAGGCATATAATGCCTGCACATTATTCATTGGCATTGCACATCACAATTTTGCATAATAATATATACCTAAGTCTAAAATTAGGCATATAATTCCTACACATTATTCATTCACATTGCACATTTTAGTTCTGCATAACATTATGTGCCTAAGTTTTGACTTAGGCATAAAATCTTGCACATAATTATATTTTCTAGATTTTATTAAATCTAGAAAATATCCTCCTAGGATACCCTCTCTCCTCACTTGACATGTGTCCTGGCCACATCACTATCACTCCTTTACCACCTCTCATACACCCTTGTCCCCTTTGTTCCTTCACATGGGGTAACCCTCTACATTTCACTCCACTTGCACCTACTTACTTGCCACCTCTCACACCTCACTCCACATTTGACTCCACTTGCACATACCTACTTACCACATCTCACACCTCACTCCACACATCTCTTTACTTCCAACTACCCACTTGCCACATCTCCCCAATTAAGTGAGACACTTGTAGTGACTCACTGCAACTACTCAGGATAGGTGACTATCCAGTCCCTGCCACTTGGCAGCCTTGACTTACCACCTATCCTTCCCTCCAAAACCCTCAAAATCCTATAAAGGCACCATCACATGACCAAGAAAAGGAAGGAGGAATGCTAATGTTATGCTGCCCGAATTGTGTTATGTAAGCCATATTCATTATTTGTTTTCTTCTATTCATATTCATTTACATTAGTCATTTTCATTACATTTTATCATATTCATTGTGACAGGTGCTACTAAACATTTGTCTATTTGCATGTGTGCAGGTTACAGATTCAACAAGCTCAAGGTCATCACGGTGGTCACGACAAACCCACCTCCCTCATTGTTGTAGCATGAAGAGACGAAGACACCATCCTTGATCTATAAAAGGGATTCCCCTTTAGCACATCTCTTTGTAAAATGCACCCTAAAAGGGTCGAAGTGTATCAAAAGGGATTTTCTCAAACTTAATAAAATATTTTGTTTTATTGCAATGGTGTTTCTTTTTATGTATACAAATTGGCGATCACTATATTCTTATCCTTTTTCCCTCTTATTGTTATTTATAAAATACTAACTTTGTATCTCTTTGTGTAATTGTAGGGTTTGCAAATGCATAATGCGTCTTCACAAAGGAGCAATACAAAGTCTAAATTTCATAGTGACACTTCCACATAAACGAGAAATCCAAGTAAATGCTTTTACTCCAATCATTCTCCCTTTCTTATTTATTTTATTTTAAAAAAAATTAAAAAAAATAATAATAATAAATAATTTTTTTTATTTATTTAGTTATTTATATTAAGAAAAAATATTTTTTTTTAATTAATAATAAAAGGCAACCATCTTGCACAGGCCTTGCATGACCTAGGCAGACTCCTACGCAGGCCGTGCGCAAGACCTACGCAGGCCCTGTGCACGACCTGTGCAGGTCGTACGGAGGGCCTATGCAGGCATGCGTAGACCTTGCGTAAGCCTACGTACGTCCATGTAGGTCGTGCGTAGGGCCTACGCAGGCCTACGTAGACCTTACGTAGGTATGCGTAGGTCCACACAGGCCTACGTAGACCTTGCATAGTTGTGTAAGGTTTGCACAGGCCGTGCGTAGGGCCTACGTAGGTTTGCCTACGCAGGCCTTGCATAGGTCCACATAGGCTTGCATAAACCTTGCGTAGTTCTGCGTAGGCCTGCACCTGCACAAGTCATGCGTAGGGTCTACACAGGCCGTGCATAGGGCCTACGCAGGCCTGCATAGACCTTGCGCAGTTGCACACAAACTGCACAAGCTGTGCGTAGGGCCTGCGCAGGTCTGCCTATGTAGGCCTTGCATAGGTCCAGGTATGCCTGCACATGTCGTGGCCCTACTTAGGGCAATTCACCAAATATATATATATATTAAAACAAAAAAAATAATATAAATAAAAAGTAAAAAAAACACACGATCACTCCCCCAACATAATTTAAAAAAAAAAAAAAATACAATACAGGTCCAACAACCTTATAAAAAAAAATTAAACTAAAAATAAATTCAAAAAAAAAAAAACTTAAAACACAAACATTTAAAAAAAAAAATCAACAAACAAAAATTTCAACTTAAAAAATGAAAATTCAACAAAACAAAACAAAAAAAAAAAACTTTCAACTTAGAAATGAAAATTCAAGTAAAAAATCAACAAAACAAAACAAAAAAAACTTTAACTTAAAAATGAAAATTAAAAAAAAATTAAACAAAACAAAACAAAAAAAATTTCAACTTAGAAAATATTCAAAATTTTCAACTTACAAAAAAATTGTTTCAAAACAACAAAACACTAAATAGTATAAAGAACTTTACATTTTCATCTTATAAACATTTTATACATAATACTTCTATGCATTGCATTTTGCATCCCTAACTTTCATCTCGCATGCTATAAAAGCATTTGGATAACAAAAAAAAAATCAAAATACACCAAATAAATAAAAATAAAAATAAAAAGTGTCAAAACAAAATTTAAAAAAAAAACTAAGTCAACTTCACATTTTTGTATGCTTTTCTATGTTTGGTGTGCGTTTGATTGCATTTTTAGGCATCCACAATTGAATTGCATCATAGATTGCATTGTATCTTGTTTTACCAAAACAATAATAAACAAAGACATTCACACACTTGCACGTCTCACAATAACATTGGTAGGTTGGATTTAATCACCAACCTCCAATTCAGACCGGTGACGTTGGAATTCATCTCCTTCCATCGGCTTGCCCCCTAGATGCCTTAAACAGAATAGGGAAGTCCTTAAGTTGGTATAGGTCACTTGTGTACAAGTTATCTCCCACTGTTGGAACGATTGTTGAATCAGAGTGGAAGAGCTAGGCGAACCCCCCACTGGGATTTAAGTGGTGTACCCTAGACTCTTTTGAGAAATCATGCTTGGCACTAGTGTTCCTAATAACCATCTTAATCGAGTTCCTTTATTCTAGTCCAAAAAAAAATTTCTTCAAAATTCCAAAAACAACAAAACACACTGAAACTCAAAACAAAAAGAATCAAAAATCTCAAATTACAAAAAAAATCAAAAACTTCAAAAATAAAAAAACAATCAAAAAATCAAACATCAAAAACAAAATTTGAAAAAAAAAACTTAGAAAACATTGCTTGCTTATTTGATTTGTGTGTTATTCATTTGTATTTCCATCACATTTTCACACACATACCTTCACATTCGCCACCTCATTTCACCTAAACCACCTTCCACATTCATATCAAAATTAAAAATAAAATCAAATCAAAACGCTCCAAAGGAATAAAACCCCTTTGGTCAATTTAAATCAAAAGGCTCCAAAGGGGACACCCCTTTGGTCAAATCAATCAAAATACTCCAAGGGGGATACCCTTTGGTCAATACAATTCAAAACGCTCCACAAGGGACACCCCTTTGGTCAAATCAAATCAAAAGGATCCAAAGGAACCAAATCCCTTTGGTCAAATCAAATCAAAAGGCTCCAAAGGGGACACCCTTTTGGTCAAATAAAATCAAAAGACCCCAAAGGAACCTAACCCCTTTGGTCAAATTTCATTTCAAAATGCTCCAAGGGGGGACACCCCTTTGGTCAACTCAATTCAAAATGCTCCAAATGGGGACACCCCTTTGGTCAAATCAAATCCAAAGGCTCCAAAGGAACCACACCCCTTTGGTCAAATCAATAAAAAAGGCACAAAAGGAGACACCCCTTTGGTCAACTCAATTCAAAACACTCCAAATGGGGACACCCCTTTGGTCAAATCAAATCAAAAGGCTCCAAAGGAACCACACCCCTTTGGTCAAATCAATCAAAAATACTCCAAAGGGGACACCCCTTTGGTCAACTCAATTCAAAAAGCTCCAAAGGAACAAACCCCTTTGGTCAATTCAATCCAAAAGGCTCCAAAGAAGACACCCATTTGGTCAAATCAATCAAAAAGGCTCCAAATGGGACATCCCTTTGGTCAAATCAATCAAAAATGCTCCAAAGGAACCAAACCCCTTTGGTCAATTCAAAATCCAAAATGCTCCAAAGGGGACACCCCTTTGGTCAAATAAATCAAAAATGCTCCAAAGGAACCAAACCCCTTTGGTCAATTCAAAATCCAAAAGGCTCCAAAGGGGACACCCCTTTGGTCAAATCAATCAAAAAAAGCTCCAAATGGGACACCCCTTTGGTCAAATCAATTCAAAATGCCCCAAAGGAACCTAACCCATTTGGTCAAATCTCATTTCAAAATGCTCCAAGGGAGGCACTCCTTTGGTCAATTTCCATTCAAAAGGCTCCAAGGGAACCGACACTCCTTTAAGCACATAAAATTCAAAAATCTCCAAAGGGACCAAACCTTTGGTCACATCTCATCTCAAAAACATCAAAAAAATAATAATAATAAATATAAAACACAAAAACATTTGCATACACATTGCATTTTTAATATATCACTTTCACAATCCATCTTCTATTGCATTCACACATTATAACTTTCATAGTATTTGCACATTCATATTATTCGTATTCATTGAAGTCAATAATAATTAATAGTGCACTATGCCTTGTTGACTTAATCAGGGGTACCGCACATCAAACATCACCAAAACCATCATTCATAATAATACATTACTTCCTAAGCCAAATCCTAGGTGTTTTCGATCACTCAGCCACTCCTAGTGTTTTAAGCAACCTCCAAAAAAATATGTCAAACTCTTTTAGGACCATTGCACATATATAAACTAAGCAAATCTTGAGTATTGGTAATTGATCTCAAAAACATTCTCGAACCAAACAAAATTTCACATCTTAAAAACAACTTGTGTCAAATAGGGATAACACCATACTTGGTAGGAACCTTGAAGTGAAAAGCGTCATCCTAGCTTGTCCCATTATGCAACATAATCCATGACAATAGTGGTTTTCACTACTATCACAGTTGCATCAAATTCAAAAGATAGAATGGTAAGCATAGGGTACAATTCTCATCACACTTAGGTTGAGAATACAATTCCCCAAAGCTCTAAATATTTTACTTCACACACCATTGATTAATTGGGTTGTAAGGATCATACTACATTTATAGTCAGACGGTTAAGTAGTCATCCCAAAAATTCAAGAAATCAAAAATAAAAATCATGGACTATGGAGTTAACCTCCACCGGAGCTATAGACGCTTGACTGGCAGTGGAGTACGCTCATGTGTGGTGACATGCTTCTTTTAAAAAGAGACCTCTGATCGCAGATACGGACAAGCTAGCTTCTTGGTTTTCATCCATAACAGGTTTACCCAATTTACTCAATATGAGTTAATGAACTCAATTGCACACACACTGGTTCTTGATTGTCTCGGGTCATTACCATGCTCTTGATTCTGTAAATGAACTCACTACACACATTTTTTTTAAGCAAAAAACCCATTGCGGAGCCATCTTGGTCTGAGATACCATGAACAGGGGTCCTACACCGTCAAAGTCACCCAGGAGTCACACCCGACCCTGCTCGCACCAACATTATCAATTGGATTTTGGATACCCAATTCAGCTTTTTGGTAGGGTGGAGATTTGAACCTGAGACCTCCCTTTGAGGATTGCCCTCTCCTCTCCAACTCACCTACAACACCTGGGTACTACACACACATTTGGTCCTAGAAGAATTAAGCAGAATTAGTGAGTGTGTTTGATTCACTAGGATGTTTGAGTCTTTGTAAAACAACTCTAGATCTTTTATCCCTAAAGACAATAAAGTCATAAGCAAGCCTCCATTCCGTACCACCATCACATAGTCATAAATATAATAATCCATTTCATCTAGGTGGTCATACTGGTAGTATCATATTGGTGCCCCTGATTAAGCAATAAAGGCAAAGTTTGCTACATAATGGTTCAAAAATATCTTTGAACAACGATCAATAAAGCAACACCATTTATTCAAACAATTCAAAATCTCTTTGAACAACAATCAATAAAGCAACACCATTCATTCAAACAGTTTAAAATATCTTTGAACAATAATCAATAAAGCAACACCATTCATTCAAATGGTTCAAAATCTCTTTGAGCCATGATTAATAAAGCAACACCCTTCATTCATTTGCATTCATTCATAACATATACATTTCATAACATGTACAAAAAAAACAATTTGAACAATCAATCATTACACATATACATAAACAATTACAAAACAACTTGGGGGGTTCAAGGTCTCACACCTTCCCCATCAATCACATCAAACAATCAATCAAACAAATTGGGAGGATTCAAGGTCTCACGTCTACCCCAACAATCACATTAAACATTGACATTTCAAATAATCAAATTCAAAAATCTCCAATGGAATCATACCCTTTGGTCATATTCAATTCAAAAAAAAATCTCCAAAGGTAACACAATTTCTTTGGTCAAATTCAATCTCAACAAGGCTTTCAAAAATTGAAATGTTATAATCTCAACTCCCTAAGAAAGCCATGCGGCTAGACTACTCCATGGGATAGAGATGCACATTTCCTTCTTTCACTCAGCCTTAAGTGATCCTTGTATCTAGTGATTTACTCTAGCACCCTAGCGGTTGTAGCGATTGGCTATCCATACAATCTGGTAGGAGGAGTAGATTACCATAAGGACAATTATCATTAACACAATTCAAAAATCCCCAAAGGCATAAACCCCTTTGGTCAAATAAATCCAAAATGCTCTAAAGGTTCTCAAATTCCTTTGGTCAAAAAAAAAAAGTCAATCATCAAAAATAAAAAACACAAAAAATAAAATAAAAAACATCTTGTGCTTTCTTTCCATTTCAAAAACATCAAAAAAAAAATAACCAAAATATTTCCATGCATCTTTTGTCATACAAAAACATAAACACCAAAAACATTTCCATGCATCTTTTGTCATACAAAAACATAAAAACACCAAAACATTTCCATGCATCTTTTGTCATACAATAACATAAAACACCAAAAACATTTCCATGCATCTTTTGTCATACAAAAACATAAAACCAAAAACATTTCCATGCATCTTTTGTCATACAAAAACATAAAACCAAAAACATTTCCATGCATATTTTTTCGTAAAAAAATGAAAAAACACCAAAAACATTTCCATGCATCTTTTGTCATACAAAAAAAAACATGCATTCTAAAAATAAAAATAAAAAACAAACAAAGAAAAATCCAAAGATATATCAATTCCTTTGGTCAAAAACAAATTCAACAAGCTCTTGAAATAATAGAAGTGTTCTCATCTCAACTCCCTAAGAAGGCCATGAGGCTAGACTGCTCCAAGGGATAGAGGTGTACATTTCCTTCTTCCACTTAGCCTCAAGTAATCCTTGTATACAGTAACTTATCCTATATACCTGGCGGTTGCAGCGACTGGAAATCCATGCAATCTGGTAGGATGGATAGGTTACCATAAGGCTCTTGAAATGTGATTCACCTCATGCAAGAAATGAATTGTTATCATCTTGATTCCCTAAGAAAGCCATACGGTTGGACTGCTCCAAGGGATAGAAGTGCACAATTATCAACAATGGTCGAAATCACAGTTGAACAAAAACAAAAACAAAAACATTCATTCCATCAAACCATTATCATTTGTTTCATCACTTTCATCATTTCATATCTTCTACATTGACTCATCGCTTGAAGGGAAAGATAAAGTCAACAAATTTAGTTTCATAATCAAATTCAACACTCAATCATGCAAGTTACGCTCATTAAAATGAGCATATTTCCCATGATTGGGGCAACACAAATTGACTTTTATTTGTGATCATCTTACACAACTCCTCTTCAAATGCAAATGGCTACAAAAACATTGTAAAACCCTCCAAATAATCATCTCATATCATCATCATCTCAAGTGAACCTTCTAACTAGTGATTTACTCTAGACACCTGGTGGTTGCAGCGATTGGTTGTCAATGAAATCTGGTAGGATGAATAAATTACCATAAGGACACTTATTCAAAACTATTTCACATCATAATATTCAAAATTAAACCAGGTTGGTCCTTCAATTTTTGAGTGACTTGCGTTCAAGCAGATTTGTCCAAGGTTGTCATTGATGCCTAATCCATGGGGTTACAAAACATTGAAAACTTATACTTCATCATTTTGCATTAAGGAATTGCTAATAGTCACTAGGACAACGAGCTCCTAGGGTGATTGGTTCCTTTATCTCATCATCTTGCATGTCAATCAAACCAAAAGGCAAATTAGGGACAACATAAGTCCACCCCAAACTTGGGGCATCCAACTTGATATTGATTTTCAACATTTACATCAATCACATCATGCATTTTCACAAACATCATCATCATAATCATCATCACATCATTTAGTGAACCTTGTATCTAGTGGATTACCCTATACACCTAGCGGTTGTAGCGACTAGCAATCCATGAAATCTGTTTGGATGGATAACTCACCATAAGGAAACTCATTCAAATATTCAAAATCAAATCACTATGATATTAAATTAGCTAGGTCCCTAAATATTTGAGCTTAGATGTGTTCAAAACATATTTGCACAAGGTTACCCTTCAACCCCTTCCATTGGGTCAAAAGCGAAAAGCAACAAAAAAACAATTTGGTAATAATTAGAAATCACACGAGTATCAAATTCCCGAATGACTGGTTCCTTGAACCCATCATTTGGAAGGAATTGCTAAAGTCATAGTGGAAAAAGAACTCCAAACATGGTCAAATATTTTACCACACATTTTGCACATCAACGAAACCAAAGGTAAATTTGCAAGAACACAAATAATCCCAAACTTGGGGCATCAAGTTGATCAAAATGATATACAATTGTATCACATCCACATTATTAAATCAACCACCTTCTTTCATCATCCACATTTGATCAATTGGCTCATGGATTTCATCCTTTAACCATTCACCAATTGAGGGGGTAAACAAACAAATAAAAAATTTAAAAAAAAAGTCATTCATTCTTTGCATCGAGAATATTTGAGTTCATTCCTCCATCAAATAAAACCACGTATCTTTTATTTTTGCACCACATTGTGTTTCACACAATGCGGTACAAAAAGGGGCATCTGTAGACACCAAAATCTAGGCATTTGCATTACACATCATAATTATGCATAATAATATATGCCTAAGTCTAAACTTAGGTATATAATGTATGCACATTATTAATTGGCATTGCACATCACAATTCTGCATAATAATATATGCCTAAGTCTGAACTTAGGCATATAATTTTTACAAATTATTCATTCACATTGCAAATTTTAGTTCTGCATAACATTATGTGCCTAAGTTTTGACTTAGGCATAAAATCTTGCACATAATTATATTTTCTATATTTTATTAAATCTATAAAATATCCTCCTAGCATACCCTCTCTCCTCACTTGACATGTGTCCTGGCAACATCACTATCACCCCATTGCCACCTCTCATACACCCTTGTCCCCTTTGTCCCTTCACATGGGGTAACCCTCCACATTTCACTCCACTTGCACCTACCTACTTGCCACCTCTCACACCTCACTCCACATTTCACTCCACTTGCACATACCTACTTGCCACATCTCACACCTCACTCCACACATATCTTCACTTCCAACTACCCACTTGCCACATCTCCCTAGTTAAGTGAGACACTTCTAGTGACTCATTGCAACTACCCAGGATAGGTGGCTACCCAGTCCCTGCCACTTGGTAGCCCTGACTTGCCACCTATCCTTCCCTCCAAAACCCTCAAAATCCTATAAAGGCACCATCAATCCACCAAAAAAATGAGCTAAATTTACATACCGATAGGCTACCAGAATACATCCAGACCTGATGAGAAACTGGGAGCACAAGCTCGAATCCGATCATTACCATGCATCTCGAGGTGACCTATCATCTCAACCGAAACCACCCACCCGTGGTTTTATAGTCAAAAATGTGCATTCACAGTTTCACAATCGTAGGTCCATGGTTTCCCAATTGCATTCCCGTAGTTCCACAGTCCTGAATAGGTTTTATCAACAAAGATCAGTAAATCATCAATTTGTTAGCAAGGCATTTTTAGTTAGTGTTTCTGTGTTTCCTGCAAGCATTCCTTTCAAGGGTTTTTTTATTTGCATTATTTACAATCATTTATACAGGTGCTATTAACCCTTGTTTGGTTTCCATGTGTGCAAGAGATAGGTATTTGAAGAGCTATTGAAGCTAGGAGTGGCCCCTACATCGGATACCAAATCCCACTCACCCCTTGGAGTTGTAGCAGAGGAATGAAGAGCACCCTATCTTGTTGAGGAGTTGGAAGAATTTACCTCTTACCTCGGAACATTGTAACACCTATCAGAAGGAGAAAATCATTGTAACATTGCCCCCAACACATTTGGGGCAATTCAAAATATCCATTGTAACATTGTATCAAGCATTAATACAAAGGAACATTCTGTTTGGCAAATTTCTCTTTCTGTGTCTATTTTATTTATTGTGCTCAGTTATTTTGCTACACAAAGAAGCTAAATTCTTAGTATTTGTAAATAATTCTCCAATTGGCTTTTTTGGTAGTAACAAGGGCTTAAGAAAATGGGATCCCATATCACTATATCCATTCATAAAAATGGTTTAGGCTTTTGGGAGATGAATAGGAGTAGCAAAATATTTAGGAACACTTCAAAAATTGAATCCAACACATAAAATAGAAGGTATAATTCACCAACAATTTGTGGATGACACAATAATATTAGGGAAACCAACAGTGGTAGAAGCTAGAGAGTTTAGAAGGATGCTAGATTTGTATCAATAGGTATCCCATCATAAAATTAATATAGAAAAGAGTAATATTTTCTTCATAAACACCATGATAAACAAACAATAGAATAGTAGCTAGAGAGATTGGTTGTTTAATTTCAACCCTACCCTCTACATATTTGGGGATTTTTTATGTTTACTAGAGACTGTAAAGAGCCATTATGGAATGGATTGATAGATAATTTTCAGAAGAAGATGGTAGGCTAGAGAGTTTACTTACCCAAAATAGAAAAATACAATTGGTGAAGAGTACATTACAAGCCATCCTAGTATATTAGCTATCAGTTTTTAAAATACCTTTCAAAGTGGTTAATACTATGGAAGGAATCCAAAAATTATTTCTATGGACTGGTTTAGAAGAAAGGAGTATATTACCTCTAATATCATGGGAGAAGGTATGCTTACCCAAGATACAAGGAGTATTGAGCCTTCAGATAATTAGAAACATCAACCTAGCACTGGTTGCAAAGGTAGGGTGGAGAGTTATGAAGGAGGGATAGTCAATATGGGCTAAAATATTGAAGGAAAAATATTTAGATAGTATGCAAGATGTTAGAGTGCTTACTACATAGGATCCATAAAATAGTTCTTCATATTGCAATAACATTGTGAATGTGAGGGAGTTATTATGGAAGGGAGTACAATTGAAAGTAAGGGATGGTAAATCCAATAGTTTATGGGAGCATACATGGTTAGACATTAAACTGCTAACCATGGATGAAGAGATGCATAGACTATGGGAGGATCTATAAGTAAGATATGGTAGGTTAGTAAGTGACTATAATGTGATGGTAGGAGGTCAATTAAGATGAAAAGTGCTAAACACAAACCAAGATAATAGTGAAACATTAAGTAATTTGAAGGTAAAACTTAGATCATATTATATAAGTTAAGAGATGCAAAAAGATTCATTGATGTGGGGAGCCACCCAAGATGGTGAGATTGATGTCAAATCAGCTCATGACTTGATTGACCTAGCCATAGAATATGGTTTTCCATGGAAGATAATACAAAGGAAGAAAATAATTCCCAGATAAGAGGTCTTCTTATGGCTAGCTACATAGAATAAGATACTAACTATAGATAATTTGTAGAAGAGAGGAATTCACTACCCAAATAGATGCTTCCTCTATGAGAAGAGAGGAGTCGGTTCAACATATCTTCCTAGAATGTGACTACTCATTGAAGATACTTCAAGCACTAATAAATAAGGTGGGGGTAGTGTGGGCTTTACCAAATACCATGCTAGCTTGGTTAGAGCAATGGGAGAAGCCTTTCATTAGTCCTAGGCTCAATGGAATTTGGAATCTAATTCCTTTCCACTATACTTAGGAAACATGGTGTGGAAAGTATTAGGAGAATATTGAAGGAGGGGAACAAAAAAATAGGGAGAAATGTGTAGATTATTATACGAGAAATTGAGAAAATATGAAAATAATATTTTTTTTACCAAACCTAAAATAAGAGATGAGACTAGATTGAGTAGAACTTGGAACTGAGACCCAACTAGTAGCTTGGATGGTACTCAAAACCAATCAAGGGTTGATACTAATAGGTTACCACATCAATAAGGATGGATGAATATGAACTTTTTTGGGACCTCAAAGGGGAACCTATGGAAGGTGGGGTTAGGTGCTATTGTTTGAGATGAACAAGAGAGAATAAAGGGTGCAACTTGTGTAGGAATCACTACAATTCACCAAGTAAAATTTCAAGCTCTATTGATAGGGGTAGAACTAGCAAGAGACTTGGGAGTTAGAAATTTAGTAGTGGAAGGAGATTCTCTAAATATCATTAACTATCTTAAGCAAGAAGTAAAGACAAATTGGTAAATAAGTATTGGTTTTCTAGATATTAGGAATTTTCTCCAATATTTTGTTGAGGTGGAAGTAATCCATATAAATAGGGAAGAAAATATAGTAGCAGATATGTTAGCCAATAGGGAAGCATGCAAGAGGAAGATAAAAGGTGGATACCCCCAAGGGATATCCACCTAGATATTTTAATATTAGTTCAGAAAGAGTAGCTTCTAGAAAATACATAGTCCTTGTGTAAGGATGGGGAGCAAAGGGACATTGCACTAGGATATGTTGTAAATGGACACCAAGTTGAGATTCCAATAAACTTACAATTTGCAGGAGGTAAAGACTATTTCCATGGATGTGAAAGGGCTATAACAAATGTATGGGCAGTTTAGGAAGAAATTAGATGATTTGCATGCTGAGTGAGAATGTTGGTGGAAGTCAATGTTGGATATGCTTGATGAGCATATGAAAATTTATGAAGAAGAGAAGGTGCTAGCCCAATGGAAGTATGATATGGATAAAATAATGTATGTATGGGCTGATCAAAGCAATGAGTATGAACATCAACTTTAGGAAGTTCACATATAATTTAATTGAAAGTGGAAGGAGCATGAGAAACAACTGAAGTGCATGGTTTATATTCTACAACGGAGTTGAGTTGTAGTTTAGAGGATTCACATGGAAGGGAGATCTAGAAGACTACAAAATGTTGGTTTAACTTTTGTCTTTTAGTGTTTGTAAGGTTGGAGTGAGCCAGAAACCCTAATTTTATGCTTGAATTAGATATTTATGGTTTATTTAGTATTAGTTGTAAGATTTTTTGTAAGGTTATGGGTGAGTTAGAACTCCTTAGGTGTGTCAATTAGGAGGTATTATTGGACTTGTGTTACCTTTAGTAAAGAGGATTTTCACATCTATAGTTGTACTTTTGTAAAAGGGTTCAGGCACTTTTAAAATCCTAATTTTACCCTAATATATATACACACACAAATGACCTAATATAGGTGAAACTATTTCAATCCTATATTATACATAATTAATAAAAAGTTAAAACTAAAACCATTTTGTATTACTTAAACCAATTAACTTCCTCAACTTTGAAGGAGAAGACCCATGTTCGAACCTTGCTAAGTGATACATGCATAAGTCAGGTTGTTGTATTACCATCATGTGGTCATGATGTAATATGGGTGGAGGTTGCTTCAATCTCATATAACCAATTAAAAAAATAAAGTTTCAATTTTTAATTAGTTATATGGGATTAAAACAAGCTCCGCCTTGCATCATCACTACATAGTGGTATTATTAGCTTGGTTATTTGGCAAGATTTGATCTTGGGTCTCTTCCATGAAAGTCAATAAATTGACTAAACTAATGCCATTTAAGTAAAGATATATATTATTTTGATATATTTTTAATAAAATAAAATTATTGTTTAGAAAACATGTTTAATAGTATATATTATCTTTAATATACTTCTAACATATATAAAAATTATCAAATGATATTAGCTCACTCGATTAAATTCCTTTAACCACAAGGAGCATACATAGGTTTGAATTTTGTCAAGCAATACATGCATAATAGTCAAATTATTATAATACCACTCAATAGTCATGATGTAATATAGGTAGGGTCTTTTTAATCTCATATAAGTAATACATATTATTTGATTGATAAAAATGTTTTAATTATATATATATATATATATATATATATATATATATATATATATATATATATATATTATAAATGTATTTTAAAATAAAAATAAAATTTATCTATAAAAAATGTTTAAGGGTTGAGACTTGGGAGCGATTGTAAGCCAGAAGCAAGCCTCACATTTTCTTGTTCTAGAACTTTGGAAAACTTCAAAAAATAAAGGATTTATATGAGAAAAAACTAGGTAGCATGGAAGGAAATTCATATTTGAAGCTCTAATTGGATGTAAGGATATCTTAACTAGAAGTATGGATGCCCAAGTTGGAGATAAAAAGAAGAGCAAATATAGAGCAAGTCTGATACTAACTAGGGAGATCTAGAAGACTACAAAATGTTGGTTTAACTTTTGTCTTTTAGTGTTTGTAAGGTTGGAGTGAGCCAGAAACCCTATTTTTATGCTTGAATTAGATATTTATGGTTTATTTAGTATTAGTTGTAAGATTTTTTGTAAGGTTATGGGTGAGTTAGAACTCCTTAGGCGTGTCAAGTAGGAGGTATTATTGGACTTGTGTTACCTTTAGTAAAGAGGAGTTTCACATCTATAGTTGTACTTTTGTAAAAGGGTTCAGGAACTTTTAAAATCCTGATTTTACCCTAATATATATACACACACAAATGACCTAATATAGGTGAAACTATTTCAATCCTATATTATACATAATTAATAAAAAGTTAAAACTAAAACCATTTTGTATTACTTAAACCAATTAACTTCCTCAACTTTGAAGGAGAAGACCCATGTTCGAACCTTGCTAAGTGATACATGCATAAGTCAGGTTGTTGTATTACCATCATGTGGTCATGATGTAATATGGGTGGAGGTTGCTTCAATCTCATATAACCAATTAAAAAAATAAAAATGCAATTTTTAATTAGTTATATGGGATTAAAACAAGCTCCGCCTTGCATCATCACTACATAGTGGTATTATTAGCTTGGTTATTTGGCAAGATTCGATCTTGGGTCTCTTCCATGAAAGTCAATAAATTGACTAAACTAATGCCATTTAAGTAAAGATATATATTATTTTGATATATTTTTAATAAAATAAAATTATTGTTTAGAAAACATGTTTAAGAGTATATATTATCTTTAATATACTTCTAACATATATAAAAATTATCAAATGATATTAGCTCACTCGATTAAATTCCTTTAACCACAAGGAGCATACATAGGTTTGAATTTTGTCAAGCAATACATGCATAATAGTCAAATTATTATAATACCACTCAATAGTCATGATGTAATATAGGTAGGGTCTTTTTAATCTCATATAAGTAATACATATTATTTGATTGATAAAAATGTTTTAATTATATATATATATATATATATATATATATATATATTATAAATGTATTTTAAAATAAAAATAAAATTTATCTATAAAAAATGTTTAAGGGTTGAGACTTGGGAGCGATTGTAAGCCAGAAGCAAGCCTCACATTTTCTTGTTCTAGAACTTTGCAAAACTTCAAAAAATAAAGGATTTATATGAGGAAAAACTAGGTAGCATGGAAGGAAATTCATATTTGAAGCTCTACTTGGATGTAAGGATATCTTAACTAGAAGTATGGATGCCCAAGTTGGAGATAAAAGGAAGAGCAAATATAGAGCAAGTCTGATACTAACTAGAAGTAGTGATTATCAAGGATGAGAAGATTGAGCATGATATAATGGTTCTTAAAAGCATATGGTTAATATTTAAGTTCCACGAATACTAACTAGGGTTTTCTAAGATTCAAAATTGAATTAAGTGGAAGTGGGGATTGATTTCAAATTACCCTATGACTTTTTTCCTCAAAATTTTCATCTTTTTTAGTTTAAAAATTAGGGATAAAATAATATGTGGTGGCGTGTGGCTTACAAGGGGAGATGCCCTATATTTAAGACCATGGAGTGAGAATTTTTATGTAAAGATAAAAACTATTAAAAATCTTCTAGTGTGGGTTAGGATTTTTGGACTTCCATATCAATTTATCAAAAATGATGTTTTAAAGAATATTGAAATACCCTAGGGGAATTCATCTAAGAGGGACCAACTACTAAGGAGTGGAATTATATTGTGTATACTAAAAGACATGTTGCTATGGATATTTCAAAACTCTTACCATATTCTATTAATATTAAATCTAAATTAAGAGAATGGGATCAACAAGTGGATTATTAAAACATTGCACTTCTATGTTGCAAGTGTTATGAGACTTGACACATGGCAAGATATTGAAAAGTGAAAACAATGGAGAAAGAGATCAAAAAAATTGATCATGGATAAAATTCAAGATAAAATGAGAAAATTGTTATGGTACTTAAGGATAAGAATTATTATATTGTATAAGGATATTATGAATAGTTGGCATGGGCCATACATAATCCAAGGTTGATTATATTATAATAGTGAGTGGGATAAGGGTTTAGTAGTTGACTCACTAAAGTAGCATTAGAAGATGGGTATATAAATAAGGGATATTATCATTGTAATCAGTCAATCATATCAAGTATTCTCTTGTAATAGTCTTGGCTCATGGAGCAGATCTCATTTTCAAAGATATTATGGAGTAGATCCTTCCTTAAGGAATAATATTTGTGTTGCCTACTTTATGTATTATCACATTTTGTCTTGTTTAGATTAATTATTATGGTCAATTCATTTAATATTTAGCATATTAAAGATGTTTTTATATTTATGAGAAGAAAAGATTCATAAGAAGTGGTATTAGAGCAACTATTTTGGCAAAGGAATTTTTTTTGGAAAGGTTTAAAGATATTATTTTAAGGGAAAAAATAGAAATTTGTCATACTTTTCTAAGCGTTATACCTTTTTCCCAAGCAATCATACTCAAAATATTCTTACATCATTATGTAGATCATTTTGAGTATTACAAAAATGATAGGTTATATGTTAAATTTTGAGCATTATTGAAAGGGTTTAAGTTGTTTGAAGTTGGGCTATCAATATTATTTTTTGGTTTAAAAAAAAATCTCTCTCAATTCGAGTAGGCAAATTAGTATTAGTTTATTTTATTTTAAAGATAATTTATAAAATCTAATTGTTTATAGAAAATAATAGATGAAAATTGAGGAATTTTATTTTTGAGAAATCCTAGTTTTTTTTACATGGTGGAATTGGTAGCTTCCATGATGATCCAGGTACGTTGTCTATCTTTATGGCTGCCATAGTATTCTGTGTTGTTTACCTCAAAAGCTACCACATAGTACTCACGTAGTTTACCCCTATAACCACCATGTCACATTCATTTTAAACCTTTTATCCCACTGAAAGCACCATCAAAGGGACAAACATTTAGTATGGTGAGGCCCAAGATTTTAACCCTAGGAGCCCATCCCCCTTATGGGGATTTGTCGCACCATTTGGTCTACACCTCAGACCTTACAGAAATCCTAGTTTATTAAACCCTGTTTGCTTTAGTATTTTTTTGGTTGAGTTTATAGAGTTGTCAATATTCACTAGAAAGGATGACATTGATGCTAAGGAATGGTGGAAATTTTTTTAAATTTTAAAATCTAATAATTTTGTATGGAAACGTAAGCTTTGTGATTCTTTATGAAAGGAAGCTTTGTCTTGGTGTATAAACTTTGTTTATGCTCATAATTTTACATAGACATGCGAAGAATTTGAAGATTCATTCATAAGCAAATAGAAATTTAAGAAGAACCCAGGTGTTGTAGGTGAGTTGGAGAGGAGAGGGCAATCCTCCAAAGGAGGTCCTAGGTTCAAATCTCCACCCTACCAAAAAAGCTAAATTGGGTATCCAAAATCCAATTGATAATGTTGGTGCAGGCAGGGTCGGGTGCGACTCTCGGGTGACTTTGACGGTGTAGAACCCCTTGTTTGTGGTCTCTCAGACCAAGGCGGCCCCACAAGGGGTTTTTTGCTTAAAAAAAAAATAGAAATTTAAGAAAATGATAAAAAATAGCTACTTTAATGGATACACTTAAAGACTATGAAAAATAAATCAAATGTCTCAAGGAAGAGAAAAAATGAACAATTTCGGATGATAGTTTGAAGGCTAAGGGGACCACAACTTTTGTGTCAAATAGACAAACAATGATCAAAAGGACTTGTTTAAATCTAAAAAGTCTATTTTTCAGGTTCATGGCTGCATTTAAAGGGATAAGGTTATTATTTCCATAAATCCTAGCAATAGGTATAATTTTATAAATATTGCTTTGGCTAAGATTTTGTAGCTTTAAGAAACAAAAATTAAAGACATACAGCTTGAGGGTGTGACTATTCATATTTTTGAATATTTGAAGATCACCATGGATAAATATGTTTTACTTTCATATTTTCATGTTATTGAGATGGGTGACATGGATATTATTCTAGGTTACCCTTGGTTGGATTATTTGGGTACTTTTAACGTTAATATGCAAAATAAGTTCATAAATTTATGGTTTAACAAAATGAAAATAATATTGCAAGATATTTCTCAACTTAAGGATCAAGGATCTAAGGAGAAATAAAAAGCAGTTATGGTAGGGGAACAAGTTAAGGAACAATTGCCATATCTTATTGTTCTTATCTAGGACAATTATGCCTTACATGAAGCAACACAACGGGCCATAAATCAGAGAGCTTTTAATTGCAAGGGTATGGAGCAACAACTAGCTCATTCCTATTATGAAGTATCAAGGACATGTGTAGGACAATATGACCCGCACTCTAAAATAATTATGTGTCCTTAGGATAATGTATTCTAGGTAATTATATCTGGAGATGTTGTTCAAAAAATGCTCCAAGTGCCAAAGGGCTTGAATATGAACCCAAAAATTGTGAAGACATGTTATTTGAGAATTAAGGATAAATTAGGTTGCTTAAACTAGGAGCTCATCAAGACCATGGATACCATGCCAAAATTTCCTCTTACAAGTGAGATTTTTGCTCAAGAGTCTAGAGATATCTTGAGTATGACAACTTTCATTTTTGGAGCCCTTAATGATGTGGAAATAACAGAGGAAATGCTAGTCATTCTACATTTTTCAAGGAACAATACGAAGAAAAAACCATTGGTTCTCGATTTCAATGACTTCATAGCCTAACGAATTCATGAAGGGCTAATAAAATTTAGAGGAAATCAAGAATTTAGATACTACTCATTCTTAGTTCACCTTATTCTATACCATAATAGTTATAATTTTGAACAATTATCTTTAATAAAGGGAAATGAAAAAGAGGAAGGGAATCCCGTAACATATTGGACAAAGATTTTATACCTCCACTTCCCTTATACTGTATTCTCAAATAAATTCTTGATTTCCACTATAACATAATTCAAAGGAGGAAAACCTTAATGAATATCAAAATAAACGGTTGATATTCTAAAAACAATAATAAAAGAAAACTATTACTTCCAAGAAGAAGGGATTGTGATATGTATTTTTGGTTTTAAGGGATGAATCTTCATCCTTATAGCATATGTGACCAAGAATCAAGCATGTATAGAGATCTTAAGGCAAACAAATTTGATAGATTCTGCCTATGCAAGTGGACAAAATAAATTGGGATTCTATAAAATCTAATTTTGGCTAGGACCAATAACCTATGGAAAGAGAAAATCCATCAAAGAATTGGAAATAAGGTTAAAGTGGCTAGGATCAAAAATCCTAGAGAATACATGGAACTATGACCCAAGTGGTAAATTTGTAGCATGGTTGAAAGGTGCCAACATCTCCAAACAATATGAGCATGAATCAAGACCCGATCTAGAAAGATACAAAAGTAGGAAGGATCCCCACCCTTATTGTAAAAGGAATTTTTTTTATAGTAATAGCCCCAAAAGAAAATATATGAGAGTGTCTATAATTTAGTAAAAGACATTAACCCTGCAATAACAATCATGGCCTTTGTACGAAAAAGGCTAAGAAAGCTTGGATGGAGTCATAATAAGATCAAGGTATGGTGGTTATTATATCAATAAATTGACCAAATAAAGATACCTTATGGAAGCCTTGATCCAAATGAAGACCAGGTGTTCAACATGGCTTATGACCAAGAACACCCAGAGGAGGTCTCAACTGGGGCCAACAAAGAGGAAGTTATAGAAATTGATCAAATTGAAAAGATCACAAGGTCCTCAATAGGACAATTAAATAAAGAAAAATTTAGAAAGAATCAAAGGAGGGGCCTCCACTAAAGAAGCAAAAATGATAACTCAACAAGAATTATCATTATATGAATAAAGGAATAAGACCCATAATCATAAAGAGATATATCAATCTCAATAGGAAGAGCAAGCATTAATGGAGGAAAATGTTGTGGCCACACTAATAACCATATCATACAAAACAATTACCTCAAAGGAAACTAAGGGATAAAAAGAGAAAAATCCTCATAAAAAGCTCACAATCTCCTTAGAAGAGCAACCCATATCCCCAAAAATGATTATTATAAAGGAGAATAACCCAAAAAAAATCTCTAACCAGTCAAGTAACCAATTCCACGAGGCTCCATATTCTCCTAATGAGAATTCCCTTATCAAAACTAAATCTTGTTGTGGAAAATCATCTATTGAACAAATTTAGGGGTTGTAGGACCCATCTCAACATGTAAAACACTTGAATCAATAGAAGAAAGCACTATTTTCAAGACTACAGGCTTCTACCCAAATAGATTTTCATTTTGATTCCCATGATGAAGCCTTTAGAGTCTCTAGAAAGGATCCTTTGGTAGTAAATCCTGAAGATCAAATGATCAAAAAGGATTTGCGAATAGTAATAGAAATCCTTAATATTAAAGACATGTAGACCAAATATAGGATACGATTTGAGCAAGTAGGAAAAATTATAGAATATGACATTGACAGTTGTAAATTCAGAATAGAAACGATGGAGGAAGAACTAAGGATGATAAAAATATATTAAAAAGTTTTGAATCATAAATAAAATGTCTTAGGAAATAATTGGAAATACTACCCAAAAGTTTATAAGAGTAGCCTAGAGACTCTCTCATGTCAAATAAGGAATAGCAAGTTGAGGAATTATTATGACAATCAATTAACCAAGAGGTATATATTTACATAAAGAGACATAGTATACAAGAAAAGGAAAAAATTGAACAAAAGAGCAAGATGGAACAACAAAAAAAAATTGCAGAGCCTAATCAAGAAGGTCATTACCACTTATTGGGACCACATTGTGAATATGGATCATCCTCTCTATCAGATATTTAGATTCATCAAAACAAGGGTTGAATTAGAGGCGTGAATCTAACAAGATGTTGAATAAATCATGGATAATATTTTTAATAGACTGGAAGAGGCCAAAATATGTTAAGAAAAGTTAGCTATAATGACTCAAGGTGAACTGAAGGCTATGGGGATACATGAAATAGAAGCCCTAAATGCAAAAAATAATGGCCCTATTCCATAATGAGAAAGTTGCACATGCTTGTGAAGCACGAGCTTTGCTATTGAACAATGCTACGTTGTGGTTTAGAGATAAAGCAAATATATTAATACAAAATGGGCTTCCATCACCTAACAGTGAAGGAAATAAGATGATGAGGGAGAAAGAATATATTTAGCTCCTGAAAGGATGCAAGGAAGTAAGTTTACTTACAAAAAAATGGTCAAAGACTCTAAAGCCAAAAGATATTATGCAAGCAGTTTAACCATTTCTTGACCTTAGTACCGAGACATAAAAAATTACTACAAAGATTAGAAACCTTCTCATAAAGAGCAATATTGAATCAAAAGTTACGCTTAACTATTTCAAAATAATTCAATATCCTTTAGAAGAGGAATGGGTATTGTTGGCCTTGCAAGAAACCCCACCTTTTTAGCCTCCAATTTTTAAAAAATTTATCAGGTGCCCAAAATTTTTCTCGGGTGCCCCAAGTTTTAGAAGGGTGCACCAATAGTCTAAGGGGTGCACAAAGTTTGTGCACCCCACTTCAAGTCTTGTACTCCATTTATTTAGGGTATACCAAAATTCTAAGGGGCACACAAAGTTTGTGTGTCTGACTTCAAGTCGTGCTCTCCATATTCAATGGGTGCACAAGAGTTATGGGGCATGCAAAAGTCCATGTGCCCCACTTTGAGTCATGTGCTCCATCTTCAATGGGACACACAAGAGTTATGGGGCATGCAAAAGTTGTGCACCCCATTTTAGAGGTGTGTGCTCCATATTCAATGGGGTGCATAAGAGTTATGGATGGGTAAAAGTCATGCACCCCATTTTAGAGTCGTGCGCTCTGTCCCATTTGGGGTGCACAAGAGTTAAAGGGCGTACAAAGCTCATGCACCCCATTTTTTGAGGCCATGCACTTCATTCTTTTGGAGTACATGAAATTTTAAGAGGTGCACAAAACTCATGCCCCCCATTTTTCTTGATATGCACTTGCTTTTAATGGAGAGCATGAAGGCATTAAAGGCACACCAAATCTATGCACCTCCCCTATGGTTCACATACCCCATCCCTCTCAAACATTTATAGCTCATAAAGACATGGATTTTGTGCACCTCCTCTCATAGTTGTGCACCTGAACCACTAAAAAAAAGAAGCATATGAACGACCTGGATTCTTTGATGCAAGGATCTGACTGAGCAAGTTGAAATAGCCTCCCTCTATTTCAGATAAAAGGTTGATTCATGTGGCCAACCCCCATGGCATGCTAAGATAGACTCTCTCAATAAATTTAAATGCAGTTTGTAACCTAATACCATTAATCAAATTTATTTAGAAAGAAAGGTGGCGATGCTTTCTTGTAATATCAATGAAGTTAATTGAATAAGAGCATGCAAAAGACGTCATGAATACTAGTTGTAGAGTGAAATTGAGGTAGTGAAGGAGCTTTAGCACACAGGAGTATTTGTAGTCTATAATCATCCAACCTGATGGCTTCCACAAGAATTGCATCAACAGGGGTGACAAATGTAAAGGTCCATACTAGAAAAATAATAGGGACCTAGCTGGTGACAAAGAAGATGGGGAGAGCCAAGGACCCGAAGACATTGGTTGATCAGTCTATTTAAAATAAGGAAATCACATTGGACAAGCAAGAGGAGCTAGAGGAAGATAACCATATATAGTTTTGACCTGATAGAGGAAGATAACCAATGCCACCCGACTCTGCTCAGGGGATTGTTCATGAGGGTACAGAGAGAGTTATGATTCGAGCCCTGTCTATAACAAATGGGCCATAAACCTAAGAAAATTGGTTTACCCTAGAGTCTACCAGTCGTTAGACCTTCTTGCATGGTTGGTGATGGCATAGGACCCCAAGAATAGGACTATTAGGTATCATGCCAACCAGGTGGTAGTTAGGCTCACAGCCTACAGAATTAGGAGAGTATTCAAACTTTCCACGACATCATTGATATTAGATTTTCAAGTATTGGCCCTCCAATCCAACTTTATGCTTGAGACCTCTTTTTTGGGTAAGATTCTAAGAGGAAGAAGTCTATGCCCTCCAAATTTCCAATTCGTAAATCCATACTCCACCCTTGGGCCCAGGATTATGTAGAAATGATCAACCTAGTACTGGGGACAAAGGATTTGGATCAAATCACCAAAGAGGTTATGTTTTTGATCATCCAGTACAACAAAAGGGATAAGACACCCATGTACAAGTGGTAGGATATCATTAGTGATAACATTAATTGGGAATTGATAGAATTGTAGAAAGATATTTTGGAATACAAGGCGTAGCTTCCTCCTTTCTCATATTACTTATTTTTAATCCACCTTGTCTTGGGTGAATTGGAACAGTCCTCAATAATCAAAATAGGAGTCAATGCTACCACTATCCAAGATCGGTTGTTGTGTATACATGAGGGGTGCTTGAGTTATGCAGTCTTATTTGAGGAAGTCCTTCATATGGTCAACACCTGGTTATGTAGAGAATAATCTAACAAAATTGGGACCGAGGTAAGGCCATTTCTCTACAAGACAAAATCAGGTGATTTCTTCTTCATGGAGGAATACACTTACATCATATTGTATGGGTCAAAGCTACCCCCGAAGGCCTTGCTGAAGCATTGCCCTACGTCCATAGACATCCTAGAAATAACTAGGAAAATTATAGAGGTAAATATTTGGTCCATAAGGAAGAAGGGAGGAGTTCCCTGGTTGCCAATCCCATGTATAATGGGCCTCTACACATACCTGGGCCACTTCAGTTTACTTTGGGTCATATGGAATATGGATACATACTATTTCTAGGAGATCACCTGGAGGTCCTATGATCCTCTCAACTCTCATAAATAGACTATCTTAGAGAAATTATCCCTCTTACAGGTTATGCACAGGGTAGATGATTTTGAAGACCAAATGCAAAAGGCCCTTAGGCAGGACCTATCACTGGAACTAGTTTGGAAAATACAAAACAAGCCTCACAACAAGTTGGAGATAGTGGGTGATTACACTGCTAATTTGAGAATGCATAGGAGTTTATTAATAGAAAATGTGGCCCCCCTAGTTCCTATTGACTTGCCCAAGGATTTTTGGTACCCCACCCTCCAAGTCATCAACCAAGATTCAAAATTATTTGAGGTAGTGATGTGAATATCAGATGCAGCACCTCAATAGTATGCAAGACTCCCTATGCCCTCTAGTTCCCCCACTATGACATCAAGGGAGAAGGAGATAATGACTCACTTTTCACAGCAAGCACAAAGTGTAGTTGCAGCCTCAGCCCAGGCACTGATTTATCCATCTATCTAGACTAACATGGTGACTGGCCAATAATCTGTGGTCTTTGCCACCCTAGTGATCAACTAGAAAGAGCATTCAATTCGCCCAAAGTGCTCAAGAAGATACAAGAAGTGGGAGGATTGTCAAATATACTTTGGGAATATGAAGTCCTGATAGAAATCCCATCGTCATCTCCTACTCGAAAGAGACCCAATATTATTACCTTAGTGGAAAATTTCACCCTATCTAGGTTAAGGGAAGTGATCCAGTTTACTGTTGATGAGGAATATCACATACAAGATATGGAGGAGCAGAGAGCTCCCAAAAAAGGGGTTAACAGGGTCAATATAACAACAAAGCAAAGTACCCAGGATGTATCCATCGCCACAGTGGCCATCCCCTTACAACCCATCTTGAAAGAGGCTAGAATCAATCTAGACCAAGGCGTGATCATGGCCACAGTAGGCCTCATAGACATGATGAAGTCCCACGTAGCCTCCCAAGTGTAGGTGGTGGAAGTTGTAGAAAAGGAAGTAACAGGCTTAAAAACCAAGGCTACAAAAGCAGAATAATTATAGCAAAAAGTGCAACAATTGCAAGCAGAGATAGATCAGTTGAAACAAATACCACCTACCACCCAAGGCACTATCTCATAGGTCGACGATCACCCCACTCTCATTGAAGAATTCAAGCAAGAAATGAAAGATAAAGTGTAGGAGAATATGGTCAATTTAACAACAGTATTTTATAATATCTATGCCACAAGGTACACCACAGATGTTTTGAGGGACCTGTTACAACAAGCAAATCAAAGGATAAATCTGATATACCCTATATTTTAGAAATTCAAAGAAAATTATGTGGAATTCAGTGAGGGGGTGGTCACCCTAGGAGATGGATACATATACTTCTTTGTAGATGAATACACAAATGTCTTCATCTGCTTGCAAAATAAGTCAAATTGGATTCAGTGGGATAAAGAGATAGCAAGCTCCAAAGAAGAATTAGAGAATGAACTCAATGACTGTGGGTTCATGTTGGAGGATTTTTTCCAAGCACCCAACATTAAAGATTTAATCTTTAATAAGATACAAGAATTTGACTTTGGTCAAAACATGAAGCTGATGAAGCAGTTCAATTCCTTGGCTGAGTTAATAGATCACCTATGTGTATTCTCTGAGAACACCATGGAATGGTCCAAGGAATGAGTAAATAAGATTACACAAGATGTCAACATGTTAAAATTTACCTTGTCCTTCCATGATGAGGCTTGGATCTACATTGACCAGAGGCTACAAAACCTTGGAAAAGGAGTAGTGGGGGACCCACAAGAAGAAGAGCCCGATAACGAACAAGACATAGAGGGATCTAGCACAGCAAAAGATGCAATTGATCAAGGCATGATAGAGCCACCTTCTCAAGGTGGTGAGGAGGTTGGCATGCAAGAAGAGCAGTCATAGGAGGAGCGACATGGGCCACCTATCCCTTTTTACCCCTACCATAATTTTGTACAGGATAGGAGATCAAGCCAGATGGAGGGCCGATAGGAAAATGATTACAACACTACCCGATCTCCCCCCAACACTATACATAGAGGAGTATGGCAGTGGAAGAGATCTTATCAAACCTTAGATATAAATTTTTTTAGTCTAGGTATAGTTGTGTCTTGAAGTTAGTCATATTTCCTCTCTCTATGTGTTTATTTTTCTTTGTCTCTTATGTCACCTTTTCCTCTATCATTACTCAAGAACTATCCAGGAAGCCCGACTAGCTGAGATCATTTCTAGCAAATGCACAAAGAGTTGGAGACTCTCACATCACTAAAATCAGGATGGGGAGAAGCAACCCTCTGTTACGATATTCGAACAGGGGTGCAATTGTAACTACTGCTATATAGACCCGAGCACTCTATCGGGTTCTTTATATGTAATTTTCTTTATGAATATAAATTCCAACTTTGTTCTTGGCATCTCCCATGTCAATGGCTTGTGTGTTGCTTATTTGCATGTTGCGGTACATGAATGTGTGAATAACACTTCTCTTTACTAGTTTAATGGTTCATGTTTATTACATCATTTGAATAAATTTGAACGAACTAGTTTCTCTTTCATGTTCCTTTCTTAGTTCATGAAGTTTACAAATCTGCTATGGTTACCCAATGGACATGGCACCGGTCTAGTCTAAATAATCTAAATGCTACATGGTTTGGTCAAGAAGAACAAAAACTAATGTAATAACACTTAATCTGGTAAGACATGGGTTACAACATCATTAATATCCAAGCCCATCACCCGAGGTTTCCTTACCCGACCTGGTCTATTTAGAGTCTTATAGATAATATTTTCTTGGTTCAAAGAGGTATACCCACCAGAGTCTACAAACTAGTTGTGATCCTCGATATTTTTGTAATGCGACACATTTTAAAGGGTAAGCGAAAGTTCTTCATAACAGTTTTTGGTGCTATTGTCGGGGAATTACCTTTTGTTTATTATTTTTAAAATTTTCCCAGTTATTCCCTATGAGATTTAGGATTAGTGGGCTGAGCAATCTTGGCCAAAAATTATCTCTTATTTTGTACACTTTGCTGGAAACTCTAAAGAATCCACAATTAAGGAGGAGAAGCTGATATGGCAGCCATGAGAAGAAGTGGAAAAGAACTCTACCTTGAACTCCCAGACCCACAGGTACTTTTTCAGCCACATAAAAATAGAAAGGAACCTTCACTTTCTCTAGTTAATCAGAACAACAATAGTGCTAGTTTTTCTAAAAGCCTCCATATATCAATTATTCTTTCTCTTATTGTACCTTCTTTATTGGGAAGCCCAGTTACACAAATGGCCAACCCTCCTTTAAAAATGGTGCATGAATAGGTATAGGCCTTTTATGTTACCCCCTATCCTAAACCCATTGCCCCCTAAAGCCCATAAATATCTACCCAAGTTCTTAGGGGACAACACCGTAACTGGGGAAGACCACATCAAGGATTTTTTGTACGCCATGGATAGTTTGGAAGTAGAAGAGGAGGATGTTGTTCTCAGGTTATTCCTACAAACCTTGGAGAAATATGCTAGAGAGTGGTTCAATGGTCTCACCACAGATACTATAGGCACCTTCCAAGAGTTAGAAATTGCTTTCCTAAGATTATCGGGAAGAAAAATGAACACCCTTTCAACAAAACACAAGAAGAAGAAAGAAAAAAAAAAAAAAAAAAAAAACAAAAAAAATAACAACTGGAAAATGAAGGAAGTCCAAAAATATCAAGATGTTGTCCCCAATCCCATGGCTTTAGCTAATGTGGCCTCTAATTTCCCTTTCTTCTATCCTGTATGTGATGCCCCCATAATTCAGTCGATTGTGGGGTATACCTCAGCCTGCATTCAAATATTAACCTTGAAGAAGAATCAGACGAGGAGATAAGAGTGAATGCATGTTGGACTTAGGACAAAAAAGTTAAGGGATCAAGAATCAAAGAAGAAGTGAATGAGTCTCCCAATTCTAAGGCCAAACCCACAACCTTCACCCTTGATAGTGTAAAATTTTTAAAGAGGCCACAGGATAGCCATCTTGAATGAATGAAATAAGGTAAGTTGGCACCCACAATAGAATAAATACAAGCCTCAGAAAGGGTTCATGCTACCAACCTTAGAAACAGAACTGTGCTAGATAAAATTGATAGAAAGAATGCAGTAGAGGGTAAGGGACAACATAACTCAAAAAAGTAGACCACCATTCACCAACCTACACCTCCTCGAAATAATAGAACCAGTGAGTGAGACTCAAAAGCAATAAGAGGCCAACAAGGTCATGGAGAACAAGAAGGTAGAGTTTGATGTTGGCCTTGAGTTGTCCAAAAAAAAATAAACATAACCTTTGGGGAGTTAATGATAGTGCCCAAATATAGAGAGCAGGTGTGTAAGGCCTTTGGATTAATTGAACCATGTGACAACCATGTTCTCAGTGCTTCACCTACCAATCCTTCAGGTAGGAATCCTTCCTCAGTCAGGCCTTTCTATATATCCCTTCGCTATACTTTAGGCTATGGAGATCAGTATGTGATTCACAACTGCATGCTCGATAGTGGGGCATCCCATAACATCATGCCTAAACAAGTAGTTGACCAATTGGGATTAATGTGCACTAAATATTCCCCCCATCTCGATTATGGATAGTAGGCAAGTACCTTGTGTAGGGATAATCACAGGCCTTTTGGTTTTCCTAGACCAATATCCTAAGAAAGGCATCATAATGGATGTGGTTGTGGTAGATGTGGATCCCTTATTTTCCCTGTTACTATCTAGGCACTAGGAAGAACAACTAGGTGGTTCAATCTAGTTGGATTGGTCTTACACCACCATACCCCTCTCAGCTAAAGAGCAGGCCACTCTAAGAAGGGAACCTTTTAATAAGCATTCTATCGAGTTAAGGAGGTCTGATAATACGATAATTAATCTGGTCAACTCAGTGGAAGAAAAAGAACTGGGTGTTTATTCCATATGGCACACACCTTTTCTCAAAGATGTTCCCAATGCAGAAAATATGGATCCCAAAGTAAAGGTAGAAGTGGATGTAGAATCGGATAGGATTTTGACTACCAAAATGTGGACAATGACCTTTGATGGGGCTAAGTCACAAACTGGGGTTGGTGTTGGGATAAACCTGACTGACATAAAAGGTAACTATTTGGGCATACCTTACCACCTAGAGTTCCCCTACACAAATAATGTGGTCGAATATGAGGTATTGTTGCTTGGGTTGAGAAAATCTAAGGAACTTGGTATAAATTACCTCACCATTAGTGGAGATGCTGAACTCATCATACAACAAGTAAAAGGGAAATACCAGACTAAACACCCTAGGTTGAAGCAGTATAGGCAAGCAGTGCAAGATGAAATAGATATATTCTTGGCCTTTAACCTATCTTACATCCCCAAGGAGAAAAACCATATTGCAAACCTGTTGGTTGTAAATGCATCTGGGGCAGACAGTCCCGAGATTGACACTGAGTATATGGACAGGTTTCCCACCATCTTCATGTATCATCCCTCTATCCCAGATAATGTGGTATACTTACAAGTTTTTCAGGATGACGTTGATATCAGAGATTTTATGGCTGTGCAGAATCATTTTTTTGGTATGATCTATGATGAAGAAGATGAGAATAAACTGAAACATGTTATAGGGGAACCCACGGAAGTGATACAATTGAAAACTAACAAAATTCCCAGGGTATTAGTGTCTTTAGAGACTTTATTTGATGATTTCGATAGAGCACATAAGCTTGTATTTCATGAATCTAAGGCCGAGGAGGTTAACATTGGAACAGTTGAAGAACCCAAATTAATCAGAATAAACAGGGAACTCTCTAGGAAATAAAAAAAATAGTACATGGATTTTCTAAAGAAGAACATGGAAATTTTTACCTGGAGCTATGAAGACTTGAGGACTTTCAATACTAATGTCATGACCCACATCATTCCCCTACAGGAAGGCACTAAACCTTTTAGGTAGAAACAGAGGAAATTTAATCCCACACTTCATCCTATCATGTAGAAAGAGGTGCAAAAATTATTGAGTGCAAAGATAATCAAGAAAGTGAGATTCTCGTCCTGGATAGCCAATTTAGTCCCTGTCAAAAAGAAGAATGGAGAAATCAGATTATGCGTTGACTTCAGGAACCTAAACAAAAATTCTCTCAAGGATAATTACCCCCTCCCTAATATGGAACAACTTCTACAGGCAGTAGTGGGGTCAGCCAGAATGTCCTTACTGGATGGTTTTTCAGGTTATAATCAAATCTTAGTCAACCCAGAGGACCGATATAAAACTACCTTTACCACACCATGGGGGATGTTCGAATATCAGAGAATACCTTTTGGGTTGATGAATGTTGGTGCCACTTTCCAGAGGGCCATGGACTTCACCTTCAAAGGACTGATGTTCAAGATCATAGTGGTGTACTTGGATGACATTATAGTCTTTTCAAAAAATCCTAGTGATCACTTCTCTCATCTATCCCAAGTTTTTGAAATATGCAAGGAGTATGGGATATCACTAAATCCAAAGAAGTGCTTTTTTGGAGCCACCCATGGCAAGTTGTTAGGACACGTGGTCTCTAAAGAAGGAATAAGTATTGATCCTCAGAGGATGGAGGCCATTGCAAAAATCACACCCCCAAAAAGTATAAAAGGGGTTAGGTCCTTCTTTGGCAAGATAAACTTCGTCAGAATATTTGTTCCAAACTTTGTTGAGATTGCTAAACCTATTAATGATATGATAAAAAAGGATGCAAGCATAAGGTGGAATGAAGAAAACATGAAGGCTTTCCAGTGGATCAAGGATGCCATCACCACTGCACCCATCTTGATGTGCCCAGATCATTCAAGGGACTTTAGCATCTACTCATTTGCTTCAGAACACACCATAGTTGCAGTCTTATCATAGAAGGATGAAGAAGGAAATGAAAGACCCATAGCATTCATGAGCTCAGGGATGAAAGGAGCTCAATTGAGGTATAAGCTCATGGAGAAATAGGCATTCACTCTGATACAAGCCCTAGAACATTTTAAGAGCATTTTTGGTTCCAACAAAGTAATTGCTTGCATCCCTTATATGGCTATGAAAGATGTCCTCACACAACCAGAGCCTATGGGAAGCTCAACAAGATGGATGGTCAAACTATTGCAGTATGATGTCGAGTTCAAAGTAGTCAAGGTGATAAAAGGACAAGGGCTAGCAAAATACATGGCTAGTAAAGGAGGAGAAGATATGAACAATACCATCATAGTAGGTGATTTGCAACGTGATAGATCGGTGGATGATAATGAATGTGATTGGTACACAGACATCCTGTTATACCTGTGAACCCTATCATTCCTACCAGGGAAATCACAAATCTGGATAAGAAGCATCAAGCAGCAAGCCCAAAAGTATTATCTCCAGGAGGACCAACTTTATTGGAGACACCCAAGTGGGGTATTGTTATTATGTCTATCAAAGGAAGAAGTCCCCAAGGTCATTGAAGAGTTCCATGTAGGTTTCTGTGGTGGCCACTTCGCTCCAAAAGCAATGGCTAACACCATAATGAGGGTGGGGTACTATTGGCCTTCAATGTTTAAATATGTCTACCAATTTTTTAGGGGATGTTATAGCTACCAAATTTTTATAGGCAAGAAGAATCTACCTGCAATGCCACTGAAATCGATCATTGTTGAAGCCCCATTCACTCAGTGGGGAATAGACCTGATAGGAGAAGTCAACCCAAACTCCTCGAGAGGCCATAAATGGATAATTACAACAATGGATTACCTTACCAAGTGGGTCGAGGTAGCTCCCCTTAGGAGATCAACAACCATGGTTATCATCAGCTTCCTAGAGGAAAACATCTTGACCAGGTTTGGGGTGCCTAGAAAGCTTGTTACAGATAATGCCAAATATTTCACCTCCTTTGAGATGGTAGACTTCTATGCTAAGTACAGTATAGAGCTGGCTCATTCTACAAACTATTACCCCCAAGGAAATGGGTTAGCAGAATCCTCTAATAAAAATCTCATTACCCAAATCAAGAGGTCACTGGGGAAGAACAAAAGAAGTTGGGATAGTGAGTTAAAATATGCTTTATGGGTAGACAGATTATCAATAAAAAGGGCCATAGGTAGATCACCATATGAATTGGTTTATGGGAAAAGTGCACTTTTGATGCCTCAACTAGAGCGAAAAACTCTCTCTTTACTCCTTTAGGATCATGAAAAGCTTGACGCCCTTCAAAGGAGGATGGATCAGATTGTTAAATTGGAAGAAGACAGAAGAGAGGTAGTTACAAAGATGATTTCCCAGAAAAAAAGGATAGTTGAGTCATTCAATAAGAAAGCAAAAGGAAAGTCCTTTTCAAAGGGTGAGGTAGTACTCTACTGGGATCCAAAAAATGAAAAACCAGGTGAGAAAGGCAAGTTTGAGCCAAAATGGTTAGGCCCATATCAAGTTGCTAAGGTGATTGGTCAGCATACTTACAGGTTACAAGACTTGGAAGGAGAAGAAATGCCCATACCTATCAATGGCCAGCATCTAAAGTTATTTGGCCCTCTCCTCGAGGGTAATAATAGTTAATTTCTTGTAAAAAAAATGTGTGTATATATTGAGCCCTTTATTCTTCATTTTCTTTGTTTGTTTTTGTTTAGGTAATCATGGAAGGTGCACCCAGTAAAACTGAATATTTTGATGTTCTCAAGAAAATTCATGAAGTTTCTCCATTCATTCCCCTATCCCAGTCAGATCCAATGTTGGCCTTGCAAGCAACCCCACCTTTTTAGCCCCCAATTTTTAATTTTTTTGTCAGGTGCCTAAAATTCATCTCGGTACCCCAAGTTTTAGAAGGGTGCACAAAGAGTCTAAGGAGCACACAAATTTTGCATGCTCCACTTCAGGTCATGCACTCCATTTATTTGGGGTGTACCAAAAGTCTAAGTGGTGTGCAAATTTTGTGCACCCCCCTTCGATTCATATCTCCATCTTCAATGGGGTGCGCAAGAGTTATGGGGTGCGCAAAAGTTCATGCACCCCACTTTGAGTTATGCAGTCCATCTTCAATGGGGCGCACAAGAATTATAAGGCACACAAAAGTCATGCACCCCATTTTAGAGTCATGCGCTCCATATTCAATGGGGTGCACAAGAGTTATGTACTTGCAAAAGTCGTGTACCCTATTTTAGAGTCATGCACTCCATCCCATTTGGAGTGCACAAGAGTTAATGGGTGGGAAAATCTCGCACCACTCACTTTTTGAGGTCGTGCACTCCATTTTATGGAGTGCACAAAAGTTTAAGGGGAACGTGAAACTCATGTGCCCCATTTTTTTTAATATGTGCTTGATTTTAATGGAGCACACAAAGGCATTAAATATGGATCAGGTTTGTGCACCTCCCATATGGTTCATGTGCCTTACCCCTCTCAAGAATTTATAGGTCATAAAGGCACACAGATTTCATGCACCTCCTCTTAGAGTTGTGCACCCAAACCAATAAAAAAGGAAGCGCATGAATGACCTGGATTCTTCAGTGTAAGGATTCAACCAAGCAAGTTGAAACAACCTCTCTCTAGTGCAAAAAAAGGTTGATTTGTGCACCCACACCCATGGCACGGTGAGCTAGACTCTCAACCAATAAAAAAGTAGTGTGCAACCTACTACCATTAATCAAAGTTCTTTAAAAATAAATGTGGTGATGCTCCCCCATAATATCGATGAAGGCAATCGAATAGGTGCATGCAAAAGATATCATGAATACCAATTGCAGAGTGAAATTGAGCTGGTGAAGGAGTTGTAGCACACAGGAGTATTCATAATATGCAATCTCCCGACCTGATGGCTTCCACAAGCACTATGTCGATAGGGGTGATGGATGTAAAGGCCCGTATCAAAAAAATAACAGGGGCCTGGTCGGTGACAAAGAAGATGAGGAGAGCCAAGGACCCAAAGACGTTGGCTGATCAATCTATTTCAAACAAGGAAATCACACCAGACCAACAAGAGGAGCTAGAGGGCATCACCATATATAGTTTTGACCTAACAGAGGAAGACAACCAATGCCACCTGACTCTGCTCAAGGGATTGTTCATGAGGGCACAGAGAGATAGTGATGAGCCAAGCCCTGTTTGTAACAAATGGGCCACAAACCTAGGAAAATTGGTTTGCCCTAGAGTCTACCACTCATCAGACCTCCTCGCATGGTTGGTGGTGGCATACGATCCCAAGAACATAACTATTAGGAATCATGCCAACCAGGTGGTAGTTAGACTCACAGTCAATAGAATCATGAGAGTATTCAAGATTTCCATGGTGTCACTGATATTGGATTTCCAAGTGTTGGCCCTCCAGTCCAACTTTATGCTCAAGACCTCTTTTTTGGGTAGGCTTCTAAAGAGGAATAAGTCTATGCCCCCCAACTTTCCAATTCACAAATCCATACTCCACCCTTGGGCCCAGGATTATGCGGACATGATCAACCTAGTACTAGGGATGAAGGATTTGGAGCAAATCACCAAAGAAGTTATGTTTCTGATCATCCAATGCAACAAAAGGGATAAGATACCCATGTACAGGTGGGAGGAGATCATTAGTGATAACATCAACCAAGAATTGATAGAATTATAGGAAGTTATTCTGGTAGACAAGGAGCAACTTCCTCCTTTCTCATATTACTCATTTTTAATCCACCTGGTCTTGGGCCAATTGGAACAGTCCTTAATCACCAAAATAGGAGTCAATGCTACCACTATCCAAGATCGGTTGTTGTGTATACATGAGGGGTGCTCAAGTTATGCAGTCTTCTTTGAGGAAGTCCTCCCTATGGTCCATGCCTAGTTATGTGGAGAAGAACCTGACAGAATCGGGGTCGAGGTAAGGTCATTTCTCCACGAGACAAAGGCAAGTGATTTCTTCTTCATGGAGGAATACACTTACATCAGATTGTATGGGTCAAAGCTACCCCCGAAGGCCTTGTCAAAGCATTTCCCTACATCCATAGCCATCCTAGAAATAACCAGGAAAATTACAGAGGAGGTAAAGGTCTGGTCCATAAGGAAGAAGGGAGGAGTTCCTTGGTTGCCAATACCCTGCACAATGGGCCCCTACACATACCTGGGCCACTTTAGTTTACTTTGGGCCATCTGGAATATGGATACATACTATTTTTGGGAGATCACCTAGAGGTCCTATGATCCTCTCAGCTCTCATAAATAGACTATCTCAAAGAAATTGTCCCTCTTATAGGTTATGCACAGGGTAGATGATTTTGAAGACCAAATGCAGAAGGCCCTCAGGTAGGACCTGTCACTGGAACTGGTCTAGAAAATGCAAAACATGCCTCACAAAAATTTGGAGATAGTGGGTGATTACACTACTGATTTGAGAATGCACAGGAGTTTATTAATAGAAAAGGTGGCCCCCCTAGTTCCCATTGCCTTGCCCAAGGATTTTCAGGACCCCACCCTCCAAGTCATCAACCAAGATTTAGAATTATTTGAGGTAGTGATGCGAATCTTAGATGCAGCACCCCAAGAGTAGGCAAGACTCCCTACATCCTCTAGTTCCCCCATTGCAGTGTCAAGGGGGAAGGAGATAGTGACTCACTTTTCATAGCATGCACGAAGTATAGTTGTAGCCTCGACCCAGACACTAATTTCTCCATCTATCTAGATTGACCTGGCAGTTGGCCAATCATCCGTTGTCTTCACCACCCTAGTGATCAACCAGAAAGACCATCTAATTCCCCCAAAGCACTCAAGAAGATACAAGAAGTGGGGGGATTGTAAAATATACTTTGATAACATGAAGTCCTGACAGAAATCCCATCATAGTGTCCTACTCGAAAGAATGCCAAGATTGACACCTCAGTGGAAAATTTCACACTATCTAGGGTAAGGGAAGTGATCCAGTTTACTATCGATGAGGAAGATCAAATACAGGATATGGAGGAGCAAAGAGCTCCCAGTAAAGGGGTTAGTAGGATCAAGAGAAAAACAAAGCAAAGTACCTATGATGTATCCACCACCACAGTGGCCATCCCCTTACCACCCAACTTGAAAGAGGCTAGAATTGATCTGGACCAAGGCGTGATCATGGCCACAGCAGGCCCCATAGACATGATGAAGTCCCACGTAGCCTCCCAAGTGCAGGTGGTGGAAGCTGTAGAAAAGGAAGTAACAGGCTTAAAAACCAAGGTTACAAAAGTAGAATAATTACAGTAGAAAGTGCAGCAATTGCAAGTAGAGATAGATCAGTTGAAACAAACGCCACCTACCACCCAAGGCACTATCTCACAGGTCGACGATCACTCCACTCTCATTGAAGAATTCAAGCAAGAAATGAAAGATAAAGTGTAGGAGAATATGGTCAATTTAACAACAATATTTTATAATATCTATGCCATAAGGTACACCATAGATGCTTTGAGGGACCTATTGCAACAAGTAAATCAAAGGATAAATCTGATATACCCTGTATTTCAGAAATTCAAAGAAAATTATGTGGAAGTCAGTGAGGGGGTGGTCACCCTGGGAGATGGATCCATCTGCTTCTTTGTAGAGGAATACACGAAGGTCTTCATCTGCTTGCAGAATAGGTCAAACTGGCTTCGGTGGGATGAAGAGATAGCAAGCTCCGAAGAAGAATTAGAGAATGAACTCAATGATTGTGGGTTCACGTTGGAGGAGTTTTTCCAAGCACCCAACATTAAAGATTTAATATTTAATAAGATACAGGAATTTGACTTTGGTCAAAACATGAAGTTGACGAAGCAGTTCAATTCCTTGGTTGAGTTAATAGATCACCTATGTGTATTCTTTGAGAACACCATGGAATGGTCCAAGGAATGAGTAAATAATATTACACAAGATGTCAACATGTTAAAATTTACCTTGTCCTTCCACGATGAGGCTTGGGTCTACATTGATCATAGGTTGCAGAACCTTGGAAAAGGAGTAGTGGGGGACCCACATGAAGAAGAGCCCAATAACGAACAAGACAGAGAGGGGTCCAACTCAGAAAAAGATGCAACTAATCAAGGCATGATAGAGCCACCTTCTCAAGGTGGTGAGGAGGTTGGCACACAAGAAGAGCAGTCATAGGAGGAACGATGTGGGCCACCTGTCCCTTTTTACCCCTACCATGATTTTGTACAGGATAGGAGATTAGGCCAGATGGAGGGCCGATAGGAAAATGGTTACAACACTACATGATCTCCCCCCAACACTATACATAGAGTATGGTAGCAAAAGAGACCTTATCAAGCCTTAGATAGCAAAATTTTTGGTCTAGGTATAGTTGTGTCTTGAAGTTAGCCATATTTCCTCTCTGTGTGTGTTTCTTTCTTTGTCTCTTATGTCACCTTTTCCTCTGTCATTACTCAGGAACTATCCAGGAAGCCCAACCAACTGAGATCATTTCTAGCATATGCACAAAGAGTTGGAGACTCTCACATCATTGCAATCAGGATGGGGAGAAGCAGCCCTCTATTACGATAATTGAATAGGGGTGCAATTGTAACTACTGCTATATAGACCTAAGCACTCTGTCAGGTTCTTTATATATAATTTTCTTTATGAATATAAATTCCAACTCTATTCTTGGAATCTCTCATGTCAATGGCTTGTGTGTTGCTTATTTGCATGTTGTGGTACATGAATGTGTGAATAGCGCTTCTCTTCGCTAGTTTAATGGTTCATGTTTATTACATCATTTGAATAAATCTGAACGAACTAGTTTCTCTTTCTTGTTCCTTTCTTAGTTCATGAAGTTTATAAATCTGCTATGACTACCCAATGGACATGGCACCGGTCTAGTCTTAATAATCTAAATGCTACATGGTTTGGTCAAGAAGAAAAAAACTAACGTAATAACACTTAATATGGTAAGACATGGGTTACAACATCATAAATATCCAAGCCCATCATCCAGGGTTTCCTTACCCGACCTGGTCTGTTTAGAGTCTTATAGATAATATTTTCTTGGGTCAAAGAGGTAGACCCACCAGAGTCTACAAACTGGTTGTGACCCTTGGGATTTTCGTAACGTGACACATTTTAAAGGGTAAGCGGAAGTTCCTCACAATGTGTATCAATTAGGAAAGTGTTGGATAAGCTTCTTGCAATGTAACTATATATTTTTAATTGGTTACATGGTATTGAAATGGGCCCCACTTGTATTACATCATCATCATATAGTGGTATTACAACAAAGCTTGATATTATCCATGTATTGCTTTGCAAGATTTGAACCTTGGTCTCCTCTTTAAATATTGAGGAATCTAACTAGTTGAGCTAATGCCACTTGATGCCATGTAACTATATTTAATTAATATTTTTTGAAGAATAATTTGAAAAACTTATATTAAAATAAAGATCATTTACAAGTTGGGATGACACTTCTCCTAGCCTTAGCCAAAGAGAACACATATTTACAATAGTAAAAGAAGATTTGCATTGGATTCAAATCTCCTAAACCATATTTCTACGATGGTTGTTCACCTATTTACAACTATAAAATAAGATCTACATTGGAGCACAAATCACCTAAACCATATTTCTATAATGGTTGTCCAAATTAGCTAAACACTGGATTTGCTCACCAACCTGCCTAATCATCTCATCCTCAATAGCCATGTCACTGTGCCACTTGAACCCCTACCTCCTTCTCAGTGCCTATATTGACCAAGAATTCTACCACTTTAATTAGATATCTACTCATGTAAACCAGAATCACATCATCTAATTCCCTCCACAATTCCTTAATTTGAGTGACAAGAATCCTCAACCTCCATGTCTTCAAAGTAAAGTTCCTCATGCAATCCAGAGCTTTGACCATTATTTGAGAATATGATTCTAGGATTATCCTCCTGTAACCTTTTTTATTGCTCAAATAGAAGCAAATTTGATAGCTAAGTCTTTTACTTCATTGTTCGTGGCCCTTCCCAAACCTTGCAGTTCCAAATAGAGCAGTCCCAACATGGTTCCTAAAAACCGCTCCAATTCCAATTGTAGTGATTGCCTTTTGCAACTTCATCAGTTTTAATTTTAGTCCAACCTTCTGTGGGTAGTTTCCAACTAGCTCTATCCTACCCCTCTTGCACTTCAAATTCCTTCTCCATTATCCCTATAAAATCTTGAGTTTTCTCTTTAGCATACACTGCCATAGTTTCTATGACTTTGCTCCAAATGACCTGCCAAACTCCATCTAAATATGAAAAGGTTTCTCTAAAAATTCTACCATTTCTCTCCAACCACACTTACCACCAAATGAAGTTTAATCCAAGATCCCAAACAATACAAAGAGCTTTATATTTAAATCTACTCGTCTTCCATATTTTCCAAATATTAATCGATTCAAATCACCATTAACTCAAATTTTATAAGATAAAAACCATCTCTTTGAGATTTTGTGCGTGAATGGGCACTCAAACATCAAGTGGTCAAATTTTTCCTCACTCTTGTAGCATAAAACACATTTATATGAACCAATTATTCCCCTACATCTGATATTATCAAAAGTAAGAATTCCATTATGCATGAACTTCTAGGCAAAAAAGTCTACTTTCGACCAACCCTTGGACTGCCAAATATTTCTCTAATCCTCAACCTGATATGCATGATGAGAAGGCTCTAGAAGGATCTTATCATATCTATCCTTCATCGTGTAGACACCAAGGCTCCCATAGCCCCAAGATAATTCATCCTCCTCATCTCTACCTGTGAGAAATATTTATGCCAAGATTTTAGTCATGATGAGTGTCAATTCTGGAGGGATTGAAGTTGGAAACTCATCCAACTTCTTAAACTGCTTAAACTTATAATCCCCCACCTGACTAGTGTTGAAATAAATTTCAATTTGGACCCAACCCCTGGTTTCCATGGCTACTTTTATTGGTTGCAATTATGGGAATTCAACAATGATATGTGGGTATTGATCCCATGAATCTATCCAAAATCGTGTCTTCTCCCCTCTCCCCACTTTCCAAAATAATCCATATTTCACTACTTGAGATCCTAAATTTAGATCCTACCACACTAAGGATCCATTACCATCCAAAGAGAAATGACCCACCTCATTTGGGTTTACTTGTCCCAAATATTTAATAGTTAAAACTCTACTAAATAAAGAAGTTGGTTGGGAAATCCACCTCCAGTAAAGCTTTCAAGCCAAAGCTTTATTATTTAACTTTGATCTTCTTAGTCCCAAAAATCCTTTTACCTTGAATTGGATTACTTTATCCCAACCTACTAAGGCCCATTTCCTCTCTCCATTTACTCATTCCCATAAAAATTTGCCAGCCATCTTGTCCAACTCTTTCTATATGGTATGTGGGGTAGCAAGGATAGAAAATTTATAAATTGGCATGGTCTGAATGATTGATTGTAAAAACATTAATCTACCCCCATAGCTTAACCATTTGTGAGACCAATGATTAATTATTTCCTTTATATAGTCCAAAATATTCCTCCAAATATCTATTTTTAGTTTTTTTAAATGCAAAGGGACCCCCAAGTATACCACTAGGAGATAAGTCCTTGTGAATCCCAAGATCTCTAAAATTCTATCCTAAAGCCTTTTATCAAGATTGAAAAAGACCACTTTGGATTTTTTATCATTAATGACTTGGTTTGTGGCCCTATGGTAGACATTTAGTGTATCTCTAATAATTCTTGCTTCCATAAAGTTGGCTACTCCCACAAAAATTGTGTCATCCACAAACATTAGGTGAATCAAAACTTCCTCACCCACCTTGATACCTATTACCAAATCTTATTGTCTTCTCCTCAAGATGAGTCTACCCAAACCTTCAACCAATATGATAAAAAGATAGGGGAACAAGGATCTCCTTGACGAAGGCCTTGAGTAGCTCCAAACGGTTGTGAGGGAAGACCCTTGATTAACACTAAGTATGTCGGAGTAGAAACATAGCTCATGACCCATTCTATCCAATCCTGAGAGAAACCAAAGGCTACCATCATCTTTGACAAGGAGCTTGACTCCACCCTATCATAAGCTTTTGACATATCCAATTTTATGAACATTCCTCTATTACCAGATTTTTGCATTGAATGGATTACCTCTTGACCTAGAACCACACCATCCAATATCTACCTACCCTCTACAAAACCCTCTTGCTCTAAGGAGATAATGCTATGTAGAATATATTTTATCTACTTAACCATTACCTTTGTGATTATTTTATATATGACATTGCATAAGGCAATAGGTCTATAATCTGAAATATGCACCCCCTCCTCCCCTTTTGGAATTAAGGCAATGAAAGTATGATTTAATGCTTTAAGAATTCTTTTACTACCTTTGGACTCCTCTATAACAACCATTACATCCCCCTCCAAGTTGTCCCAGAAGGCCTAAAAAAATTAATTTGAAAGCCATCTGGACCGGGAGTTTTTTTGGTGCTCATTCTAAAGACTACTTTCTTCAGTTTCTCTCTATCAATGGGTTTAAGTAGGGCCTAATTTTCTTCTTCAAAGATAACAAAGGGTATGACAACAAGAACTTATTTTTGAGCCTCTTCATCTTGCACCATAATTTCCTTAAATAGTTAAAAAATAATAATCCATTGAATGGAAATGCATACCTAGAATTGTATCAAAGGCGTGTCCGTTCTCATATTGAAGAGCTTCCATATTGTTTGTTTTTCTCCTAGCATAGGCATTCCAATGGAAAAAATTGGTATTTTTATCCCTTCTAATAACCAAGTGGTTCTTGCTCTCTGTTTCCAGTAGGTCTCCTATTGGTTGTCAATATCTTCAACCGCTTTACGTAATGCATCATACTCTTATTTGAGTTGCTCTATAATTGTTCCTTCCCTAAAGTGTTTTTGAACCTCATCCCATCTGGCCACCAATGGAGCTCTTTAGACTTGGAATTCTATCTTGTTAGCTTACCTCCATTGTTTCAGTTGATCCTTGACATAATGAAGCTATTTGTGGAATCTAAACATTGTTATCCCATATGTTGGACGACCCTCTTACCACCACTATGGAATTTTCTTTCGAAGTTCCTCTTTTTGTAACCAAAATTTTTCAAATTTAAATGGCTTGTGATGCTGCACTATCTTGATCCTCCCTTCCAACAATATGGGAAAGTGATCTGAAATTAGACCCTCCAAAATATGAAATTTTAAAATTCCATTTCACAAATGCCTCCTCTGAAACCAAAAAATGATCTAACTTCACCTTCTTGCTATGTGTCTCCCTCCTCTTATTAGTCCAATTATAATTGGTTCTAGGGAATTTAATATCCACCAGTAATTCCTAGACTTGGGCAATCATAAGTCGATCCCCCGAGTCCAAAATTAGGGTTCCCCTTTCCTGATCTCTAGAGGATAATTTAGTATTAAAATCCCTAGCAACAATCTAGTCTAACTCCTCCCTTGATACTCTCATGTTATGCACAAATTTCCATTGATGCATCTGACCATCTAGGTTTTGAGACCCATAAAAATTTGTGATTAAAACCTGTTTAGCTATCACATTATTCCTAAACTGTGATGTGAGGACAACCCTCCAAGCTATATGTTCTATTAAATCCATTCAAGAGATTTCCAAAAAGTAACTATCCCCCTTGAGACCCCTTAGGTAGCCACTTCCATATTACCAGCACCCCTCCAAAGTCTATTTGTTGTTTTACACATAAGATCCAATGAGATTTTTGTCTCCTGGATAAGAAAAATATGTTTTACATTTTTCTAAGAGTCTTTAAACAATAGATTGATGGGTTTTACTATTTAAAACCCTAAAATTCCATGATTGTATAATCATTGGTTACCTTGAGAGTAGTAAAAATATTTTGGCCTCATCGATACTCTAGTGATCAGTTCGTCTCCTTGAACTGCTATCAATTCCTTATTTGATTTTCTACCCACTTCTTGAGAGCTAATATTTTTTTATCTCTTTTCCACCTAAGTTATCCCTAGAGTTGTTCTTTCTCTATTCTTTTTTGCTATAACCATGATGACATCCTTAATTATCAACTGCTCTTGGTTATGCACTATCAATGCCCCTACACTCTCTAATTGTGGTAACTCATTGTACTCAATTACCTACTCTAGGATGGGAGGAGGTGAAATAGGGGCTTGAACATGGTTGTTATTATTTTTATTATTCCCATCCACTCCTTCCATGAATTTTTCTTCTTCCTGGTCCAATAGTGTCTTGAAGATCTCATACCTATTTGAGGGCTTGAGCTAGGTTTGCTCTTTACCATATTTTTTCTTTTACCTTCTCCTTCTTTTGGGTTGTTCAAAACCATCTCCTGTGCTTATTTTCCTTGAAAAATATTGGTTGTTTCTTTATTGATTGTTGACTTACCATCCTTAGGAAAATTTGACATTCCTAGAGGAGCCTCCATTTTTATGTTCATATTGTTTGGGCAGGATCGGGCCAAATGTCCATATTTATGGTAAACTCTACACCTGAAAGGAAATGCCTCATAATCTAGTTGTTGAATCCAAGATATTCCTACAAGTTCAAGTTCAACCTCTATCGAAAAAGGCTGGCTAAGATCCATTTCCATGCATAATCTAGCATAAATAACTGTGTTTCCTTCCATTGTGTCTGTGGAAACACACAAATATCTTCCAAGGGAATTACCAATAATTTCTAATACTTTCTCACTCTAAAACTCCATTGTAAGTGCATACAAATGGATCCAAACTGGGAAAACAGTGGGTTCAATTCGAGGATCAAATCCCACTCTCCAAGGCTGAACAAATAATCTTGTCGGACCATGATTTCTTTTTTTTTATTTAAAAGCCCTATTTCTATCGGTAAGTGAAGAAAAACTAACAATAAAATATACATTGCTAATAAAACACAAAGAATACTCACCAAGACGCTCCCAGTTTTGTCGGACCCAGGAATACAAAAAATTTAGGGTAGGACGAATACCCATAAATTTACAGATCAAATCATGAGGGGCTCTATATAAAATTGTTTCTTCTACCATCCTTTGCTCAATGATAATATTTGGCCTTGATTCTGATTGTGGAAAGCATCCATTAACTCATTAATATGTTGATCTATTTCTAGCAACCATAAAGAGCATTTTTAATGTACTTTTTTGTGCTTCTTCAGTCTCTATTGGAGATTTATCCTTTATTAAATCTGCAAAAGAACTATGTCTCTCTAAAAGAGGATCTAGAGGTGTCCCCATTAGGTCCTCTTAGGGCAAAAATCTTGTCTTCAAGTCCACAACCACCAGAAATATCTTTAGCTACCCAACTGATGCCCTAGTTTTCTCTTATAGAGCTCTGCCTAACATAAAATCAGTATATTTAATTAATATTGCTTTTAGTTTTTTATGTTTTCTTTTGTAGGAGTGATAAAAGTGTTGATTCTAAGCCCAAGGATAAAGGTAGTTTTGATTTCTCCTTCAAGCATGCTAGAACACCCCTGTCAGTCACCAAAATTATAGTGGTTCCCCACTACTTGCTTATAACTAAGGCAAAACCTTGATAACTGATGATCAAATTTTTGTCTAGCTCCTAGAGAATAGGCTAAAAGAACTATCAATAATTGAGACTTATGCAAAAATCCATTTAGCAAAAATATTGATAGATAACCAAAGGAGTGCTAGAGGAACCTGTCCTTCGAGATAAGTCTCAATATCAAAGATTTTACAATCTACAATAAAGCACAATAGCAAAAACTCTTGACTATTTTATGAGAGACTCTAGAAATCCAAGTGGACATGAGTGCCAAATCAAAAGTGGTTGAGGTAGATATGTTGAGTTAATGCTTCTTCGATTTAAAAGACAAAGAAAACCTACCAAAGAATTGTCTCGATAATTATCTCAGTCACTCATTCAAGACAAAGTATGATGTTGATAGTCCCATGCTAATCAATTATTATGATCAAATAAATACAACATTTAATGATCAAAATCGCTAGAAAAATTAGATGGGATTGTCAAATCTAATTGCAAAAAAAATTAGAGGAAATTTTCCTTGTTGTAAGCTATAAATAGATGTAGTTTAAACTATAAAAAGGATCAATGAGTTTGCAATTATATACAAGACGTTCCTTTCATTTCTCTTTATAAAAATAATTGCAGTTCTTAAGCGTCTTGTGGGTAATCTCAAACCCCCAATTTTGGCACAATCTATGTAAGAGCGTATATGAGAGCCTATGTCTATTTTTTGGCACATTCTATAGACCCATTGCTATGTATGCATTTCTATATTACTTAAAGTGTTATTAAGTGTATGTGTATGAGGGGGCTGCATCTATTTTTGGACCAAGTCACTTGCTTGGATCTCCAATGGGACCTGTCTTCTTATGCATGCATGTAACTGGTAACTCTCATTTGTACTTCACAATGTTGAGGAGAGGAAGTTTTCATCACTGGCATATATTGTTCAAACTTAATTTTGCAGAAAGATCTTAGTAAATCTCTTGGTGCATCACCCCCTTTTCTTTTGTTGAGTTTGTTTTATTTTTACTTTCTCGCACGCCTTTCCCTTTTTTGAGAAACTAGTGTATTGAAGATCACATCCTAACAAGGAGTCAACTTTTTAAAAAACTCCTTGAGGTCCTCAATTAATTTGAACCCCATCCTCTTGACTACAATAATGTGATATTTTGAAGGTCTAAGCAAGCTAAGAGAAAATAGTTGTGACAGCATGACATTTTGAAGACCAAGGCGAAGATAAGGGCTAAAAGTCATGATAGCACGACATTTTGAAGGTCTAAGCAAGCTAAGGGAAAATAGTCATGACATCACGATATTTTGAAGACCAAGGCAGAGATAAGGGCTAAAATTTGTGACAATGCGACATTTTGAAGGTCTAAGTAAGCTAAGGGAAAATAGTCATGACAATGCGACATTTTGAAGCCAAAGGGCTAAACAGAGACAAAAAATCTCAATGGCAAGATATTTTGAAGACTGTTGGACCACGACATCTCTAAGGAGATATAGGAAGATTGTTGTAATGAGAAGATCCCAACCACTTCTAGTTGAAGGCTCCATGCTCTCCTAACTGCCTCTTTACCAAAATGAGCCTGTGGGCATAATGTTGTAATAACTTTTAGTTTTTTTGCTATGTAATACTATTATATATAGGATGACCGACCCAAACAAATGGTTGGCTCTTAGATGTTTACAAGGTGATGTACGCAGAATTCTGAAAGCTAATAAAAGATCATTCATTATGGTTTCTGGTCCACTAGTGTATTATCAAGTATGTATGGTTTGTTGATTGCTAATTAAGGTTAGATTGAATCTTGCTTGCTCTAATTCTTATTCTAAATTTTTATCGTAAATTTCTATTAACTTTGAAATCAACCATTCCATTAATCTTATGCTTGGATAGATTTACATCAAAGGATTAGTTGTTCTGTTTGATGATTCAAATATATGCTTCTCTAAAAAGTGTTGTTGAGGTTGCTTTGTTGTTGTCTAATTTGTACCTTTAAATGCTTCTAGCACTAGCTATATTTCCCTCTCTTTATGTATTTACATCTCTCTCCCTTTTTCTAAAAGAAGCAAGGAACCAGCCTCCTCTAGAAATTGAATCGAGTAAAACCTTGTTTTAACTTGGTCTTTCAATGTTGGCAAAGTCTTGGGCACAAACGTAACTCAAGGTAGATTTTGCACCAACACTTTCCCATTTACAGGGGTAAAAAGCAAAAATACAGAACTATACCTTTATCAATATGATATTGCGGTCCTCGTAACTTGACAACGCTACTCGTATTCTTTCATAATTCATCAAAGTTCTAATCAAATTAAGCCTATCCATTTTTTTGGAGGTAATGATTCAGAGATGCATGCTCTTTTCATGATTGGGGCATCTAACATTGACCAGATCAATGAACATAAATCAACCTGTAATGTGACGTTAGGTGGTCTATTTTTACTCAGTGTTGTGTTTTCCCATAATGCATCTCAAAAAAAGGGCATTTGTAGACACCTAAAACACATTATGTTGAGGAGGCTACTCATGTGGACACCTTTTCATGCCATAAGACTAATCTTGGACCTTTCCAAGATCTAACAGTGGTTCTAACCACTCAAACAGAGGTAAATAGTCCTTTGCAACCTGCATTGTTGTACCCTCAAGTAGTGACCTTGTGGTTGCTAGCGGTGATGACGGCCACAGTACCGGCCGTTCTAATCAAAGATGACCTCATCTGTAACAAACTCGAGCTACCAGAGTCGCGTAAAATACGTTACAGCGTAACCAATTTGCAATAGTATTGGTTTGATAAGCTTCTAGAAACATCGTCTAACCTCCTTGAGCCTAACCAAATCTTGATTCTTGGCTTCCTGAGCAAGCTAGGATCCCAATTTGGGAAGTCTATTTAAGGTACCCAAAAATGAGAGATAATATAGAGAATTTATCCCTATTTGACCGCAATTAAGTGCTACCCTTTTGTGAATAGAAAGTACAATCTCTCATAAGCATCATGGTGTTGTCAAATTTGCATTATGGAGCTCACATCAATAGCCATGGAGTGCAATAAAACTTGAAGGACCAATTACACCACCTTTCTTCATCAATTCACCATCGATTCTAAACCAATTCCATGATCCAACTGTGTTTCCAGACACAACAATCCTTGAACATCAATTTGCCATTCAAATTGATCATCGCCCTGCATCAAGCTCAGAGAACAAAGTCTCTATCTGGTGGCTATTGTTTTCAATAGCGGCCCGTAGGCACCGTCGTTAGACCCTATAACGGCCAATAGATCCTATCGTTCTGATTAACAACGATCGTGTGGTAACATTCAATTTACCTATCTTTTTTAATTTTATTCTTAACATAGATTAGCAGTATCTTTTCAGTATTTTATGTATTTTTTCAATAATTTTCATGCATTTCTCTATTGCTTTATGCATTTGCTTCATAGTTTACATTTTCAAGAAACATACCTCATCTTGAGAGGCTTTCATTGCTATTGATCCTTTTACAGTTTCTTTATGTGCAGGTTACATGCATAATCAGGAGCTAATCATTATCAAGGTCATCTTCTTGGCATCATAGAGTGGAGGTTGCAAAGTAAACCCTCCATAATAAGTATTGAAAGAGCAAGAACCCTACAGATATTGGGGACACATATTGTAATTGTGTATCAAATTGGTGAATCCCTAAGAGGGATCTATTGTAATCATGTTCCACATTATTAATAAGAAGAGCATCCCATTTCTTTATCTTGTTATCTTGATGGTTACTTAATTTCATTTGTCAATTTGTTTACATTGTTACATAGTTAGATGCATGGTTTTTGTTGCTTTATAGAACATGAAAATGGAGACCTATTTATAAAGTCTTCCATGGGTGGAGGAGAGTGGAGAGGATGGAAGAAAAAGGGTGACAAGTGGTATGGGTGCGAAAGAGGGGCATATTAGAGATTTCCCACTTGGGGTGGACAAATGTGAAAGTTTCCCTATCTAGGCTATGATGCCTTACGACGTGCCATAACACCTTATGACATGCCATTATGTATTATGACACGCCTTATTAATGCTCTTTTTTATGGAGATATTTCTCACCCACTAAATTAGCATTTCTAATAAAAGTGCTCGAGTGGAGGGAATCCTCACCCAAATGCATTGAATGCACTTGGAAAGTGGAGGAAAGAGGGAAAATTAATGCTAATAAGAGCTAGTGTGAATTTGAGTTAAAAATAGTGGGGCGGTATCATGATGACCATGGTTAGGTGTAGGAAGGGGCTAAAGTAGGTCAAAGGGGCTAAAATAGCCAATATTAACAACTTCTAAGGTTTACAATGTATTAATTAAAATAATTACACATATTATTAAATATTAATTTTGACTATTGCAAATATGACACTTTTTAGGTGTTTATAGATGCCCCTTTTTGTACCACATTGTGTGAAAACATGATATGGTGCAAAAATCGATGACACCAATTGCAGGATTGACAATGGACAAAGAAGACTGGTGAATAATAAAAGTGACCTTACCTTAAGGATGGTGGTGTAATATTATCTCAAATTAAGAACAATGTAATATGCTTCAGTTATGGAAGCGATGAATGTCCTTGAATATTGGACTTTGATGAATTGATGAAATTAAATTGACTAGAAATATGAGTTTTAGAATTAGGGTTTGATTAGAAATTTTGAAAGAGAAAATAAAATATGAGCTCTGTTATTGCCCCAATAAAGAGAGGGTTAATGACAGCCTCGGGCAAATATTCTTGGACACACATACCTCCAAAATTGGATGTTTGTATATTGAACTGACTCGAGATAAAATTTGTGAGTACTTGTAAACCCCCTCAAATGACGAGTGGATGGAGATAAATGAGCAACAAACATGACCCAATTGATGAAATATTGGAGGATAATTTTAGCATGGAAGAAGAGAAGGGGCACAAAAGATGAATGTGGGGTCAGTTGTAAAATTTAGGAAACTTTGGTGAAGAAGAAAAAATTAGTAGCAACCACCCATGGTGGGTGTTTGGCACCTTGGGAACTGCCCATGGTGGTTACCCAACGTATTGGTGACTACCCAAGATTGGGTGGTTGCCAGCACCAAGCTATAAATAGGCCTTGTGGGACTCACTTTGGCAACTACGAAGGGTGGTAGAGGAGAGAGAAGAGAAGGTGACGAAAACTATGGTAGTAACGAGTGCAATGGTAGGAGATGGAGGGTGTGCAAAGTCGATAAGTTTCTCAATTATTTTTTTGTGCTATATTTTGTTGAATTGTGTGCATGTGTTTTATGATTTTTTTCTTCTTTTTTTGTGTTTATTTTTTTTAGATTTTTAATTGCTTTAGGGGAGGCAATTTTATATATATATATATATATATATATATATATATATATATATATATATATATATATAAGGTGATCTAATGACTGATGTGGTCTATGCAATTGGGGATGCTATGACCATGACATCGATTTGGAAATATGTTTCCAAGTGCTCGAGACAAGCTGATGAAGGTAGAATGGGAGTGGTTGGAGAAGATTGGCTTGAAGGAGGTGGCACAAATTGAGCCCATCTATGCAGATCGGAGGTACCTTTTTGTGTTAGCAAAGTGATGGGACCCAAATAGGGGGACCTTCCACCTCCTAACAAGGGAGATTACAATCACGTTAGAGGATGTGTATCGTATCTTTTGGTTACCAATGGAAGGGATTCCTATATGTGCAACATTGGATAGGGAAGAGGTATTGATGAAGGTACACAAGGAGTGGGAGACAGCGGATACAAAGTGATGGGATACAATACTAGACAGAGTACAATAAGGAGAGACTAACACCATGACAACTGGTGGTGATGTTCTTGATATCCAACGTGATACTACCAAATTCTAATGGAGGTCAATTTCCATGGAATCTATTGAGATTTGTGGTAGATCTTATCAAGACTCCAATAGTATATGCATGGCCACTAGCATTACTAAATCAATTGTACATTTAACTATACAAAATACAATGATGAAGGAGGATGGGCTTGGGTTGGAGTGTATTGCTACAATTTTGGGGGTGGGAGCACTTCATTCTAGGTCGACCAATGGGGCTATCGAGTGAGCTGGATGGGGAGGGAGTGACTGAGCAACCCTATGTGTTGTAATGATGACATAATAGGGAGATATCAGGAGGACAACCATGAAATAAGGGTAAGGAGTACTATTGATATATATGGATCTAGCTAAAACCATAGGTATTGAGATGGAGGTTCTGGAGGGCAGTGCCCACCTGGGTAGAGGATGGGCTTCACCTAAGTTGGGTGTGATGAATGAGATGTTTGATTGGGAAACATGGATCAAAGCATGAGTTGTTGTAGTTTTCTAGGGTACTGCGATAGTTTGGCTTGAGACAGGGGGTTCTAGAGCCACCTATCATATATAGGAGGTAGTATGATTAGGTTGCCTTATCACTATCATAGATAGAGGTAATCGAGGAGGGGGAAGATCAAGATACTAAGGTGGTAGATGCAGATGACATCGAGATAGCCCTAAAGTATTCCACATGGTGGGTGACATACTAGTGGGAGCCCAAGAGGATAACCCAACGTTGTGAGCCTAGAGAGCCACCAAAGAGAGTGGGAAAGGAGGATATCATAGGGGGTGATGGGGGGATGGATATTGTAGGTGGGTCAGAGAAAGTTGAGGAGCCACTAGAGCCACTAGGATGACGATAACGAGTAGATAGGAGGGGAGATGCACCTAGAGGGATGGAGGAAGAGGTGGTAGAGCTATGGGTTGAGTGAGATAGCTTATGTGGGGAACTAGGGAAGATTGGAGCACAACTTTCAGAGATGGAGTGGCAACAAGATCTATTAATGGCTGAGAGAGAGAAGTGGTTAGGAGGGAGAGAGGAGGATACAGGAGAGCAGGATAGGTTGATGTGAATACAAAACTAGGTGTAGGAGGATATATTGACAATAGCAATTGAGCAAGATGAGTTACGATAGCAGGTAGAGCCTAGAGTGGTTAAGAGGGAGTGTATGACATCAAATATGGAAGAACTAAGGAGGACAAATGAAGCACTACAAATGGAGCTAGTTGGATCATGAGTGGAGGTAACAATGATCCAAGGTAGGTACATGAGGTCCATGGCACAATGAAAATTAGAGAGAGTGTGTGTGTGCTAGATATGGAGAAGATCCTAATTAGAGAAGAATTTGATGTTCCTTCACAGTTGGAGTTGACAAGATCACAACAAAGCTTGGCTAGTGGACCCTTGGGTACCGTGGCAAGGTCATAGATGAGAGAGTCCTCTACATCATAAGCTTTAGGTGTCGAATCATCCCATAGGGATGAGAAATGATGATAGAGGAGTGAGAGAGGATTGAGATGAGAGGAGGATGATGAGACCAGTGGTGGGTAGCCTTAAGGTCTGACAGAGTGATGAGGTGATCTAATTTTGTAGGTTGTTAGGCCTTTATGACATATCCTACGGGCCTAATATTATTATGATGATGTATGATGATGTGATATACATATATACATGCATATTTTGTGCAAAATTATTGTTTACTTATGTGATGATGGTGTGATGTGTTATGAATTTATGATGGTTTATTATGTGGATGATGTGGATTTATTGATGATGTATGGATAGATATAGTGATTGAAATGAGATGCATGTGATGATATTAATGATAGTGTTATTTGTGAAATAATGCATATGACTGACATGATATGGAATTATTATGAAATGAGGAATTTGAACAAAATTTAGGATAAATTTATGTTTGATTTTTATTCAAAAATACTTAACAACGCATCATGTATTCGTGACATGGCTGAGTAATCAAGGGCATGAACATAATGGTACTGACATAATTGTAGAATATAATGGAGTGAATGTGATATTATGGAAATAAAGGATAAATAAATTGTAAAAATAAAAGTGACATGATCTATCAATTTGCCTATCCTGGGAAAGGAAGGATCAACAAGTGCTTTTAGGAAGTTTAAACACTCTAGTGACATTAATCAAACTCATCTAATAATCAAATAAGTTCTCAAAGATACTAAGATCAATTGGGGGAGTCAAGTTGCTCATAAACCCATGTGTGTGCAGTGATGTCTATTTTTTATTTTGAGAGAGGTAGGATTGTCCAAGTGTAATTCAAGCCATTATAAGCTAGCTCATCCATGAGCATACATAGATTTGTACAAAAGGTCACTAATTTTATAGACATATCACCACACAAGGGAATACTCCATTGTCAATCAAGTATCTATAGCCTTGATGGAGATAGATCCACAATCCTTCGACATTGCTCCACTGCCAACTAGGAGTCTATAGTCTTGGTGGAGATGTTTAAGATTCCCTACGATCCATGATAATACAAGATAATGCTTCGTTTATTTTTTTATGCCTCTTTTTTTACAATATGGATCCTTGGGGTCGAATTATGACATGATAGGGTGAGCAAGATAAATTGTTCACTTTATGGACTAAATCTATGCATGGATTCATCTTTCCTAGATTCAAAATATGATTAATATGTGAAATGTGCATGGTCTAAGAGGAAACCTGAGGTAACCAAGAATATTTGTAGTACTCAAGAAATTAATGACTTTCAATGAAATCTGACTGAGACACTAGGTATGGCTGAATGATTGAAAGAACCCAAATATTCTCCATGTCTATGAGAGGGAATAAACAAAACATGGGAAATTATGAATGGTGGACACAATGTATGTGGTGAAAAAGTGCACATAGAAGAGTTTAGATAGCTACGAATATAAAGACGCCCTTGATTAACACAACCAAAATCCTTTGTGATGAAAAGTACCAAATTTAATCAAGCAATGATCAAAATAGAATTATGACAAAATATGAAAGTGTAAAATGCAAAGGTGTAATGAGTTGGTGGTGACATAAAAATGATATAGAAAAACAAGCAAGAGAAAAGAGAAAAAGAAGACAGAATAGAGAAAGGAGGAAAAGAGGAATGGGAGACAGGAACACATCATTCCATGTTACGTAGCCGCTCAAAGCATGATTGTACAATGAGGAGTGATGTACAGGGAAGAGAAGAGAAATAAGGAGGAAAAAAATAAATAAAGTCGATAAGGTGGAGATGATAAGTGTTTGATTGAAAAGTGTGATAATGATATGAGTGTGTTGTGCATTTGATTTTTTTTAGTTTGATTTTGATTTGGAATAACTTTTTGATGAGAGGCATACCTCATTTTCATCCAACCATTCCATAACTTTCATTGTCTTCATTGCAAGTGTGGCATCATGTGTTGGTGATTTGATCATGACTTTCTCCTATTGAAACGTTTGAGAATGGTTATATAAAAATGAAGGATGTAAGAGGAAAATCCTCATTTTATTTGGTTTTTTGTTTTATATATATTTTTAATTGATTATGTTAAAGTATGACAACAATTAGGCATTGAATACGTTCAAATTAAGAATGTTAATGGGTTCATCTTCCTTAACTCCCTCGAGAGTCACAAGCTTGTAGACTCCAAAACATAATGATTTTTTAACAATGAACAGGGCAAAGACAATTAGCAGTAAATTTATCACATAAATACAGTGGAAGACTTGAGTTTTGTTGATTTTATTTAAGCATGAGATCACCGACAATGAACTCTTGTGGATGGATCTTACGAGCACAAGCTCATTTGATTCGATCTTGGTAAACGTGAAGGTGCTCAAGAGCATTGATTCAATTTTCATCAAGAAGAGTGAGTTGATCAAGCCTAGCTTGATGAGTTGTGTCCTCATCCATGAATTCTTGCAAATATATGCATAGAGTTAGGATCTTGAGCTCAAGGGGTATGATGGCTTCGATGCCATAAACTAAAGAGAATGATGTTGCACCTGTTGGCATGTGAATGCTAGTTTGATAAGCCCAAAGTGTCAAAGGAAGTTGAAGGTGCCAAGCTTTATGGTTCTCTTGTACCATTTTATTGAGAATGGCACAAATAGTTTTATTGGTTGCCTTAGCTTGGCCATTGCTCTAAGGGTAATAAGGTATTGAGAAGCTATGTTGAATATGGTATTTGTAACACAACACTTGAACATCCTTATTTTTGAATGGGGTACCATTATCAAAAATAATTTTTGATAGGATACCAAAATGACATATGATGTGATGGAGTATAAACTATGCAATTTAAGGTCCTTTCATGTTGGTAAGAGGAATAGCCTCAACCTGCTTGGTGAATTATCCAATAGTAGTGTTGATGAAGGTGTGGTTTCTTGAAGATGGAGGAAATATTTTTCCCACTAGATCCAGTTCCCATTGCAATAATGAACATAAAGCTTGAATAGGTTGTAAGGCTTGCGATGGAAGATGAGTTAAATTGGCATGATGTTGACACTTTTGACATTTCTTAATATAGGTACAACAATAATGTTTCATGGTGAGCCAATAGTAACCCATGTATAAGATAAACTTTATGATATCCATCCCACTAAAATGACCACCACATGTACCATCATGTGCCTTAGACACTATCCAACTGGCTTCATGTGGTTTGAGGTAACAAAGAACACCATCATAGCCACGATGATAAAGCACATCTCCTACTAGAGTGTACCGAATTACCTTTTGCTTGAACGTACATTTAGCAACAGGTGATAACTTGAAAGAAAGAGTACCAAGTTTTAGAAAACTCTTAATTTGTGTGAAAACATGGTAGGGTTTGGCGTAAATTAGAAAAACATCTCATTCATCATTAGATGACTCTTGAGAGATAGTCAATTTAGACAACGTAGTGATGTAAACAAGGGTAATGTTATCGATGGGATTTATAGGATAAGGGGACCAAGAGAGGCCATAGTATCTATAAAATGATTAGACGACTTTGGTAATGCTTTTTCATACCAATCAAAATTATCCAACAACTTGTCAACAATTTGCTTGTAGGATTTTAGAAGCGAGTATTTGCATTGGTAAACCCCCTTGACTTAATTGACAATGAATTAGAAGTCACTTATGATATAGATACATTTAATGCGTATTTCCGTAATGGTTTGATGACCTAAAATTAATGTCTCATACTTTGTGTTGTTGTTAGTACATGGAAAGTCAACCTTAAATGACAAAGGGATGGGAACCCCTTGAGGTATGAAGAAAATAATTTCTGCACCTCCCTCTTGTTCGCACTTACACCCATCAAAGAAAAGGGTGATGTTGATGTCATCTTCAAGTTTGACATGCTCTTCGAGCTCGGTAATATTGAAGATAGAGTCATATAGAAGCTCTATGATAAGAGGTTTATCATCTTAAATAGGAGCTTCTATGAGTTGGGCAATGATGACCTCATATTTTATGGATTTTTAGATTATAAATTCAAGATCAAATTCCATTAATAGCATTATCCATTTTGTAGTGTCGGTATTCTTGTAAGTGTGACTCATCATGTACCATAGAGGATTCTCTCTGGTGATGACATATATTGTATGGTTGAGCATATAATTACGAAGCTTTTTGGTCGTAAAAATCATAAGGTATAGCTTCTCCACATATGCTTATCTTATCTCGTAACTCACCAAGGTATGACTAATATAATAGATAGTCTGCTCTTAATTGGCTTCATTATTTTGAGCCAATATGATCCCTATAGTTAATTCAATGGCATATATGTACAAATAGAATGGGATGCCTGGTCTAGGTAAATATAAAACTAGAGGGAAAGCAAGGTAATGTTTGATGGTATTGAAAACCTCCTAACACTCGATGGTCCATTGAAATGTGACCCCTTTTGTAACAAATAATTGAATGGCTTGCAATTATCTGATAGTTGAGCGATGAAGCAACGATTCACTTTAATTTTGCCTTGTAAGTTGCAAAGTTCTTTAAGAGTCATATGAGGTTGCATCTTGATGATGGCCTTGACCTTGTTAGGTTTCATCTCAATACCTCGCTTGGATGTTGAAAATATGTTGAATATTTTCTATGTTATTCTAGTGGGGTTAACACTAAAAGGTATTGGACACTTTGTACCTATACTCATTGGGGTTCAGGAGCAGTAGCCCTCCGAAAAGTAGGGGTTCGAGGGTGGCACCTCCTGGCCAAAATTTTCGGTAGACCCATATGGGTTTTTTTGGATTACTATATTTGAACCCATGTTTTTTCACCCATGATATTGTAAAATCCATGCATGTGCTTTTGTTATATATCACACTTGCATTAGGTTTTGGTGACATACATAAGAGAAACATTATTGTATTGGAGATGGTCAAATTTATGTAATAAGAAGATAATATTGGGTTGGTTTTTCCCGATGAAGGGATTCTAGTATAAATACTGTGTTATGTGTGTATCTGCTAATTTCTTCTTTTGATTTTGCAATTACTATTTTTTTAGATTTAGTTTATTGGGGCTCTTTATTTCTCTTCATTTGGTATCAGAGCTAGGTTTTAGCTTTGTTCAAGGAGTAAGGGTTTCAACCCTATGATAAATTAATTCTTGAGTGGCAACCGTACGCAAAAGGATCCGAGCAAAGGAAAAATATGGGAAGCACACAGGTAGAGATTGAAAATTTTAATGAAAATAATTTTGAGTTATGGAAATTCAATATGGATATGTTGGTTGATAGAGATAAATGGATTACGATCTCTAGAACAAAACCAACAGCAATGACAGATGAGGATTGGATGAAAATAAATAGGAAGGCAAGGAGCTCTATCAGATTGTGCTTATCTTATTTGGTATTGTTGAATGTATCTACAAAGAGTACAACAAAGTTGTTTGGGAGAATCTAGGAGCATTGGCTAATAAATAAACTTTTTTCTCTGAAAGTTGTATTCGCTTTGGATGAATGATGGTGACTCTGTAGCTAAACATATGAATATTTTTAACATTGTGGTAAGTCAATTAACCTCTGTAGAAGTAAAAATGGATGAAGAGGAAAGTGTATTACTTTACTTTGTTCATTATTTGATTCATGGGATAACCTAGTTATGGCTATCACCAATACTACATCTACATTGAAAGTAAAGGATATAGTAAAAACTTTTCTATCTGAGGAGATGAGATGAAAATATTTTGAGGATTATCATCAGAAGGATGCCTTGGTTGTGATAGGTCATTCTCAAGAAAGAAGTAAAAAGAAATCAAGAGAAAGAAAATTAAAATCTAGGGGTAAATATGTTGCCCCAGAAAATATGAAATGCTAGAAGTGAGGTAAAGCAGAGCATTATAAAAGAGACTAAAGATTTAAAATATTGATAATAATTGATCATCTAATGAAGAAACTTCTACAAAAAAAAAGACCACAGATGAATATTAAGGGACTTATTCTTAGCTGTAGCATGCTCAAGTGAATGCCATGACTCATGGTTGATTGACTTAGGTGCTTCTTTTCATATGACTCCTCATAGGGAGGGGTTCTGTGAATATGAAAAGATAAATGGAGGTGAAGTCTTCTTGGGAGAAAATTTGACATATAAAATAATAGGTCGAGGAAGAGTCAAGTTGAGGTTAAAAAATAGAAGAATTAAAACCCTTCCTGGTGTGTTGCATATTCCAGGTTTGGCAAATAATTTGATATCCATGAGTAAGATGAATGATGCAGTTGTGAATGTGGTATTCAATAAGGATAGTTTCAAGATGGTTTGTGGATCTTTAATGTTGGTAAGGGGAGTTTGCACAAGAAATTTGTTCAAACTTAAGGCTAGCACTATAAGTATTAATTGTAATAACTCTTTAGTTGTAGAGGAAAATAATATGATAGAAATGACTCTAAGTTTTCCTTTAGAAAATACAATGTTGTGGCATCAATGCATGGGGAATATTGGTTAGAAAGGCCTTAGAACATTAAAAATGAAAGGTATGATTGAAGGAATTGTTGATGGATAAGGCCAGAAGAATTCTAAGTGGTGCAGGGTTAGAAAAGAAATTATGGGTAGAAGTTGTGTTAACTACTTGTTACCTCATCAATAGATCTCCTACCTTAGCTTTGGTAAATAATACTCCATAGGAAGTATGGACTGGTAATAAACCCTCTCTTAGTCATATAAGGGTTTTTGGTTGTGATGCTTATATGTATGTCCCAAAATAGAAAAGGACTAAGCTAGACTATAAATCTAAAAAAAACATATTTTTGGGTTATAGTACTAGTGTAAAAGCATATAAGTTGTGGAACCCAAAAGTACAGAAGGTTGTTTACAGTCATAATGTGATATTTAGAGAAAAAAAAGGGATTTTGAAATAGGAAATGCAACCAAGCAAAGAACCTGAAGTAGTTCAAGTAAAATTGGAACCGAAGAAAGAACCCATGGTAGAATTTGGTGCTATAGGAGAAGATGAACTACAAATAGAATATGAAGAGGAAAATTTAGAGGAAGAATATGAGGAGGTAGCTAAAGATGCAGACTCCAATTTTGAGGAGATCAAATCAAGTGAGAAGACTCCCAGATAGGTACAGTCCTTCAATTTTTTGTTCTACATTATCAGTTATTGATGAAGAACCCAAGACTATAAAGGAGGCACTTCAATCAAGTGAGAATAAGTCTTGGAAAAGGGCCATCGAGGAAGAAATAGAGTCCCTAGATAAAAATAAGATATGGTATTTTGTGAGATTACCTCATGGAAGAAAACTTGTTGGTTGTAAGTGGTTATTCAAGAAAAAGTACAATGTAGAAGGAAAGTTGGATAAGTACAAGGCTCACCTGGTAGCAAAAGAATTTTCTTAGGTTGAGGGAATTGAATTTGGTGAGATTATTTCTCCTATGGCTAAACTAACTTTAATTAGATTTATGTTGACTATTTCTACTGCTTTTGATCTTGAAATAGAACAGATGGATGTAAAGACAACTTTTATACATGGTGAACTTGATGAAGACATATATGTCACAACCATAATGCTTTAAGGTAAAAGGTAAGGAGGACCTGGTATGCAAGCTAAAAAATTCCTTTATGGCTTGAAGCAATATCCAAGAATGTGGAACCAAAAATTTTATAGATTTGTTTTGACACTTGGGCTTGAAAAAGATAAAACAGATCTGTGTGAGTATTTCAAACAAGAAGGTGAAAATTTTGTTATCATTGTTTTGTATGTGGATGACATGTTGTTAATTGGTAACAATAAGGAGATGATAAAGCTACTAAAATCTTAGTTATCTTCTCAATTTGACATGAAGGATTTAGGTGCTACAAAATTTATTTTGGGTATGGAAATAATAAGGGATCGTTCAAATAGAAATTTGTGGTTAAATTAAAGGAAATATATTGATTGATACTACAAAAATTTAGGATGCATGATTGTAAACCAGTAAGTACTCCATACCCTGTTGGTCAAAAGTTATATTTTGAACAATATCCTAAAATAGATGAGGAAACTGAAGAAATGCATCATGTTCCTTATGCTAGCACTATTGGTAGTCTGATGTATGCAATGGTTTGTACTAAACCTGATATTGCACATGCAGTGGGAGTAGTTAGCAGATATATGTCCAATCCAGGAAAGGAACATTGGACTGTTGTGAAGAGGATCTTTACATATTTGTGTGGAACTTCAAATTATGATATACGTTACCAAGGAAAATATGGAGATAGTAATATTATAAATCTACAAGATTTTGTGGATGCTGACTAGGCCAAAGATCTTAAAAAGAGAATATCAATGAGTGCTTATATGTTTAGACTATTTGGAGGGGTAGTAAGTTGGATGAGTAAAACACAATCAATGGTTGCTTTATTTACAACAGAGGCATAGTACATTGCAACAACTCATGATTGTAAAGAATCAGTGTGGCTATAAAGGTTGTGTTCAACAGTTGGTCTTAACCAGAAGGTTGTGAGAATAACAGTGACAGTCAGAGTGCAATATTTTTGGCCAACAACTATGCTTTTCATGATCAATCAAAACATATTGATATCAAGTACCATTTAGTGAGAGAGATGGTTAAAGGGAATCAAGTGATTTTGGAGAAAGTTTATACAAAGAATAATATTGTTGATTCATTAACGAAGGTTGTACCTACTCAATACATTTCTTGGTGTAGATCTATGGGTATGGTTTCCCTTAATAGTTGACGATGGTAGTTTTTGGCCCTTGTGGAAAGTATTCAAGAAGTGGGAGAATTTTGAAAATATGTTGAGTATTTTCCATGTTATTTTGGTGAGGTTAACACTAAAAAATATTGGACACTCTATACGTATACTCTATAGGATTTTTAAAGTTATTTTTAGACCCATATGGGCTTTTTTGGGTTACTATATTTGAACCCATGCTTTTTCGTCCATGATATTGTAAAATCCATGCATGTGCCTTTGTTATATATATCACACTTGCATTAGGGTTTAGTGGGATACATAAGAGAAACATTATTGTATTTAAGTTTATGCAATAAGAAGATAATATTGTGTTGGTTTTTCCCGGTTATGGGTTTCTAGGATAAATATTGTGTTATGTGTGTATTTGTTATCTTCTTTTGATTATGCAATTATTGTTTTTCTATATTTATTTTATTGGGGCTCCTTATTTCTCTTCATTGGAGATGATGAACCCTAAAAGCTTCCCTGAAGTGACACCAAAGATGCACTTTTTGGGATTAAGCCTCACGTTATGCTTAAGAAGGTGGTCAAAACTTTATGTAAAACATCGATATGCCCATGGTGTGTTTTAGATTTGGACAAGAGATCATCAACATAATATTCAATGATTTTATGCTTGTTATCATGGAATATGTAAGTCATGGCCTATTGGTATGTGGATCCTGCATTCTTAAGACCAAATAACATGACTTTGTAGCAAAATGTCTCCCAAGGTAATGTAAAAGTAGTTTTGTGTTGGTCATCAAGATTGACTTATATTTGATTATATCCTAAAAAATAATCCATTACAGAGAGCATTTCATGGCCCACGGTAGAATCCATGAGCATATCAATGTTATGAAGAGGAAAATCATCCTTAGGATATGCTTTGTTGAGACTATAGAAATCAATGTAAATGTGTATCCCTTCATTGGGTTTGCCAACAGGCATTATATTTGAAATTCAATCTAGATAGTCAATTGGTTGAATAAAGCCCACGTCTAAGAGTTTTTGCAACTCTTCTTTGACCATGAGGGTTGTAGTAGGATGAAGTTTCCTCAACTTTTATTTGATCAGCTTAGTGCTAGGGTTCAACGTAAGGTTATGGATGATAATGTTTAGGTCAAGGTCAAGCATATCTTTATAAGACCACATGAAGACCTCTTGATACTCTATTAGGAGCACGATAAAACTATGTTGCTCTTTGATTGAGACTCTTCCCAAGTTTGATGATTTTGGGGTTATTTGGGTTTGTGCTAATATTGATATCAATGGTTTCCTCAATGAACATATGTGAACCCTCCTCAAGCTGATGAGGGGTGGGAATGAGATTGATGTCATCTATGGAATTATCTAGAAGGGTGGTTTAGTCTTACTAACTTCAATGTTATAAACAAAAGAGGATGAAATACGCTCAAATTTAATGAGACCGATATCAATGTGGATGGGATGAATAGGATCATATAGATTATGGAGGGGTGTGCATAATTTAATAGAAATTGTGTGACTTAGGGAGATGAAGGGGGTTGTAGATCAAAGACCATGTTCTCTTACACATGCTCTTGAGGAAGGAGTTGATTGAGAATAGGTGGGTGAGGATCAGGTGGAAGTGACCATGGTGGAGGTGGAAGATTTATGGTTGCATCTTGTTGCTCCAAAAAAAGGAGCAAAGGAAAAATGGGTAGCGGGTAGGGGAACACATGTAAATAAAATTCATATGCTTATATGATAGGGACGACAGGATATGATTCATCTTCAAAGCTATCAGAGGTAATCAAAAGTGCCTCAAATAACTCATCCAATTCATTATCTAAAGTGTCATATGAACTAGTGTGGATGGTGGTAACTTGGAAGAGGTCTACTGGCGATGTGGGAGCATGATCAAGATCAGGGTCTTCATCCTCACTTTTCTCCTTGAGACCAAGGGTGATACATTGAATTCAAATTTGAGGGGATCGATTGGAGAATGTTGATCATATCCTAAGCCAAATTTATCCTAAGGAGTTTGAGAATAGGGCTCCAAAATAATATGCATTCCTTGCTCATAGCAACCAAGGGTGCATCCTCACTAATTGAAATAATGGAAATATTTTGTGGCAAATGAAGGATTATCCAAAAAGTCAGTATCACCAAAAAATAATACTTTAGGATCATTGTTAGGAGGTTTTTTTGATGATGAATTGATTCCCCTATACATGAAATTCATGTGATTAGAGGACGAGCCTACTAGGAAAACAACATCAACATTTAAAGAGGTACGACTAGGGCAACAAAAATACCTAACTGATTATGTGACTAGAGGTAAAAACACTATATTATGTACAAGGTACTCTCATATGCTAGGAGTGATCATATGTACAACACTAGGAGATTGAAATGAGAGCGTTGAAGAGGGGACAGAGGAGGATGACTCTACGTTATCCACAAAAGTAGAATGATGTGCAGAGGATGGTAGAATGGGAGTGGATATCCCTTGGATAGTATTAAGGATGAACAAATGCATCTCATATGGATTTGGTGGGGGGGTGGATCGGGTACTATGGAAGAATATGTAGTTTGGGATGCATGTGTGGGAGTAGGTATGGGGGATATAGAAGGGGTGACAGTGGCAGGAGTGATGATTATGGTAGCCTATCCAGTAGGAGATGTGGTGGGAGTAGAAGAAGAAGCCTTGAGATGGTGGTTGAGATTAATGGAAGAAGCAGAAGGATGTGATTTGGATGGAGTTGGTGGATGGGGATTGATAATAGGATCAAGAGGTGGAGAATGATGTGGTACAGGTGTGATGGGTAAGATCGAGGATGATGATTGAACCATTATGAATTAAGGAGAGGTATAGGTAGAGTATGGAGGATGAAAATGTTGGGTATGGAGTGGAGTGACTTGCATACCAAAATAAAGGTGAAATAGTTGGGCATTGGGTGAAGGATAAGAAAAATGTGGGTAGTTTTAAGGAGGAAGAGGTGAAGAATATGAAGAATATGGATAATTTTTATTTGGGGTAATATTAGGGGCGTAGTTGGTGCCCAAGGATGAAGAGGGGTGAATTGGATTGGTTGAGATTGAGTGGGTGGGTTGCAATATCGACACTGTGAGTGATGGGTGAGGGAGTAGACTATGAGGTTGGATGGTATGATGAGCTTAGAAGGCAACGAGTGAGAGACAAGTGTGTTGAACGTAGGGGAGACTCGTGGAGGTGTGTGACCATGTGGAAGTACTTGAATGGTTCATCGTTTATTGGAATATAGTGAACGCGACCCTCATGTGCATATTTGAGGTAATGGTGTAAGATTGAGGGTATGCATTGCATATCCTATATCCATGGTCTACCTAAGAGTCCATTGTATTGTATCTCTTCATACAATACATGACATAGAGTTTGGATAGTCTAGACCCCTGCTTGGATAGGTAAGATGATTGCTCCTAGTGTTGAGCACAAGGCATTATTGAATTCCCATAGAGTGAAGGTAGAATCAACGATGGGTAGGTGGAAGATTGAGATGTTTAAATACAGATGATGTGATGATGTTGATAGAAGATCCCATGTCAATCATGACACATTTGAATATTTTATTGTCAATAGTAGCCATGATGTGCAAAGGTGGATCTGGTCCTTCCATCGAGACAATCTTAATCTTAGTGTCATAAAATGTAATGGTTGACAAAGTGAAGGTTTGAATGTTATCCATAAAATTAGCAAAAGTGTTAGGATCATGGGTTTGTAGCTCTATGGCTTTGAGGATTTCCATTAGTGCCTCTATATGGGGAGGCGATTGTTAGATTAACTCATAAATTAAGAGCTTAGTTGAGGCCACTTTGAGGCTATGGATAAAACTGCTTTTGATATGGATGATTGTTTAGGCTTGAGGTGTAATAGTGACTTGCATTGGTGGAGATAACATAGTAGTTTAGGATGACACATTTGAGGGGTCAGTTGTTTATGCAGGTGAGTTTGGGTATCTTTGGTTTCTAGTGACCACATGAATCATACCAAAAAAGCCTCGATAATTGGGGTCATTGTTGACATGATTAACCTGATATGGTAGAGAAGCAATCGTAGTGTCTATTGAATCATGTTGTGGTAACAGGGTTTGATAGATACCTAAATTTTGATTAGGAAGAGCAAGAGGGTTGTCAACTTTGATAATCCCCTTTCAATCAAATCCTGGACTTTGTGCTTAAGTAGGATGCACCTATTGATATCATGTCCCTTTTGTCGATGGTAGATGCAATACCTATCCTTCTATACCATATTCCTCGAGGTTTGTTTGGATCCTTAGATTTTATCTTGGGTAAAGAGATAAATTGTGTGTCCATGAGTTTTTGAAATATGTTGGACAAGGGCTCTGATAGGGGTGTGAAATTATGTTGGGACTTTTGAATGCACATAACCTGATGAGTGGTATTTTGATTTTGTGCAGGAGGTGGCACGGTATTGTATGTTAGATGTTGTGGTGGATGAGAAGGTTTTTGGTGCAAAGGTTGAGGTTTTTGTTGGGGATTATGAGTGATCAGACCGCTCAATGCTACCTAGTTGAACTAGGCAGGTTGTATTAATTTTTTATGTTATTGCCCTTTCTATTTTTACCTAGCCATTCCTTCTTTTGGAGCTTGATTTCTTCTTCTGGGATCTTGATATCCTCAATGATTTTGGCTTGAGCAATAGATTCCTCAAGAGTTCTGTATTGTTAGAGTTGAAGAAGATGAGATATTTATTTGTAAAAAATCCTAGTAAACATCTGATTTAGCTCAATGATGTGGATGGAAAAGGGTAATTCAGTGAGTACTGCTCTCCATCTATTACCATAATTGAGGATAGACTCATTATCAAATTTATGAAGGTTGGTGAGGTCTATTAAGGTGGTTTTCTTCTTAACATTTAGAGCGAAGCACTCTAGGAATATATTGGCTAGTTGTTCAAAATTATATAAGTTGTGTCTAGGCAAATGGTTGTACCAATCCAAGGCTCCTCCTACAAGGGATAGCAAAAATGTATGGAGCATGAGAGGGTCTATTTTATTAATGAGATAGCAAGCATTGATGAATGTGCTCAAATAATCTAGAGGATCTGTTTTACCCTTAAACTTTTTGAATTTAGGGATTTCAAATAGGGTAGGATAAGGTAGTGCTAGGATCGAGGGATTGATGGGATAGTTTTGAAGTTGACTCAAGGTTGGATTTTGATACCCCATGTCTATAACTTTAGATTCCAAACTATTGACCTTGTTGGCCAATTGTTAGAATGCATATTGAACAACTTGGGAGCTGATTAGTGGGTGCCATGATGACTCGAATGGGGTGGCTTAACGAGAGGATATGATTGGTGTAAATAGATATGATGATGATGATGATTAGGGTCAAAATATGGTGCTTGCAAAACCTAGGATTCCAAAGGCAGATATTGATGGTGTTGATGAGAATTATTATGGGTATGCAGGGGATGTGATGATGGTTGTTGAGCATGGTGTTGATGATAGGTAGGCAATTGAAGCGGGGGATATGATGATAGATAACAATTAAGGGGTTGTGTAGAAGTGGTTTGATGCATGTGTTGAGTGGGGTGTGATTGGTATCGTTGAGAGGTGGGTTGATACAGATCAGGAGTGGAATGGTATTGATGAGGTGGTGGTTGATGTGGATATGAGTTATGTGACTATGTCGTAGGCCATTGATGATAGTTATGAGGATCAGAATAAATTATGGGTATTATGGGAAAACAAGAGATCCACAATGGTGATTGGGGAAAGAATGATCCCTAATTCAATGAATGAGATGAAGGATGAGGAGTTTGAGGTGGTTTATGTGGAATGTGAATGGCATGCAAAGAACTGATATAAAAATATGGGCTATGATTAGGAGGTGCTTGATGAGAAGACAATTGATGAGAAAATACCCTTGGATTGTAGGATAGAAAGGGATAAGTATAAAATATGGTAGAAGAGTGTGCCACATGTGCATCATTAATATGAATGGTGGGAGATGAAGGGCAAGTGGTGGGAGGAGTGACATGGAAAGTCATGGATTGAGGAGGTAGGTTAGAAAATTGGAAAGAGCAAGATGAACTGGATGAGTATAGATGGGAAGCGACACAAACTTGGGCCAAATGATGTGGGTGAGAAGTGTGCATGATGTAAGGAGGTGATGTAGAAATGTGCAGACACTATGATGAATGGACATTATTAGAGGAAGATGGATAATTAAGATCAATAGTCCTAGACATTGGGCCTGCGATGTGCTGCATAAGGGTGGCACTAGGTCACTCAGGTGGTGAGAACACCAGTGGCATTTCAAAATTTTGCACACTTTGACCAAATGATGTGTATGAGAAGTGTGTGTGATGCAAGGATGTGATATAGAAATGTGTGGGCACTATGATGAATGGACATGATTAGAGGAAGATGGATGATTAAGGTCGATGGTCCTAGACATTGGGCCTATGATGTGTTGCATAAGGGTGGCACTAAGTCCCCCAAGTGGTGAGGACACTGGTGTAATTCCAAAATTTTGCACACTCGGGGTATGGTGATAGAATCTAGAAGATGCGAGAGGTGAGGGACAATGATAGGGCTTGTAAGATTGAGCCTAAACAAGGATAGGGTTAGTGCGAGTAGGAACGTGCAGTGGGGGTAAATTTGAAGGGCACGAGCTAGGTGGTGGAGGGTATGATGAATGATCCTAGGGAGGATCTTAGGGAGCATGAGATAATTGACCATGATAGATTATATTAGTGAAAAGGAGGTGAGTGGCATCAAGATCAATGGGCATGATGTTTGGCTCAAGTGGAAAAAGGAGAGTCTTAGGATGAGGGGACTCAAATGGGGTGGTGTAAGTAGTGTGGTGGTTGCCACCTTGATTAAACCCAATGTGATGAGTCTCGAGTGGAGGACAAATGTAATTATGAACATCATCGAACATGCTACCCTAATAGATTTGGGATGTGTCCCCTTGATAAGTTGGGGAAGCAGTTGAAGAGTGGGTGGATTGACCTAAATGGTCCATGGAAACATGGGTGTGGGAGTGAGCCTTGGATTGACTGTGAGTCATTACCATAGACTACCCAAAATAAAATAATGTTGGTGGATGTTTTTTTTCTTTTAAGAAAAACACACTATATATGCAAACAAAAAAATAAACAAACATTGAATGTTTTGATGTTTTCGTTTTGAAGTTTGATTTTGATTTTTTCTTCAATTGATTTTTTATATTTGATGATTTTTTTCAATTTTTGTGTGTTTTAATGTTCCATAGACCTCGCAACTATTAAGGATGATGAAATTAAATGTAATAAGGTGTGTTTATGCCTACTCCATTGGCAAGGAATAATACACAAACAACAAAAAGGCTTCCTAGGATGGTGGGTTGGCTCTAGGTATCCTAAGGGATAAAACAAACCTCTTGAGAGAGGTCATGTTGTCTACATATTGCTACTTGCCCAGTAGGTCTTTTGCTTCACCCTCAGTTAGGCTTGGATATAAACGATAGTTGTGAGTCCAAAAATTATTAAGCCCTATGAACAAAAGGGCGTCTAACCTCAAAATTACCTTGAGCTAGCCCCAAGGGTAACCAACTTCCCAATGATGAAATCCAGAAAACTTTGTGATCTAACTATGGTGTTTAAGGGCTCAAACAATGGTTTATGGTGAAATCCAATGTCATCGAGAGGTTTTCCTCACAAAATATTTGCAAAATATAATCCTGCAAGAGTGTGTGATTTTATGTATCTTTTGATTTTAATTTGGTTTTTATTTCGGTTTTTTATGCCTATTTACCATGCAAGATTAAAACTAATCCTAAAGATGAAAATAAAACAATGATCTAAGGTGCTTTGAAATAAATTTTGATCTAAATGAATTTATGAAAGCATGCACAAACTAATCTACTGAGCTTGAAAGAGAATAACAACCTAAGCTACTGAGTTTGGAAAAGCAAATGACAACTATTCTAAGGAGTCTTTGAGTTTTTGAAAAGAAATAACAACTTATCTAATGCACCTTGAGTATTTTGAGAGAACAAAAAGAGATAAATAAGGTATTGTGCCTTTGAATTTTTGAAAATCAATAGAAATAAACAAGTAAAGTAATGTGTCTTTGAAGTTTTGAGAAAGGAATCATGAAACGACTATGCTAATGCTCTCTTTTTTAACTTGAAAGAGAGAAGGGGAGGAAAGAGATTCAAACAAGCGAATAAAAAGAACTATGCTATGAATTTATTAAAAAAATCAAAAAATAAGAGACTATGTTAAAAGAAAAGGAAAACTTAGCATATTGTGTCCTTAAGCCTAAGCTTGAGCCTATGCAATTGTTTTTTGATCTTGAGGACCTCCTTGAGTGGTTGTGTTTGAGATTGAGAATCGCCATGATCAATTGATATTGTGCTTGAGAACCACCATGGGCAGTTGAGACTGAGCTTGAGAACCACCATGGGTGGTTGAGACTGAGCTTGAGAACTACCATGGGTGATTAAGACTGAGTTTATGAGAATAGATCTTGCAAGATCTAGCCTTGCTCTAAGAAGTGTGACTATGTCGATCCTACCCTTGAATACTAGTAACAAAGATAACAAGAAGGAGTTTAAGGAAGGAAGCTAAACAAGAATGCAAACACAAAGAACCCTAAGTAAAATATATAAGACATTATATGCTTGATGCAAGTGCCAAAGCTCATGCAAAACAATAAGAGTCAAATGTGTTGTGGGCAAAGGGTCCCACTATGATTACCATTTGTGTGAAAGAGGAAATACACCATAACAATTTAAAGTAGACAAAGTGCAATAAAAAAAAGATATTTGCAATAGGTTTGATATTTTTTTTTTTTGGTAAATTAAGTCTATCATTAAACCGGGTTTTAACGGTTGACCCAAAACCGATTTACAAAAATCAGCCCTTGGCTGAGGAACCCCACCATGAACCAAACTGAGGAAACTTTGTCCTCTAACCTGACGCTACTGCTTAGCCAGACACCAAAAGAACCAGACCATACTACCCACCATAGTCGAAAACCCCCTTAACAAAAAGAGACAAAGGTCCTATCAGGACCCTAACTACCCCAAGCACCCACACTTCGCACAGGAGATCACCCATAAGCCCGCAGGAAACAAAAAGCCACTGCCACAGCCAACACAACAAAACAAAATGCAGACCATCCATCCATAGTACAGGCCAATCGGAGGAAGACCCTAGTCCTCATCCTCGACCTCCTCTTCCTGATTTTCATCTTTGTCTTCTTCGTTGTCGTCAGTCTCCGGGTTGTAGACCACCGGCTTGTTGCTCTGGTATCCTTCATTGAAGAAAACTTTGGTCAAAATCTCCTGTAATTCCTACATCTGCTGATTAATGTTGGCCGCCGTGTTCAGGACATACCTTTTCAATTCCATGATTGTAGGGTTAGGACCCTCATCTTCAGACGTAATCTCCATGATTTTGCTGCTTCCCTAAACTTGCTTATTTTTTAGCCTCAGGGAAGACCTAATGGGCTGGTCATCAATTCTCAGCCTTTTCCTTGTCGGGCCTCCCTTAGCGCTAGACTCACCCTCACGCTTCGAGACAGGGGAGGGTTTTGGAAGACCAGGGCTCTCGCATCCCCTCGAACTTTCACCACGAACCGCTAGGGGATCCTCAGGAGGAGGGGCAGGGACAGGTTGGGGAGCATGGAGAAGGACATATTTGTAAATGACCTTGAGAAGGCCTTGATGCATGGGCATGGAAAAGCCTTTTTTGCTACGGGAAGAGGTGATGGTGTGGTTCAGGGAGTTCATCAGAAATTGGGGAATGCTTATGGGGTTAACATCCCAAAAAAAGTTGACAAAGGCGTAATGGAAACTGAGTAAAGTTTTACCAGGGTCCTCCACCGTGATGAATTCTAGCACATTCTTCATAACCGCATTCCAGGGAGTTGGGAGGTCCATCCTTGTGAGGCCATTCTTTGCCTCCTTGTAGATTTTTGGGTTATCCTTAAACTCTTTGAGCTCCACCTCCCAATGGTGCTTTTGTCGGTGAATTGACCTTCCCTTGACCGACTGGTCGGTAATTTCTGCCAGCAGCTGAACATCAATGACAAATTCATGACCCCTGATCTCCATGCGACCATCCTCCCATGTTTCCATCATAGCCAGCGTAATTTCATCTTTCGCACCAAAAAATAGATCAAAAAACTGGGTAAAATGCCTATCGATCAGGATAGCCTGTGCAACAGGCTCCATGACCACCATGTTGGGCTCAATGTATATCATGTTTGATAGGGTAACTATCAAATTCCTCTCTGAATTGTCTGAAAGCTCGCCACTCATGGTTTCCTTCAAAAGACTCCAGTAATGAATGATTAAAAGGTGATGGTTTCTTTGCTTGTCGTATCCACCCATTGCTAAGTCCTTAAAACCCATGCCAAAACTGGAAACGACTCGCGAAGCACCTTTGCCTTGATAATCATGCCAAATCATCATGTGGATCATGCCGTCGTAAGCCTTGATCCTGCTGATAGGATCTATTTTCTTGGTATTGATGTGGAGGTTAGTCCCAAGACCCCTCGCAGGGACCCTACTCCTCTCGGGGAAGGTTGGCCCATGTCTCAATGTGTTTGGAAACTTGCACCTCCCCCCATGGTGCACCCTCCTCGCATAACTATCCTTTTTAGGAAATACCACCACCACCTCGTAGTCCTGCCACTTGTGAGTACGAGTTTCCAAGCTGGCCTTGGGTTGATCACAATCCGATTCCAACCTAACCGTAGCCAATAAGAAAATCCTTCTTCTTTGGGTATTTTGCCTCCTCATGATAGTGATCCCCGAGGTACACGTGACTTGCCACCACGATAGCCTCATTGTTCCACTCATAGTCTTTCTGATTGGATGATATTTTCCACATCACCTGGAACCTCATTCATCCACGTGATCAGCCCATCAGCCTCGACCCCGATGTTCACCAATTTATCCGCTGCTTTATTGGCTTCGTGGAACACGTGTTGGACGACAAGATCTTCCCTCGCGTCAGCAAGGATCCTTGCTTCATTGATGATGGCCTCTATCCTCCAAGGAGGTTTTCTTTTGTTATTGAGGAGGTTGACAATATTCAGGGAATCCCCTTCCACGTAGCAATTACCTTGAACCTCATGGAGCAGATGCAACCCTCTCCACAGAGCTCTGGCTTCGGCCTCATTATTAGTTTTGATCCCTAAGTTTTCAGAAAAGGCCATCATGACCTATCCTTGGTGGTCTCTCACCACGCCTCCCGCTCTAGCTTTTCCAGGGTTGTCCTTGGCAGCCCCATCAAAATTGAATTTGATCCAATCCGCAGGGGGGGCAATCCATCTAGACTCTGCCCTTGGATGAGGTTTGCACACTCCTATGGACTCGTCTAAGGAAATATCAATGGATTTAGCAAGGATTTTCTCATGCAGAGGGATGGATTGGGGAGACGAAGGAAGGATGCTGAGATTTTCTTTGGCAAAGGCCAAAATTTTGGTAATGATAGAAAGCGGGTCAAGAATAGAGTCATTAAGGGCTCTAAAGGCTCTATGGTTTCTCTCCAGCCAGATCTGCCATAGATAGTGATGGAGGAAAATCTTCCATAGGAACCTCAACTGAGAACTGATGAAGGGAGACGACCATTGATGGAACAACTCAAGAACCATGGCAGGCATTGCCCATGAGATGTTAAAGGTTTGGAACACCCCATTTAGGATGGCTACCGACCAAGGACATTCTAGAAATATGTGATGAATCGATTCCTAGCTTTTCCTGCACAAATAACATCTGTTAGGCAAAGTCATACCTCTTCGTATCATGTTGTCTATGGTGAGGATTTTTCCTTGAATGGCAGCCCAGGAAAAGTGAGCCAACTTAGGGATCAACTTGTCAATCCACACCACTTTGGAAAGAAACGATGGATCCTCATAGTCGAGAAGCAATCTGTACGTCGATTTCACTGAGAACTCCCCACTTTCAGTCTCCGCCCACCTCATATGATCCTCATCCGCATTCATAGGAATGAATTGTTGAAATAGCACACCTTCAAGTTCCTTAGATTCATCTAGCAGTCCCTACACCTTTACAGACTTCCACCTCCGCTTATTCCCCTCCTGTCTTAGGAAGTCTGCAACCATGGGTCCAAAATTTTCATCAGTGAAATGCTTGATTCTTGCTAACCTGGGGTCTGTTATAAGGGCCTCCTCCCTCACCCATCTATCCTCCCAGAATCTGATCCTAGTGCCATTCCCAATTATCCATCTCATCCCTTTCTTAACAATCTCCCTGCTTGCCAAAATTGCTTTCTAGAACGCTGATCCTCGTATCGGAATAGGAGTGTTCAGAAAATCGGAACCTTGCAGGTATTTCCTTTTCACAATGGCTATCCACTCATTATCTTGGCTTGATAGGACACGCCACGCTTGTTTGGCTAGCAAGGCAGCATTCAGGTGGGAAACTCTCCTCAGGCCAAGGCCTCCCCCATCCTTGGGAAGGCAGACTTTGTCCCACCCAACTAGGTGGATCCTGTGCTTTCCTTTCGATCCTGACCACAAAATTTTTTTTTGAAGTTGTTCTATATTTTGGAGGACTCGAGTCGGGGCTTTGAAAACTGATAGGAAGTAGACAGGAATGCTTTGCAACGAAGCCATAGTCAGGGTAGCTTTGCCTGCTTGGGATAAAAAGTGACCTTTCCATCCTGCTAACCTCTTCTGGATTCTTTCCACCACATTGTCCCACATAACTCGCAAAGGAGCCCCAGTGAAGAGAGGTAGGCCCAAATAAGATGTTGGCAAAGTAGCTATGGCACATCCCAAGATCCCTGCAATCCTGATCTGTCTCTGAATGGGAGTGTTGAGGAAGAATATTTTGCTTTTGGTGAAATTGACCTTCTGACCGGCCGCCTCCTCATACAGGGTAAGGATGTGTTTGATTCTTTTGGCTTCTGCCACCGATGCAAGAGAGAGCATCAGCGTATCATCCACAAATTGTTGGTGAGTGACCGGGGATGTTTGGGAAGTTGCTTTGATACCAGAGATGAGACCATCTGAACATTCCGCTTTGATGGTTCTGCCCAGGGCTTCAGCCACAATGATGAATAGCATGGGGCTAATAGGATCCCCTTGTCTTAGACCCCTGCAACTTTGAAAGTACCCTACGGGGGATCCGTTAACTAACACAGAGAACCAAGGCTTATGGATACATCCTCGAATGAGATTTACCCATTGGGGATTAAATCCAAATTTAATCAGCACTGCCTCGAGAAACTCCCAATTTATGCGGTCGAAAGCTTTGTTCATATCCAGTTTTAAAGCAAAGGACGCTTTCTTGGTTTGATTTGCAGAGTGAAGGGCTTCATGAACCATGATGACCCCATCGAGGATAGATCTCCCTTGGATTGAGCTTCCCTAACATTGGTCAATGATAAGGGGTAGAATATCTTTCATCCTATTTGCTATCAATTTGGTGAGAATTTTGTATGTTACATTGCACAGGCTCACAAGTCTATAATCGGCCATAGTTTTAGGAGCTACTCCTTTTGGGATCAAGGCTATAAACGTGGAGTTGTAGCTTCTAGGAATGTGTTTGGAAGATTGAAATTCCCTCATGGCCAAACAAACATCTGCCCCCACCGTGTCCCAGTAGGTTTGGAAGAAGTGGGGAGAGAAACCATCAGGCCCAGGTGCTTTATCCGGATCCATGGAGAACAAAGATTTTCTGATTTCCTCATCTAGAAAAGGATCGGTGAGTTTCCTGTTTATGTCATTATCAATAGTTTGAGGAATAGCACGTAAAAGGGATTCTTTTGCATTAGCCTGGCATTGCACTTCTTCTCCCAGGAGATTGCTGAAGTAATGTACAACTTCATTTTTGATTTCCTGGACATCTTGAGTTGTGGAGCCATCTTCCTTGATCAGATCACGTATTCTGTTGTTGCTCCTATTTTGCAGAGTGGTCACATGGAAGAATTTAGAGTTAGAATCCCCATCCTTGAGCCATAATGCTCTAGATTTCTGCCTCCAATACATTTCCTCATAGGCCAGGATATTGTGGAATTCAGCCAAGAGAATTTTTTCTTCTGATTTGGTTGCCTCATCATATTGACCATTTTCAATGCTCCTTTCGATGATAGTCAGTCTATCACTGACCTCTTTCTTTTTTTCAAACAGATTCCCGAAAACTACTTTGTTCCAAATTCTGAGGTTATCTCTCACCATCCTTAGTTTCTGGGCCAGCTTGAAGGAAGGGCTTCCGTGACCATCGATCTTCCACCATTGAATGATTCTTTCCTTGAGGTCCTTATGCTTGGTCCACATTGCCTCGAACCGAAAGGGCTTCTTGAGGCAAGAGCTTTGGGGAACCTCGAGTAGGATAGGGCTGTGGTCAGAAGTGATCTTGGGCAAAGACAATAGGGAAGAGTCTCCAAAGGCCATGAGAGCCTCTTTCGAGAGAAAAAACCTGTCTAGCCTCTCCTGAATAAGATGTTGCCCTACTCGTCGATTGCTCCAAGTAAACTTGGCTCCTTTTAACTTGACGTCCATTAGTTCATTTGTGTTGACGAACGAATTGAACTCCTCCATACTTCTGAGAGGCAGCCCAGATCCTCCTTTTTTATCAGACGGGTATAGCGGAGTATTAAAGTCTCCCCCTACCACCCAAGGAATGTCCCGAAATGCTTCACCCAAATGAGTCAGGTAAACCCACAGAGACTCTCTTTCCTGAGCAGTATTAGGGGCATAAACATTTGAGGTGATCCATGACCTATTGTTATCTAGATCATGGAATAGAATGCTTAGGGCCCTCTCCTCAGCCTGGATCACATTTCCTTCCACTTTTCGGGGGTCCCACATCGTCATCAATCCTCCAGAAGTACCTCTCACTTGCTTGAAAGCCATCCTCCCATGCTTCCATATGCTATGGGCCACAGAAATTGCCTGACCTTCATCCATTTTTGTCTCTTGAAGTAACATTATAGTCGGATTAATTGTTTTCCTTAATGACTTAACCGTCCTTTGTTTTACCAGGCTATTAAGGCCTCTCACATTCCATGAGAGGATCTTCATTTAGACTGCTTATTGTTTTTACCTCTCCCCCTACCTTGGGGTGGGGGAGATTTGTTGTGTCGGCTATCATCCTGACTTGTGATAACTTGTTGTAGAAGTGTCCTCTGTTTCCCATTTGCTATTTCATTGTCGATCTTGAGTTTATAATGATCTACCTCGGACATTCTTCCTCTCTTTTTCTCACTCCCAAAGTCAATCGAGGATTTCGTTGAACTTCTTGTCTGTTTTGGGCTAAACTTAGGAGGAGCTATTTGTTGCAGGACGAGACTAGATCCCCCCATTGTCATTTTGAATCCTATCATGTCAGTGTTGGACTCACCTCCCTCGAGGTTCATCCTGTATTCAAAAGGGTTCGAATCCACACCTTGAGGGTTGGTCAGATCTTGAGGCAACACTAAGGATGGCCCTGCTTTAGGCAGAGATTCTAGGTCTTCGGGCCATTCAATCTGTATTTGATTATCTCCCTCATTTTCATCATCAGAATCCTTATCTGCTAATACTTCAAACCTATTGGAGCTTAGGGTTTTCGGACTTACCTTGTCTCCCTCGACGGTTTGTTGCTTTCCTTTCTCCTTTTCCCGATTTTGGACTTGATGCTCAAGGTCTGTTCTGACTTTCTTGAAAGCTCCTTTTCCTTGAGGTGCCCTAGGTCCTTGGTTTCTGATGATCCCTCTACCTTTGGGCACTCTCGGGTCCTGGTTCTTTGGGCCTTCTTTCTTTGATACCACTATTGGGCACTGGCTTGGAAGGTGACCTTGGTTTCTGCACTCCGTACAAAAGGCCGGTTTATTTTCATATTCAACCGGTTGCTTCCTTAAGTAATTTCCATATTCCAACTCGATGAAGGTTGGGAGCTCTGTTTCTAGATTTGCATTAACGCAGATCCTCACCTGAGTCAATCTTGTCCTTGCCAGGGTGGCGTGATCAATAGCCACTAGTTCGCCAATAGTTTTCGCTATTCCTTGAAGCCAATACTCATTGACAAATTGAGCCGGTAGGTTAGGCAAGCGAACCCAAATGGGGGCCGTGTTAATATTTTGTGTATCAGGGTCAAAGTCTTCGCCCCATCTTCTGAGATAGAGGCTGCGTCTTCCTAGGAACCACGGGCCTCCAACCAGGATTCTCTCCGCGTCTTCCTTGTTGTTAAACCTTATTATGAAGAACCCTTTGGAAAGGGCCACTATCTCCAAATTTCTCGCCATTTTCCATTTGTTCCATGCCCAAGCCCTAATAGTTTCAATGTCGGGCCTTCCACCCAGGAACTTTCCAACCAACGAAAACTTCTCCATGGCCAAGAATCCATCCATGATGTTCGCAGGAGCGATGATCCTGTTCTTTACTGGCACCAGTGGAGGAAAATCTTTGAAAAAGTTGGTCCTCGAACCTTTTAGGGTTTTCGCAAAGGACCAAGATTTTTTGGGTCCCATAGCCCCATGTTGGGTCCCTTTATCAGGGTCTTTGTCGGGTGGGTCAGGCTCTCTGGCCGAGCCTACTTGGTCAGAGATCGAATCTCGACCGTCCTTTGCCTCAGTTCCTCCCTCTGGATCCTCGCCTGTCCCGTGAACACTGGTCCTACCTGCCTCCACAGAGCCTTCGTTGTTTCGATCCTGCGCACCCCCTGACCTCCGTTGCTCCGCCTCTGCTCCTTCGCCCCTTCCATCCTCCGCACTAGAATTTTCCAAACCTTTAACTTTTTGTTCATATGATAATGTGATAAATAAATAAAATACTAGCCTCTCAACAACCTCAAACATGTAGGAAAGAATCATATCCAATGGAAACACACTCTCTTGAATGTAGTGTGTTGTGATCATATATAAGGTATTTTTTCTTGGTCATGTGACTTGTTGCCATTGTATCTGCAATCGACTCATCATAAGAGGTGGATGTCCAATATGTTGAATGAACAACTACATGATATTGTGAGGCTTTTCCATCATAACTATCCTCACTTTGTGCATAGAAGAGAAACATTAGCATCTCCCTTTTTGTTTGCTTCTTCAAGATTATTTATGCAAATAGACATTTAATTTAAATCCTTCCTTATTAAAAAACTCATAAGTTAAATTTTTGAAGTACTTCATAGTCTTCTTCTTATTTTACTTATATTTCTTGTTACTCTTTGTCTTAATCACTTCTTTTGCATGAGCCTGATTGATGGGTTTTCTTTTACAAGTGAAATTTATGGTGTGGTAAGTTATCTCCTAGATCACACATTAGGTTGTGGAGGGTTTTAGAAGACACATTGCTTGCCCTCTCGAGATTCCATGCGTATCCAATACCTACACACAATCTCACAATAACAACATCAAAAGCATATACAGGGTCTCTTAGGATGAGGCCCAAATTGCAAAATAAGATTACAAAAAACAACTAAAACATTACAAAAACTTACAAAATCAAATGCAAAACTTACAAAACTATGTAAAATGCTTATAAAACCTAAAAAAGGTACTTGATTTACCTTTATGTGCAATTTGGGGTTGATTTGGAGTTATCTTTGGCTTTTGAGCTCAACCATCTATGACGGCTGGTTCTCTATAGAACTGCACTAGGTGGTTAAGACTCTGGTTAACCACCTTGGGCAGTTGAGATTGTTATTCGATAGAGGGTTTTGATCTTGAATCTGAGCCTTCAAAGATTTATTTTGGAGTCCTTGTTGCAAATTCAGTGCACTACTGAATATCTATCGTTGGTGTAGCTACAAAACAAATGTTAATGAACAAACCCAAAAGCTTCCATGTTTGATGCCTTCGAGCTCCTCCAATGGTAAACCTACAAGCATAATGTTAAGCAAAAACACAACAATATTGAATGAAATTTTAGTAGAGTTTTATTAAAAAATTTGTGCACTTTTATGAACATGGAGAGGATGGGTGGAGGAGAGTGGAGAGGACGGAAGAAAAGGGGTGACAAGTGGCATGAGTGCGTAAGAGGGACATCTTAGTGGGGACCCACTTGGGGTGGACAAATGTGCAAGTTTTCTTATATGGGCTATGACGTCCTATGACACCTTATGACGTGCCATAACACCTTATGACATGCCATGATGTATTATGACATGCCATGATGCATTATGACATGCCATGATGCATTATCACATGCCATGAAGTATTATGATATACCTCATTAATACTCTTTTTATGGAGAGATTCCTCACCCACTAAATTAGCATTTCGAATCAAAGTGCCCAGGTGGAGGGAATCCTCACCCAAATGCATTGAATGCACTTTGAAAGTGGAGGAAAGAGGTAAAATTAATGCTAAATGGAGTTAGTGTGAACTAGAGTTAAAAATAGTGGGGTGGTCTCATGATGACCGCAGTTAGGTGTAGGAAAGGGCTAAAGCGAGTCAAAGGGGCTTGAAGAAGTCAACATGGCTAAAATAGCCAATATTAACAAATTCTAAGGTTTGAAATATATTAATTAAAATAATTGCACACATTATTAAATATTAATTTTGACTATTACAAATGTGACATTTTTTAGGTGTCTACACCAACCAAATTGGATTGAGTTTAAAAGGACTAGTAGGTTTTACCTCCTGATTTTCTAATTGAAGAAGTATGGGAGAATGATCCGAGCCACCTCCAGTCTCAACCCATGACCATTTTCTGTCTATTTTGTTGTATAATGACTTTGAGATAAAAAATATGTCGAACCTCTTTGAGATCCTAACTTTCCCAACTCTATTATTTCTCCACGTAGACAATAATTTTATTGGTTCCAAATCAATTAAACCAACTTCTTCAATATTATGTATGAAGTAATTTGCATGTCTATCAAGTCTTGCAGATTCTCTCCATAGCTCACTTCTATTCATAGTAAAATATAAGTCCCCACCAATGATAACTCTTTCATCCCTAAGTGATCAAGTGGCATTAGGTCAAACGGTTAGATTCCTCAACATTTCAAGGAAGAGATCCAGGTTTAAATCTTACCAAACAATACATGGATAATATCCAAGCTTTGTTGTAATACCATTATGTGGTAATGATGTAATACGGGTAGGGCCCATTTCAATCCCATATAAACCATTGAAAAAAATATGAGGAGACTTACCTATATTCACAAGGACCATAACAATTAATAATCGATAACCTCAAACCCAAGTTTTTAAAAAATAATTCCATCCACAAGCCTAAAACCATAAAGGAAGAATTAGTTAAGGATATTGAGTTCTTCCATCCAGTCAAAACACCCCTAAAATTTTTGGTAGCATCTAGAGCCAAGAACTCCCTATCCCTAATTTACTTAACCCTTAATTGACTTTTGTACTTGCTCCCATGGTTTCTTGTAGAAGGATAACATCCAGATTACTAATTTCCAACAACTTGGCTAAGGCAAGTCTTTTAGAGGGACTGCCATGACCTTGGATATTAAGGGATAACAACATCATCATTTAAACATATTAGAGGGGTTTTGTCCCTCTCTAAGGACCCCTTTGATAGTTTTTGTTTACCCTATTGAATTTCCCTCAAAGCCTTATTCTATGCATAAAAAAAATAAGATTTATTACCTACTGAAGAAGCGAAAGAGTCCTTTATAAGGTCTAGACCTAACCCTAATCTTCTAGCAATTGCACAAGTTCTCATCTTGGATTCCCTTTTCCTAGAACATAACAAATATATGTAAGAGGAGCCAATATTAAACCATCCCTTGAAATAGATACCTCCCTAGAAGATTTACTTAATAGGTCAAAAAGACTTCCCCCAATAGCAAAAATTTTTGGATCACAATCCATATTCAACGTGTTTGAGGTTGTCGACCCATTGTCCAAATCCCTATAAAAGTACTTGTCCCTAGGACTTATCTCTAAAAAATCATAAGGAAATGTACAAACTTCTTTATTACCTAATTCTTGATTATTCTCCACATGTATTGGATAATAATTATCATAAGGCTTAGATGAATGACTAAAAAACTTAATAGTATCAACTTATAATCCTTTCACAGTTTTCTTTATGACTCAGTCTCCTTCTCTAACAACCTACAAACAATGAAATGGAGACAAAGTTAGGCCCAAAATTTCTTCCTCCTTCTCTAGAGTTCTAGTTCCAGGTTCAACAACATTCTTTTTGCTGATTTGTTATAAATAAGGGAGCATTACCGAGTTCTAAAAAATAGGTATCTCTTAATTGTTGTTAGTTGACTTGAAATCCCCACTAGTTATTTGTTTTCTCCTCCATACTTGATGTGTGAAATATTGAGAACATTCCTAAGCAATATGTCCATAAAAATGATAACAAACACATCTAAAACTAATTTTCAAACAGTCCAAGATTTGATTATGAACTATATTCCCCACAACTATCTCCATACAATCTAGTAAGCCTTCACTAATATCCATCTCAACCAAAACCCAAGATATAGACCAAAAAATACTAGATTTGAAAGAAACATCTATATCTAAGGTTTTACCTAATGAATCTCCAATCTCTTTCAAAGCTCTTTTTGACCATTACTCCATTAACAAACCTGGAAGTTTCACCCATATTAGGATTCTCTTAGCAACTTCAATCCTAGGATCAAAACAAGTCATCCAAGCCTTCAAAGCCAAAAAAGAAGATCCCCAATACCAATGACCTCCCATAATTTTCTATGCATCTTCCTCAAATCGAAAAAAGGAAACCTATCCATCCTTTGGCAAGTAAGTGAAAAATCGGCCCATATCCTAAAATTGGGACCCATACCTTATGCAACCACTCATTTAGTGTATTATCAGCTATTTTATGTCCATGAAACTTCCCAATAAGGGTCTTCCTCCAAAACTCCAAAACTTGTTCCACCCTCAGGTCTTCCCCAAGTACCATTATAATCTTTGACCTTCTCTTTTTAACCACTTTAGGTGCCTTACACACTTTAGTGACTGGAGTTGTAGTCTATGCTGATTGAAAGTTTGGACCCACTCCACTTAGGGCATTTAAATCAAGACTTATCAATAAAACCAAAACCAAACAAAGGAAACTTTGTCAGACAAAGTGAGTTTGGGTTGTTTGGAGCTTGCTCAAGTTTTTCTTCCCCATAATGAAATTCTTGCTCATTCATTAGACCCATCACTTGAGTAGAGTGCTTTGATACATCTAAGAGCGAGTTGTCAATAGGATAACCAACTTGATCTGAACCTATTGACATAGACTCCCCTCTGTCCACTAAATTTTGATAACCTGCAGTATTATTTTGGCTACTCAAAAAACCCAAGGACCCCCAGTTCTCAACTTGTAAGTCTTGTCTAGAAATGGGACCTTTGGACCTTAGATTTGAAAAGATGTGGTGCCCCTCAAAGGGGTCCTCTGAGAAGTCCAAACATTCATCTTCATTCTCCATCAAAACAAGAAACCAATTTCCCAAACTTTTGCATGCTTCAATTCTAGAAAGAAAGTTGTCCAACCTTCATTTTCTTCACATGAACATATCTGAGCATACTTTGATTTTGAAAAAAACATTGTTGCTTCTTGTGTCATTTTTTTAAATATATCATTCAAGAACTGGATCCACCTTCATTTTATTCACATGAATAGATTTGAGCACATTCTAGTTTCAAGAAAAATAAAATATTGTCACTTCTTGTATTTTTTTTACTTTTCTCTATGCTTCACTTTGCAAACCCTAGCTTTGTTGCATGCACTCCGCAATTATAGCCAACAAAATTCTTCAAACTGCTATTCACATGCATAGAAATATTCCTCCCTAGCAAAGTAACTCCTTTCATCCCTTCAATTTAATTCCTCTATTCTTTACTTTGTAAACCCTAGCTTCACTGCATGCACTTCATGATTCTAGCTGACAAACTACTTCTAAACAAAATTTAAATGTAAAGAGGAATGCTTACCTCCTTCATAGTCTAGGCTTTTATCAAAATTGCAAATGGGTCTCCAACTATCACTAGGCGATGACGATGATGGATCAACCACAATCTATTGCGACAATGATGATAATGGATCAACCATAGGTTGCAGATGTGGTAGTGGCGACCAAAATTTAAGCAAGATTTGAACATTCATATAAATTATTTTATGTTTATTGTTCTTAAAATTACCAATGTTAGATTAGATGTTGAAACTATATTATGTTTATTGCTTTTAGAGATTATATGTTTTGATATTTTTTGTCATATAAAATTTATCTTTTGGTATATTGTCAAACTAACTATTTGTTTAGGCGTGATTTTTGGTTGTATAGACTATAAATTTTGATTACCCTTTAAATTTACAAACTAAATTAACAATTAACATCTAATTATATTCTTTGATTAATAAATAATTAAAGGTTATTAGGAGCATAGTGGAAAATGTTGTTACCTGTCTGCCTGACTTGGAGAGTTGTAGGTCTGATGAAGAGAATTTGGAGCACCTCCTTGGATTTCCCATGAATCCTAGTCCTATTGGACCCCTCATTCGACCCAAAGAAATTTCGTGATGTGGGACCTGCCCCCTAGTGGTTGGATCAAGCTTAATTTTGACAAGGCCTCAAAAGGAAACTGTGGCCTTGTTGGGGCAGGTGAAGTAATTAGAAATGATAGAGAGGAGTTAATTGGAGCTTATGTAGAATTTTTATCTATCCAAACCTCTCATTTTTGTAGAGGCTAGAGCCTTGTTCCAAGGACTTCTATTAATTGATTCCTTAGGATTCCAAAAAGTCTTAGTGGAGGGTGATTCACTAAATATAATAAATTTAATCAACTCCTCTAATCTCTTGAGTTGGATGATCTCTAACATGATTTATGAGATCAAAAGAATCCTCCTATCTAGAGAGGAAGTGCAGATCCAACATATTTACAAAGAAGGGAATAATGTGGTAGACCTAATGGTAAACTTTGACCTATCCCAATAGGGGCTGGTGGTTTGGACTTATGATTTCCCTCAAAGTCTCCAAAGATTGATTAATGATGACAACGGTTGAGATCATATCCTTTTTTTGGAAAATTGAAAGGAGTTGTAGTTATTTTCTCACCCCCAAGCTTTTCTCAGTTGGGCTTTTTAATGGGTCTGGAAAGCTTTGCTCTGGGCCAAACAAAGGTTTAGGAACGATCTATTTTGGTTGGCCTCAACCCCTTTTTGAATTGGAATTTGAAATTTCTTTCCCAAAGTCTCATTTTAGCACTAACATCTATGGTTTAAATCCTTTGGTGGTGGTTGGATGCTACAAGGTGGTTCTATCCTTTGGTTGGCTCATGTGGTGTCACAACCCTATTTCTCTCATGTGGATTAGATTCATAGTTATCATTCATTTGCGATGTGGTTTGATTATTTGTCTTATTGGGAGACCTGGGGCTAGCTTTACTAGCCTAGTGGGTTGTTGGGCCCTTTCTGCGGATGTGGTTAAGTTTGGATGGCGCATTGGGAGTATGTTTTTTCCACTTGGTCAATTCTCATGGTTAAGTGTTTGTCAACTCTGATTTTGTATCAATGGCATGCTTAGATTCTACTTCATATCTCTTCATAATTTTTGCTCAAGGTTTGGGTTGATCCATCATCGATTTTTAAGGTTGTTTTTCCTAGACGGATCAGTGATAACTTTGCACACCTCATTGGATTGGAAACTGTCATTTCCTCTCGTGGCACTTGCAAGAGAAAGGTCTCCCCTTCCATGCTGGCTTAATGGGTAATGATGAAAATTTCAAGATCTGTGGGTTGATTAGTAGGCTCTGGTTTACCCCCAGTTCACATTGTAATCCTGTAAGAGCATCTCTTTTTTGTGGCACCGTGACCCTTGGTAGATTTTTTCAAACTCTCATTGAAACTCATTGCTAGAGTCTGTTTGAGGCTTTATGTTTGCTCTTTTGTTTTGAAGATGCATTCTTTCATATAGGGTGTGTTTGGAGGGCCAATTATGCTTCTAATTTTTGTGATAGGCAGTGCAACGAAATGGGATAATGATCAACATAATAAGACTTTAAGGTCCAATTGGAGCCAACGATCTTGGAAAGTAATGATGAATTTAGGAGGATTTTATGAAAAGAAGGTTTGTTGGACTGCCTTTAGTCCTTGCATAGGCACCATAGAGGTCTCTCCAGAATGCTAGTGCACTCTTGGAGAAAGGGTTGGGTTTCGACTGGTGGGCTTGAATTCCAAATTTGGGCGAGGTGATGGGTCTACCAATTGATGCTTGCAACAATCGAAAAAAAATATTCCCTTAAGAAGGAAATGAACTTATTTCAAGAAGTTGGGAAATATTTGTCAAAGTTGCAGAATGGATATGATGCTAAAGCTCTCAAGACCCCTTGAAATTGTGTCATTTCGGTTATAATGGACTATTTCACTCTAGACCCAAAAAAAGAGGTTTAACATAGCTTCCATATGATGTTTTTGAACCAACTCAGGAGGAAAAGGCTCATGAATATTCCATTATTCCTTTACCACTCATTGGAAAAATATTTGAAGAATGTAAGGGGAGGGAAAGGGTTGGACTCGATCCATCAAGGTTTGAATTTGTCGATCTTTGAATTTGTGGCAAAGTCTTAAGGAATTGTGGTGGAGGAGGCGCTAGCAAAGGTCAAATTTCAAAAAATTCCTCCGACCATTGACCCTCCCATTACATCTTTTGGGGCCTCAAGTGAATTCTCAAAGTTTGAATATGATGATTCCTTGACTCCCTCCCCCCTATGAAATGGAAGGCTAAGACTAAGAGTGGAGTTGCAATACCCTCTAGTATTATCAAGGGGAGCTGTACACATCGATCTAAATGAATTTCTTCGAAGGCAACGAAGGCTGAAAACTCCCTGATCTTGATCAAAGTGGTTGACTCAGATGAATGCCTACTAGCAAAGAAATAAGCAAAGCCTTTAGAGGATACATATGAAGCCAAGGAGGTCTCTCTCTCTTCGGGACCTAAGCCCCCTATCCTATCGCCTTTCCTCAATAACCTTGATGACAAACACTAGGCTTTGTTGGGTGCTTTTCAAGTGGTGATTTCCTCCGTCCAAGACATTCACGAAATGAATCAACAACAAAAGGAAGATTCAGTTCCCAATTAGGCTCTAGGGATTTAGTTATCTTTTTTTTGGTGTAGTCTGCCTCTAGTGGGATCCTTGTCCTATTTTATGTGGATTGTAATCCAGTAATTTTTCTTGCAGGGTGTGTTTCTTTTTGTTTGCTTTTTGCGGATTGTATTCCCGTTTCTAGCCTGCAGTAGTTGTGATCCTCTTTGGTTGTTTTGGTTGATCCACTTATTGTTTGAGCGGATGCCTGTATTGACTTGGTTGTTCTTGTTGGAGTTTTGAGGTGTGGCCTCAATCTCTTTCAAATCCTTTTTGTAATAAGGTTTAAAGTCTCTTTCAAAACCCCTTCTATTATAAAATATAAAAAATATTATTTAATTAATAATATAACTATTAAAAAATAAAATAGGTTTTAATGTTTGCGAGACCATAGAACTTATGAGACGAGCCTTATGGAGAATGTTATTTATCAAATACATGATTATCTAACCATGCTTGGGTTAACGAAGCATGTACAACTCTAACCCACTAGGATTTCAAACGTGAATCTCTATTAAAAATTCCAAAGGAAAAAAAATCAAATGCTTGTAAAGGTAGAGGTAAAGTAGTTTTTAACATCTCAAAGACCATAGGTCGTACAAGACGTTATTTAACAACTAGGCATAATTTTGGTTGTATAAGCTATAAATTTTGATTACCCTTTAAACTTACAAATTATTATTATTTTTAAAATGAAAACTTACAAATTAATATTAACGTTTAAGATCTTTTTGATATAATAATTATGTTATTTAATTGTCCTATGGAGGACAACACAATGGTTTCAAATTTGGCTCTTATTTGAGAGGTCCAAAGTTCAAACCGCGGTGTGTGTCATTGTGTTATAAATTTCCTATTGATAAGCTGAACTCTCCTCCTTATGAGAATTCATGGTGTGTTATAAATTTCCTATTGATAAGCTGAACTCTCCACCTATGAGAGGTCATGGTGAGATGTGAAGATTTCTTCTAACACTAACCAAATTCCCCCTCAAAACAAAATTATGTTCTTTAATTAATAAAACAACTATTTAAAAATGTAATAATTAAACCATAAACCATGTAAGACAAGCCTCATGGAGATGAGTGTTACTCAATATATGATCATCAACTATACTCAAGTTGTCATAAACCATGAACTGTCCACTTATGAGAGGTCATGGTGAGATGTGGAGATTTCTTCTAACACTAACCAAATTTCCCCTCCAAAAAAAATTATGTTCTTTAATTATTAAAACAACTATTTAAAAAGGTAATAATTTTTGACGTCTACAAAACCATAAACCATATAACACAAGCTTCGTGGAGATGAATGTTACTCAATATATGATCATCCAACTATATTCAGGTTGTCATAAACCATACAAGACAAGCCTCGTGGAGGATGATACTCAATATATGATCATCCAACTATACTTGGGTCGTATGAAAGCATAGTGTGCAACCCTACCCAAAATTTTTGTTGAAAGTGACTCTACTCTTCCTACCTAAAAATTTGAAGCTTAGACCTTTATTAAAAGTTTTATAGAAGAAAAAAATCAAATACTTTTAAAAGTAAATGCAGAATAATTTTTAGCATCAAGAAACCATAGACCATATAAGATGTTATTTACCCATTTATCTAAGTAAACATCAATCACCAAAATATGGCATAAAACTCTACATCAAATAAACTTTAATTATCAAAATGTGGTATATATATATATATAGAACTCTACTTCTATTAAATTAAAATCTTAAACCTATTTTGCATGGCCAAATTTTATGCTGGTTTAACTCCCTCTTTAAAAAATCTTAGACAACTTTTTTTTCCCACATAAATTGCAAATTGCCTCTAGATTGACATGGAAACGCCCTCAAGGCCTCTGACCAGCCACGTTTTTCCATAAATTGCTTCTAGATTGACATAGAAACGCCCTCAAGGCCTCTGACCAGCCACGTTCTTTCTTTTACCTTATCTCCCCAAGTCGAAGGGAAATAGTAGTAAACTACGAATGACCTTTAGATATTATCGGAACACCATCGAGGCTTCCATGGGCAGTTGTGGCGTGTGAGAGTAAGCATACATGGTGGCCACAGAAATCCATTGGATCTTTTTGGTGTAGCTTTCATGCCGTCTCTGGGACCAACCACCTCTTATTAACATAATATTATATTTAGATTGTATAAATTGCTTAGAGGATCTTATCCTTGCATACCCTCACTCCCCACCAATCCTCGTGGGAGGAATTGCAGACCAGGAGGCTGCACCAGGCCCCGTAATCCTCTCTCTTACTCGTTTTTTTTTTGTGCAAAGGTAATCCATTTTTCTAAGCATAATTTCATGCTTTTAGATGTTGTTAGATTCAGTGATTGAAAATCTATAATCTTTTGTGTGTAATTGGATACATCTTGAAGTGTTCTGGGTATCTCTCATTCAAGGGTTTTGTAAAATTTAAGGGTTTTGTGAAGTTTCACGTCCGATTGGCGGTGCTGTTGTTGTTGTTGTTGTTTTTCTCCTCCCTCTCTATGAACTAAGTCTAATTCTTCATTCATTTACTGGAGAGGTTTAGGTTGAAGGTTCTCCAGATCCTTTACATATATATATTCGTGCTTGTTTGTTTAGCTTGTAGCATTCTTGGGCTTTGTGGGCTCTGCTTGAGAACCCATGGACAGGGAAATTATTTGTCAAATTACCCCAAGGATAGTATGCTGCCTCTCTGTCTGTTTGGGTATAAGAAATTTGCTCCCAAATATTTTTATTTTTTATTTTTTTAATTTTATTTGGGGGGAGGGTTAAAGGCAGCAAGTTGTAATCTATTCACTACGAATTATAGGAGTGAAGAACAAAAATATGTTGTAGAAGTCAAGTCTGATATAAGTGTAAATGTGGCTTTTATATCCCAGTTCAATAAGGCTTCTGTTTTGTTTGCCCGTTATGGGCTAGACTTGCCTCTGGCCATTTTGCATATCTGGGAAAAATGAAATAAACTTAAGAGTATCCTCAGAGCTGTTTGTTAAAACATCCTCTTAAAGGAATTTGCATCTGGGAAAAATGAAATAAACTTAAGAGTATCCTCAGAGCTGTTTGTTAAAACATCCTCTTAAAGGAATTTGCTAAGGTTAAAGACGAAGAAGCTTCACTAGCAATTAGAGTTTTGTCTTTTTGTCATGTCTTGCACTTGTATAAGAAGCGTTATTTGCTTCTTTCAAAAGTATTTTAGAATATCTATTTGGTTTTAGTTCACTGTAATTTATCAGACAGTAGAAAGCATTTCTTGGTGATCTAGGCTTCATTTCTCATTCAGTTTCTGTAGATCGAGTCATGTTAGACCACTAGCTCAGCATTACATAAAATTGGATTCTCATGCAGCCTAGTAGTTAGTAACGATATTCTGACGAGGTCGAGAACTGTGTGATGACTGGTGGTCTTCATTTAATATTCGGAAATGTAGACACTTTACGAACAATGTCTAATAGAGTATTTTAATTATATTAATGTCGGGTTACTGAAAGAGACATCTTCGTTATTTTTCTCACGTATAGACAACATTTAATCAACATGCATGGCTGCGGTAAACGGTTAAAGTTAAGAGTGTTATGGGAATGTGATAACTTGGGCGGGACAACTTGAGCAAATAAACATTAAATTAAGTTAGATGAATCTATGCATACGTGTGATAATTTTCATATGGAATGGGTTTGTCATGGGACAGGCTACAACATAGTTATGCAAATGATGATTTGAGAAATTTATAGAAGTGATGGATGCTTGACAATCATTATGATCATTGGAGTGTTGGCGGTGGCAGAAATTTCTTCATTTTAGCTTAAATGCTTATGGTTTTCTACTCATCTTGATAGGTACAAGGGATATGATACATGCTGGTTTCTATTCCATCCCTAATATACATCTTGGTATCATATCTGTAGATACCTGATCATGTCTTCTACTAATTTTGCCCATTCCTCTATTCCTGCGTAACCTCTGCCTCCAGTTTTGATTATTTTTGGTGTAAGCCATGAATATCTTTTTCTGCTTTATCAGATCACTAGAAAGTGAGCTTCTTCCCTTCTCCATGCCTCCTCAAATGTGTCTGGGTCAAAAGCACTCAAAGCCTCAGGAACTGACAAAGACATAATATGCTATATTGTAAACAACATGCTTACCTTGCCCTATTCATCTACCATTTGTACCTTCTTTTTTTTGGTTGTGGTTATTCATCATCCTGCACATTCTTCAATGTGGTATTGAACCATTTTGGCCTCCTCTTGAATAGCCTTTCCATAGGGTTTGAATTGCTAATTTCCATGTCTTCTTGTGCTTCTTGTTCATCTTCCTTCTGTGCCACATCTTGTAAGTTTCCTCTAACTATTGTTGCTTGAGATCTTAAAAGCAACACATGTGAATGTTGTTCCTATTTGTTAGTTGTTTTGATTCTCTTAAATCAAAATACTGCAAATAATTTTTTCTAGTCACAGTCAAGCGAGAGACTTCAAAAGCAAGTTCGTCCTCATCACATTCTTCTATTTCTGATATATTCTTTTTTCCAATTGGTTATATGGGATTGAAATGGGCTCCACCCGTATTAATTCTACTGCAACGAACCGCATTACCATGGTATTATAACAAACCATATTAAAACGGCCACCTTATCATGGGAGTGTCCATCACAATGCGGGGGTTTTCATTCCATTTACTGTTGCTTCACTATCCATTGGAACAAAACGTTAAGGTTAATGTTGGGGCAGAGCTTGCAAAGAACATGAAGGTGAGCTTGGATTTGTAATATTGTTATGCATGACCCTAGGTCCATGGCCGCTTGACCTCAGGTCCATGCATTGCCATAAGTTCAACCCCTAGCTGCAGGTGTCCTCATGGCTCTACAAAGCTGCCTGCTCATGGGATTGGAACCTGGGCTTACCTTGTGAAACTTTTCCGTTGCACCACTTGCCCCAAACCTGTTGGGCTTCTATTTCTGCTAGCCCAATTGTTTCTTTCAAAATTTTCACATGTGACCAACTATCTCACCACATTAACATCTTATCTTACTTTTCATTCCTGAAATGGAAGGAAAATTACCTGCTGTAGCTGAATTACCTTGATACCGCTTTGGCTCATATTCATCTTTGCCCTTGATATTTTCTGCATATGCATCCTCCATTCCTGACTCTATTCCTGCACTATTAGCAACACAACCAAATTGCATTCCCTAGCATTTTTTCTGCCATAAGATGATGGTTGACTTATCAAACATAGTGTAGCAATCTAAATATGTGTATTCAAGTTGTCTGCAACGTATTCAAATGATTACGGTAGGTGGTTAAGTGTTATTGCTATCATGTCTGTCTTGTTTGTACTTCTTGATTTTCTTAAGCTGTAAGCTTACAACATTCAATTCAGCAGATATCTGAAACTAATCCTCTTTCAGCCAGCTTTGTTGAGAAAAGTTGACTCGTTAAAAACAAAGTCGTTCCTTTGTTGGATTTGTCATATATCCCTTTCAGTTTTTCCCACACTTTGCTTTCCTTTGATGCATTTTCTACTCAAGTCATCAACTCATCTACCATGAAAAGTTTGATGAACAACAATTCTTCGCTATTTTTTTTTTAATCAGTATATAGGATTGAAACGGGTCCTACCCATGTTTTTTTTCAATGAGTTTACACAATTTTTTATGAGGGGTCTTGGTCCCCTCATACTGAGTGGGGTTTGAACCTTGAATCTCTCAAAGAGAGGCCAAAGCCCTTACCACTGCAGTGAGTTTGTAGCTCTGGGTCCTAACCATGTTACATCATGAGCACATCGTGGTATTATACAGCTTGACAATTATGCATGTATCACTTGGCAAGATTTGAACCTGAATCTCCTCCTTGAAAGTTGAAGAATTTAACCAGTTGAGCTAATGCAATTTGATTAAATGTTAAGGTTCATCCACGAGAATTGGGCCTTGGTGCAAAATGTGAAACTTTTCATTCCAAACCAGTTCTTCTAAACCCATGGACTCAATGCTTCACTATTTTTCATTATAATAGTTTTTTGTTTTCAGTATCTATTGAATCTCGTGTGACAAATCTTCGCAAAATTCCAATCAATTATTTGTATTAAACATGACAACTTTTTTTTTTTGTTGTTGTTGTCAAACACTGAAATTCTGCGTATTTTATCCTTATGCACATTGGATCTTTTTTACAAGTAGATTGTATTAAAATCAAACTTTCTAACTTACAACTTTCTTTGACAAGTAGCTTTCTCCATTTTCTAAAGGAGCAAGCCCTTTTAAATCACCCCAGGTGGGCTTAATGGTGAAGACTTTGGAACTTTGAGTAGAGGTCTAAGGTTTGAATCCTGCTGGGTGTAAGGTTGTACACCATGCTTCGCTAATTGGAGTATGGTTGGATAAACCATATACTGGGTAAACGTCCTCCTCCATGAGGGTCTTCTCATATGGCCAGTTGCCTTGTGGATGTTAAAAGTTACTTTACCTTTTACCCATAGTTGAGAAAATCGGAATCAGCAAAGAATCGACACTTAAAAATCGGAAAAAAAATCGGGCAAAGAATCGTCCAAATAAAACCGAAGAAAATGAAATTTTTCATTGAAAAGAAGTTTTTTCCATGCATATTGCAATTTATTAACATTATGCAAATCAAATATTGCAATAAAAGCAACAATTTAAGTGAAGACATCATGCTAAGGCTCAAGCTTTAAGTACACATGAAAGTGACAAAACACATCCTGTATTGCTTATAATATGAAAAGGTACAAATTACAACCCACACACCCAAAACCCTAGGGCCTAGGGTTTAAACTTCAAACTTCAAAGTTTCAAATATTAACAGCTGAAAAATAGGCTTACATACATAGTTATTAGGCAGCAATATATTTTTAAAATCTTAAACCCTAAAAGAAAACCCTAAACCCTAAATAAAAAATCTAAACCCTAGACTAGGGTTTAGGGTTAATATTTAAGTTTAACAAATATTGATAGGCAGCAATATTTATGTTAGGAGGTGAAGTCAATATTCAGATCTCCAATGTTCTTCAGCAGAGAGGTGCATGGTGGTGCAGTTTATAGTGATCCTTGCCCAAATGCTATTTGTATACGCTGGACTTGTCGAGGGGGGTTGCAGGGGGAACTGGCCAGGTTCCCCTTGCCCGAGGGTTCAGGGGCGGAGCCACTGAAACGGAAATTTATGTCTGTACAACAGTAAAGAAAAAATATTTTTTCTTTATATCGGCCGCAGCCTCTACCCGTGTGGCTGCGTTCGATTTTTTGAAAAAATCAGCAAAAATTGGCGGACTCTTGATACTTTGCCAATTGCATCCCCGTAGGAAAAAATCGGCAAAAAAATCGGGAGTCTGCCGATATTTTGCAGATTTTCGCTACAATGCTTTTATCTTTACCTTTTCTATGAAGGAAACTTTCCTGAATTTCTTTGCTTATTGTATTATTTGTCACATTAACATTCTCTCCTAAAAAACATGTACAATTTTTACGGCATTGGGCTTATCGTATGCATGCTTTCTTACTACAATTCATGCACACATGCATGTATGGTTTTTACACATAATATCAACACTTAAACTAAGTAAAGATTTAACAATTTTCTTGGTGAGGCTTTTTTATGGCGTTGAATTTCTTGGAACCCTTTGATGCAGCAATTCATGAACATTATTAGAATCTGAAAGTGAAAGATTCAAAGTAGGAGAAGGACTCCTGTCATCTTGTTTTGTATTCATATCATCTTTGTGCACCTTTTCTGAAAGCACACACAGTACAGATTTTGAAACCATAGGTTCATTGATGCTTTGACTTTTCCCTGATTCCTTTGGAGAAAGACATTTTTCAGCTCCATCAGAAACTACCTTCTCTGTCTGCTCACACATGGCAAAAAGGTTTCTTTGAAGCACCTTTCTATGATTAGATTTTTGTTGGTTTTTTTTTTGCTTCACCTGCAAATCCTTGTCAGCAAAGGCAATATTATCTTTAGTCTAGTGGACTTGAATCTTTAGGCTTGGACATACATTGGATTGGATAGATGGTCATATTCAAAACACTGACTGTGTCTTAAAAGCAATGTTTTCAAATCCAATTTTTGGGTTTTAGTTGAACCCCCTAGACCAATGCAAATTTAGCTGGCAGGCCTTTGCTCAGATCAGCCTCCACACATATATGAGCACACATGGTCTTGAATTTTTCTCTTGTTGATTTATCTAGGTAAATAAATTTCCCAGTAGCATTACCAATTTGTTCGAGGGTTGAAGGTGTACAAAAATGTAACGATAAATTTGGCAACCTAACCACTAAGGATTTGAAATCTGAAAACAATGGTTTCTTAAATCATCCAGCTGCCTTATGAAACCAAGGGCCGCTGCTGTAAATTGCCATCCCTATCTGCCTTTTCTTACAAAAAGCACAGTGGAAAACCCTTGGGCACAAGGGTAAATTTCTACATCATTTAAAATGAGAGGTAACCAATTTTAACTTATCTGCTTAATCAGAGCAGGAATAGTAGTAGGCTAAAAAACATTAAACCTACCGATCAAACCTCTTTTTTTTTTTTTTTTTGAGTAAATACTTCTTATACACATCCGCCATGGGGATTGAACCCGGATCACATCACCGATAATGCAAGTGGCATCCTTGCCGGTAGATCACATCACGCGGATCACCAATCAAACCTCTTTCAAGAAGCTTAGAAGCAAACAAAGATATCTCTTCATTATCTGGATAAACAAAAGGGTGAATATGTTTTTTTAACAATGAACCTTTCCCTATGAGTAGAAAGGGAAGTAATACGTGATCTAGATATATTTTTAGATTCATTCAAGGAACCTTGGTTGTGCTGACCGATATTCTTTTTGGAAATATCATGTGTTTTTTTCCCTCGTTGAATGAGGTTTTACTTGGAGAGTTTATGGATTCTAGACACCTTAAGAAACCTTGCATGTTATCTCAGTTATTGTTAAAACACCCTTTGGAAAACTTGAAACTCCTCTAGAACTTGTGCACGGAGCATCAGAAACCTTACATGTTACCAAAGGTGCTGATGTTGGTGCATCTTCCTTGGAGAAGTAAATTCTCCTCCATGGCTATGCATGCAGGGTTTTATTTTGATCTTGAAGATTTTCCCATTCTGAACCAGCTCCTTGATGCTTTCTCCTCCAATTCAATCGCTCAAAAATGCTGCTAATTTTCTATTAACTAAAATGTGATGCACATTGGACATTATTATCCTCTGTAAACTAGCCATTTTTCTACAGGTGCACATAAAATTACAGAATTCTCTTCAATTGATATCTTCAGTAGAAAGGAAACTTATTTGTATGCCAAATCCTTTTTAATTAGCAGTAGATGGACAATTTTTTTGCTAAACTTGGGCCAGCTAGGTCAGGTAGGCAATTGGTTTAGGTTGGATGGAATGGGCTGGGTGCAAGGGGTGGCTGGTTTCTGATTGAGTGCACAGGCACCTGCCTCTTAGTGTCACGTCTTCAATGGCTGTTGGCCTCTTCTTTGAGGGTTTTGCCTAATTGACACTTGAAGCTTTTTCTTGAATATCATCTTTACAATGGCAGAACAACTTGTTGGCTTTTCTTTATTTTTCAGAACAAGTGAGTTTAAATTGCCTCTATTTAACAATTATTATTTTTTCCTCCTCCTTTTTGAAAAATCTGTCTCATCTTATTTGACAGGGAATGGCAACTTAAAAATTATCTTCCTTCATTGGCAATCTAACAACTGGGGTGATGCCTGTCCTAGATGCTAATCAGGCTCTGATACCATAAAATGCACCTCTAACAAATTCTATTAACCAAATTATAAGTTTTTTTTTTTGTTTTTTTTTGTTTTGACTATTATCAATTCTTTTTTCGATTCATGATTGTAGTTTGACCTGTACTTGCACTTACAGATGTTATTGACGGCACGGCATAGTCTTCGTTGAAGTTAGACTCTGCTTATATATCCCCATAGTTACTAGGTTCGTCTGAATTGGGCACAGGTTCGGTCCAGTTCGTACTTTCAGGATGGCCGAATCAGTCTGGTTCAGTTTGGCCATTTTTTATTTTATCTTTTATTTTTGATTTTCCATAAAATATTTACATTTAAAATTTTTTTATATAAAAACTGCAAAATTTATGACCTTTATCCCTAATGATGTTGGATATTTATATTTTGTGAATGGGAAACATAATGTTATTGAATATTTTGTGACACATGTACAACTTGAGTGGGCCTGACAGTTAAGACTTTGGAACTTCAAATAGGAGGTTCAAGGTTTGAATCTGAAAGGGGTAGGACTGTACCCCATATTCTGATATGAGTGGATAAACACTTGGATAACCACATCGTCTTGCATCGCCTATGGCCTTGTGGACTTAAAAAACTACTTTATTTATTTGTATTTTCCTAAACTAAATCAAACTTTTTCAAAATTCAAACTTTAAAATTTTTTGGTTCTCTGTTCGGATTAAACTTTCTGAATTTCGTATACCTTATAGTCTACCTTGTGAAATTATCAATGTAGTTTATATGTACTCTTTTCTTTTTATCTTGGCCAGTTTATTTTTTCAATTTATAGGACTTGTAAAAAAATGTTTTTTTTTTGGTGAGGAAGTTGCCTTGGCAAAATCAAGGCATCAGAAGAGGGATTTTCATCCCAATTTTGTAATTCACGGAAGGAAAAAGGCTTATACTATATATATATAATTTTTTTTTAATTCATTATATGCGATTGAAACGGCCCTACCTCTATTACATCGTGACCACATAGTGGTATTAAAACAGCCTGGAAATTATGCATGTATCAGTTGGTAATATTCGAATCTCGGTCTCCTCTTTGACCACATAGTGTTATTGCAACAGCTTGGCAATTATGCATGTAGTGCTTGGCAATATTAGAACCTCAGTCTCTTCCCTGAAAGTTGAGGAATTTAACCAGTTGAGCTAATTCCATTTGATAGGATTATCTGTAATATTGCTACATTGAATAGCAAAAAATATGGTTAATTTTTGTTTGGAGAATTTAAGAACTGATGAGTATCCATTGTCCGCAGTCCTTGGACGCTTGGACTTTTATTAGGGAATTCTTGAGATGCCTCATCTCTTATGATGAATTCTATAACTACTTGTTCAATGGTTTTTTATGAGTGTGAGAGTAATCATAACTACTGATGCATCAATGGTATCACTGAAAATGATTTTGAACACCTTCTATCCAATGATTACGTGCCTCTGCTGCTGCTGATCTGCAGCTTGCTTGGACCTGAAATTCAGCTTTTGGATTTTGATTTGATATATGAAAAATTGATAAATATGGTGTCGGATATCCAAGAACAAATTGAAAACTTTACTGTTCTCATTGTCCTTAGATGCATTCTATAAGCTTATGCAAAAAAATTATTTCAAAAATTTCTGAGGTTTATTTTTAATGAATGGATGTATATGTTTTTTGTTTTTTAATGTTTTTTTTTAATCGTTTATATGGGATTAAAATGGGTCCCACCAATATTAAGTCTTAACCACATAGTGATATTACAATAGCTTGACAATTATGCATGTATCGCCTAGGAAGATTCGAACCTGGGTCTTCTCCTTAAGAGTCGAGGAATATGGCCGGTTGAGCTAATGCCATTTGATAATACATAGATATAATATTATGCCTATGTACTCAACTTTTTTGGGGTCCACACCAACTACCATGACCCTGCATAAATCCAAACCCATGAATCCAATTACAGCCCAATAATTGCATGATTTGAAACGACAGTTTATGCACTTTTGAAAATATTTTGAGATATGTGATGTTGAATACCATACAATGCCAAAGTACTCTTTGGTATTTTTTATGATATTGGTTGGAGAATTAATTTTAATGCCTATTTGGTTTTGCAGGTTTTCTCCATCTGACAAAGTTGTTTTAGGCTGTTTAACATTTGAGTAAAGATGGCAGGGACTCTAGCACAGTCTGCAGTTCTTTCTTCTGCACTAATCAGTAGAAGTCATGGTCAGATACAGAGCTCGAAAAGAGCAAAACAAGTTTCGAAGATGATGGGAAATATGCAGTCATGTTCCCTTACCATTAAAAATTTCACTGGTTTGCGCCAAAAAACATGCATAGATAATGTTGCACGTCCCACAAAAGACTTTCATAGAGCAGTAGCAGCTGCGATCTCTCTCCCCATAGGGAAAGCCAGTAAAGGGGTTGTTGTATGCATGTTTGAGCGGTTTACAGAGAAGGCCATCAAGGTAATTATGCTTGCTCAAGAGGAAGCACGTCGCCTTGGGCACAACTTTGTAGGTACAGAGCAGATCCTACTGGGTCTCATTGGTGAAGGGACTGGTATTGCAGCAAAAGTCCTAAAATCCATGGGAATCAATTTAAAGGAGGCTCGAGTAGAGGTTGAGAAAATTATTGGTAGAGGCAGTGGGTTTGTTGCTGTAGAGATTCCATTCACTCCAAGAGCCAAGCGTGTGCTAGAACTTTCACTTGAGGAAGCACGACAGCTCGGTTTGTTATTATTTCCTTTAAGGCTTTTGTCTGTGCAGTGACATCTTTTTGTCAATGATGAGTGTAACATATACTTTTACTTTGCCTGTATTAACCTTTTGCACTAGAATGTCAAGATGTTTGAAAATCTGTTTGTTTTATGAATACTACAGGACACAACTATATCGGATCAGAACACTTGCTTTTGGGATTGTTGCGTGAGGGTGAAGGTGTTGCAGCTCGTGTGCTTGAGAATCTTGGAGCTGATCCCAGCAATATCCGTACCCAAGTATGTGAAACACATTATTTATTTGGTTGAGTGCTGCAGTAGTCAGTTTGGCTGCCACAGGTGATTGAGATCCTGGCTTCTGCCTTTACCGATTGCTTCTCTAGACACTCTGCTTACTGCAATCGTAATTTATGAACAGGTTATTCGAATGGTTGGTGAAAGTACAGAAGCTGTTGGAGCTGGAGTTGGAGGGGGTAGCAGCAGCAACAAGATGCCAACTCTTGAGGAATATGGAACCAATTTGACAAAAATGGCAGAGGAGGTATGCTTTATCATAAATCTTCACTTAAGTATTGTACTAATACTTCTAAGCCCTTGATTACAATGGACCTATTTCTATGTACTCAGGGCAAACTTGATCCAGTAGTTGGAAGGCAGCCACAGATTGAGAGAGTTACTCAAATACTGGGACGGCGTACAAAGAACAATCCTTGCCTTATTGGTGAGCCTGGTGTAGGAAAGACAGCTATTGCTGAGGGACTTGCACAGCGAATAGCAACTGGAGATGTTCCAGAGACTATTGAGGGTAAAAAGGTGTAATCACTTGCCTACGCTGTTTAATGCTTTCATAATTTTTAGATCTCTGGGTGCATTATAGGATCAAGTAGAAACCCTTTTCTGAATTGAAAATTCTTGCCTAGAGTTGATGGATGCTGATGAGAAACATCTATTGATGCAGGTTATTACTTTAGATATGGGGCTACTTGTTGCAGGTACTAAGTATCGTGGAGAGTTTGAGGAAAGATTAAAGAAGCTAATGGAGGAAATCAAACAGAGTGATGAGATTATCCTCTTCATAGATGAAGTCCATACTTTAATTGGAGCAGGTGCAGCAGAAGGGGCAATTGATGCAGCCAATATCCTAAAACCAGCTCTTGCACGAGGGGAACTACAGGTATTTTAGCTGGCTTTACTGTGAAAATGTTGATAACAATCTCGGTAGTTAACTTCCTGAAATGAGAGACGGCTATTTATTGATTTTTAAATGTAGTTAACTACAGGTATTTTAGCTGGCTTTACTGTGAAAATGTTGATAACAATCTTGGTAGTTAACTTCCTGAAATGAGAGATGGCTATTTATTGATTTTTAAATGTAGTCATCTTTCAATGAACACAAATATTTTGGCTACTGCAGTGCATTGGGGCCACCACCTTGGACGAATATAGGAAGCACATTGAAAAGGACCCTGCTCTGGAGAGGAGATTCCAACCTGTACAAGTTCCAGAGCCAACCGTGGATGAAACAATACAAATATTGAAAGGTCTACGTGAAAGATATGAGATTCATCATAAGCTTCGTTATACTGATGAAGCTTTGGTGTCTGCTGCCCAGTTGTCATATCAATACATCAGGTATATAGTACTCCTCTGACCTTTGTAGTTATTATTTGGACATGCATTTTAAGCCCTTTTTGGGAATTGATAGGTAAGGGAGCCTGAATACCCATACCCTTCTTTGTGGCAGTGGGGTTTTAATTATTGTAGCCATCATTTTGGCAATATGTAGGAAATGTTATAGACGATTATCCTTCGATAATTATTGTTGCATTTGCAAATTGTATATTAGAAAATGTGTGAATGGCATTTTAATGATTTCATTTTTCTACAGTGATCGATTCCTTCCGGACAAAGCAATTGATCTAATCGATGAGGCTGGTTCGCGTGTCCGCCTTCGCCATGCACAGGTCCAAATATCATTCTGTTTGGAGAACTAATTGATAGTGTTCTATTATTAAATTAGATTCATCAACGGCATTATCTTTTGTTGAAATTTAATCTTGATAGTAAAACCTTCTTATTTTCTGAAACAGCTTCCAGAGGAAGCTAGAGAGCTCGACAAAGAACTGAGGCAGATTACAAAAGAGAAGAATGAAGCTGTTCGAAGTCAAGATTTTGAAAAGGTATCAGAGTTTGTTTTGATTACTGCTCTTTGTTGGTTATAAATCATTCTGTTGAATCTACATGACTAGATATTCAAATTCTATGGTGATTTAATTTATTGATTTCTAGAACTTGATTATATTTCTTGGTGATATATCCTTCTGGTGAAAGGCTGGTGAACTGCGGGATCGTGAAATGGAATTGAAGGCACAAATTACAGCTTTGACAGAGAAAGGGAAAGAGAAATCAAAGGCTGAGAGTGAGGCAGGGGACGCAGGTCCTCTTGTGACTGAGGTAGATATTCAGCATATAGTTGCTGCATGGACGGGCATTCCGGTTTCAAAGGTGTCAACTGATGAGTCTGATCGGCTCTTGAAGATGGAGGAAACACTCCACCAACGCATCATTGGACAAGATGAAGCTGTCAGAGCTATAAGTCGAGCCATTCGCCGTGCAAGAGTTGGCTTGAAGAACCCCAACAGACCGATCGCAAGCTTCATTTTCTCAGGGCCTACAGGTGTTGGCAAGTCGGAGCTTGCCAAAGCATTGGCAACTTACTATTATGGTTCTGAGGAGGCAATGATACGTTTGGATATGAGTGAATTTATGGAAAGACATACCGTTTCCAAGCTGATTGGTTCACCGCCAGGATATGTGGGATACACTGAAGGAGGGCAGCTAACTGAAGCTGTTAGGAGACGTCCATATACTGTGGTTCTTTTTGATGAAATTGAGAAGGCCCATCCAGATGTTTTCAACATGATGCTTCAAATCCTTGAAGATGGGAGGTTGACAGATAGTAAAGGCAGGACTGTGGACTTCAAGAATACCCTTCTGATCATGACTTCCAATGTTGGAAGTAGTGTGATTGAAAAGGGAGGTCGTAGAATGGGGTTCCAATTTATGGACGATTTTGAGGAAGATACCGGCTACACAAGAATCAAAAGCCTTGTTCTTGAAGAGCTGAAGCGATATTTTCGCCCGGAGTTCTTGAATCGACTAGATGAGATGATTGTGTTTAGACAACTCAACAAGGGAGAGGTGAGAGAGATAGCACATATCATGTTGAAAGAAGTCTTTGACCGGCTTAAAACAAAAGAAATTGATCTTCAAGTAACAGAGCGCTTCAAGGACAGAGTTGTAGAGGAAGGTTATAGCCCCAGCTATGGTGCAAGACCACTACGCAGGGCAATCATGAGGTTGTTAGAGGATTGTATGGCTGAAAAGATGCTCTCTGGTGAGATCAAAGAGGGCGACTCAGCTATAGTTGATGTGGACATGGATGGGAATGTGACTGTCTTGAATGGACGTAGTAGCACAGCAGCTTCATCAACCACAGCAATAGCTGTCTAGGAAGAAAGGTAATATGATTAGAGTAGCTGGCCTGATGACTGGTCAAAGTGGGTAACATGCTATAAGTATAGGTAGTTCCATGTTAGAATTTGTGTTAGAATTGGTTGTTTGTTAGATGTGCAGCTGATGGGGTGACAATTGCAGAGGACATGTATGGTCTGATTCTCAAAGTGGAAATCAGGTTTTTCTATGTATAATAATCCTTCCCTTTGGCCTACACTTTCCCTTGCCGTAGTTACATTTCTGATGGCTGTCTGACTTTGTTAAGAGGGCATATAACTAGCATAATTGATGACATTTCTGGTGTAGCTTTCTGGGAGTAAATTACAATTTGTAGCCATGAAGCAATTTAGTTGTATTCCCCTAATCTTGCTGTACTACAACTATGATATAGGAAGAAAGCATCTAATATGAGAATTTGCATATGCATTGGTTTTTTTCTTATGTACAAAGATGAACAAATCCTTATAACTTAATCCATATATAATATTTTTGTGTTGATTGTCTTATTGCTACGGTAAGATTATCTGAATTCAGAGGCTTAAATATTTTAGAGGTCCTGATGTTATTTCTGGTTTTGTGTTTGTTCTCTTGGATTCTGAAGATATTGGCAGTATTGTTTTATTTGAAGGCTTGATTTTTCTCATGGTTTACATTTGTTTCAAATTTCTTATGGTCTGTTGTAATGCAACGACACTGTTCTATGCCCTCATAAAGAATTTCCTTTAACTTGCTTATTTGTGAAAAGACAATAATGAACTTGCCCTAAATTATTCTGTTAAGTAATTCATTTATAGTTTTTCTCAAGAAATTGTTACTTATGAGCTGATGGTTCTTGTTGCATAATATAGCTATATTTGCCTAGATTGAAGGTATATGAATTGGAATGCATAGACACTGTTCTATGCCCTTACAAAGAATTCCATTAACTTGTTTTCTCGCTCTTTAAGAATGACAACTGATGTATTTGTGAAAAGGCAATAACGAACTTGCCCTAAATTATTCTCTTAAGTAATTCATTTCTAGTTTTGCTCAAAAAAATATTCCTTATGAACTGATGATGGTTCTTGTTGTATAATATAGCTAGATTTGCCTAGATTGAAGGTATATGAATTGGACTGCGTAAAGGATTGCTTGATGTAAAAAGTAATTGAGTTGATGGAAACTCAGAACTCTCGAAAACGATTAATAGAGGTATTTTGAACTGGTCCCAATAAATATTGGCACATTTTATGCTGTATTTTGTGTTAGAAAATACTTGTTTTTGTGTTGTAAGAAATTTAGGTCTAGCATAAATAAAAGTACATTAGAGCCAGAAGAATTCAATATTGTTCTTTTGTTTTTAAATAGGGGAATTCTTATCTTGCTTGTAAATATAATTTCTTATCTTCAGAATCATCTTCAACTGTGATTGGGTTTCTGAGCTAATTGACTAATGTCTATGCCCTCTAGGTTTTAGGCCCAAGTGCGTTTGTCCCTTTGTTGGAAATATCCAGTGTTCTGATTCTGGTGACCTCCTTAAGTTTGCGGGTTTCTATTGCTCGATACTCGTTTCTTTCATCTCCTCTTCATTTATGAGTTTGGCTTCAGGTTCCTCGAAAATCTTTCCATGGTTATGTTTTTGTATGAACAGACATATTATTATATGTTTTTGTATGAAAAAATATATTATTATGATGATTCTCTCTTTGATCTTGTTAATAACACTATTCGATGATTGAAATCTGCTTCCAGACAGGAATCTGTTTAGGTACAACATGCAATGAACTTGTTTTTTTATTTTTATTTTTATTTTAAATTTGTTATATGGGATTGAAATGGGCCCACCCATATTACAAGTCTAATGGTAAATACTGGAACTCTAAAGAGGAGGTCTAAGGTTCAAATCCTTTGGGGCAGGGTTGTATACCATGCTTTGGTAACTGGAGTATGGTTGGATAAAACCAAATATTGAATAAATATCCTCCATGAGGATCATCTCATATGGCTAATAGCTTGACAATTATGGATGTATTGAATGATAAGATTCAAACCTAGGTCTTCTCCTTGAAGAAATTAACCAGTTGAGCTAATATCATTTGAGAACATGCGATAAACTTGTTATGGTGTTTTTTTTCTTTATTATTGTAAATGTGTTCAATGTCTTTAGGTTATTTTCTTCTAAAACATAGGAGAAATTTGTGCATATGCTTGACCTTTGTGTCAATTCCTTTAAGTATCACCTCTTATGAGACATTCAGACCCTTTTACCTCTCTTGTCTTCCTCTTTGGCATCTATGCTACTTGTGCTTTGGCATCTATTGTACTTGTGCATTGTCGCCTGCCATTGTTTCCTGTATTATCGGGATTCTTCTTTAGGTAGATCTTTGCTAAGATGTCCACCCTCGCAAACATATTTTTGCATTCAACTGAAACCTTGTCATAATTTAAGGAGGGTAGGTTCTAAGGAGTACTTGGTTTTATATTCTCATCTATTCTTACATACTGTGTTTATTCTCTTTTGATGGTTGAGATCAAAAAAAAGACCGAGTCATGAAAAGATTCTAAGGTTAAGGCCAATAACCTTACACAAACAGTAAAGGGAGAACCTGGAGAGGAATATTCTAGCAGGTTGAGGCTTACTGTCCAATTTTCCTTGAAATCAAGGCCTCTTTTAAGAACTAACTTCTATCATACACATTTAGAAAGATTATAATGATGAAAATATATATTGATTTGAAAAGATCATAATGAAGTAACGAAATACTAGTACGTTCAAGGTTTCAATTATGTGAAATCCAACAGGCAATTATGTGAAATCCAACCTGTTGATGATTGGTGGTAATTTTATCAATCTACAAAGCAGGAGATAAGATGATGAAAGATCAAATTAGAGCTCTGCTTCTTTCAAACATTAAATCCATCCTAAGGATGATTTGGCATACGATATAATGATGAATTCTAGTTTTGAAAATATCCCCTTTTTACAGGGAGTGGATGACGAAAAAACATATTGATTCAAAAATATCACAGTGAAGTAACAACTTGCTAGTACCTAGTACGTTCAAGGTTCCAATCATGTGAAATTCAACTTTTTTTTTCAATGAGTTTACACAGAATTTTATGAGGGGTCATGGTCCCCTCATACTGAGTGGGGGTTGAACCTCTCAAAGAGAGGCCTAAGCCTTTACCACGACAGTAAGCTCGCAGATGTGAAATCCAACTTGTTGCTGTTTGGTGGTAATTTAATTAATGGACAAAGTAGGAGGTAAGGTGATGAATTAACAAATAAGAGTTCTGCTCTTAAACATTGAATCCATCTTATGAAGGATTTTTTTTTTTTTTTTAATTTACATGGTGGAATCGGTAGCCGCCACGAATCCGGGGCAGGCTGTCCGGCTTTTATGGCCGCCACAATATTTTGTGCTGTCCACCTCGGAAGCCGCCACGAATCCGGGCAGGCTGTCCGGATTTTATGGCCGCCACAATATTTTGTGCTGTCCACCTCGGAAGCTGCCACACAGATCTTCACGCAGTCCGCCCCTATAACCACCATGCCACAATCATTTTAAACCTTTTACGCCGCTGAAAGCACCAGGAAAGGGACAAGTGTTCAGTCCGGCGAGGCCCGAGATTTGAACCTTGGACCTCCGCCCCCTTACGGGGTTTGGTCGAACCAATTGGTCTACACCTTGGACCTCGTATGAAGGATTTGGAGTATGATATAATGATGAATTCAAATTTCGAAAAAAATCCCAGTTTATGTGGGAGTGGATGTTATACCTAGTGTTCTAAATAATCAGAGACAGGCCTTGCTTTTAGGGAGGCCTGTTGTGAATGAAACAGGATAGGAAGAACAATAATAAAGTTGGAAAGAACAGGAAGTTAATTTTCTGAAAGAAAGCAACAGAGCAAGGGCTTACCTGAGGGTGAGCCTCCAGGGTACCGTTGGTGGAGGTGACCACTGGAGAGTACGCTTGATTTAGCTACTTTTAGAATGAATCTTGGTGTTAGCATTGGATCTGCACTTTAGGCTGATCCATTTAAATGCTACAATATTTAGGATCCCAGGTAAGATTTGGCAGAAAATGTGATAAAACACATTGATCTGTGCATTCAAGTGGAATGATGAATTCAAATTTCGAAAAAAATCCCAGTTTATGTGGGAGTGGATGTTATACCTAGTGTTCTAAATAATCAGAGACAGGCCTTGCTTTTAGGGAGGCCTGTTGTGAATGAAACAGGATAGGAAGAACAATAATAAAGGTGGAAAGAACAGGAAGTTAATTTTTTGAAAGAAAGCAACAGAGCAATGGCTTACCTGAAGGTGAGCCTCCAGGGTACTGTTGGTGGAGGTGACCACTGGAGAGTATGCTTGATTTAGCTACTTTTAGAATGAATCTTGGTGTTAGCATTGGATCTGCACTTTAGGCTGATCCATTTAAATGCTACAATATTTAGGATCCCAGGCAAGATTTGGCAGAAAATGTGATAAAACACATTGATCTGTGCATTCAAGTGGAACATGCCCATGATGTTGGGTGTAAAGTTAAAAAAGCAGAACTTATCGAGGCCAAGGTAGTGGTGTTGAAACAAATTTTTGTCATTTAAAAAATGAAAGGAATTTATTCTCAAATTGATTTATTTTCGATGGTTTTGCAATTCATTTGGCATGAATTTGAGAGTATTGTTGCTTGATGTGTAATTTAGAATGCATAGCTAGTTTTCCCTATGGAGTAAGGATATTTAATTACTCGAACATAGCATGGACGAAAAAAAGGACTAGCGGTCCTTATTGGATGGCCAAATGGTTTTAAATGGACTTAGCTTTGTGGCCCAGAACTAAATAGCTTTTCCATTTAAAGCTAATGAGTATAACGGGAGGTATCCAACTCAATTTAGCTGGCGTTAAAAGTTGCTACTACACTTCAGCTATGGCATAATTTATAAAACGACTTGAAAATAGAGCATTAAGATAAGAAATGTGGTGGAAAGTTTTGGCTAAAAGAGCATGAGACTGCTATTGAGCACAGTAGCTATTTACTGATAAAGCATATTAATCTGGAAACACTTAATTATGCCAGTTGCCATTGGATAGCTATTAATGTTCACCCAATGACTACCCATTAACCACATTTGATGCTATCAATGTTCATCCAATGACTACCCATTAACCAAATTTGATGTTATGTTTTGATGACCATGTCTACAACTTTGGGTCTTGAAACAATTTAAGGTCTAGGACATGCTGCTCCATGTTCACGATGTAAACCTGCTGCCGGAGACCAAGGATCCATAAGACTAGATCACACACGGGAAGGGCCTACTTTCAATGCCAGGGTTCTTGTTTCAAGTTTTGGGGGTTCTAGTTTGATGGATTCTTTGAGCAAACACCCAAGTTTGTTTTGGTGGCTAAATGCTAGAATATAAAGGAACTTTAGATTATCAATGCATAAAACAATAATGCATAAGATGAGCTAGCCTAGACATGAACTTTTCCTTTGATGAAAACTACTCTTAAGATACAAGAAAATAGACCTTTCCTTTTAAGCAAGGGTTCAAGAGAGTGCGCAAACAGGACTATTTGAGATGCAAGCTACATGCAATTTCACTTTTTATGCCTAAGTTAACAGAAGAGATACCCAAGTTAACAGAGGAGATAAACAAATCAAAGGAAACTAATATAAAATTCTTTAATTTTCTTCTTTCTTTTAATGTTTTTTGAAATGAAATGAAAGGGCTAGCCTAAGGATTCCTTATTTTTTCCTTTTTAAGGTTTCTTGAAAACAGAAGTAAGAGGATGCATACAACATGCAACAAATAAGAAATCAAGCAAGATTATTAAAAGGGGGTTACCTAATCCGTTGTCCGAAGCAGAACCACACTTTGTGTTTGCAGCCCGCGATTTCGTGATATCACGCCTCTCTATATCAAGTTGCGTTTATGAGATACCTGCAAAATAAAAGGGAAAACTTGACAAAAGAGTTAGGTCTTGGGGGTCTCTTTAGATAAGAGGAATTGCAAGCTTTCTTTTTCGAAAGTTAGACCTCGAGGTCCTTTTAGCTGACCAAATATGTACACGAAGGAATTGACCAAATATGTACACGAAGGAATTGACCAAACACGTATGTAGGGCAAAATCGCGCTTGGCTGAGGAAGGGCGCGATTTTGGCTTGAGGACAGAATGACAGATGGATTGTTTATTCGGTCGGGACAGAGGGGGTGACAAAAGTATGAGGGGTAGAATTGTGCTTTACAGGGACAGGCCGTGGTTCTGGCTACGTGCAGGCTGCAGGTGATAGACAGACTAGCAAAGAGTAATTTTTGGATTATAGGTTGAGAACAAACGTGTAAGGGCGCGATTTTGGCTTGAGGACAGAATGACAGATGGATTGTTTATTCGGTCGGGACAGAGGGGGTGACAAAAGTATGAGGGGTAGAATTGTGCTTTACAGGGACAGGCCGTGGTTCTGCCTACGTGCAGGCTGCAGGTGATAGACAGACTAGCAAAGAGTAATTTTTGGATTATAGGTTGAGAACAAACGTGTAAGGGGAAAAAAATCAGAAAAGGGGACTATGTGCAGACAGGATGGTCAAGCTTCAGTATGCAGAGAAGGGATCTGGAGGTAAGAATGGGCAGCAGGGGCCGAGAAAGATGGCTAGAGAAGGGACGAGGAGGCAGACCTTTGCCCCATCCTTTTGGCCTTGGAATTGCACCTGTTGAGTGGTATTTTCACCCAATTGTGAAAGTACACTCTCCCTTGGGATTTGGGTTCCAAATCCCCTCTTCCAAAGAAGTCAAACAAACAACTTCTCCAAGGTCTCCGCTATATTAGCATTTGCATATGTGTATTAGTAATCTCAAATAAAGATATTCAATTTAAATGCTTGGAACACCTTAGTGATTGCAAGTAACTGTAAACAAGGGGCAATGTTGGTTTATTTTACCATGAAACTTTAGTGATTGTTCATTGAACCAAAATAAAGCAAATGTGAGTTGGCCCTCATATGACCACGATGTAGTGCCTTAATTCCTTTTATCTTGAGGATTTTAAAATAGATTTTATCTTCTTTATTAAGTCCAAATATGGCTTCTTATCATGAAGATGAAGATAGCTTTCAATGTAATCGATAAACTATCCCTCTTTGGTGAAATAGGTTTTTCACAAAGAGGCAATAATTTATGGCCTTGAATTAAGGACTTTAAATGTCACTTTAACTTATCCCTCTTAAATGAAATCAAATTTTCATTAAGATGAACAATTAAGTGCTTTGAAGAAATAACCTTCAATGTAATACTCAAATTACCCCTCTTTCGTAAAATTAGAATTTTTTATGAAGAGAGGGCAATTTTAGGCTCAAAATACGAAAATTTGTGAAGTGCCATAAAACATAACTCCTTCAATGAAATTGGAATTTTCATGAAGGGAATGTCATCATAGGCTCATGAGTGTAAAACAAAACTGAAAAAATGAAATTTGACCTTAAAATGGAAATTTTCTATTTTCGGATTTTTAAAATCTGTAATAAAACAACAACTTTGATGAATTTTTAAAAATACTAAACAACTCCGAAAATGAAATTTCAAAGTGCGTATTGGAATTCTGAAGTATAACCTACGCAATGGTGAAATTATTTTTGGATTTTGAAAAATTTTAAATGTTTATTTTAATGCCTGAAAATTAAAAAAAAAAAATAAAATTTCTTGAAAAATAAAATGCAGAAAAATGAAAGTTGAAATGCAAAAAATGAAACACATGATACATTCAGTTTGATGCTATCCTATTCGACAAAACCAAAGATGTGAGGTTTTCATGCATGCAACCTAACCTATTGGACTTGCAAAACAAGCACAATCCGGATAAGCTAAGTGCTGGCTTCTAGGGTTTTAAATGAGTTTTTCAGATTTAAACATTAGCATGAAGCAACCAAGAAACTTGCATAAACTCCATTTACAAGCCTAAAATCTGAAAAAGGAAAAAAAATAAACATTTAATCTTGCATGTAGAAAATGACTCCTCCTTTCTTGCCCATAAAATGCAACTTTTTGAAATTTTTTGTATTAAAAATTTGTCATTTTACAATAACAAAAATTTTTGGTTTTCCCAAACCAGTCCATGGAAGAAAAACAACCCCAAACAAGTCTAGAATAGCCCTCTTGCCTTCAAATCTGCAACTTTGCTTGCAGCAATTTCCAACCCTTTGCATCGTTATTCTTCCTTGTTTTAAAGCTTTCCCTGAAAAGGTCTATTCACTTCCTCTCCTTGGATGGAAAACTGTTCATTTCCTTTTCCTTTGTTTGATGCCTTTTGGTTTTCATTCTTCTTTCCACAGGCATGGCTTCGTATGGTTTCCTTCGCAATAAAGGTGAGCGTTATCCTTTTCATAAGTAAAACACTTTGTTTTACCTTAATTTGGATTTAGTGGTGGTTCCCTTTGAACCCATCCACATAATAACCCTTCCTAGCCACTTTTACTTTAAATAAACATCTTAAAACTTGAATTAAAATGGCCCATTCCTTTGTCTTTTACGAAACTTAGGGCCTAATACCATTCGACACCTCGAACCTTCATTCCTCTATAGGAAAGAACATGGGACTCCTTCCCTATACACCCATGTATAATCATGAATCTGCCCACATGATAATAGGATTCCCTTTCGAACGCTATATGTAACACTTTATGCTGCCACATGTATGTCACTATGATTTAACATCCTCAACTTCCATGTAACGCTTCACATCGACGTTTGGCGTGTATACTTTTAGAGCTCTACCGACTATGTCTATGGGTGTCGGTTTATATTTCTTTCAGCCTGGTATCCTGGTTTCACCTTGCATTGTTGCTCGAGACTGATCATCACCTAAAAATTTCATCATTCAGGGGTCGTTGATATTTTAAACAACTACATCCAGGATGTTCGTGACTTCCTCATAACACCCTAAGGCCCATAAATCTTACACGCTGTTGTTGTTCATTTCCATAGGTTTTCCAATCGATGTCACATTGCCTATGTTGGGATTTTCATTTAATGTCGCATTGGTCAGCTTGACAATATCAACTTTATGAACAGTGAATGAGCCGGCATCCCCATTTGGGGTCTGAGGCTTCCAATCTGATCTAGATTTGAAAGACATTCTCCAGTCACATGAATTGTCATTGTTGAAACTCTCAAGGCCTTCTTCCTTGTGTTGCTGAGGATCGTGGGGATAGCGGCATGTATCACCGAAAGAGCAAGTATCGGTCACCTCCCATTGGTAACAAACGCGACGTCTCTTCATGTAAGCCCCCTGTTTCACATTTAGGGTCTCCTTGGTAACACAAGAATCCTCCCCGCAAGCCCTTCTGCCATTCTTGGCTCTGCAAAGCTCCTAGTCATCGTCGGCTTGCATTCTCTGACAATCTGGAGGACGATCTCTGAGCTCCTCCACTCCGTGGGTGAATTCACACGTCTTAAAGGTGCACCTACCCTGCATGAACTTGAAACACAGCTGAGTCTTATAGAAAACTCCTCCAGCTCCGTTACGCCTCAATCCTCCATCTTCCGCCTACGTATCTCCAATTCAAGTTTTTATCTGGTTGTTTGTTTGGAGTTTGCGACACCAACCACTGCTCTTGGTCGAGTAGGCCATACTACCACATAATCACAATGCATCCCATCGATCGCCTGGGCATCGCCATCAATCCTGGCGCTGTCGTTGCCATCGAGCCCCCCGCGATCGTCGCCATACATGGAATCCATGCTTTTTACGCCCATCTTTAATGTCTTTTTGATGAAATCCTTCGTCGAATATATCCCTCGCTCAGAGCTTCTGGCTATGACTCCATTGTTGCACCATTGGCGATATCCTAGCTGGGCCCGTCTGCAATCTGCACATGACTGACCTGCACCGAGTCTGGCTACCGCTGTAGCTGTTCGCATCGTGAAAGGAGTCCTCCACTGCTCCGACAATTGCCCATAGTGAGATTGGCGTTAGCCTGGTCCATATCTTCTACATCAAACCGTTGCTGCTTGGGCGTTTTTCGTCAGGGTGCTGTTGCCTGCCACGTTGGCAGTCTGTCGCGATTCGCTGCGTGTCCATTCACCTTGTCTATGCTAGGTTTACCAACTCTACATTAAACCCATGTTCGATGCTTTCCTTCTATGTAAAATGGGTAAACCACATGGACGTTATGACTGTTGTATTACGCCGTTCGTTCTGCCAAGTCACCTTAGAACTGCCAATGCACCTCCCCTGTAATCACCGTCGAATCTTCGCTTGTTTCGCAGTGCGCCACGTCGCTTGGTGGGTCCTCCGAACATTCCATCCACGTCATCAAATCGTATATGATGTCGTCGACGTGGGACTTCTAGCTAAACCACCATCCGTCACATTGTTAATGCCTTCCAAATCATCCACGTCTTCAATGCCATTCTGACCGAGCTATGTTTACGTCCTCGATGGCGATTATGGGTGTGGGGGCCACCGAAATCGACGTCTATTCGCTCGACGTGAAGCTCCAAGGCTATGTGCCTATTGTCATTGAGGACACCTCCACCTAGACGTTATACATCCGGCTATTTCCTTCGTCCTACGTCTTTGCCTTCGGACCTGCCATAGCCTGCATAAAATAAATCACACCTATTAGAATTAGCTTTATAAAACCCTTTTTATTATTATTATTATTTTTATTTTCATTTATTTATTTATTTTTGTTTTTTATTTTTTATATTGGGTAAATACTTCTTATACACATCCACCATGGAGATTGAACCCGGGTCACATTACCGACATGTTTTGCTTTACTTTGTGTAGATGTATATTAAAGAGGTATTAAGGTGGAATGAAGCTTTAACATAAAACCTGCTTTATATATAGCACACAAGCTCATTATACATGAATGAAAAAAACAAGAAATTTAACCATTACAATGCTAACAACAAAATATTAGCAATAACATTGCTAACACAACATTGATGATAAAAATCATCGACAACAAAATGACATTAAAAATCGTCGACAACAATTTGACGATAAAAATCATCGACAAGAAATTGACAACAATTTGACGATAAAAAATCGTCGACAAGAAATTGACAACAATTTGATGATAAAAATCGTCGACAAGAAATTGACAACAAAAATCAATGACAACAATTTGGCAAAAACTACAAACCCAAAACACAACGAAAGCATTAGACACTTAAAACAAACTGCAAACACCCAAATACCAAAAATAAAAAGGTGGGTCCCCAATTTTGGGGTACGTTGTGGAGCAGCCACAACAAATGGCGACTCTACTGGGAAATGCTCCTGAGCATTTCGGTGAGAACCCAACCTGAAAACCTATAAAACTCAAACACAAGCGTCAACAAATATCCAAAGAATGAAACTAGATGAGGAATACATGAAGCATTAGAATTATTCAGCGTTAGCTCAATGTGTGCGGTCTGATTCATTCCTTATCGTTTGAAATTGATCAACATTCCATCATCTGTTTCACTTATGATTCATGCATATGAGAAGTTATGGATGATTCCTGTAGGATTTAATGTATGGTGAAGATACTAGAGATATAACAACCTGCTTTGCAAAGACTCAAACTTTCTAGTACCATGAACAAACATATTAAAACTGTCAAATCCTCTTAGGACCAAATATGTGTATATTGAATTAATTTACTAGATCCCAAAGTTGGTTATGTGTCACTACCATCTTGAACCCATGTGCAAGTGTAAGTGAAATCAGAGCTTTGGGGAATAGGATTCCCAACCTAAGCAAGATGGGAATTTAACCCTATCCTTACTACTCTGATCTGGAGTTCATTACCTCATCTTGAACAAAATGATTTAACCTGTTATGGATGAAACTGTCAGGCTAGCCCGTCCATTTGAGCAGTCAGTGGTCTTGCTTTTAGACAAGACATGTTGCCACGCATGAGCATACTCCACTGCCAATCAGGCGTCTATAGCCCCGGTGGAGATCAACCCCATAATCCAGGATTTGGCTTTACTCTTGATTTCTTGAACCTTGGGGATGACTACCCATCCTTGCAAGGGACATGTAGTACGATCATTCCAATCCAATATTAATGATGAAATGAAAATAGAATGGAAAATATTTGCTTTGGAATTTCAAGTTCTTGAGTGTAGATCGCGCTTTTAATTTCTTAAAGCGTGATGGAGGCAAAATAGAAGCTTTGGGGAATCGGATTCTCAACCTAAGCGAGATGAGAATTAGACCCTATCCTTACTACCCATGAAGGTCAAATCGGAGCTTTGGGGAGTTGGATCCTCAACCTAAGTTCGATGGGGATTTAACCCTATCCTTACTACTCCGATTTTAGGCTTTAAGCACTATGAGAGTGGTAAAAACCATTGTTTTAAGGATTATGTTGCATGATAGGACAGACACGAAATACTCCTTTCGCCTCACCTTTTCTTTCAAGTATGGTTTTGACCATTTTGCTCAAGATCCTCTTTAATATGTGTAGAACGTGCTTGGTTCAAGATAGTTCGGGCATCAGTTCCCAACCTTAGGATCCTTTTAATATATGTTATGTAATAACCCTAAGAGGATTCGACACATTTTCAATGATTGTATTTGAAATGTAGATGCAACTGAGATGAAATGTATATGCAATGTGGAATGTCACATGAGATATGAATGAATGCACTGCTCTTTTTGAAATGCGGATGGAGTATACCACCTACTATGCCATAATTTGTAAAACTGACAACTTCATGAATCACAAGTTCCAAACGATATTCTTTAATGTGTTTGCGATACTCATGGAGCTTTCTGCAATACAATTCCGATGCTTCATATTCTCTTAGTCTTAGTCAACATTCATAAGGACATAAGTTGACATCTTGCTTTTTTTTTTCAAGACAAACCAAAAGTGTCCAAAGGACCAACACACAAAACTTAAAACCAAAATGAGATCCAATCCAAAACCAAAACACGAAAACCAAAAGTATTTACAAATGTACAATATAATACACATCTCACATGACTTAAGGGCTAAAATAATGCTTTAGAACTTGCCCATTAATCGGTAACATCAAATCTTTCCCATCCAAAGTTCTTAGTCTGAAAGTATTTTCCCCTAGGATTTCGGAAATTTGATAAGGGCCTAACCAAAGACAATCAAACTTTTTGTGATCCCCTTTCTCCTCATGTTTTTTATCCCACAATAAAACCAAGTCAGAAATCCTAAAAGACTTAATTTTGGCTCTTTTATCAAACCATATTTTAACCACATCTTGATGTTTGCTCATGTGGAGCATGGCTTCTTCTATTTTTTCATCAAGGTGCAATAGATGACTTAATCTAGCCTCAATGTGATTATCAGTTCCGAGGTATTCTTGTGTGAAATGGAGGGTTTGAAACTTCAAATTTGCAGGAAAAATTGGATCTTGCCCATAAACTAGATGATAAGGTGTATTCCCTATTGATTATTTTTCTCTAGTCCTATCTGCCCAAAGAGAAAATTTTAATTGGTTGTGCCAATCCCGAGGATTTTTTTCCAATAACTTCTTAATGATGGTTAACAAATTTTTATTTGAAGATTTTGCCAAACCATTGCCTTGAGGGTAATAGTTAGACGAAAACTTTAAACTCACCTTATTATCATATGCCCAATTTGCAAATTGAGTGGAAACAAAAGCCTTACCATTATCACTTACAATAGAATCGGGCATTCCAAACCTTGTTACGATGTGATCTTCGAGGAAATTTATTACCAGATCCGTAGTGGAATGCTTCGTAGGAATTGCTTCTGCCCACCTAGTGCAATAATCTATAGCTGTGAGTATGAATTTACGGGAATCTGAAGAATTTGGGTTAATAACCCCAATGAAGTCTAATCCCCATTGTGCAAATGGTCTCATCTCAACTACAGGTTGCAATGGCATAGCTGCATTCCTTTCTCTATTGGCAGCCACTTGACAAATATGGTAAGATCGCACGTGTGCATGTGCATCTTTAAAAATATGGGGCCAATAATATCTCGCTCTTAATATTTGATGTGCTGTTGAATTTGCCGAACCATGGCCAGTTCCGTATTTACCATGAAACTCTTGCAAAACATTGATAGCTTCTTCTTGATTTAAGCATCTCATTCAGTGGTTTAGCTATCTCAGTGAAGCTAGAAATAAACTTCCTCACAAAATTGATTTTCCCAAAGAAAGATCTCAATTCATTTTTGCTACCTGGGAGAGGCAAGTTTTGGATAGCTTCTATCCTTTTCGGATCAATGGAGATACCTTCTTTTGAAATGATATGGCCAAGCAATCTTCCTTCTGTCACTCCAAAGATGCATTTTTTGGGATTTAAAGAAATTCCGTGCTCTCTACACCTTTGGAGAACTTTCCTCAAATCTTTCACATGGTCTTCTCTTTCCTTTGAAAACACAGGAATGCCATCCACATACACAATGATACATTTACCTATGAGCCCTTTAAACACATAATCCATGGCATGTTGAAATGTTGCGCTTGCATTTAATAATCCGAAAGGCATTCTTCTATAGGCAAATGTTCCCCATTTGGTTGTGAAGGCCGTCTTCATCCTATCATTGGGATGAATAAGAATTTGATTGTATCCAGAATACCCATCGAGAAAAGACATCATTTCAGACCCATTCACCATTTGCAAGATTTCATCAATTGATGGCAGTGGGTAATTATCCTTCTGTGAGGCTTTGTTGAGATTTCTACAATCTATGCATAGCCTTATCTCTCCATTCTTCTTTCTCACCGGAACAAGATTAGCGACCCAAGTTGAGTGCCTAACGGGAAAGATTATATTTGCGTCCAACAATCACTTGACCTCTTTCTCCATCAAGGGCTTAAGTAATGGGTTAACAGGTCGTTGTCTTTGTCTGAAGGGTTTGGAATCCGGTTTTAAAGGGATGGTGTACATAATAACGTTTTGATCATATGTTTTCAACTCATTGTAATTCCAAGCAATGCAATCCATGTAATACTTTAATGCACGTATTATATTTTCTCTCTCATAAGCTATACATGCCTTTGCAATGTACACTTCACGTGGATTATCTACACTCACTATATTGATCAGGTCACAAACATCTTTAGGAAGTGGAACCCTTTTTCCTTTTCTAGCTTTATATCCCATATCAAACATACTCTCCAATGAAACAATGTTCTTAGGTATTTTGTTGGATTGAAATGTAGCTTCGCTTCTTCTTCTGTTTCTTCTTGCCACCTTTGATCTTCATCAATCACTCGGTCCTCAAAAATACCCGAATTGGTGACAAATTTGAAAATGTGTCTATCATTCTCAAAAACTTACAAGTTTTTGACATTATCAGGTATCGATGGGCAAGGGACCAACTCAATGGGAAACTTCTTGCATTTTTTTATGTCAACCGGATTTAGCGTGCCTGCAGTGACTGCAAGAGAATCAACTATACGATTTTCTTTCCTAGAAAGAAGGGATATATTAAAAGCATCAAATTCCTCAATGAGGTCCCTCACCCTAGTTCTATAAAGGCTCAATCTCTTGTCACGACAGGTATATTGTCCTTTAACTTGTTTGACCACCAACTCCGAATCTCCCAATACTTTCAAACACTTAACCTTCTTGCTCAAAGCCAATTGTAATCCAAATATAAGAGCTTCATATTCTGCCACGTTTTGTTAGTGCAAGGAAATTGCAATCTATAGGCGAAAAACAATGGTTTACTTCCTGGACAAGTGAGTTCAACTCCAACTCCTGCCCCTTGTTTTGACTTAGATCCATCAAACTTGAGTAACCACACGAGATTATCTTTTTCAAAAGAGCTACAAGAAAATGTTTCTTTTTGAGGTTCTTCGGTAGCTCTTTTGACATCAAAAGCATAGACTCCTAACTTCCTTTCCTTCCTGTAATTGACTGGGCGAGTCCAAAGCCTTTATCAATGCTTCCTTTTGGCCAGGCAACCTAGCCGCCTCTAAAAATGAAAGGCTAGACTTGGACTTCCTTAAATCCTCCACTATGTCATAAGTTGACTTCTCAAGCTTCAATGTTTTTTGCATGGCCTTAGATGTTTCTCTTCCAGATGGAGGAGGGGGATTATTATCAGCCTTAGTATCAAGAGGAAGGATATAGTTGTTTGGTGGAGTTGAGGATGTTTTAGGGGTTTTGAACTTACTCCTCAAATGGTATCCATGGTTCCCCTTTCTAAATTCTCTAAAAGCTTGCACTTCTTGTTCCAAGATTTCATCCTCTTCTTCCTCATTCTCACTTTCTTGACGATATAGAGTTTCCACCACCAAAATGTTGTCATCTCCTTGTTGATGTTGGGGTGGACCCTCATTTGGCACAAGTTCCAAATCTTCCAATTGATCTTGGAGACAATGGGTATACCTAGCGATTTCGGGACAATTCCTTTCATTATGCTCCTTCGTATTATGCAATCTACACCCCTTTTCCCACACAAAATCATAAAGATTAAGAATGGAACTAGAGTGACTTGGACCTGCAGAAGTATCTATCTGACTAGCAATAGGGGAAGGCACACCCCCATTGTTTGGATGTGTATTCCACTGTCTCCCTCTATTGTTGAAATTTCGATTTGGGTGAGGGGCATGGGATTCATACTTCTGTTTTTTTACCAAATCATTACTCAATTTGTGAACCATCTTTTTGAGCTCTTCAACCTCTGAATAAATCTCTTTTGGTTGAGCTATGTTATTGCTAGTTCCAGTAGGGTTTGCATAATTGGTGAGATCTTGACTTAACATTTGAGTTGGATTTTGAGCAACTTGATTTGCGTAGGGATTCACACTTTGAATTGGAATTGGATTGGGAAAGGAACTATAGCCTGAGAATTAACCGGACTAGTTCCTTGCATAGTCTGTTGACTATTTTGCAAAAATGAAGGAATGGGGGAAATTGATGTGATTGGTTGAATTGGAATGGGTGTGTAAGCGGGTGTTGATGAATATGGTTGTTGATAAGGCAAAGCATTTATGCCTGGCATTTGTGGTGCCATGATCTGGTTCATCATAGGAGCTTGACCATATGGACCATATTGTCCCACCATAGACATCTGGGGAAACCCATAACCCTGTGGTGTCATTTGTTGTTCAATGGTCATAGCTTCATTGTAGGCTAGAGCAAGCGTGGTAACTTGAGGATTTCGCCTTGCAAAAATAGCCGTCATAGGATCCAATGCCCCAAAATAAATTTGCATAGCTACTGCGGGATCAATGGCAAAATGTCGAATTGCTCTATTATAGCACTTTTGAAATCTCTGATTAAAAGTTCGAATTGGATCACCCTGGCCTCTTTTGCATGTAATGAACTGATTATAGATGATTGTGGGATCTAATGGTGACCTGAATTGGTTGACAAAAGCATTCTCCATTTGCATCCATGACGTAATGGAACCAGTAGGTAAGAAAATATACCATTCGTAGGACACTTGGTCTAGGCTCATGGGGAAGAGTCTACAAGCCACATCTTCATGTTGAACTTGCAATCTTATCAAAACATCCCTATAGGCCTGAATATGTTCTTCTGCGGTCCTTGGGCCATCCGGTTTGTATTTGGGCAAAAATCTCTCTATATTCTTAGGGATATCATGAATATCCCCTGCGATATTCAAAGGAATGTTATGGGCTCCGTACCAAGGAGCTGGTGGAGGTTGGGCCATTTGATTCAAAATCGATGATGATAACCCTACAAGAACCATGGAAATGGTACTGATAATTGGTACACTAGTGGAAATTGACACCACCGGTGCAAGTCCGCTAGATGCACCTGAAACAGAAGGATCTTCCGTAACAAGGGTATCCGGCGGGATCACAATTTGCTTGGTTTTATTCCTTGGATTCCTATGATTAGGTGAGAGGCTTTGGAAGATGGTTCCATCGGTTGTTTTGGACCTAGTTGCGATGCCATGTGATGGGTCCAGCTTGTAAATGAAACTACCCTACGAAATCTAACAAAACCCTCAACAACTCAAAGAAAACCTGCGACACAAAGAAAATCTTGCAGTTGTAGCCATTAATGAAACTCAAAGAATAACTTCAAAACCAATTTGTTAGTCATGAATAAAAGAAGGAACCATGACAAAGCAATATTCTAAAAATGTAAATTAGTTTCTGATTCACTAGATCGCATATGCGCAAGTGAAGAGCATACTCCTAGTGTTGTAGGCTTTATGATTCACAAGATCGCATTACACGCAAGTGAAGAGCATAATACCGACAACAAATACATTTTAGACAAAATAATTCCTTACAAAGTATGAAATGACTAGCAAATATCAAACATGTAATGTATGAATAATCATGTTAGCATCAACCAAGAGATGTATCCATTAAAATCAAATGAAAGTAATTGCATGGAGACAACCTCGTTAGTCAAGATCAAAATTTTTCAAAATCAAATCAAAACACATTATTCCTGTATGAACAATCAAAAGCGTTAGAACCATGCATAGCAATCCATGTCCTCCTTTTAACACTACAAGGTTGTATTGCTAAAAGAGGGCTAAAGATAATAATCAATAGGGCATGAAATATTCAAAATTTAAATCTCTATAGCATTTAAATCACACTGAAATAAACCAATTTAGGCCCTCCTTCTAGCGCCAAATCTGTTGAGTGGTATTTTCACCCAATTGTGAAAGTACACTCTCCCTTGGGATTTGGGTTCCAAATCCCCTTTTGCAAAGAAGTCAAACAAACAACTTCTCCAAGGTCTCCGCTATATTAGCATTTGCATGTGTATTAGTAATCTCAAATAAAGATATTCAATTTAAATGCTTGGAACACCTTAGTGATTGCAAGTAACTGTAAACAAGGGGCAATGTTGGTTTATTTTACCATGAAACTTTAGTGATTGTTCATTGAAACAAAATGAAGCAAATGTGAGTTGGCCCTTATATGACCACGATGTAGTGCCTTAATTCCTTTTATCTTGAGGATTTTAAAATAGATTTTATCTTCTTTATTAAGTCCAAATATGGATTCTTATCATGAAGATGAATATAGCTTTCAATGTAATCGATAAACTATCCCTCTTTGGTGAAATAGGTTTTTCACAAAGAGGCAATAATTTATGGTCTTGAATTAAGGACTTTAAATGTCACTTTAACTTATCCCTCTTAAATGAAATCAAATTTTCATTAAGATGAACAATTAGGTGCTTTGAAGAAATAACCTTCAATGTAATACTCAAATTACCCCTCTTTCGTAAAATTAGAATTTTTTACCGAAGAGAGGGCAATTTTAGGCTCAAAATACGGAAATTTGTGAAGTGCCATAAAACATAACTCCTTCAATGAAATTGGAATTTTCATGAAGGCAATGTCATCATAGGCTCATGAGTGTAAAACAAAACTGAAAAAATGAAATTTGACCTTAAAATGGAAATTTTATATTTTCGGATTTTTAAAATCTGTAATAAAACAGCAAATTCGATGAAGTTTTAAAAATACTAAACAACTCCGAAAATGAAATTTCAAAGTGCGTATTGGAAGTCTGAAGTATAACCTACGCAATGGTGAAATTCCAAGCAATGCAATCCATGTAATACTTTAATGCACGTATTATATTTTCTCTCTCATAAGCTATACATGCCTTTGCAATGTACACTTCACGTGGATTATCTACACTCCCTATATTGATCAGGTCACAAACATCTTTAGGAAGTGGAACCCTTTTTCCTTTTCTAGCTTTATATCCCATATCAAACATCCTCTCCAATGAAACAATGTTCTTAGGTATTTTGTTGGATTGAAATGTAGCTTCGCTTCTTCTTCTGTTTCTTCTTGCCACCTTTGATCTTCATCAATCACTCGGTCCTCAAAAATACCCGAATTGGTGACAAATTTGAAAATGTGTCTATCATTCTCAAAAACTTGCAAGTTTTTGACATTATCAGGTATCGATGGGCAAGGGACCAACTCAATGGGAAACTTCTTGCATTTTTTTATGTCAACCGGATTTAGCGTGCTCGCAGTGATCTGCAAGAGAATCAACTATACGATTTTCTTTCCTAGAAATAAGGGATATATTAAAAGCGTCAAATTCCTCAATGAGGTCCCTCACCCTAGTTCTATAAAGGCTCAATCTCTTGTCACGACAGGTATATTGTCCTTTAACTTGTTTGACCACCAACTCCGAATCTCCCAATACTTTCAAACACTTAACCTTCTTGCTCAAAGCCAATTGTAATCCAAATATAAGAGCTTCATATTCTCGCCACGTTTTGTTAGTGCAAGGAAATTGCAATCTATAGGCGAAAAACAATGGTTTACTTCCTGGACAAGTGAGTTCAACTCCAACTCCTGCCCCTTGTTTTGACTTAGATCCATCAAACTTGAGTAACCACACGAGATTATCTTTTTCAAAAGAGCTACAAGAAAATGTTTCTTTTGAGGTTCTTCGGTAGCTCTTTTGACATCAAAAGCATAGACTCCTAACTTCCTTTCCTTCCCGTAATTGATCAGGCGAGTCCAAAGCCTTTATCAATGCTTCCTTTTGGCCGGGCAACCTAGCCGCCTCTAAAAATGAAAGGCTAGACTTGGACTTCCTTAAATCCTCCACTATGTCATAAGTTGACTTCTCAAGCTTCAATGTTTTTTGCATGGCCTTAGATGTTTCTCTTCCAGATGGAGGAGGGGGATTATTATCAGCCTTAGTATCAAGAGGAAGGATATAGTTGTTTGGTGGAGTTGAGGATGTTTTAGGGGTTTTGAACTTACTCCTCAAATGGTATCCATGGTTCCCCTTTCTAAATTCTCTAAAATCTTGCACTTCCTGTTCCAAGATTTCATCCTCTTCTTCCTCATTCTCACTTTCTTGACGATATAGAGTTTCCACCACCAAAATGTTGTCATCTCCTTGTTGATGTTGGGGTGGACCCTCATTTGGCACAAGTTCCAAATCATCCAATTGATCTTGGAGACAATGGGTATACCTAGCGATTTCGGGACAATTCCTTTCATTATGCTCCTTCGTATTATGCAATCTACACCCCTTTTCCCACACAAAATCATAAATATTAAGAATGGAACTAGAGTGACTTGGACCTGCAGAAGTATCTATCTGACTAGCAATAGGGGAAGGCACACCCCCATTGTTTGGATGTGTATTCCACTGTCTCCCTCTATTGTTGAAATTTCGATTTGGGTGAGGGGCATGGGATTCATACTTCTATTTTTAAACCAAATCATTACTCAATTTGTGAACCATCTTTTTGAGCTCTTCAACCTCTGAATAAATCTCTTTTGGTTGAGCTATGTTATTGCTAGTTCCAGTAGGGTTTGCATAATTGGTGAGATCTTGACTTAACATTTGAGTTGGATTTTGAGCAACTTGATTTGCGTAGGGATTCACACTTTGAATTGGAATTGGATTGGGAAAGGAACTATAGCCTGAGAATTAACCGGACTAGTTCCTTGCATAGTCTGTTGACTATTTTGCAAAAATGAAGGAATGGGGGAAATTGATGTGATTGGTTGAATTGGAATGGGTGTGTAAGCGGGTGTTGATGAATATGGTTGTTGATAAGGCAAAGCATTTATGCCTGGCATTTGTGGTGCCATGATCTGGTTCATCATAGGAGCTTGACCATATGGACCATATTGTCCTACCATAGACATCTGGGGAAACCCATAACCCTGTGGTGTCATTTGTTGTTCAATGGTCATAGCTTCATTGTAGGCTAGAGCAAGCGTGGTAACTTGAGGATTTCGCCTTGCAAAAATAGCCGTCATAGGATCCAATGCCCCAAAATAAATTTGCATAGCTACTGCGGGATCAATGGCAAAATGTCGAATTGCTCTATTATAGCACTTCTGAAATCTCTGATTAAAAGTTCGAATTGGCTCACCCCGGCCTCTTTTGCATGTAATGAACTGATTATAGATGATTGTGGGATCTAATGGTGACCTGAATTGGTTGACAAAAGCATTCTCCATTTGCATCCATGACGTAATGGAACCGATAGGTAAGCAAATATACCATTCGTAGGACACTTGGTCTAGGCTCATGGGGAAGAGTCTACAAGCCACATCTTCATGTTGAACTTGCAATCTTATCAAAACGTCCCTATAGGCCTGAATATGTTCTTCTGCGGTCCTTGGGCCATCCGGTTTGTATTTGGGCAAAAATCTCTCTATATTCTTAGGGATATCATGAATATCCCCTGCGATATTCAAAGGAATGTTATGCGCTCCGTACCAAGGAGTTGGTGGAGGTTGGGCCATTTGATTCAAAATCGATGATGATAACCCTACAAGAACCATGGAAATGGTACTGATAATTGGTACACTAGTGGCAAGTGACACCACCGGTGCCAGTCCGCTAGATGCACCTGAAACAGAAGGATCTTCTGTAACAAGGGTATCCGGCGGGATCACAATTTGCTTGGTTTTATTCCTTGGATTCCTATGATTAGGTGAGAGGCTTTGGAAGATGGTTCCATTGGTTGTTTTGGACCTAGTTGCGATGCCATGTGATGGGTCCAGCTTGTAAATGAAACTACCCTACGAAATCTAACAAAACCCTCAACAACTCAAAGAAAACCTGCGACACAAAGAAAATCTTGCAGTTGTAGCCATTAATGAAACTCAAAGAATAACTTCAAAACCAATTTGTTAGTCATGAATAAAAGAAGGAACCATGACAAAGCAATATTCTAAAAATGTAAATTAGTTTCTGATTCACTAGATCGCATATGCGCAAGTGAAGAGCATACTCCTAGTGTTGTAGGCTTTCTGATTCACAAGATCGCATTACACGCAAGTGAAGAGCATAATACCGACAACAAATACATTTTAGACAAAATAATTCCTTACAAAGTATGAAATGACTAGCAAATATCAAACATGTAATGTATGAATAATCATATTAGCATCAACCAAGAGATGTATCCATGAGAATCAAATGAAAGTAATTGCATGGAGACAACCTCGTTAGTCAAGATCAAAAATTTTCAAAATCAAATCAAAACACATTATTCCTGTATGAACAATCAAAAGCGTTAGAACCATGCATAGCAATCCATGTCCTCCTTTTAACAGTACAAGGTTGTATTGCTAAAAGAGGGCTAAAGATAATAATCAATAGGGCATGAAATATTCAAAATTTAAATCTCTATAGCATTTAAATCACACTAAAATAAACCAATTCAGGCCCTCCTTCTAGCGCCAAATCTGTTGAGTGGTATTTTAACCCAATTGTGAAAGTACACTCTCCCTTGGGATTTGGGTTCCAAATCCCCTCTTGCAAAGAAGTCAAACAAACAACTTCTCCAAGGTCTCCGCTATATTAGCATTTGCATGTGTATTAGTAATCTCAAATAAAGATATTCAATTTAAATGCTTGGAACACCTTAGTGATTGCAAGTAACTGTAAACAAGGGGCAATGTTGGTTTATTTTACTATGAAACTTTAGTGATTGTTCATTGAAACAAAATGAAGCAAATGTGAGTTGGCCCTTATATGACCACGATGTAGTGCCTTAATTCCTTTTATCTTGAGGATTTTAAAATAGATTTTATCTTCTTTATTAAGTCCAAATATGGATTCTTATCATGAAGATGAATATAGCTTTCAATGTAATCGATAAACTATCCCTCTTTGGTGAAATAGGTTTTTCACAAAGAGGCAATAATTTATGGTCTTGAATTAAGGACTTTAAATGTCACTTTAACTTATCCCTCTTAAATGAAATCAAATTTTCATTAAGATGAACAATTAGGTGCTTTGAAGAAATAACCTTCAATGTAATACTCAAATTACCCCTCTTTCGTAAAATTAGAATTTTTTATGAAGAGGGCAATTTTAGGCTCAAAATACGGAAATTTGTGAAGTGCCATAAAACATAACTCCTTCAATGAAATTGGAATTTTCATGAAGGCAATGTCATCATAGGCTCATGAGTGTAAAACAAAACTGAAAAAATGAAATTTGACCTTAAAATGGAAATTTTCTATTTTCGGATTTTTAAAATCTGTAATAAAACAGCAAATTCGATGAAGTTTTAAAAATACTAAACAACTCCGAAAATTAAAAATTGCAAAGTGCGTATTGGAAGTCTGAAGTATAACCTACGCAATGGTGAAATTATTTTTGGATTTTAAAATTTTTATTTTAATGCCTGAAAATTAAAAAAAAAATTAAAATTTTTGCAAAATAAAAATGCAAAAAGATGAAATTTGAAGTGCAAAAAATGAAACACATGATACATTCAGTTTGATGCTATCCTATTCTGACAAAACCGAAGATGTGAGGTTTTCATGAATGCAACCTAACCTATTGGACTTGCAAAACAAGCACAATCCGGATAAGCTAAGTGCTGGCTTCTAGGGTCTTAACTGAGTTTTTCAGATTTAAACATTAGCATGAAGCAACCAAGAAACTTGCATAAACTCCATTTACAAGCCTAAAATCAGTGAAGAACACAAGCTTATACTGAGAGGGGGGGGTGAACAGTATAAGACCTCTTTTTACTTTTTCCTTTATACTTCAAAACAGTAAAGCAATATACCCAAAGCAATATCAAAGCAATGCACAATATCATCCACAAAGTGACACCAATTTTAACGTGGTTCACCCAAAATGGTTGAGCTACGTCCACAAAAATTTTCTCTAAAAGTTATCTCAAAGTTCTTTGGGAATCCTTCCCAATTACAATGTTTATGAGCCTCGGCCCAAAGGAGATACCTTCCCCCAATCAGAATTTATGAGCCTCTGCTCAAAGGAGATACCTTCCCCTCAATCTGAATTTATGAGCCTTTGCTCAAAGGAGATACCTTCCCCTCTATCTGAATTTATGAGCCTCTGCTCAAAGGAGATACCTTCCCCTTTGCTCTGGAAATGATCCCTCAGAAGATCAACTGCCTCTACCTCTTGCCAACACGTGGAACTCCTTTCCACCGAAGACCTCCTGTCCTCAATGCTTAGCCTAAGAGACCTCTCGCCTTCTATGATCATGTCCACAACAGCTCAACAACTTGTACCAAACATAGTCAGTCGGTCTAGTACAAGTCTTCCTCTGTCTGTCAGATCTGTCCAACACTTGAACAAATCAATCCTTTGCACACAAGCCTTCTCAAAGACTTGCCAAATCTGTCCTCAGGTTCTTCTCAAAGAACCAGTGCTCCTCTGTCCTCAAGTTCTCTAATAGAACTATCAAAACTCAACTCACAAGTCCTCTGCTAGGACCTGTCCAAATCTGCTCACAAGTTCCCACCGGAACCTGTCCAAAACTGCTCACAAGTCCCCACCGAAACCTATCCAAAACCTGTTCACAAGTCCCCACCGGAACCTGTCCAAAACCTGCTCACAAGTCCCCACCGAAACCTGTCCAAAACCTCAGCAAGCTCACCAAGAAAAACTTTCTTAGTAGGAAATCACAAGGTGAATTGTTAGAGACCCAATGTGATTTGACAAACTCATAGAAGCATAAAGAGAATTGTTACAGACTCAATATGTTCTATACTCAACTCCCAATCTCAAAACTCAACTCAAATCAACTCAGCTCAAACTCAGTCTCAAATATGAAAAACTCAACTCAAACTCAATCTCAAATATGAAAAACTCAACTCAATATCTGAAATGGATAGGATAGAATGGATAGGATAGAATATTCCTAACAACTGAGAAACTGTGCCCACAACTGAGAATATTCCTTTGAAGTTTTGCTCCCCCTGACTTGAAGCTTTCCTCTTCACTTTGAAGCTCTCCCCCTTACTCATATCTCTCCCCCTTTGTCATCAATGGCAAAGGACCACCTTTGGGGCTCGGGATTAAGAATGAGCCTCTTAGCTTAGTCCCTCCCCCACCTCCTGATGAGGTGATTAATTCTAGGGTGGGAGTAAAACTCCCATTAGGCACTGATCATCATCAGCGTCTATAATTTCTTTGCCGGGCCTTCTCTTGAACTCTTTGTCCATATTCTTGTTCTTGTCACTGTTCTTGTTCTTGTTCTCATCCCTGTTCTTGTCCATGTCTTGATCCTTGGACCTGATCATGCCACTGTTCTCGTTCTCGTATTCTAGAATTTCAGCTCTACAATGTCCGATTTTGTGACCTTCATTGTTGCACTTGAAACACTTGACGATGTTGTTTCTCCGAGGTAAACCTGATCTTTGAATCCACCGTTACAGCCAAACCTGTTCTGACCAAACCTGTTCTGATCAAACCTATTCCTATTATTTACCTTGCAATAGACTGCCTTGTGCCCAAACTGTTTACAAGAGTAGCAATACCCTTGAAATAAACTAGCACTTCTGAAATTGTCATTTACCTTCTTCACTTTAGCCATGCAATGTGAAGCCATGTGACCAAACCTGTGACAAGCAAAACATCTGCCTTGAAACTTTCCTTTATTTGACCTCTTGGGTCCTGAAAACTTCTTCTTCTCATTATGAATTCTGTTTTATGTTTCTGTGCATCTATCATTCAAGGACTCATTTTCTAAAGTACTTTCCTCATCAGGACTCTCTTCCTTTTGGAGTCTCTTACTAGACTCTCCAACTTGTTCCTTGTGTGGCTTAACAAAACCAGGGCCTGTTTTATCTGTTGTCTTTCTTTGACCTTTGATGAGTGACTTAACCTTTTTGGAGCTATCTTGAAACCTGTAAAGCTTATCCTTGTACTCTTTAGTTTCCACTTTCAAAGAAGCCATTTTCTGTTCTAACTCACTATACTCAAGAACCTTAGACTCTAACTCATCCTTGAGTTCTTGTGTCTTAGCTATAGAGAAGTCAAAACTTTCTATAAGATCATCTCTCTCCATACAACATTCATCTAACTTATCCTTGAGTCTAGCATTATTCTTTATTTCCTTTTTCAAAGCACTAAGAGCACTAATAAGTTCACTTTCAAGATCCTTTATTTGATTGCATTTTGAATCATCAAAGCCTTTTTCAGATTTCTTATCACTAGAGGTGCTACCCTTTTCAAAAACCATACATGCATCTTCCTTATAGTTTTCTCAAGCATCCTCATACATACTAGAAACCAAATCATTATTTGTGCAATCATCCTCAAGGTGACCAAAGTTTCCACATCTAAGACATTTCATGATAATGAATCTATGTTTCGGTTCTTCCTCTTTTTCTAATATGAACAACATCTCATTTTCATCATCACTTGAAGAACTTTCACTATCACTACTAGAACACTTACTTGCTTTGTCTAGGTAGAAACTCTTCTTGTGCTTGTGAGAATACCTCTTTCCTTGATTGCTGTGCTCATCTTTGTTCTTCCTGTGATGTTTGTGCTTTTTAGAATCCTTGCTCTTAGAATCCTGTTTATCTTTATCAATTTCATTCTTGGGAACAGTACAGTTAGTAGCATAATGACCAAACTTTCCACAATTGAAACATCTTATATTTTTCATACTTTTGTGTTTTCTAGAGAACTTGCCTTTCTTGTTGTAATATGCCTCTTCATCACTAGAAGACTCATCACTATCTTGAAGTTGTTTACCCTTGGATTCCTTGGTAGCCTTGAAAGTCGCCTCTTTCTTGACATCAACCTTCACTTGAGTTCTCAACTCAAATGCTTGCAAGTATACTATGGAGCTCATCCTTTTTCAACTTATCCAAATATTTAGCTTCCTCAATAGCAAAAATCTTTTCACTAAATCTATTAGGAAGAGATCTTAAGATCTTATCACAAACATCATTTTCAGCAAGCTCAAGACCTAAGTCTTTCATGGAGTTAACAACCTCATCCATACGAAGCATGTAGTCACTAATATTTTCATCATCATTCATCTTGAGTTCAAACATACCTTTGAAGTGTCTCAACTTGGCCTTTTCGACATTTGCATCACCTGTATGAACCACCTTCAACTATTTCCACATTTCACTAGCTGTCTTGCAATGAATCACTTTGGTGAGATCTGCTTTCTGTAAGCCTTTCAGGATTGCATTCATTGCTTTTGAATTGTTGTGATGTAGGAGCCTTTCTTCTTTAGTATTAGGACCATGGACAGGAATAGTGTACTCATCTTCAATCACTTCCCATACCTCATTACCAAGTGCCATTAGATGAACCTTCATCCTTGCACTCCAAAGACCAAAATCTGACCCATCAAGAATAGGTGCTGCATTACTACTTGAATGATCCATTGTGTTATTTACTAGCTTTTTCTTCAAGCTGTTAAAATTTCTGAAGGCACCTGCTCTGATACCAATTGACGAACACAAGCTTATATTATACTGAGAGGGGGGGGTGAACAGTATAAGACCTCTTTTTACTTTTTTATTTATACTTCAAAATAGTAAAACAATATATACAAAGCAATATCAAAGCAATGCACAATATCATCCACAAAGTGACACCAATTTTAACGTGGTTCACCTAGAATGGCTGGGCTACGTTCACAAAACTTTTCTCTAAAAGTTATCTCAAAGTTCTTTGGGAATCCTTCCCAATTACAATGTTTATGAGCCTCGGCCCAAAGGAGATACCTTCCCCCAATCAGAATTTATGAGCCTTTGCTCAAAGGAGATACCTTCCCCTCAATATGAATTTATGAGCCTCTGCTCAAAGGAGATACCTTCCCCTCTATATGAATTTATGAGCCTCTGCTCAAAGGAGATACCTTCCCCTCTGCTCTAGAAATGATCCCTCAGAAGATCAACTGCCTCTACCTCTTGCCAGCACGTGGAACTCCTTTCCACCGAAGACCTCCTGTCCTCAATGCTTAGCCTAAGAGACCTCTGCCTTCTATGATCACGTCCACAGCAGCTAAACAACCTGTACCAAACACAGTCAGTAGGTCTAGTACAAGTCTTCCTCTGTCTGTCAGATCTGTCCAACACTTGAACAAATCAATCCTCTGCACACAAGCCTTCTCAAAGACTTGCCAAATCTGTCCTCAGGTTCTTCTCAAAGAACCAGTGCTCCTCTGTCCTCAAGTTCTCTAATAGAACTATCAAAACTCAGCTCACAAGTCCTCTGCTAGGACCTGTCCAAATCTGCTCACAAGTCCCCACCGGAACCTATCAAAAACTGCTCACAAGTCCTCATCGGAACCTGTCCAAAACCTATTCACAAGTCCCCACCGGAACCTGTCCAAAACCTGCTCACAAGTCCCCATCGGAACCTGTCCAAAACCTCAGCAAGCTCACCAAGAAAAACTTTCTTAGTAGGAAATCACAAGGTGAATTTTTAGAGACCCAATGTGATTTGACAAACTCATAGAAGCATAAAGAGAATTGTTAGAGACTCTATGTTCTATACTCAACTCCCAATCTCAAAACTCAACTCAAATCAACTCAGCTCAAACTCAATCTCAAATATGAAAAACTCAGCTCAAACTCAATCTCAAATCTGAAAAACTCAACTCAATATCTGAAATGGATAGGATAGAATGCTTTCTTTCAAGAACATGAAACTCCAACAATTGCCAACTATGCAAAGAATCACATAACAATGATACTCATGTTCTTTTCACCATCAATTAGGGCTTCAACAACAATGCTCATCAAACAAGGTTCAATCAACACCATTCAACTCAAAACACAACCTTGAAGCATTTCACAATCAACATCGGAAAAGGAAACAAGTAGAACTCCTTTTCTCTCCAATATTGTTTGAACAAAAGCATCCACCAACTCAACTCACAATAGCACACACAACTTTTCAAATCATCAATAAAGGAGTAAGCTCAACACTTTAACCAAGTAAAGAATAGCTTGATTATTACCAATTTAATGAAAGCAAATGTCAATCTCAAAGCTGCCCACTTAAGGTTTCACAACTTCACACAAGAAGCAATTAACCTTAAAACGTCATGCTTTCATTTCCATAAACAACCAAAAGCACTCTCAACATTACAAGAAATATTTAACCCTTATACACCTTATTTCTCCCTTATAGTCTTATCACAAATAAAATTTATCTCTCATAAGAATGCAATAAGAAATTTCAACATCTTCAAAAAGAATCTTTTATCAAAATACAAACAAGCTTTAAACTCCTTATAACTCCTAAGCTGTTTTTCACTCTAACAAACTTCCTCCATCCGCAAAAACACTTAGCAAAAATTAATTTCGAAAATACCTTAGCCACATAAAAAATCGCTATGGGGAAATTTGCGCACGAATTCTAACACCACCTGCTGCGTCCACTTCACGACGAAAAACCCTTTCACGATATTCGAATGTGGAACCTCCCGTTCGGGTAGCGCGCCAACAGCCTAGCCGCTATCGGTGCGCCAAAGGCACCCGGTGAGGTTTAAACCTCACACTGTTAACCTTGATCCTTCTGCACCAGGGATAAAATGAAACCATAGTCCCTTCCTTTCCTCTGCCGTGACACGACGACAATAAAATTTACGGTGGATTCGACAAACGATGAGTGCAGACAAACGAACAACAGATCCACGAAAAATGGCGAATACATAGATGAATTTACAACGAGCAACTCCTTTCAAAATTCGGATGGGATAAATCTTTGTTTTCGTCGAGGGAGATTTATATGCAATTTACCATAAGCTCTTTGACGTCGGCGAGGAGTTTAACATGTCGACGGAGGTCTTGGCTAGCGCCCACAATGTTAAAACATTTGCGCCATGGATTAGGAGAACCCATTGCAAATAATAATTTATTTATTTAAAAATAATTAAATGGAACCTTAACAAGGTTTTTAATTATTTAAATAAATACTTCCTCCTGGACCCAAATGCATTAAACTAATGCATCCACTTGTAATCTCGAAACCTTCCAACTTGGGGTTTGCAAAAGACCTTTGAAACTGTCATGCCGTAACCTTCATCAAAACAAATTATTTGACATCAAATCAAATTCCTTCAAGAGCTTCTTGACATCAATGACAACTTATACACTTAAGCAAAGGCAATGTACCCAAAGTAACCAAAATTGCCAACAATATGAAAAGGGAAAAAAATAAACATTTAATCTTGCATGCAAAAAATGACTCCTCCTTTCTTGCCCATAAAATGCAACTTTTTGAAATTTTCTGTATTAAAAATTTGTCATTTTACAATAAAATTTTTTTTTGGTTTTCCCAAACCAGTCCATGGAAGAAAAATAGCCCCAAACAAGCCCAGAATAGCCCTCTTGCCTTCAAATCTGCAACTTTGCTTGTAGCAGTTTCCAACCCTTTGCATCGTTATTCTTCCTCGTTTTAAAACTTTCCCTGAAAAGGTTTATTCACTTCCTCTCCTTGGATGGAAAACTATTCATTTCATTTTCTTTTGTTTGATGTCTTTTGGTTTTCATTCTTCTTTCCGCAGGCATGGCTTCGTATGGTTTCCTTCGCAATAAAGGTGAACGTTATCCTTTTCATAAGTAAAACACTTTGTTTTACCTTAATCTGGATTTAGTGGTGGTTCCCTTTGAACCCATCCACATAATAACCCTTGCTAGCCACTTTTACTTTAAATAAACATCTTAAAACTTGAATTAAAATGGCCCATTCCTTTGTCTTTTACGAAACTTAGGGCCTAATACCATTCGACACCTCGAACCTTCATTCCTCTATAGGAAAGAACATGGGACCCCTTCCCTATACACCCATGTATAATCATGAATATGCCCGAATGATAATAGGATTCCCTTTCGAACGCTATGTAACGCTTTGTGCTGCCATGTGTATGTCACTATGATTTAACATCCTCAAGTTCCATGTAACGCTTCACATCGACGTTTGGCGTGTATACTTTTAGAGCTCTACCGACTATGTCTATGGGTGTCGATTTCTATTTCTTTCAGCCTGGTATCCTGGTTTCACCTTGCATTGTTGCTCGAGACTGATCATCACCTAAAAATTTCATCATTCAGGGGTCGTTGATATTTTAAACAACTACATCCAAGATGTTCGTGACTTCCTCATAACACCCTAAGGCCCATAAATCTTACATGCTACTGTTGTTCATTTCCATAGGTTTTCCAATCGATGTCACAATGCCTATGTTGGGATTTTCATTTAATGTCGCATTGGTCAGCTTGACAATATCAACTTTATGAACAGTGAATGAGCCGGCATCCCCATTTGGGGTTTGAGGCTTCCAATATGATTTGGATTTGAAAGACATTATCCAGTCACATGAATGGTCATTGTTGAAAATCTCAAGGCCTTCTTCCTTGTGTTTTTGAGGATCATGGGGATAGCGGCATGTATCGCCAAAAGAGCAAGTACCTGTCACCTCCCATTGGTAACAAACGTGACGTCTCTTCATGTAAGCCCCCTGTTTCACATTTAGGGCCTCCTTGGTAACACAAGAATCCTCCCCATAAGCCCTTCTGCCATTCTTGGCTCTGCAAAGCTCCTGGTCATCGCCGGCTTGCATTCTATGACAATCTGGACGACGATCTCTGAGCTCCACTCCGTGGGCGAATTCACACGTCTTAAAGGCACACCCGCCCTGCATGAACTTGAAACATAGCTAAGTCTTATAGAAAACTTCGCCAGCTCTGTTACGCCTCAATCCTCCATCTTTCGCCTACGTATCTCCAATTCAAGTTTTTATCTGGTTGTTTGTTTGGAGTTTGCGACACCAACCACTGCTCTTGGTCGAGTAGGCCATACTACCACATAATCACAATGCATCCCACCGACCGCCTGGGCATCGCCATCAATCTTGGCGCTATCGCTGCCATCGAGCCCCCCCCGCGATCGTCGCCATACATGGAATCCATGCTTTTTACGCCCATATTTAATGTCTTTTTGATGAAATCCTTCGCCGAATATATCCCTCGCTCAGAGCTTCTGGCTATGACTCCATTGTTGCACCATTGGCGATATCCTAGATGGACCCGTCTGCAATCTGCACATGACTGACCTGCATCGAGTTTGGCTACCGTCGTAGCTGTTCGCATCGTGAAAGGAGTCCTCCACTGCTTCGGCAATTGCCCATAGTAAGACTGGCGTTAGCCTGGTCCATATCTTCTACATCAAACCGCTGCTGCTCGGGCATTTACAAAACTTTGATTCGTCAGGGTGTTGTTGCCTGCCACGTTGGCAGTCTACCGCGATTCACTGCGTGTCCATTCACCTTGTCTATGCTAGGTTTACCAACTCTACATTAAACCCGTGTTCGATGCTTTCCTTCTATGTAAAATGGGTAAACCACATGGATGTTATGACTGTTGTATTACGCCGTTCGTTCTGCAAAGTCACCTTTAGAACTGCCAATGCACCTCCCATGTAATCGCCGTCGAATCTCTGCTTGTTTTGCAGTGCGCCACGTCGCTTGGTTGGTCCTCCGAAAATTCCATCCGTGTCATCAAATCGTATATGATGTCGTCGACGTGGAACTTCTAGCTAAACCACCATCCGCCACATTGTTAATGCCTTCCAAATCATCCACGTCTTCAATGCTGTTCTGACCGAGCTTGTTTACGTCCTCGATGGCGATTATGGGTGTGGGGGCCACCGAAATCGACGTCTATTCGCTCAACATGAATCTCCAAGGCTATGTGCCTATTGTCATTGAGGACACCTCCACCTAGACGTTATACATTCGGCTATTTCCTTTGTCCTACGTCTTTGCCTTCGGACTTGCCATAGCCTGCATAAAATAAATCACACCTATTAGAATTAGCTTTATAAAACCCTTATTATTATTATTATTTTTATTTTCATTTATTTATTTATTTTTTATTATTATTTTTTTATATTGGGTAAATACTTCTTATACACATCCACCATGGAGATTGAACCCGGGTCACATTACCGACATGTTTTGCTTTACTTTTTGTAGATGTATATTAAAGAGATATTAAGGTGGAATGAAGCTTTAACATGAAACTTGCTTTATATATAGCACACCAGCTCATTATACATGAATGAAAAAAACAAGAAATTTAACCATTACAATGGTAACAACAAAATATTAGCAATAACATTGCTAACACAACATTGATGATAAAAATCGTCGACAACAAAATGACATTAAAAATCGTCGACAACAATTTGACGATAAAAATTGTCGACAAGAAATTGACAACAATTTGACGAAAAAAAATCGTCGACAAGAAATTGACAACAATTTGACGATAAAAATCATCGACAAGAAATTGACAACAAAAATCAATGACAACAATTTGGCAAAAACTACAAACCCAAAACACAACGAAAGCATTAGACACTTAAAACAAACTGCAAACACCCAAATACCAAAAATAAAAAATGTGGGTCCCCAATTTTGTTGTGGAGCAGCCACAACAGCACCTTAGCAAAGTAAGGCACAATTTCGCCTGCAAAAATTTTCCAAGAGGAGAGCCCAAATAACACCTCCAACTTGGTCGAGCAAGGCAACGGAGCATGATGAACTATGTTTTATAATTGCAAGGACAGCAATAACAGGTTAAAAAAGGAAGTTCTAAGCATAGTAAGGCCTTGGAATTGCACCTTAGTAGAGTAAGGCATAGTTCCACCTGCAAAACTTGCCAGAGAGGAGAGCCCAAATAACACCTCCAACTCGGTCGAGCAAGGCAATGGAGCTTGATGACCTATGTTTTACAACTGAAAGGAGAGCAATAACAGGTTAAACACAAAGTTCTAGGCATAAGAAGAATAAAGCATTAAAAGCAAGATAGATGTTAGTAGATAAAAGAAAAGTAATGAAATAACAATTGCCAAAAAGAGCAAGGGAGGAAGATAACAACCAAGGAGAGAGCAAATTCTCTCCTAACTTGTCAAGAATCACCTCTAAATCTTCCAAGCAAGAGCACCATGTAAACAAGAGAAAGCAAGTTGAGTAGTTAGAGAGCCAGTGTTTCTTTAACTAGAAAGTGGTTTTCTTGGAATGGGACACCAAGGTCTCAATTTATAGAAGGAGAGAGCAACTTCTCTCCTAACTTGTCAAGAATCACCTCTAAATATTCCAAGCAAGAGCACCATGTAAATAAGAGAAAGCAAGTTGAGTAGTTAGAGAGTCAGAGTTTCTTCAGCTAGGAAGTACTTCCTTGGAATGGGACACCAAGGCCTCAATTTATAGATTTTCAGGCCTTAGGGGAGGGAGCTTAGTGCATTCATGGCAGGTAGGAGAGGTAGTTCAATTTGAACTTGCAAAATCTAAATTGATCATCCTTGGGGAAAGAGTGCAGGTGGAGGGTATCTATAGGGAATGGTTTCAAATGACCCAAAACCCAAAGGGGGGACAAAGGATCCAAGATTTTTCGTCTTGGCCTTGTAGTGCGGAATGTCGGGTCAACCTCCGATATTGTGATTCCATAGATGTGATCGTTAGGGGTCATTTGGGCAGGGAAGAAGCAACGCTCTAAAATCCACATGGGAATATTTCGGACATGGAAATGTGCTTTGACTAAGAGGACTATGATTTCGCCTGAATAGGAAAAACCTTTGGGAGCTAAGGTTGAAATGGCTAAAATTGCATTTTTGCCTTCTTGACGGGTAATTGGGATAAATTGAACACATTGTGTGGTTAAATTTTGGGCGTCTACACACTACACACAACCAGATTGCAATATTAGTCATGCAAGGAAGGATATGAATCATTCAATCAATCAAATTGATTTTATGTTCGGATGACCATGGTTACAACTCGCGGTCTTCCAATATTAAAGCTTCCACATGTTATTCCATGTTCACCGCAGGATCGTAACATTTCAGTGCTAAAGGTGTGCAAGCAACTAAATGAATGAGCTAAAAAAATTAACATTTTATCAAGTGTTTTTTGTTGTTGTAAATATGGTGTGTGAAAATACTACATCAAATATTGTACGTTTCAGGACTGCTAGTTCAATAGATTCACGCACTTAGAAGATACATTTTTTAGTTGAAAGGCATCAGGCTATTCAACTTATACCCAAAAAGAACATGTGAAACTTTATTATTCTTGGTTTTAAAGGGTGAGTCTACTTGGTAGGTTACTTGGGCTCTACCTAGATTCAAACTTCAAAACATGTGAGGGTTGTATACTAGTGATTGGCTTGTGTTATGGTTGTAGGAGTAAGCTCTTTCCTCCGTGCTTGTAGGGTGGTGGTTCTAAATGCTTTAGTGGTGGTTTCAATGTCAAATGCAACTTCGGCGATGGTTTCTTGTTGGGGTGGTGATGCTAGTTCTTTCATATGCAGCTCTCTAATACTGGTTTGAGGTGTTCTAGGCAGTTTGGATGATGGTTTCGTGGTGTCATAAGGTTAATAGAGTTGACCTTATGAGGAAGGTGGCATTTGATTACCAATTTTTAATTGGTTAAGGGTTTTCCCGAGCTCTAATATTATGATTATTAGTTTTTTTCTTTTCCCAATGGATGACAAATATCATTGGAAGCTTTTTTTTTTTAATTTGAAAAAAGAAGGGGTTTTTAAAGGGTCCCTGAACCTTTTACAATAGGGTTTTGAAAGGCTCCCCCAACCTTAGATTTAGCCAATAAGCAACTAAAAAAACAAATTGCTCGTCTTAAGATATTCAAAGAACATTGGGGGCCAACCTAAAGCAAAGCTGCCCCAAAATAAATATCCAATGAAAATCGAAGGCCAACCAAAGCATGATTTGAATATAAAATTCAAAAATGAAGCTAGGCATTCTTTCACCTGAAACACCAAATTTGAAATTGGGCTCCAAGAATTTGAATTTTGAAGTTCCCACCCAAAGCACTCAAGTTGAATCACATTCAGATTAAAGAATTTCTTGCCTAATGGGAAACTTGAATCGGGAGATCTTGCCTTCTAGAATAGTGTAACCATCTAACAAAGTTGGAAAGAGGAGAATCTTATGGATGAACAACTGGTATAAGGAAATCTGCACTTGCAAAAACAAACCAGCGAAAAACAACCTTCCTACCCCAAACCTGTGGATCTTGTCCCAAAAAATGAACCATCGTAGATTTGTTACCAAAAACAATCGTTGAGGATATGGTCTCGAAAATGAACCTTAAGTAGAAGAGACCCAAACTTTCAGAAACACCAAAAGCGTTAAAATTTTAAAAATTTCCATCCTGCTCAAAGGAGAACCAAGGCCCTACAAAGCAAGGTAGAGGGACCAAGAAATTATTGGGCAAAAACCCCCAACATTCCAACGGAACTTCGAGGACCTACCAGACGTAGGGGCCAACAACAAACTCCTTTCTCTCCAGTCAACGAGCACAGGGTCTCCCCTTGGTATTTGGATTAGAAAAGCGGCAAGACCAAAAGAATACCAAAATAAAAGAGCCTTTTGAATAGCACTCACATCCAGTAAATACCCCAACAACCTGTCAAAACCAGCCAGAGAGGCTTGATCACTCAAGCATGTCCCCACGAACATTGAAGGCACAAGTCTCCTCTAGTTGAAACAACATCCCATCCCGTGGGAGAAGAAAAATAGGTTGGAATCCAAACACCAAACCACCAACTGGTCTAGCCATCCACCCAACAACAAGGCTAGCTACTATGGTTCCTTCAACAGGTCTCACCTTCCACCCAACCCTCAAACTGCGGTTCCTTCAACAGATCTAACATTCCACCTAGCAAACCAACGTGCTATTGCGGATACGACAACCTAACTAGGAAACCCAACAACCCAAAATGATCAAAACTAGCAAACGTCCCAACAATGTATCCAACCTTTGCGGTTCCTTCAGCCACAACCTTCCACCCAACCTCGCAACTGCGGTTTCATCAGCTGGCCCAACATTCCACCCAAGAGACCAACATGCAACTAAAGGGTCATCTGCCAAAATGGATCTCCCCCCACAGGGGCGTTCATTGGGTTGTAGAGCTATCCATTCCAAAAATCTAGGCTCACGACTGCAAATATCATTGGAAGTTTTTCCAAAATCGTCAATCAAATAAAATTATTTATAAACAAGAGTTATAAAAATCAAATTTTAATATCTATATTATATGAAACAATGAAATATTTTAGTATTCTTGTAATAGGGGTGGTAATAATTCAAATAAGATATAAAAGAATTTCTTCAATTTATTTCTTGCATTATGTGGGGAATGCATGTATTATAATGTTCCTAAAAAGTACTATAGACTCTTAGGTGCATAACTTTACTCCACCCAAAAAAAGAAAAATAAAAGAAAATAAAACTTGTTTGGCGTTCATTTATTTTACATAAAATAACAATGTTCTTATGGTTGATAGTAACGGGTAGGGCGGGTAGGGCTCTAACGTAGGATCAACTTCATCAGATGGTGCAAAGACAATATACAAACAAAATGAATGGACATAGGGCTTGTTCCTTTTTTTTAATGAAGTGAATCATCATACAATTTGAACTATGGAGATATGAAGGATGAATAAAAAAAATGAAATATTTTGCTTAAATATATATACCAATGATTTTTATCTTAATTATATTATATAAAAAATTAAGTAACATCGCACCTTGTTTATATATTTTTTCTTCGAAAAAATTTGTAATTTCATTTATGAGTTGAAAAAAATTACAATGCTATAAGTATGGAGTACCTTCAAGAATTTCAGTTACATTCCATCTAGGAGCTAGTCTAAAACTAAATTGAGAGAAGTATTGGCCTCCTTTATGTAATATGCTAAATGCTACAAGTATGGAGTACCTTCAAGAATTTTAGTTACATTCCATCTAGGAGCTGGTCTAAAACTAAATTGAGAGAAGTATTGGCCTCCTTTATGTATTAAGCTACAATTAGTTTACAATCTAGAAACATAATCCTAATAATAAGATTGATAGGTGGAAAGTAGGAGTGACTTCTTGGTCAAACACAGTTCTTGAGTAACTCTTGTTGAGTTCGAAAACTGAGGTCTCAGGTTTCAATTTTGAAGATTGACACTATTCTGAAGATTGTCTTTCTATAGAATAAAGGCGAGGGTTCCTTTGATTTTTTTTTTCTTATTAATAGTTTTATGTTTTTTAAAAGGTTTGTGAGGAAAACCTAAGTCCTCTAACCACTTCTTCCTTCTACCAAATATATGTTGGAAGGTTCAAACCATTTTTTTATTAGGTAGGAAAACATAGGATTTTGAAAGGATCCTTAACCTTTTACAATGAGAGACATAATAGAAACAAGAACAGTAAGCGGATCAAGAGGAGAACAACCCCAAGGGATAGGGGGATACAACAAAATAGCCACAAATAGGCAGAAGGAAGAAAAGGCCTTCAACAAAAAGCAAGAGGGAGCACCTTATCAACCAGGGACTAAAAGAGACCAGAATTCGAAACCAGAACACACTAAGTTAAAAAGGTAGGAAAATCCTTCATCCAGATTTGAAGAGCATTCTGATTGACCCCTTGGTTGGCCAACAGGTCAGCTTCCTTATTTCCTTCTCTAAAGGTGTGCCTGAATTCAACACCTTCCAAATTCTCAGTGCGACGGTAAATATCTTCTATTAAATCTGCAATGGACCAGTGGGGGGAATGATTTCCTTTAGCAATATTAATGACGGAAAGAGAGTCACCTTCGATCACCACCTTCTTTGCATTCAACTTTTCCAGGAGCATGACCCCTTGATAAAGTGCCCAAGCTTCAACAAAAAAATTGGACTGAACACCTAAGAAGTCAGCAAAGGCCAAAAGAATAACCCCTTTGTCATTCCTTGATGATTCCTCCAGCCCCTACGATGCTTGGGTTGCCCTTAGCTACCCCATCAAAGTTCAATTTTATCCAACCTTGAGGTGGAGGCTGCCATTTGACAAGATCTCTAGGATTGGGGGTGGGCAGACTGCAAATACCTTCTAGATTCAGGATACCCAGCTAGTTGGCAAGCTTACCTTCGCTATGGGACCATTTATCATCTTTGATAGGGATTATGGAAACATTTTCTTTCAAGGAATTGAAAATTTTAGCTTCCACATGCAGGGGATCCTTTTTAACATTCTTGAAGGCTCTATTGTTTCTTTCATTCCAAATACCCCAAAGAAAATGAGGCAAACAGAAAGACCAACAATTTCTAAGCAGAATATTATGGAAGGGGGCAACCCACTGCAAACACAGGTCCAGAATATTATTAGGCATGACCTAGGTAACATTGAATTTGATGAGAAGAAGGTGGATAACTTCTAAGGAGAAGGGACACTCGAGAAACAAATGATTAGCATTCTCCCAAGCAGCTTCACACAGATAACACCTATTCAAAATGGGCAAGCCTCTTTTGTGAAGGTTTTCAATAGTAAGGATTTTGTTTTGGGTGACCAGCCAAAAGAAGAAATTAACTTTAGGTATGAGGTGTTTGAACCATATCTTACTGGCTGGAAACCAGTCCTCTTCCTCATCAAACTGAAGAAAGTAAGCAGATTTAACCGTGAAAAGGCCCTTATTATCTACTTTCCAAATAGGGGAATCAACTGATGGGTTAGGATTAAGGAGATGAATTCTGAGAATATTGGATAAAGAATTTAGAGCATGAATTTGCCTAGGGGAGGGGTTAACAAGAGATAAAGTCTTCCAAGTCCTTTTTCCATCCCTTACCTCAATAAAGTCAGTGACTCTAGATCCACAAGATTGCACAGTAAAGGGCTCTAAGCAGTTTAGAAGTTGGTCTCTAATCAAGGGCTCATTACGAATCCAACTATCTTCCCAAAAGTTAACTTTCCTACCATCACCAATCTTCCATCTCAAGCCTTTTTGAATAATAAACCTGGAATCAAGAAGGTGTTTCCAAAAAATAGAGCTCTTTGGATTGGCTTGAATATCAAGGAAATTACCATCTCTGCCAAGATATTTAGCTATTAAAATCTTTACCCATCCAACTTCATCCATTTTGAAAAACTTCCAACCCTATTTTGCAATAAGGGCCAAATTCATTTGTTTTAGTTTCTTGAGGCCTAATCCACCCTTGCTCTTCCTAGAACAAACCTGCTTCCAATCCACTAGGGGAATTCTATGTTTTTCTTCCATGCCTATCCAAAGAAAGGCCTTTTGAATACTATCAATATTTTGGCAGATTTTCTATGGCATCTTAAACAACGACAAAAAGAAGACCAAGATACTTTGGAGGGTGGATTTAATGAGCTATGCCTTACTGACTTGGCTAAGGAGGGCACCTTTCCAACTTGCCAACTTTCTCCTAACCCTCTCAACCACAAGAAGCCAAGAAGAATCTTATAACCTACCACTGAAAAAGTGTAAACCCAAATAAATAAAAGGGAGCTTCCCAATGGAACATTCAAATATTTTCACAATATTTACCTACCTTTGAAGGGGGTATTAAAAAAACACCTTGCTCTTATTGAAATTTATCTTCTATCCAGAGGCAGCCTCATAAGAAGATAGAATAAACTTAATCTCTTTTGCTTCTAGAATAGAGGATCTTGAAGCAAGAAGAGTATCATCTACAAATTGTTGGTGGGTTATGGGATTGCAGGAGGAGGTAGGCTTTATCCCTAAAATTAACCCCTTAGACTAGGTTATCTGAATAGATCTACCCAAGGCTTCAACCATAATAAGAAATAGATAAGGAGACAATGGGTCCCCTTGTCTTAGGCCTTAGAGGCTTCTAAAATAACCTATTAGAGAACCATTAATTAGGACAGAATTCATAACTAAGCATAAACATCCTTTGATGAGGTCTATCCAAGTAGGGTGAAAGCCAAATTTACCCATAACTTTAAACAAAAATTCCTAGGATACTCTATCATATGCCTTGTTCATGTCTAATTTCAACAACAATCCATCTCTACCACTTTTATCTATGGAGTGAAGAACTTCATGAATAGTAATCATACCATCCAAGATTTACCTCCCTTTAACAAAAGCACCTTGGTAGGGATCAATAATCTAAGGAAGAATGACCTTCATTCTATTGGCTATGACTTTAGCCAATATTTTATAAAGAGTATTACATAGACTTATGGGCCTAAAATTATTGAAGGAATTAGCTCCTACCAATTTAGGAATCAAAACCAAAAAGGTGGAATTGATGTCACTTGGAATATGAAGGGTATTTTGAATTTCACCCATAGCATTATATATATCCTTCCCCACAATTCCCCAAAATTTTGGTAAAAAATTGCAAGAAAACCATCAGGTCCAGGGGCCTTCTCACCGACCATGGAAAACACTACCTCTTTGATTTTAGACTCTTTGAATGGAGTGATAAGACTAGAGTTCATTTGTTCAGAAATTAGAGAAGGAATAAAATTCAAAAAAGAATTGGAGGCCTGCTCATTTATAGGTGCCGCCACTCCTAAGAGATTTTTAAAAAATTGTACAACATCCTCACAAATTTCCAAAATATTTCTAGTTTTAGTACCATCCTCCTTAACAATTTTAGTAATCTTATTGAAACTCCTTTGTCTCAAGGTTGTGGCATGAAAAAACCTGGTATTTCTATCTCCATATTTCAACCAGAGAGCCCTGGACTTCTATCTCTAGTAGGATTCCTCATAGGCCAAAACATTATGGAAATCTGCCAACAAACTCCTTTCAATATCTCTATCAACCTCTAATGGGGGAAAAGATTCCATAGCAGCTTCAATGGATGAAAGTTGCATTTTCAAGGATTTCTTCTTTTGGAAAATGTTACCAAAGATATTTTTATTCCATTATTTTAAATTGCTCTTCACAAATCTTAACTTATTGGCAACTTGAGATATTAGGGGACCTAGAAAATCCTTCTTCCACCAATCAGCTATCAGGGCCTCAAGGGTATCATTTTTTAGCCACATAACCTAAAAATGAAAGGGAAACTTAAAAATTCTATTCCCAACTAAAACATCCAGTACCAAAGGATTGTGATCCGATCCTATTCTTGGAAGAGAAGAGAGAACAGAGTCACCAAAATGATGAAGCCCTTCTTTAGAAACAAAAAACCTATCCAATTTTGATTGGATAAGATGTTCCCCTAGCCTTCTATTGCTCCAAGTGAATTTACTTCCTTTTAGCTCGAAGTCCATCAACTCATTAGTATTGACAAAAAATTTGAAGTCCTCCATACCATTAGAGGGGGATTGGCTTCCTCCTTTTTTTTAAGGGAAAGAGGGGGCAATTAAAATCCCCAACCAACATCCAAGCAAGGTCAGGGAAAGCATTTCTATTTATGCTCAACTCCTCCCATAGTCTTCCTCTTCCCACAACTGAGTTTGGAGCATACACATTGGTTAAAACCCAAGATATTTTAGAAACTCTGCAATAGAAAAACATGTTAATGAATCTGTCAGAAGAAGAGAGCACTCTGCCTTCAATTTTTGAATTATCCCAAAGACACATTAAACCCCCAGAAGCTCCCGAAGCATGGCTTGCAGAATAACAGGCCTCCTTCCATATGGCATTCTTAACCTTATCAAAATTGTTCTCCTTAATTTTAGTTTCTTGAATAAAAAAATATGAGGTTTCAGATCTTTCCTCATAGAAGCAACCAGTCATTGCTTCGAAGGGGCATTCAAACCCCTTATGTTCCAAGATAATATTTTCATTTATGAGACTTGGTGGGGTGCTTCTTCCCCCTCCCATAGAAAGTGTCATTTGGGTTCCATTAGCTATGTCTTTTAAGGTCTCCCTCAGCCTTGAGTCTTGGTTCGAAGGTCGCCCTTGCTTAGATTCAGCTCCCACATCCACTATCCCTTTTTTGCTGCTCCTCGTGATGCGATTGGGGCTAGATTTTGAAACTTTCCCATTAGGTGGTGAATCTGTAGCACTTGCCTATTTTGTCGATAGGCTTTGGATGGAAGAAATAACAGAAGCTAATGTTGGGTTGGCTTTTAAACCTTTCCCATTAAGTGGTAAATCTGAAGCATTGTTCTATTTTTTTGGTGACCTTTGAATGGGAGTAATAAGAGAATCTGAGGTTGGGAGAGAAATCCTCAAAAATTCAGGCAAAGTTCCCTCCAAAGAAACTTCTTCCAAACCCTCAAAAGAGTGGGGTTGGGGATTAACATCCATATCATTCTCCTGACTCAGAAGACAGGAGAACATATTTGCCACAGGAATTTTATTCATCATAGAGGAAATAAGTTTAGGAGGAGAACTTACCTCATATTTTCTTGAAAGTATCTCCCCATATTCAATAGGCGAGGGATCTTGGGCATCCTACTTCTTCATCAATGTATGATTCTTTGCTGGAAAAGTCTGATGGGGAATGCCATCCACCTGATTCTCACATCTTCCATTACCTTGTCTAGAGCTCTCTCCTTCAGACTGTTTATTTTTCCACATTTTATGTTTCTGGGAGGTTCAAACCATCTTTTGAAAGACCATTTGCTTCTACATTTAGTTCCCTATAGATGTGCTTGTATGAAATTTTTATTGTAATATATTTTAACAATTTCACTCACTCATAGAAAGGACTAAGGAGCAAGTTTTTCATCTCAACATGATCTGCAACCCAAATTATTACTAATTTTGAATCTCCATATATATAAAGTTGTATTTCCTTTCTCCACTACTATTCTCATCAAGAGGACCAATGCTTTCCATTTTTCCATATTATTTGTGCCTTCCCCTAAACTGGACTTGAAAGTGATCTTATGATTTTTATTTAAGAAAATTGCTCCCCTTGTCCTACACTTGCCTGGGCTGCCCTGACAAGATCTATCAAAGAAGGCCCATGAATTCATAGGATCTACTATTAGTGTTCCTATATGCTTTCTCAATTTTGGTTTTGAGAAGATTTTTATACTTTAAAAAATGGATTTACTTTGCATTTGCACCTGAATTACTAAAATATCCTTACCTTCAAATAACTTGGCATTTTTAGCCAACCATAAGCCCCATGCCACTAGAAAAGGGACACATCTATACTCTTATCCTCTTTCTTTGAACCACTTTTGCATATTATTTGAAAGGTTCCTAGCAAGCCATTGTCCTTTTCCTTGTGTTAAAGTCAGAATTGAATTCCACACTTCTCTTGTGAAAGGGCAATGAACTAGAATATGGTCCATTGTTTTGTCTTCCTTTTTGCACATAGCACATTGACTTAGTCCTTGCTAGGACCTCCTTTGAAGAACATCCCATGTTAGTGCTTGTTTGGCTAGAGCTAACCAAGCAAAGATTCTAGTTTTTAGGGGAGCTTTTACCTTCCATTTTCTACTCCACCACCAAAGCTTTTCCTCATTGTTGTTGTCAAAGCTTGCCTTATACCCTTCTTTGGCCATGTATTGCCCACTTGCTGGATTCTTGGATCATATCAAAAAGTCTCTTTGTTGTTTTAATCTTATATTTGCTCTTTTCAATTCATTTGTGTAATCATGCCAAATATGTGCTCCATTTCCTCCCAGTGCTAGCTCTTTTGCTGTGATCCATCTTTGATTCCATAGATTAGTGCTATTTTCCAATACTACCTACACAAATATCATCTTGCCTTGGCTATGGAGATGATCTATTATGTTTTGTGGAAGCTAACAATCTCCGTTGCTGCCTAGCCAAGGATCTTTGGCTATCCTTGCTTCCTTTCCATCCCAAGAAATTATCAACTAATGGGAAAAATCTCACTAGTGCCTTCCAAATAATTGTGGCTTTAGAAACTGATTTATTCTATAGTCTAATCCAATCTACAAAGGACAAGTCTAAATATTTCTCTTGAATTATTTTATTCTTTAAAGGTTGTAGGTCTTTACAGTTCTAGTGAGTTGGTATTAAAAGGAAATGGTTTAAAGACGATTTAATCTTAAAATTTTACCACATGAAAAATATATGTTAGTAGGAAAATTCTTTATCTTTGTTTTGTTAAAAAATATTTATTATTAAGGATAATTTTACTATTTGCAAATGGCTGGAAGAGTTTGGTAACACTATAATCTGCCATCTGTTAAATTCATTGATTTATTTCAAGTTAAGAATATTTTCATGATAGATCAAATGAAATTTAATGTTTTTAATTGCTTATATAGGACTAGACATGTCACAACCATACTATATCAACCGTAGTATATCATGATTGCATTACCATGGTATCACATAGTGGTTTTAATATACTAACACTTTGATACATACAAATATATTGGTTGGAAATATTTGGACCTTGACCTTTGTTTTAAAAGTTCACATTTTTTATCACTTGAAATTATGTCATTTAATAAATTTAATACAATTGTTTTTATTTTAAATTTAATAAATTATATGTGGTTCTATTGGGGTCATTCTTATCAAAATACCAAAATATTAAATTTACTGTCATGTCAACTTTTATCAAAGATATTATTTATTTCCTTTTCTATCAATTATATTCATCATCTTCCTCAAAGGGTTATTTTTCCACAATCAACTCTTTCGCATATTTTTTTTGAGATAAAATTTCACTTGGCCAGTTGCCTTCTAAAATTTGAATTTCACCAAGATGGAGATCAACATTGTGATTGGCTAAACTATTTGCTACTTGATTTCCTTATCTAAAGGTATGATCACATTTCCAAGAGATTTCTCCATTAATGGTTGATGAATGTGAACAATATTATTATCTTTTATACAATTCCCACATCTATTTTTGTTGACAATGATAATTTGTGAATCCCCTTAATTGAAATATAATTCCATTATTTTTTCAATTGCAATTTTAATCCTTGTAAGAAGTGCCCTAACCTCTGCATAGTTGTTAGTTGAATTTCCATATGAATGAGTATGGGATGAGAATTTTGCCTTCATTATTTCAAGAAACACACCTCTACCAACTTTTCATGGATTTCCTTTAGAAACACAATCAAAATTAATTTTGATGAACCCAATTTCTAGACATTTTTATTTTACTATAGATTAAAGAAAATTCTTTGTTTTAATACCATTTTCATAGATGACCTTTCCATGTATATTCAAATTCTGTAACCAAGTTGCAAGCATCTCTTTTTACACATTTAAGAATTCCCATGACAAGCACCATATTTGTAAAGATTTTACAAGAGAGGCAATAATATGGTTCCATACTTAGGCATGATTTTTAGAGATATTTTAAAAAGTTATATTATTCCTTTCAAGCCATAAATTCCAACAAATAATGGCAAAACCAATCCTCCATAAAATACTTAATGCTTTAGCTTTGAAATAATTAACCCAACATTTAATTGCATATTTTTTTATAGAGCTACCCAATATATTCTTATGTTTTTGAAAAAACAACCACAAATATATGAGCAAAGGGACAGTAAAGAAGTAAACGATTTTATGTTTCTAAAGCCTTCTCACACAAGGCACATCTAAAAGGTCCATGATATCCTCTTCTTTGTAGACTATCTCTTCTAAGAATTTTACATTGGATTGCAAACCAAAGGAATGTTGAGGCCTTAGGGAGAGCCTCTAGTGACCAAAAATTCCTACGAGGAAAGTCTTTGGGAATAGAAAAATTTGTTTGCTTTAAATTTTCATATCCCAAATTGCCTTAGTATCCATTGCATTTTGATAGATTCTAAACCAACTCATCCTTTTGTGTAAAAATAGACCAAAAAAATCTCTTGAAGCTCATATACTATTTGTGCGAGTTCCTCTCCTTCAAGAAGGTTACTAATAGAAATCCATATTCTAGAGTTATGACTTACATTAATATAATCTTTGACCTTTGAACATTTATAAGCTAGACATGGCTGAGCCAATGGTTGCCATTTTGAACCAAAGATAAGAAAATAAGGCTTCAAGCAAGCATTAGACCAAAAATTTGCATAATCCCCCTTATTGAATGTCCATGTAATATGTCAACAAGTCATTGGTTCAATGGTTGGGACAAGTAGTTGATGTAGTCCACACCAAGGTTCAAATATCGGCGACACCAAATAGCTCAATGTGATTGTCCATGCAACATGTTCATGATCAATCACAATTGTTTTGATATGATGTTCAATGTTGGCAATCCTTTGGATAAAGTTATTTTCTTAAATGATTTCATTGCATCGAGAGAACCTATATATTTTTGAAGTAACATTTTGGTCCAACACTTTCCAACCAAGTTTTACCCCAAAGGCCAAACTCATAAGCCTACAATTCCACAAGCCCGTCCCTCCAATATTCTTTCCTTTGCAAACTCTATCCCACTTACAAACGAGAAAACCTAAAATTTTCATCACATCCTTTCCAAATAAAGTATCTTTTTAATTTAATCAATTTTTGATGCTATACTTGTTAGAAATCTTGAAATTGACATCATATAAAAAGGAACATATTGCAATGTGGTCTTTATGAGTTGTAGCCTTCCTACCATGGTTAAGAACTTACCTTTCTAACCTGTCAAAGAAGTTTTCATTCTATCCAAACATGAATTCCAAAGCTCCTTTTTATTTCTTTTATGAGATAAAGGAATACCCAAGTACTTCATAAAAAAATTCAATTTTAAACCCTAAAGTATCCATAATAATTTGTTGTAGATTTAGGGTAGTGGTAACAAAAGGTCATGGATTTTGTAGTGTTAACCAATTGTTTAGTAGCCTTCTCATATCATGATAATATTAATTTAAACTCCATGGCCTCATTGGTTGAGGGATGACCCAAAAGAAAAGTAAAGTCAAGAAATTGGATATGACATACAAAGGGACCATTTGTTGCAACCTAAATACCTTTGACTATTTTTTTTTTTGCCTTTGGGAAAGCTCTTCCTAATAACTCCGCAAGAATAATAAATAGATAAGGAGTTAGTGGATCACCTTAGCAGAGTCCATGGGATAACTTTAAGTATCCAACAAGGAAAACATTGATCAAATTATATTTTTTAAGAATGCTATAATATTAAATCCATTTACACCAATCTTGAATAAAACCAAAATTATTGCAAATATCATGTAAAAAACTCTAGCAAACCCTATCCTATGCTTTGTTCATATCTAATTTCATAAGCATACTTGGTTTTTCATGGTGAAGAGAATATATGGCTCCTAATGCAATGATTACACCATCAAGAATTTATTTTCCACAAACAAAGTTACCTTGTTCCTCTAAGATAACACAATCTACAATGCTTTTTAACTTCTTTGCCCTTAATTTTGAAATGATCATATAAATCACATTACAAAAACTTATTGGATGAAAATTATCAAAATGTTTTACCTCACCATTCTTGGAAATCAATGAAATAATGGTAGCATTCATCACACTTATTGTAGCCTTCCTTTTTTGGGCCTCTTCAACCATAACAAATAGAACACACTTCAATAAATCCTAATTTTTTTGAAAGAAAATTACAAGAAATCCATCGAGGCCAAGTGCCTTCTTAGGATGGAAAGAGGCAACTGCTTCATGTAGCTCCTTCATATTTCATTCTATCCCTATGTTATAATTAATGAAATATTTTGTAAAACATTACCTTGTGCCTCCTAATATTGCCCAACCTAATTTTTTTGAAAGAAAATTACAAGAAATCCATCGAGACCAGGTGCCTCCTTAAGATGGAAAGAGGAAACTACTTCATGTAGTTCCTTCATATTTCATTTTGTCCCTATGTTATAATTAATGAAATATTTTGCAAAATCTTACCTTGTGCCTCCTTATATTAGCCAACATTTGACAAGGTATTTTTGAAATAATTAGTTTCTTCCTTCCTCATATCTTCTTTTTCCTCAATATTTCTTCCATTTGGAGTTAACATATTTTTGAAGTGACGAAAAGAAAAAAATATTTTTGCTATAGCATGATTTTTTTTACATTTCTCTCTTTTCTTAAGCCATTTCTCCCTAGATTTTTGGAACTAGTATATTTTTTTTCAATGCATTATGATAATTAGAACATAGTTATTTTTATTGCATATAAGAATCCTTGTACATTGTATTGATTTCTACTATTTATTGTAAAATTTTGAGCTTGGATTTAGTTTTCTTCTTTTCTTTAAAAATATTTCCAAAAGATTTGGCATTTCAATCTTCATTTTTCCCTTAGATATTTCATCTTTTGAACAAACATGTATATACACAATTCTTGAAATTTGCTTCATCCTACCATAACATAATCATTTGGAAGAAATTAGGGTCCTAGATCCATATAGATTGGAAGCAAAATGACTTCGAATGACCATTATTAAGTAAATCACAAGTCAAAAGAATGGGTTTATGATATGATCCTACTCACAATAAAATAAATGAAGAGATTTTATACTCCATTTGCAACCATGTATCTACCTAATATTTCTCTTATATAAGTTTACCCAATGCATTTATTATCCCATGCATATTAAAAATTGGAGGAATAACATCCCAAAGGTCATTTAAATTGAAAAATGAAGCAAAATATTACATTGAGCATCCAAAAATATCACCCTTACCAAAGGAGATGAATTGTATTTAAGTCACCAAAATAATTCATAGATCACAATTATGAATCAACATTGTGTTGACAAAGATATGCTAAGGTCTTTCCAACATCTTTCATGAGGAATAACTATACTTGAAGCATATATATTTGTAACTCTAACTTTAATGTTTTCCTCTTTCCCACAAAAGAGTCCACCAACCCAATTACTTTTTGCTTCTAAAAGATTTTCATCCCATATGTATTTGTCCCATATTGTTGTAATTATGTTAGAAGCTTCTATATAAGAAACTACTAGAAAATCCCCTTCCAAATATTTTTGAAAGCATCCTTACATTTCTCACTACTTAATTTTGTTTCTTGTATTAAAATAAACTTAGAAATATAACAACCTATTAATTCCTTTATAACTCTTTTTTAGGGGTCTTATTCATACTCCTAATATTCCATGATACTATTTTCATCATCACTTTTTATTTTTATTAGTAGGCTTAGCCCCACTTCTTGTTAACACCTATGATATTTGTTTTTGGCTTCCCAGATCGATATCCCTTTGAGATTCCTTTTCTCTTTGTTCTTACTTTGATGACCTTCCCCTCCTTTTTCATTCCCACCAACATTTTCATGTTCATCAATATATTCTATTTTCTATTATGTTCATAATGAGATTTATCTTTTAAAGATTTATATTGTTCCAGAGAATATGAAATGCAAGGAATAGTCTCATAAACATTTTCTTATTTATGTTGCCACAAAAACCCTAAAGTAAAAGGATGATTCTCAGTAATTACTTTCTAATATTGCCCGAGAGACCCTAAATATCCACGGATACTTCCATATGCATTTCTTTCTTATGCTACTCTTGAAATCCTAAAGTGCAATGGATACACTTTGTACTACTTTCATTTTTATTACAAGAAGATGATTTTATGCTACTTGAGAAAAATAAAGATGATTTCCTTGGATTGACCTTGACCTCCTTTGCCTCAATTTCTTTAAATCCCACCTTCTCATCTTTCTTCACACCTTTACCTTCTCAATTTGAACTTGTAAATTAAACTTCCTCACACCTTGTATCAATTTTTATTCTAATGGTTGGTTCCAATAAGCTATAATGGCCTTTACCATTTGATATTTGATGATGAGTTTAGATAACCTTATACTCTATATTATCCATTAAATTTGTTCATTATTTCAAGCTAGTCATGTTTTCATTATAGAGGGTCCAATCAATTTTGTGGAATTGTTAGGAAGTTACATGCGATTATTTTCAAAATATTTTTGACCTTGTCACTATCATAGTTTAGAACCATGTAACAACCAAACATGTTGGATCTACCTATTTATGTTGTTTAGTGATAAGTATATTTTTAGTCTATTCACATTTGGTTTACAACCTTATTTAAACATTTGTGACTAATTTTTAGAAGGGCTTACTAGTTTTTATTGGAAAAAATCATTTTACCATTTAATATTATATTTAGTATTTATCTTATCTACAAGAACCATAATCTCACTTGGTAAGGTCAAATTTTTCTTGTAATTTGACCCTATGGTTCAAGGTCCTTTTGGATATTATTATTATTATTATTTTTTGCTGAAGAAAAAAAGGGTGTACTTGGATCCCCCCTTGAAAAATTACAACTCTCTCCTTTAGAGCTTGTGATTTTACAAATAAATTCAATTTTCATCTCAATTGAGTTGCTATAGCTAGATACCTACATTTTTTTCATAAAAAGGTTTGAATTCTTGATTTTCATTTTTTGGATCTTTAGTATTTTTTGTAAATACAAATCTTCTAGAATTCAACATCCTTCTTAACATTTTCCTACAATAACCTTCAAAATACCAAAACTCCATCTCTATTGTCTATAATATTTCCAAAACCTTTCATTATCATAGTTCACTTTACTAGCTCTGAATTGTTAGTTTCCTTCCTGAAGCATAAGTGCAACCACAAGAACTATAATAAATAGTTTAGCAATCTCAAAAAGTTTAAAGTTCATGTTTAAATTTTATCAAGGGATATATGCATAATAACTAAACTATGGGTCATTATATAATACAAGTGGAATTCATTTTAATCCAAAATAACCAATTAAAAACATTATATCATTTTAACAAGTTATGAAATGAATCTTATTCATATTATAATGACATTTTAACAAAATGGTATTATTTTAATAAATAGTTGAACAGTCTCAAAAAGTTAAATGTTCCAATCCATACTTTATCGCATAATCCAACCAACAACCAACAACTCAAATAATCCATTCAACCATAAAGTCCATCTGATATCATCTTCTTTTGCTTCAACATACAAAACTTCTACTTGCTTCATGAAATCATAGTCCGCTTTACCAAATTTGGGCTGTTAGTTTTCTCCAATGCATTGATCTATAAATGAATCCCTTGAAATAATTTATAATCCTCTGGAACATTATTTTGAATTTGCTCCTTTCAAATTTTTTTGTCCACTTCAACTAAACTTACTACTTTCTCTAACCATAGAAAATAAAATTTAACTTCACGATCCTCTATTAAAATCCCTGTATTGGCGAGTCTACCCACATATTTATTCCTTTCCTTTAATGTATGTGTAAAACTTATTTTTTCAAACTCTATAGCAAGGTCTTGTATTTCCACAATGATCTCTTGTATGTTCCATGGAGCCTTTATTTTCCTTAATATTTATTTTATTACTATTAATGAATCACCTTCCATCCATACTCTGTTCCATTTCATTTATCTACAATTTTTTTAATACTTCTAAAGCCACCCAAGATTTAACTTCATTGTTTTAAATCCACTATTGAACGCATAATATGACAAAATATTACCCCTATAATTTTTAATTTTCGTCCTCTTCCTACTGGTCCTAGATTTCCTTTAGATGCTCTATCAAAATTCAATTTGACCAACTCTTCTTCTAGTGGTTTCCACTATATTTTTTGCCTTCTTTTTATTTCTCTTGTACCCACTATCATAATTTCAATTAGTGACTTGACTAAATCTATCAAGGCTCTGTGCTTCAAGATTAGGGATTGGAAGAGTTGATAGGGTTGGTTGAAACTCCTCTATGGTTGAACAAATCTTCCTTTTCACTACTGCTAAATTGCTTTTCTTTCATTTAAATATTCTTCTATTCCTTTTCAACCATACAATTCAATGTATTGTATTTTTTGATGTATCCCAGATTGACTATAACACCTCACTTTTAGAAGTGCTTTTCCATTGTTTTAACCATTATTCGATTTTGCCATTCATCACCATGCATTTACCAAACATATTAAGAATCCATTGCCATAGTTCATAGACTATTAAATCGTGTTCCAAGAGATGGTCTATACTCTCCTCCTTTTTATATAAAACACATTGTGAGAGGCCATGAAAATCCCTTTCATTAGGTTATCCTAGGATAAAATTCTTGTGACCTACTAACCATACAAACATTTTAACTTTTGGAATGCTCAGGCTATCCCAAATATCTCTCCATATTCTTGTAATATTCCTATTTTGTTGGTGCTTTACATTATATCTGCTTCTTGTTGTGTATTCTTATGAGGTATTCAACTCCCAAATCAACTTATCCTTAGCTCCCCTAAGAATAATCATTGTTGTTATCTTTTTGCTCAACTGCTTCCTAGCAACAATGTTCGGTATACTTGTACAAAAATCTACTTTCCATTTGTATCTTATTTCCTGATCCTTATACATGATGTTTGAAACCCTATAGCCATAGTTGTCATGAAGTAATCTCATCCATGGTATCAAAATTGTATCTAGATTGAGTGGTCTTTTATCACACCAAGTATCCATCCACATATAATTTTTTTCTCCAATTCCCACCACCCATATTAGACATTTACTCACTAGATCATTTGATTTTTTAAACCATCCATAGTGCAAAACTATTTGGTAGTGATAATGTAATAAAGATAAAGCTTAGGTCATTGGGTTCAACATAGAATTCTTACCCATTGTCTTTGACTCTCTTTGTACTCTCAAATTACTTTTCCCCTTAGAGATAAGTTTGCATCCCTAAGAACTCTTAAACTGAGACATACCCTAGTTTTATCATCATACACCTTTCTCCATTTCACCAAAGAAAATTTCCTTTTATCATGTAATCCTAACCACAAAAATAATCGCATAATATAGATTGAAATTTTTTTCTATAGATTTTGGCATAATATACAAGGACATATAATATGTTGGAAGGTATTATAAGACTAATTTAATTAGCTACACTCTTCATGCTAATGATAACCATCTACCTTTCCATGCATTCTAAACTTTACTTATAACTAGATTTCACAATTCCATTATTAATTCAAATAAGGGCATCCCTAGATATGTTGTTGGAAAATTTATCTCCTCCATTTGAAGTAACCTACATGTCCCTACTCTGATTCTTACTAGAGTGTTTAGGAAGTATTTTTCCTAGATGCTATTTCATATATATTTAATAATTTATTCAAAGCTCTAGCCTCGTTTTTCCTTTCCCTCCCAAAAAGAGCTATATTATCTACAAACTACTAATGGGTGATGTGGTCGATGTTATTACTAACCTTAAGTCCATTTATTAGCCCATATTTTTATGCCCTCTTTAGGTTCCTTCCCAATACCTCTTCCGTAATAATGAATATATATGGTGATAGAGGATATTCCTATTTAATATCCCTCTTGTCTTTAAATGATTCTATTACTAGCCCATTGACAAGCATTGAATACAATACTGTAGAGACATAAGCTTTAATCCATCTAACCCATTTCTTCCCAAATCCAAATTTTCTAATATTGCAAATAATTAAATCCTATTGTGCCCTATCATAGACTTTATTCATATCAAGATTTAAAATTATCACCCTTTATTTTCTAGAAGCTATTGAATGCATTACTTCATGAGCTGCTATAATCTTGTCTAGAATCTATCTCCCTTTCACAATTCCTCCTTGCTTTTGAAATACTTTTGTTTAATAATGGCATTAACCAATTTTTTATAACTTCGGATACTATCTTATATGCCATATTACATCTTGAATGGATAAAAAAATTATGCATCCTTATTTTTTGGAATCAGGGTAAGATATGTTGCATTTATTTGATAAGGTATGTACTATTTTACCCTAGATTATTCCATTGTCACCAATAAATAATCCTTCACTATTTCCAAGTTTTGCTAATGGAATAATATAGAGAGTCCATCCAAACCTGGGGATTAATCCTTATCAAAAGAGAAAAGAGTTGAATGAAATTCTTCCAAAGTAATAGGATCCATCAGTTTGCTATTGTCTTCATCTATTATAACTAAAGGTACTCCTTGCAGTAACTTATCATTAAGAACTCCAATATATTATGATACTCAAATATTTTGGTGAAAAATCCTTACCTCCTTTATGATTTTGCTCTAGTCTTCAATCTAAATCCCTTCTATTGATTTAATTGTACTAAATCTAGATGCTGATATTTGTACTATTGCCATCCTATGAAAAACTATGTTTTTATATCCTATTGAATTTAATTTCCAATATTTCTCTTCCCTACTCAAAATATTATGATATTCACTAAGCAACTCCATTTTCTCCAATCTTGGATTATTGTGCTCATCTTTTTGGAATTTTAAGAGTTTCTTTTTTAGTTATTTCTTCTCAAAAATATTTTTGAAAGGATTCTTATTCCATTCTTTTAATCTAGATGTTATTAATTTAAGTTGTTTTGGAAGTGTATACAACCCATCATTTCCTAAAGAATTTCATGTTTGCACTATTGTATCAACAAACTAAGGATGGTCTTCCCACATCTGCTCATATTTAAAATATGATCTTTTTCTGAATTCACTTATCACCATTTTAACTCATATTGGCCAGTGATATGAACCAATCTTTGTCAAGGTATTAATTTTAGCACAAGAGCATTCATCTAGCTAATGATCTGAGAGTATGCATGTATCCATTTTTTTGCTATCAGATTATGGCCTATCTTGTTGGTCCATGTATAGTTTTCCTCTTCAAACTCAACCTCCCATAGATTATTTTTTTATATAAAGCTAAGAAATATCTCATAATTTGGGTTATTTTCCTAATACCCCTAAAATTTTCATCCATCTTGGTTATGGCATTAAAATATCCTATGATCATGAATCAATTTTCTTGGTCTTTACTTCTCACAAATGCTTCAATCCCACTCCATCTAATTTTCCTGATTGAATTGTAGGTCCATAAACATTGATAATGATGAAATGAATATCTATAAAGTAGCATGTTACTAATGAGGCTATCTAATACCTAGTTTTATGAATGATTTTACAAGAGGTTCTAACTAGATTCCAACATGTTAGAATTTCCCCTGCTACTCCTAAATCCATAGCATCCCATTCACATCATGCCCATACTGCTTTCATAGTTTTGGAAACTTCTTTCTTCTTCATTTTAGTTTCATGGATACAAAGAATATCAAGATTATTACTTAAACAAAGGTCCTTGATACACCTTTTCTTTGAGGGGGCATTAGCACCCCTTATATGCTATGATATGATAATCATGTCTTGTTAGAGGCTGCTAGACCCTCCTATGAATTACCAATATTATTTTACTGTTTGGTAAAGAGAATTTTAACCAACTTAGATTTTTTTTTTCTAAATGTTTGCTCTTGCTTCCTTGGCTCTCGCTTGATAATTTGAAAGTTTTTCTCTTTTTTACTTTCTAGTATCGAAGGTAAGTCTTTTATTCTATTCCTTAATATTCTTTCACAACTTTCATTTTCACTAGATATATCCTCTCTTGGATTTGCTATAGAAGCTTTTGACCCATCATACTCATTTTTTGGTATTTCATTGTTAATGGTAGAGGTGTTAACATCTAACATTATATTTTCTCTACAAATTTCATTCTCATAAATGGTGCTTGGTACTCATTTGAGTCTTTAAAATTTTATGAGGCATATTCCTTAGGTTCAACAGGAATGTTCATCCCTAAATTTGGTTCAGACTAAATAGAAAATTCCTTGTTAATATTTTGATCCTATTGTACCAAGTCTTCTAAGCTTTAATCTGGTTTTTCTTCACAAGCCAAAACCTCAAAACAATTGGTGTTTCTTCCAATATCCTTACTTACTGGCCTCCATTATTTATTTACTTTCATCTATTTGGACCTATTTTTTAGAAGTTGAAAACCATCCTCGTCCATATCCATTTGTAGGTTTCTCTTATGGTTTTTGACACATGTTTCTGCTAGGCTCTTATTAGGGTATGATCTCTCAATATGCCCCACCTCATGACATCTTCTACATCTAAAATATATATTTTCATAATCCATGGTTTGGATCCACAACTTACCCCCATACTTAAGAATGCTTGATAGTGGTAAAGGTTTACTAATAACAAACATGCCCAATATTTGGGCATAAGTAGCTAATAATCCATATTTTTTAGTTTCTAAAATCTCAAAGAATTATCCTAGAATGTTTCCTATTGACTTGAAGGTATCCATTTCCAATAATTAAATGGAAAATCCATACATTCTGACCCACACTAGTACTAGGGGTAGATTTATGTTTTTAGGTGCAAAGCCTTCATGCCATCGGGTAAGGAAGAGTCCTACTCTTCCCATAAACCAATGGTCTCTTTTCAAGATTCCATATCTTTGATCCTTGCAATATAAAGTTTTTAGGAATAAAACTTTTGGAAGAAAGGATAGACTCATGCCTAGAGACTTCCATCTCTTATCAATCCACTTTCTCAGACATGAAGTCTTTGGCTAAGACCCATTAAATTTACCAATGACTACCTTATCTTTGAGCAACAAGGATCACTGCTCTATGAGTTCCTCCCTAACCGCTACTAATAGGGATGGTTCTAAGGATTTAACTATAAATCAATCCATGGAAAGGACACTATAACTCAATATCTACTAAATTTATTAGTATATCCTATAGTGATTATATTATTTGAAAATAAACCTACAATAATTTGCATGCAAAAATTTGTAGATAATGAAAATATAACGAAATCTTATCTAAAAACTTCTATGCCCTACCTTGTTGATGCCCTATCCCTTCATTGCTCCTCACATCATCTGAACCTTGGTTGATAGATATCTATAATTTTATTTTCCTGTGAGTTGAAAATTTATCGTTGTCCTTATTACATATGGATGACTTCATAGGGGTGTATCTCCCTCAATATTCCTAGAATTCCTTCATATGGCCACTCATTTTAAATCTCTTAAAATTCCATGCCAATTTGTCTAAGAATAATCTAAATCAGAAAAGCTTTCAAAAGAAATGACTCCTAAAAGATGAGACATTTCTTTTTTGGAAAGATTTGCCTTAATACTGCCCTTGTTCTGGATATATGCCTTCACATGGACCAATCTCCCTCAATACTACTTGGAATATTTTGTATGACCACTTATTTAAAATCTCTTCAAATACCACACAACATGGCACAAAAATTGTTTGAACGAGACAACTCTATGCAAAGACATGGATCCTAAAAATGAGACACTTTTTTGGAAAAACAATGCCCTGATATTATTATTATTATTGTGTAACTAATGGTTCGAGAAATTTTCTAAGTAACCTCATAATTTTTTTCCTTTATAAACACAACTCGCTTGTTTTTAATTTTATATTATGATCATTATTTAGGATCATTGTAAGTTTTTCCTTTCCTATTCCACAAAATATTTCTTTCGTATGCATTTATCTCTTTCAAGTGCTTTGTATTTTTTTTTTGGTAAGTAGTGTTTGTATTTACAGTGGGTTTTAACAAGGATCCCAAAACCTGATTACATAAGCAATGGGCCTAGGGCATCAATCCCTTGAAACTGAACACCAAAAAGAAATCCCGCCCAGCGGTAACAGTAAGCATGAAACAATCCCTCTCAGCAGGAAACAAACAAATAAGAAAGAAAGTAGTTTTGGAGATCCCGCCCAGCGGGGAGTAGCCAAAAACCACCATCGAGAAGATCCCACCCAGCAGGAAGCAAAGAAAAACCGTTACAATAAAATCCTGCCTCGTGGGAAGCAGTAAAAACCACCACAAACAGTCCCGCCTAGCGGGAAGCAAGAGGGAAATCCCGCCATCCGGGAAACCAGCAGAAAAGAAAGGATCTCGCCTCGTGGGAAAATCGACGGATTTGGCGGATCCCGCCCTGTGGAGAAACCATCCCGCCCACCGGGAAAACATATTGTTCAGCGAGAGCCATCCTGCAGGAAGTCGACAGCCAGCACAGAGAGAATCCAGCCCATCGAGAAGCGACCAGAGAGCTGCACCACGATGAACCCGCCCGGAAAAAAGAAGAGGATCCCGTCCCGGCAAAACAAAAAGAAACAGCAGGTTAAGGGACCAGGGATCTAGGGACTAGGAATCTCGAGCGGGAAGAGGAACCAGTCACAGGGATGGGATCCTTAGGAACCAAAACAGTGGGAAGCTGTCCAAACCCTAAACCATCACCTCCATCGCACCGAGAAACACAGGGGACCAGATCCACGTGAATAACCTACAAAAAACCCCAGGGGGAAGCCTGAGGGAAAAAGGGAAGGGATCCCCAACCAAAAAGGGATCCCTGGGAAGCACCAGTCCGAAAAAACAACCAAGGAAACCCTAGCCAGGTCGGGAGGGGCACAGATAGTGGAGAAGGATCTCCCTCTAGGATATCATCTGCAAACAACCACTCCCCGAGAGGGATGACCTGGGTTGAGCCAGGGACTGGGCAGGAACCAGGAGCCATGGGAGGGGGAGCAGGGGAGGGACCAGAGCCCTCCCCTCTCTCAAGTGCTTTGTATTTTGGGTACAAACTCTTTCAATGGTATGAGAGAACTTGTGGTGATGAACCTAAAGACTTAGAGCTTGTAGATTCTCTAATAATAATGGGAGATTAATGCATAGTAAGGAGACCATATAAGAATCAATACTCTTATAAGATCCACTTGAAAAAACTTAAATTTTTGGTGCACTTCAGTGTTGCCTATGTGTAGTATAGTCTAATTAATCATTTGACTCTACACATATTATTATTTTATGATGAGACACTTTTTGGAATATTGTACAATAAACCAAATTTAGTATATTATATAACCCCTATATTTGAATGTTTATGATCATAAATTGGGTTATAACCATATCTATACTCAAGATAAAATCCAAGTGGTTAAGCTTAATTGATAAGTTTCCCTTGCTCTTTAAAATATGAGAATAATCAATATACCATGTCTATGACTGTTAGAGTTAATGTAATGTGCACTATGCCAGTTTGAAACTTGTCAGTTTCATTGACAAGTGTCATGTTCATCATATAGGCTTATGCCTATATATTGTAACCATTTATCAATAAAATAAATCCCCTTCAGTTTCCATCCTAACATTTGGTATCAGAGCTCCAGGCTTTCTCTGGCCTTGTGAGCTTGAGGGGGGATTTCCCTCGGGAAATTCCCCCTCATCCTTTCCCCCCATTTTTTTCATTTTTACATTTTCCCCCATTTTTTTCAAATCAGGGAGTATGCTCTCCATTGTTTACAATGGATCAGAAACCAAAAATTTGAAAATTAATGGTCGCAAATTTTAAATTCTGAACAGAGTTTTATGGCTCCTATAAAAATTTTATGCTCTCCATCAATTTCGGATCTGAAAACCATCGCAGCCCCTATGCAGCCTGTTTTTATTGCCAAGCGCTAAAAGTTCCTGCTAGTCTGCTATTTTTCCCAATGTATCACGGATGGATTTCATAAAAAATTGGTGTCTCCAATGCAATCGATAGAAATTTCTTGTGTTTGGGATGTCAAGAATGTTTGCTGTGTTTATATTGAATATGGAGAAGAAATGTGCTATGTCGTTGGTCTCGTCGGTCTCGAAGCAGCTTCCCGACGTCGATCCACACACTGACGGTTGTCGTCCCCATGACGCGCATCCCGTTGGGCAGCATCGTCATGCGCATATCCATCGCTACCAGCACCGCGCTATGGTCTGCCAGGACGGGCACAGGATCATTGTACTATAAAAACCGTGGGTCGCGGCTCTTGAGCTTTTGGATCTTCTGAATCGCCTGCTCCGCCAGGCGATCGTACACAAGAAAAATGACCTACGTCGAATGGAGGAGTCTTGTTGGTTGTCACTAGAGGTCTGGCAGCCCTAGGTAGTGCTGTAGAAAGGGAATTGGTGCCTGTGGTCGACGTCCTTGAGCTTGGCAGTGGAGGAGGAGCGACGAATACGTCGAGTGAGCAACGTCTTGGTATCGAATCATATGCAGTTGCATTGGTTGCCATTGCCGTCATCAACGAGCTTAACCCTAAATAGGTTCAGGTGGTCTGGTGGCTACCGTCAGCTCAGTGCTGTGTAATGTGGTGAGCATTTTACAGCTGCCAATAGCTGCCAATCAACAGAGATCGAATTCAAAAGAATTACAACACCACACGCAGCGGTAATTTCGTCGCAGTCATGGTTGATGTACAGCCAAGCGACCACAACCAGCGTGTGTAGCAGGATGCTTCCTCTTGCAGTGACAATCGATGTGTGCATCTAACTTGGAGATTGTTAAGGTTTCACTGTTGCAGATAAACCTATTGCAGACCTAAACAGTTGCCGTTACCTATACCGGACGCCGACATCGAGTTTAGAATGGCAGGTGGTTCGTTGCAGATCTGGAATGGCGGGTGGTTCACTGCACTAACTGAAGTTATACTGATGGTGGCATTGGTGTTGGCCGTTGTGGCTGCGATGGGCTCCGACTGTGTACTATGTGTGGTTTAACATTTTCACCACCGCACATCTACAGCTGTGCGAGACGTCGCGCACACCAGAGAACGAGCGGGCGAAGGCGGCGATGGAGGAGATCGGGTTGGAGCCATGTGGCGACGAAGGAATTTGGGCTACGCGTCATCAAGGAGGACATCCAGAACGACAACGACAATGTGACGAGGTTTTTCGTGCTAGGAAAAACTATGTGGTTCCCGGCACCGACGCTCGGGCGACGAAGATGACGTTGGCGTTTGGTATGCCGGTGAGACGTTGGGGATATTTTTTTTGCTGCCAGATGGGGGGAGAAAAATAGTGTTCATTTCAATTCTAGATATTTTAAATGTTTATGGCCAACAATAAGGCCACTTTTTTATATGTCTACATGAAGTGATAGGCTCTGTATTATTTTTCAAGGATGGTCTAAGTGGGCCCATGTAATTTCCTCATGAAAGGAAAATTGTGATGATGTTTTTTTATTCCGCCAAAGAGCGATGCCGCCACAGTGCGAGGTTTTAGTTGCTGTCTTGGAGAGGCATGTTGTTTTTCATTATGATGAAGGCCCCTTTGATGGTGAAATATAGGGGTATTTATAGTCGTTGGAAACGACTTTTCGCGACGGACACATTAGTAGTGTCCATTTGTACTTCTGAGGTTGTTTCAATTGAGTTTTTTAACCTCAATTTTTTTTTTTTTTACCTTGGAGTGCACTTTCGGTTGTACCCGACACTCCAAAGGTACTTTCATATGTGATCCTTGTAACTAGTGATCTTTTCTATACACTTGGAATGCAGCGGCTAGTTACCCATGCATTTCGATGGGATGACATGGTCACCATAAGGACACTTATACTAGGGACTACAGACAAAGACACCCTAGACTCTATCCGAGGTCTTTTCCGGATCTACTTCTGAAGACTACAGACGAAGACACTTCAGAAGATTCTCTTCTTTTCTTCTTCTCTCCTCCTATTTGGATTTATGGCTCATTTTATTGTATTGAGTGCATTTTCGGTAGAAACCGACACTCTTATATGGCTTGTTTTTCCTTTAATTAGGTGCATTTTCAGCAGAGACCGGCACCTTCTAGATTGAGTTCACCGTGAGGAGGGATTTCATACTCATGGTGAATCTAGTTAGTGACCTACGAGAGGCAACATCATCTAAGGACGACCTGCAGAGGCAATAGACCCAGAAGTGGCTGACCCTGAGGCACCCATGATGACCCCGAGGCACTTAGACGGTTGACCCAGTGGCAACAAACCCGTGGAAGTGGCTGAACCTGAGGCAACAGACCAAGATGTATACACAGTGAATCTAGCATTATTCACAGTTGGAGAGCCAAGCGCAAAGAGCATGAGCCTAGACCAAATCAACAATAAAGGAGGATGATAGGTTGCTTTTAGAGAAGTCAACATTAAGGGGGAATGTTACCTAATGTTGACTTGTTTTTTTCTTTAGTTAGGATAGTGCACATTAAGGGGGAATGTTAGAGTTAATGTAATGTGCACTATGCCAGTTTGACACTTGTCAGTTTCATTAAAAAGTGCCATGTTCATCATATAGGCTTATGCCTATATATTGTAACCATTTATCAATAAAATAAATCCCCTTCAGTTTCCATCCTAACAACGACTCTTATCCATTATAAAAATAAAATTTTCATCTTTTAGAGTTTATTTATGGCTTAAATGTTGTCATATTTTATTTTGGTAATTTGCTTAGGTTATATTGATCCTATGGCTTATGCAAAAGAATTTCTAGATCCTACAAGTTTCAAGTTTGCCTTGGAAAAGTTCATATGTAAATATTTCATAAAAAGGATGATCTACGTAATGTGTATAGATTCAAACAATTTTCTTATCTAGTGGGTTTTCAAACTATAAGAGCATACAATTTTGATTTTGGTCTATTTTGCTTCACAATCATCAAGAAATTATTTTATTTTTATTTTTGAGAAATATGCTTATCCTAAACATTGGGTAAAATTTCATATTTTTTTGTACATATGAAATCCTCATGAAGGTTTAAGTCTAGTTTTGTCATTATAGCCATAAAAAATTAAGGCAACGCTTCAAGGTTTTAGATACACATAAGAAACTACATTTAAGCACATTTTAATTTTTGAATTTAAAAAATAAAATATTCTACAAAATATTTTAATTATGCACAATCTACCTAGGAAATATTTGGAATATTTATATTTTCAAAATTATTTGGTTTATTTCCTTTGGATTTCAAATGGTTGCACACCTCAACCAATGTAGGTTGTGCAATTCCTTATGACAAGGATATCATCTATTATATCCTACATACCTCCCCCCTATGTACATCCTTTTTATTTAGGTTGAGACATTCCCATCAGTTGGGATCTTCAAATCCAATACCTCATCTACTCAATACTTCCAACATCTATTTCTTATTACCTTCTCCCTCTATGTGGCACTTACCTCTACTTGTGGACTGATATGGACCCTCACACCCTATTTCTATTTAATATCTCTCCTCATAAATGTTTTTCCATGTGGGATCCCTTTTATCCTCTACGTAGATCCACATTTTAGCCTCCATTTGGACCTTAAAATATGTCCACAAAGATACCATTCCATACTTCAAATGTACCCTATGGATCTTGTCCAATTGGTAGCTAATTATATATTGACACTAATCCATATGGTGTCTAGATGACCCTCAACTTGATTTTATTTACAAATACACGTACATGCACTCTATGGAGTTTTTTGGAACTATTGAGTCTTTAGAGAACAATATTTTAGAGGCCATATACCTATCACATGAAGGTGCTTTTGTCCCTTTCTACCCTATGATAATTTTTAGAAAAACTATTTATGTAGGTAATTTACATCTATTAGTTAAAGTATTTTGTATTTTGAATGAAGTGTTATAGATATTTTATTTTTAGATTGAGAATATTAATTACAAGATGATCACCTATGGGCCATCAAGGTGATCAACTCTCTTATGATCAAGCCTATATGGGATCTTATTGAGAAGGACACATGAAGAGGAGGTATAAAGCATTAGGGGCACAAAATAATTAACCTAGTACATATGTCAAAATATACATTAAAAAATATCACAAATTTCATATTGACATACTACAAATGAAATTTAGGACAAACTCAAGAAAATATTTGACAAGTACGACCCCATATAGCTTGTCATCCTTAATATTAAGCCATTATAGCTTGGATATATATATATATATATATATATATATATATATATATATATATATATATATATATAGGTCCCACCTGGCAAAAAATTGGCTATTATGCATGTATTTCTTGGAAATATTCAAACTTGGATCTTTAGTTGAGTTAATGCCACTTGATATTAGCTTGGATATTTTTACTATCATAGAATATCAAGGTTTATGACAATAACCATGAATGTATTTAAATTATTGATCTTAAAATTAACCCTTGAGACCATCCTTTCAATGTTTTTTACATAATTTGTAGTCACTGTGCAATAAAGTGATCAAAAGATAAGTAACATAATACTTTTGAAGACTTCCAATTTTTATTTCCAAAAGGAGAAGCATCTATGGAGGGATGACCATGTTAGATCAAGATGATAATCTAATCATACCACATGTAGTGATTGAGAAAAAGGATAAAATTTCTAAGGGAACTACAATCAAGTTTATGAATGAAGGACCAACTAAATTCTAATCAATATGGGTCCAATAAAAAATAATTATAGAATAATGAGATAAAAAACAACATAGAGGTAAGGTTTGTGCACTTCTTGTGGGATATTGAATCATCCAAAGAGTAGGTGTATTAAGAAGATAATATATTTTAACAAAGAGAAGAATAAGAAGCTTAGTTCAAAGATGATACTATGATAATTTTTTTGATGAGACCTTGAAGGCCTTGCATGTTACTAATTACAAAAAATATTGTATTATTAATTTTTATTATAACTATAACATGGTCAAGGACTACAGTGTTTTCTCTCAAGGTATCCTAAAGGGAAATAAATCATTGCTTCCCATAACTCTAACATTTCAATCATGTAAATTGGGTGTGTGAAAGTTAAGGATAGAGTCATTTATAATGTGCACCAGGTTTTAGATTTGTCTACTAATCTTATTTTTTAGTTTAGATTTACTTTGTGATAAAGATCATGAATTTTGACATTTTTCAAAATTGAAGTGCACTCATGTGAAAAAAATAAAGGGTGGACAACTTTATTTCTAGAATCGGAGCATGCAAAAGGTGAAAGGAGTTACTTTGACACAAAGGAATATTTTTTTGCATGTGAATGGTAGTTTGAAGAAGTTTTTTGGTTGGAATCATGAAGTACATGCAACAAAGCTAGGGTTTGCAAGGGTAAAATATTAACTTTGTTTTTATTTGGTATTTTTAAATGGCAGTATAGTTTAGGAAATTGATTTCTTATTTTGATGGAGAATGAAAAGGAATGTTTGAACTTCTCAGAGGACCCCTTTGAGGGGTAGCACATTTTTTCAAATCCAAGGGCCAAGGGTCCAATTTTTGGATAAGACTTAGAAGTTGAGAATTGGGGGTCCTTGGGTTTTTGAGTGGCCATAATAAAGACTGTAGGTCATCAAAATTTAGTGGATAGAGGGGAGTCTATGTCAATAGGTTCAGATCAGGTCAGTTTTCCTATTGATCTCTCACTCTTAGATGTCTTAGAACACTCTACTCAAGTGATGGATCTAATGAATGAGCAAGCATTTTATTACGATAAAGAAAAACTTGAGCAAAATCCAAACATCCCATACTCACTTTTTATGACGAAGTTTCCTTTGTTTGGTTATGGTTTTATTAGTAAAAATATTGATTTAGAGGCCCTAAGTGTAGTGGGTCCAAACTTTCAATCAGCATAGACTACAACTTCGGTTACTAATGTGTGCAAGGCACACAAAGTGGTTAAAAAGAGAAAGTCAAAGATTAGAATGGTACTTGGGGAAGACTTGAGGATGAAACAAGTTTTGAAGTTTTTAGTGAAGGAACTTATTGGGAAGTTTCATGTGTCAAATAACTCATAATACATTAAATGAGTGGTTGTAGAAGGTATGGGTCCCAATTTTAGGATATGGACCAATTTTTCACTAACTTGCCAAAGGATGGATATGTTTCCTTTTTTGGTCTGAGGAATATGCATAGAAAATTCTAGGAGGTTATTGATATTGGGGGTATTATTTTTTGGATTTGAAGGCTTGGACAACTTGCTTTGATCCTAGGATTGAAGTTGCTAGGAGAATCTCGATTTGGATGAAACGTCCAGGTTTGCCAATGGAGTTATGGTCAGAAAGAGCTTTGAAAGAGATTGGAAATTCATTAGGTAAAACATTGGATATAGACGTTTCTTTCAAATCCAATGTTTTTTGGTCTGTAGCTTGGGTTTTGGTTGAGATGGATATCAGTGAAGGCTCATTAAATTGTATGGAGATAATTATGGGGAATACAATTCATAATAAAATCTTGGACTATTTGAAGATTTCTTTTAGATGTGTTCATTTTCATGTTTATGGATATATTGCTAAGGAATGTTCTCAATATTTCACATAAAAATTATGGAGGAGAAAATAAATGACTAGTGGGAATTTCAGGTTAGCTAACAACAATCAGGAGATACCTATTTTTAGAACTCAATAGTGTTTCCTAATTCAACACAAATAAGCAAAAAGAATGTTGTTGAACGTAGAACCAGAACTCTAGATAAGGATTAAATTTTGGTCCTAGATTTATCCCCATTTCATTGTTCATAAGTTGTTAGAGAAGGAGACAAATTCATAAAGAAAACTGTGAAAGGATTATAACCCGATACTATTAAGTTTGTTGGTTAGTCATTTAACCTTATGACAATTATTATCCAATACATATGGAGATTAATCTAAAATTAGATAATAAAGAAGTTTGTACACTTCCTTATGAAACTTCAAAGAGAAATACCAGGGATAAGAACTTTTCTTAAGATTTGGAAAATGGCCGGAAACCTCAAACACATTGAATAGGGATTGTGATCCAAATATTTTTGCTTTAAGGGTAAGTTTTTATGACCTATTGGGTGAATCTTTGAGGGAGGTATATGTTTCAAGGGATGGTTTGGAGACATGATTCTATTACATATATTTGTTATGTTCTAGGAAAAGAAAATCTGAGTTGAGAACTTGTGTAGTTGTTGGAAGATAAAGGTTAGGTCTAGACCTTATAAAGGACTCTTCCACTTCAGTAGGTAGGAAATATATTTTGTTTCATGCATAGGATAAGGCTTTGAGAAAAGTTCAGAAAGGTAAAAAAAATCTATCAAAGGGATATTTAGAGCGAGATAAAATCCCTCTAAGATGTTTAAATGATCTTTTTATCTCTTAATATCCTAGGTTTTAGCAGTACCTCTAAAAGACTTACCTTGGCCAGGCTGGTGGAAATTCATAATATGAATGCTATCCTTCTGCAAGAAACCATGGGAGCAAGTACAAAATTCATTGAAGGGTTAACTAAATTGCTTAGGGACTGGGAGTTCTTGGCTCTAGATGCTACCAAAAATTTAGGGGGTGTTTTGATTGGTTGGAAGAACTCAATATTCTCAATTAATTATTCCTTTATGGTTTCAGGCTTGTAGATAGAATTTGTTTTTATATACTTGGGTTTGAGGTTATAGGTTATTAATTGTTATGGTCCCTATGAAGATAGGTAGGTCTTCTAGGATGATTTTTCTCCCAGAGGTGTGTTAGGGATAAAAGATTTATCATTGGTGGGGAATTAAATTTTACTAAGTAGAAGTGAGGTTTGGGAAGAATCTGCAAGACTTGATAGACTTGTAGATTACTTCAGACCAACCTTGTCAGACTCGTCCCAAGTATCGAGTACTCTGTCCAGTTCATGTTTGAGTGGACTTAGGCATGCTAAGTCCACTCGAACTCAAATTTTCCTGGATTTGAGCAAGTCTAATTGAGTCTAGGGTAGAGTTCGAGTTCGATTGGGATTGACGAGTCCCAATGTCCGGACTAGACCGAAGAAATATTTATAAAAGTTTTTATGTAATAAAAAAATCTATGGAAAAGATAAAGACAAACATGAAGTGAGGCTATTTATAATCAGTGAATGAAAATAACCTTCTTTCTTGTAAATTATTTAGACCTACGCTTCTTTGACACAATAATCATTTTTACACCAGTATCAATTGACCAGCACATCAGACAGATGTCCTAGGTGACAATGATTTATTCAACTAAAATTAAATACTCCAGGTTTAAGTGTGGATTGCCTTACTATTTTTATATATAGCTATTTAATATTAAGGGTAATTTGATTATAGGTCAAAGCATATATACATTTTCAAAATTTATTTTTAAATATTATTTTTATTTAATTTAAAAAAAATGATTTTATCCTTTTATAATCATTTATACTAAATTCATTCTAATATTACTTGTAGGTTGGGTTATATAAAAAAATTAGAAACAAAGAAGACTCGATATGGACCTAACTTAAATTATAAGAGGATAATCTTATGGAAAAATCTAACTGATGTGTTGTTTTTTTGGCTGGATAATAAGGGGTTATACTTAGGTCCCCGACCCTTGAAAAATTATAACTCTTTTATTTAGATCTTGAGAGTTTACAAATAGATACACTTCTAATATCAATTGAGATGCTATAGCTAGAAACCTACATATTTTTACATAGAATATCTAAATTCTTGATTTTATTTTTTGGATCTTTTCAATTTTTTGTATGAATACAAATATTCTAGAATTCAACATCCTTCTTGACATTTTTCTATAAAAAAATTCACAATACCAAAAATTCACCTCTACTATCTATGCATTGCAACTTAGTAGAGTAATATTTCTAAAACATCGCATTATCATAGTCCGCTTTACCAAATTTGGATCACTAGTTCCATTCCTGAAATATAAGTGCAACCATAAAAATTATAACAAATAGATATGAAAAAATGTTATTGATATAAAATAAAGTAGATATTACCAATGAAAAACATTAAAGTAAATCTTAATCATTATTTGAATTTGGCAGTCAAAATTTTCTTGTCAACTTCAACTAAACTTGCTACTTCCCCTAACCATGGAAAGGAGAATTTAACTTCACAATCCTTAATCAAAACCCCTTTATTGGCTAGCCTATTTGCACATTTGTTTTCTTCCCTTAATGTATGTGTAAACCTGATTTCTTCAAACTCTTTAACAAGATCTTGAATTTCTATAATTATCTCTTGTATGTTCCATGGAGCCTTTGCTTTCCTCAAAATTGCATTTATTACTATGAGAGAATCACCTTCCATATATACTCCTTTCCATTTCATTTATTTGCATATTTTTAACCCTTATAAAGCTACCCAAGCTTCAACCTCATTATTTGTCTTAAATCCACTATTGAAAACATAATGAGATAAAATATCTCTATTATTTCTAATTTTTTCTCCTCCTATTGGTCCTGGATTTCCTTCAGATGCTCCATAAAAATTAAATTTCTTTTTGCTTCTCTTGTACCCAACATCATAATTCCATTTAATGACTTGAATCCATCTATCAAGGCTCTCTGCTTCTAGATTAGGGACTAGGTGAGTTGATAGGGTTGGTTTAGACTCCTCTATGGCTAAACATATCTTCCTTTTATTTACCTCTAAATTTCTTTCCTTTCCTTTAAATATTATTATACTCCTTTCTATCCATGTAATACAAAGTATTTTATCTTTTGATATATCCCATATAGTCTAAAAAGCCTCACTTTTATAAGTGCTCTACCCTTGCTTTAACCAATCTTCAATTCTACTATTCATCACCATACATTTACCAAACATATTAAGAATCCATTTCCATAGTTTCTAGACTATTGAGCAATATCCTAAGAGGTGGTCTATACTCTCATTTTTTTTTATAAATATATTGAGAGGGGCCATGAAACCCATTTTCATAAGGTTATCCTAGAATAAAATTCCTCTATGACCTACTAGCCAAACAAACATTTTGACTCTAGGAATGCATGGGCTATCCCAAATATCTCTCCATATTCTAATGATATTACTATTTTGTTGGTGCTTTACATTATATCCACTTCTTGTTGTGTATTATCCTAAGCTATTCAACTCCCAAATCAATTTATCCTTGGATCCCCTCAAAATAATCATAGTTGTTATCTTTCTACTCAATTGCATCCTAGAATCAATATCTTGTATACTTGTAAAAGCATCTTTCCATTTGTATCTTCCTTTTTGATCCTTGTATAAAATATTTGAAACCATATCACCTTATTTTTCTTGAAGCAAATTCATCCAAGGTATCAAAATTGGATCAAAATTGAGTGGTTTTTTATCACACCACGTACCCATCCAAATACAATTATTTTCTCCAGTTCCAACCACCCATTTTAAACCTTTAATAATTAGATCATTAGATTTTTTTAAACCATTCCAAAGAGCAAAACTATTTGGTAGAGAGAATGCTGTAAATATTAACCTTGAGTCATTAGGCTCAACATACTTAGAAGAATTCTTGCCCATTGTCTTTGAATCTCTTTATACAATCTCTAGATTACTTTTTCCCTAAGAGCTAAGTTTGCATTTGTAAGAACTATTAAACTAAGACCTCCCCTAGTTTTATCATCACACACCTTGCTCCATTTCACCAAAGGAAATTTCTTTTTATTATGTAAAACTTATTTTGACATAGTATACAATGACATATAATATGTTGGAATGGCTTGTAAGATTAACTTAATTAACTGCACTCTTCCTACTAACGATATCCATCTACCTTTCCAAGCTGGTATTTTTTTTTTCTGAACTTTACTAATAATTGGATTCCATAATTTTATCCTCATTCTCCCCTCAAATAAAGGCATCCCTAGATAAGTTGCTGGTAAATTTTCCTCTTTCATTTGAAGTAACCTGCAAATTCTTGCTTTGATATTAGCTGAAGTATTAAGGAAGTAAATTTTGGATTTTGTCCTATTAAATTTTTACCCTAATGCTCTTTCATATTCCTTTAAAAATATTTAAAGCTCTGGCATCATTTATCCTTACCCTTCCAAAAAGAGCTATATCATCTACAAACTGTTGATGGATAATATTTTCGATGTTATTACTAACCTTAAGTCCACTTATAATCCCATATTTGTAAGTCTTCTTTGAGTTTCTACTCAAAACCTCTGCCATAATAATAAACAAATAAGGAGATAGAGGATATCCTTTTCCAAGGCCTCTCTTGGATTTAAAATATTTTGTTACTAATCCATTGACAACACTAAATAAGAAACTATAGAGACACAAGCTTTAATTCATCTAACCCATTTCTTCCCGAATCCAAACTTTTCTAAAACTACAAAAAGAAAATCCCATTTAACCCTATCATAGGATTTACTCACATCATGTTTTAAGATAATTGCTTTCTCTTTTATTGAAGCTGTTGAATGTATAACTTCATGATCTACTATGATCCAATCTAGAATTTGTCTCCCTTTCATAAATCCTCCTTGCTCTTTTGAAATAGTTTTTTTCTAACAATAGCCTTAATCGATTTGCCATCACTTTGGAGATAATATTGTATGCCATATTATATAGGTTTATGGGTCTAAAAGAATCAAAAAATTTAGCATCATTCTTTTTTGGAATTAGGGTAAGATATGTTGCATTTATATTATAAGGTATGTATTATTTTACCCTAGAATATTCCACTGCCACTAATAAATAATCCTTTCCTATATCCCAATTATGTTGGTAAATATTGGTAGAAATTCCATATAGACTTGGGGATTTATCCTTATTAAAAGATAAAAGAGCTAAATGAACTTCTTCTAGAGTAATAAGATCCATCAATTTCCTATTATCTTCATTTGTTATAATTGAAGGTACATCTTGAAGAAGTTTATCATTAAGAACTTCCATATCCTCTTATCATAGAATATTTTAATAAAAAGACTTTACATATTTTATAATTTCACTCTGATCTTCAATCCAAAACCCTTCTATTGATTTAATTTTACTTATTCTGAACATTGATCTTTGTACTATAGCCATCCAATGAAAAAACTTTGTATTTTATCTCCTTTTAATCAAGTCTGTCTTGATTTTAATCTCCAAAATTTCTCTTCCTTACTCAAAATATTATGATATCTACTAAGAAACTCCTTTTCCTCTACGCTTGAATTATTATTATCACCTTTTTAGAATTTTTAAATTTTATCTTTTAGTTCTTTCTTCTCAAAAATGTTTCCAAAAGTGTTCTTGTTCCATTATTTTAATCTAGATGTCATATATTTAATTTGTTTTGGAAGAGCATACAACCCACCATTTATTGAAGAATTCCACATTTGTGCTATCATATCAACAAATTGAGGATGGTCTTCCCACATCTACTCATATTTAAAATATGATATTTTTTGAATTCACTTACCACCATTTTAAATCTTATTGGCCAATGATTTGAACCAATCCTTGTTAAGGTATTAATTTTAGCACAAGTTCCTTCATCTAGCTAATGATATGAGAGTATGCATTTGTCTATTTTTTTTGCTATTAGGTTTTGGCATCTCTTGTTGTTGGTCCATTTATAGTTGTCTTATTCAAATTCAACCTCCCATAGATTATTATTTTGAATAAAAGCTAAGAAATATCTCATACTTTGGGTTAATTTCCTAATTCCCCTAAATTTTTCATCCAACTTTATTATGACATTAAAATATCCTATGATCATGATTAGGTTTCTTGGTCTTTACTTATCATAAAGGTTTCAATCCCACTCAAACTTCTAATCTACCTGGCTAAGTTGTAGGTCTATAGACATTGATAAGGATGAAACAAATATCTATAAAGTAGCAAGTGAATAAAGAGGCTATCCATTGCCTACTTTTATGAATGGTTACGCATGAGGTTCTATAAGGATTCCAACAAGTTAGAATTCCCCCTACCACTCCTTTAAAATCCATAGCATCCAATTCCCATCTTGCCCATACTGGTTTCATAGTTTTTAAAACTTCTTTTGCAATTTTAGTTTCCTAGATACAAAGAATATCATGCTTATTAATTAAACATTGGTCCTTGATAGACCTTTGATTTAAGGGGACATTAGAACCCCTTATATTCCATGAGATGATAATCATTTCTCATTAGGGGCTATTGGCCCTGCCTGCATATTATCAATATCATTTTGTTGTTTGGTAATGAGAAGTTCAACCAACTTAGTTTGTGTTCCTTTGTCTATGTTGCTCTTGCTTCCCTAGATATTGCTTGATAATTTGAGGTTTTTCCTCTTTTTGCCTTGCATATATCAGGAGTAGGTCTTATTATTCTATTCCTCAATATTCTTTCACAATTTTTTTCATCATATTTATCCTCTCTTGGATCTACTACAAAAGCTTTTGAGTAAATATTGGAAGTATTTAGATACTTTCAAATGAGAAAACTATGTTGAATAGTAAAGAGGCCAAGGTTCCAACCATGATGCAATTTATTACATTCATGGAGACTAATGCTATTGTAAAAGTTATATTACTAAAGTTTGATGCTTGGAATAATTATAACAATCTTATTGGAGAATATCACCAAGAATAAATAATACCATTGAGTGATGATACATTAATTAGCTATACAAAGATAGGGATTTGAACAAGTGGTTGGTCTCTATATTCATCATGAGATGGAATGAAAGAGAGAGAAGCTACTATAGTTTTAAAGTTTTTGGCACTTTCCCTTAATTACACCCTTTATTTTGTTGATGAATCATATTATTTTTTAGAGTTCATCTAGTGACTCCTTAACTAGAAAATACTTCTTAGTAGTGGGACTCATTATTGCTATTTATTCATTATGATCTTCTATGCTTGTATAGGTGTTTGAAGATATTGGTATGGGATATTATGTTTAGAAGAAATGGTGGTTACTTTTTAAACCCATAAGTGGATTTGTTATAATTTTTTGAATTGGTTGTATGGGATTGAAACATTCCCCATTTACATTACATGACCATGCAGTGGTATTACAATAGCTTGGTTGTTATGAATATATCATTTGAGAAGATTTGAACTCTACTTGAAAGTCAAGGAATTTAATAGGTTCAAATAATGCCATTTGATGGATTTTTTATATAAAGTGGTATAGTAGATACCAATGTATTTTGCATAAAATAGCTTGTTTTTTATTTCAAAAAAGATATTGATCAAGTGTCATTTTAGAAATGAAGTGGTGGATGGAAGATTTATTTCTGTGTAAAATGACTCTATATCCCAATGAATAAGGCATAATTACTAAGGCTATCTTATAATGGAAGGCATGGTGCATTTAAATTCAACAAAATATAATGAATTTCACATACTACATTTATTTTTATCTATACATTAAGAAATATTCAAATCTTGTGAAGGGATATGCATATGATTAAAATATTAGGATGACTTTGACAAGGTAATGTGTAAAAGGGAGAATTTTATCCAGCAAGGTATTTTCGATCTATATTTTTGGAGGTATTCCTCCCATCAAGATGCAACTATATAATGATTTTAGGCCAAAATATCATGATTTAGTCCTTCAAACATGTAACCAAGTATGACTATAAATTTTTAGATAGTTGTTCATATTTTTTTCTCATAAGTCAATATGTCAATAATATTTCTAATGATTCACATTGTATAAGAAGAGAAAATAAGAGGAGTACATGCAACTAAAATTTTACCTTAGGATTTGTTGAAAAATATTTATGATGATTTAATCTTCACTTGAGGCTATGAGTTGACTCTTTTGTTCTATAATAATTTGTATTTGTTTGTATAACCCTATGGATATTTTTACACCTTGTGAAGGTGAGTTTAATATAATATTTTACTTTTAAACCGTAAGGTTGGTTCTTTAAAATTGAGCTAAGATCACTTGTAATTTGGATTTTTTATGCTCCATGAGACCATTCATTTGGTCATCATCATGATTCCAATTTTTCATATTTAGTATTATTATTTTAGTGTCCAAAATCACCCTTGATATTGTATGATTTCTACTTTATTCTTCTCGGTAAATTTTTGATTCCATTTATTTCTAGAAATATTGCTAAATCAGACATGGTATTAGAGTTGGTGTGAATCTTCATTACTTGATTTGAAAGAGCTTAGCTATGACAACATTGTGATAATTTTACATCTATGATAGTTTTATAGAGATGATAGAACTATATACATGAGTCCCAAAGTAAATAATATGAAGCTATATTTCTTTTGATTAACCCAAGTTTTCAAATTTTTTTGGGGAATACTTAGCACATAGAAAGTTTTTCTAAGCCACTTGACAAAGTTGAAGTGGTCCAACATTTTTTTTGCTATATTGGCTTGAAGGTGTATATTGATTGGTTTTATTTCACAAAAGGTTGTAGAGGGAAAATAAAATTATACATGGATAAACTATCAACATACTTAGCTTATGAAAAATCAATGGGGTCCAATTCAATGTTTTACACAATCTTACCTCTAGGTACTTTTTTGCATCAATATTTTTTGTCTCTATTTTTTAAAAGATGAATATGAATGAAAAAATATTCAACGGAGTATTCTCCATCATGGTGGCAAAAGGAGTCATGCCCAAGTTTTGGTGCATTTATAGTAGTACTAATGGAAGGATGGGTGAATATGATATCATGTGGGAAGACAGTGTAATGGAATTCCATCTTTGAAAAGTGATGCAAAGACACATTTGATTCTCCTTGTAGTGATCAACATGCTTTATAATGATTCCTCCACCTAGTGGTTGATGGGAGTGTTGGAGGAGTCACATGGAGATATAACCTATCTAATATCATCTTTATTTAAGATGATGAGACATGTAGATACACTTGCTTTGTTGTTTATTACATGGATTTTGAGTAAAATTTGGATTATTAGTCATAGGATTGAGCCTTACACAATATTCATTTTTATGATATTTTGAAATATAGGCTTGGCATTTCTTTTCCAACTTTGATACTTCATGAAGAAAATGGATTTGGATTTTTCTGGAAGTAGATCACATATGGACTCCTTGGGCAAGGGAGGTGTAGAGGAGCTTGGTGTCTCAAGGTTCATCAATTCGAGTCTCTCCGTGGCTCTTTTGATTGGGTGAATTTTTTTGCTTCTTATCTTGTATATAACTTGATAACATTGGATAATGTGGAACTATAATGTAATAGTATGATTCATTTTTTATAAAAACATTGCATACTAACCCTTTTTAACAAAATTGCCTAGTTTCCAATAAGTCAAGATTCAAGTCTTGATGACACCAAATAGCTCATTATAACTAAGTCAATGTAAAAGGGAAAGGGCATCCCTTTTAAAGCCCTACTTAAAAAAAAATTGCCTAGTCAATAGACACATTAACACACAACTAGCTTATTTTAGCCTAACCAAACAATGATACATGATAATAGAATACTTGTTGAAGGTATAATTAGTTTTTTGCATGTTTTAAAGGTTTTGATAAAATTTTACATGGTTTTTGAAGAAAATTTTTGAAGGTCATAACCTTTGCATAAAAGACATTTTTTTAAAGTGCATAGTTTTTCAAGCTCTTGGTTAGAACTGCACATAGAAGACTCAATATCATAGATCCCATATCATGTGAGATTTCACATGTACATATTATCATTCATTAAACCTGTTGGACTTATATTTATTTTGAAGAATGGATTTTAGATTCAAGGTCAAATAAACATATGACAAAGCATCACCACCTTTTAGAAAATTATGATTCATAACACTATGGAGAAAGACTTATTATTGGCGATGATTTGTCCTTATAGGTTATAGGTAGTGGTGATATTACTATTATTTCTTCAACATTTTATGAAGTCATCCATGTAGTAGATGTGGGTACTAATATTTTTCCATTCATCATTTTAATCACACTAGTAAAAAGGTGTAATTCTAATTAGATAGATGGATGATCAAGGATATAGGTGATGAGTTCAAAGTAGTTTCATTAGGATTTTGTGATAAAGTGAATCAAATATACATACTTGATAATATACCCTCTTATTTATACTCTCCATCCTTGTATTTGAACCATAGATTCATGGCTATGGCTTCTTACACAAATGAAATCAATAAGTGATGGCATCATAGACTTTGACATATATGTTATGGATTCTTGAGATATATTAGTCACCTTACAATGGATTAAGGACTTCTTCCATTGTACCACCTAGTGGCTTCTATGAAGGGTGTATTTTGGGAAAGCATAATTGAGATCCATGTAGAGAAATCCTTTATATTATTTGTAAAATTCTTTATCTACACTTAAGAAGTCCAAATATGAAATGCTAGAATTGTAAGTTGTTGACCCGTAAGTAGCAACTTACACTAAGCTCTCCTAAACTCACAAATTATAAGTATGCCAAAAAAATATCTACTATTGTTAGCAACACCATTCAAATCATCTAGTAAGGTAAAGGCAAGAAAAGAAAAAAAGTGTTAAAGCCTAAAAGAAAGCAAACCGAACCTTTTGTGGTGATGTTAACATAATCTTGAAAATGTCCAGACTAAGTTTAAGGTTGAAAGGTTAGAGTTTGGACAAAATATTGCTACCTTTGCAAGTTTGGAAGCCATAAGAGATCCAAAAAAGAAGTGTTCTAGAACTTTTCTTGCTAAGGTTAGAAAGGCTTTTCAAAATATCCAACATAGGGTAAATATTATGGAAAAAGCATTATTGCTAGAAGGTAGCATGCCAAGACTTCTAAATGATGATTTTAACATGACTTTAGAAAGTTCTAGCCCAATGAACAAGCATAAAGAGCTAACAAAAAAATATCATCTTGGACTAAAAGATATCAACATGAAGGATACTCAATCTAGGAGAGAATTGATAGGCCACATGATAGTTGTTGGAGCCTAAAAGTGACAACCACCTTAGATAAGCATAACAGATGATCCTACAAATCATAACCACCTGATAAAAGATATGGAATATGCTGACTGATGCTGGCTGATCCCCAATCATGTAAAGCCATTTTTGCTTATTACTATACATAGTAGTTATCTTGATCTTAGCCTACCAAAAACTATAAATAAAGGAATACCCCTCATTGTACATGGGAAAATGTTTTAGTGTTTTCCTATGACAAGTTGTATGTTTATTATACTATAGAATGCGATCAAGAGCTATTTGAATTACTCCAATTAATGTTTATAGATCTCTTTATGTAATATTTATGCTGTAACATTGCTTGTTTGCTTTAATCAAAGTATTTTTATTAGGTTTAAAGCTATTTGGTATTCCTTTGTTCTATCTATTAGGCTTAAACTATTTGGATTTTTTTGGTTAGAGCATTGGTGATGTTGAATGTTGTAGCATATGAGGTAAATGTACTTTTTGCATGGCATTAATTATATAGTCTATTAGGCTTTGCTTGTACCAGGTGGCCTATACTCATGCAACTTAAAAAATTATGTTAGTTGAGTCTCAACCATATTTAATTTAATTTCTCTAATCCTTTCCCTTATCATCCCTTTTCTTTTTCTCTTTCTTTAGTCTTTTAGCAGCAACTTCACAAGGATCCGACCTTCTTTGGAGGTTGGATTAGAAGCAATTATAGGCCATCCAATCTTGACTATGATCTAGGGCATAATTTCATACCTAGGAAGATTAGAGCATCAAGAGTTTTTGGCATGTCCGATGGGACAAAATCTCAATAATTTTCCTCAAATTCATAAGATTTCATGCAAATATCAAGTAAAAGAATCATCTATGGGACATAGACATAAGCATATAAATCACCTGATTAGAAGTGAAAACCACCATAAGAGCATTTGGCAAGCTCACATCTCTAGATGATCAAGATTATGGTGAATATATTAGTCTCACAAAGCAGATACAAATTCATTCACCTGGAAACTTCATTGTTGAAAGAACTTGAGATCGATTTCACTAAAGGACATAGCCCCTAAATTGTATAAGTAAAATATTGGAGGTCAAGAAGCTAAAATAACCCCTTCAATTTGTTGAGATCTTAGTATTTAGAAAATCCCAAAAAGGTGAATCCATTTCACCCATCTGAACTTCTTTTGTCCAAAGCCCCACTCCTTTATAGTCCATATCCCGATAACCTACAACTAGATCTCCACCTAGAAATATGGCTAGACATATATACCCTAGCTATAATAGTGCTTGACCCCTTAATCTCCTGAATCTCCATGATATTCATTAAGCTACACTAAATATTTTCCCTACTATAATGGTAGTGGAAAGATGACCTATGGACATTGCAAATATATGGCCACTTTAGCTCCTATGCATAATATTATCTATGAAGATATAATTGTTAGGTTGTTAGCTTTAATATTTAGAGGTAAAGTACTAGCATGGTATCGATATTTAGAAGAGGATAGTATCAACACTTGGGATGACCTAACAAAACCTTTTATCCTAAATTTCAATGACCTTAAAGACTCATTTTTGTTCCTTAGTTTACATCCATACAAAGGCATCCTTAGGATAATTTCATAGATTTCAACATCTTATTTAGAAAAACCTGGAGAAGAACTTCTTAGGATATAAGGCCAACCCATGCCTAAGATTATATCTACCACCTCAAAGCTAATGTTCCAAAATTAATCTTACAAATATTATAGTCCAATGAGATGATATTCCCTTAGATATTTCAAGTTGTTATTACAAAAAAAAATGCACCCATATTAGTTAGCAATCTTCATCCAAAATTTGTGATGCCATATTTCCTAGAGATCCCTCAACAAAGCCAATAGGCCTCACTTTTTATTCTATCATCACCTTCACTGGCTACTTTACTAGCACCCAAGCCCTACACTTAACACAGTATTCTAGCTATACATGTACCAACCTTACCTACTCTAGATCCCAAATAATCAATAGAAATGTAAGAGCTAAAATTTATGGTTAGGAACTTGACAAATAAGCTTACTATGTAGGAGTAGTATAATATTGAAAGGAGGTTTTAAGGCTATCAACAAAGAAGAAACTTTTACATGTTAAAAGATCGAGGGAATTCTACTAGCAATTCTACTAAAAAGTAAGTTGCTATTGCCAAATATCAAGAGGAGGGAATATCTGCTACCCAAGAAGATTATTAGTACTTAGCTTACAATGAACCACACAATACTGACATCTTCATAGTCTATCAACATCAATATAAGTTTGTTATAGCCTAGAAAGTAGAAGAATAGTCAAAAGGACTTGTGGGTATGCTTATTGATCTAAAGTTAAATATCTTAGCTGAAGAGCTTTCAACTTCCAATCCAATCCATATATTGACTAGATTTGAGAAAATATCCCTTTTGTTAGATCCATGGAAGATTGATTATTTGGAATCCTCCACTTAGCCTTAAAAAGAGCAAAAAAGGAGCACCCTAAGGAGAAACACAAAGAGAAACCAAGGATAGAAGCACCAAAAGTAGGTCGAGAAGAATATAGGGAGCAAGTCTTAAAGAAGTTGTAATACCCATATGTTATTAGAAAGTAAAGGGAAGAAACCACACAATAGTACCAAAGGAATTTTGAAGAGCCAGTTTGAAAGGAATGAGGGATGCTAGAACCCTTTAGATACGACATTATCAAAGAGCTAAATAATACTCTCTTTATAGTCAACATGTATGATGCTTTACTAATCCTTGGATATCAATTTTCTTAGGATTGCCTTACAAAATGCATTTCCAAGTGAATCTGGCTATTTGGAATTGAATCTAGATCAAGATCAACAAATGCCCAACATGGGTAAGATTAGTCCTCCTCCCTTCTATATGTACTTATGCATGGAGAGTTGTATGGTTGATTTTGGAGCTACCACAATAGTCATGCCTAAGGCTATTTGTGATAAAATAGGTATGGAATACACCCATACTAATTTTGGTGTATTATAGCTAGACGAGACTCTAGTCTAGATTATGGGAGAAATGAAGGACATTTAAATTGTGCTACATAAGATTTTAGATATCTTAGTAATACAAGAGGTAATATTAGTGGATATTTCATTGCTATTTGGATTGTGCTTATCAAGGGAGTTCACAACAAATATTGGAGGATACTTATCCATGGACTACACTCACATGGTAATTCCCTACAAGGAAAGGAAGCTCTAGATATATGCAGAGAAGCCCAAACCCTATCACATATATAGGCTTGAGGAATGAAGCATCAATTTGACTAGATATTTTTTTCTAAATACTCCCAAGTGGAGATAAAAGAGCATCCAAAATACCTAGAGGATCTAATAGAAGAGTCACTAATGAAAGATGATTTTTTCATGCTTGATTTCAATGTAATAATCCATGTAGACCTAGGAACTCATCACATATAAGATCCAACCAACCATAAAATCCCAATTACAAGTCACATGTTTTAGATAACATACAAGTGGGATTGATGGAAGTTTGGATCACTTTAGTCTAGAAATTTCTAATTTTAGTGAATAGGTACAAATGTCTAAATACTAGGCACACAAAACATGTGAAAATCTTGTACCATACTATAAATAAGCAACATTTAAATATAAGTTAGGCTTTCAAAATATAATTGGCTAAAAGGGGTAGTGACATTAAATGGAAAATAGATCAAGGCAGTCACAAAAACCAAAGCTTTGGGAAGAGCAATTAAGAAAAAAAACAATTGAATCATGGATTAAGCACACATGCAATAATGACCTTATAATTATTGTTGATGATTATAGCTTATAATAGGCACCTGTTAGACCTATACAACCTATTAAAAGCATTCAAACATCTATTTTATAAAAGTAGTTGCATAGTTCCTTGTTGTGAAATCTTGGTGGAAAAAGCTATGGAGTTTAAGGAGTCCAATATTTTCAAATATCGCATAGGAGATGTTTTTGACCTAGTTATAACCATCAAGTTAAAACACCTAAGGGGCTCAACAAAGTAGAAATATACAAGGTAATCAAAGGAACATTAGACTGCATGCACCTACCACTCCTTCCTAGAATAGTATATACCAAGGAGGGTTTGTCCTTATCTAGAGCTAGTCCAAGAAATAGCTAAGCACTACCATGTAGAATCTATAACTATGAGGAATGCTACAGACCAAGTACTATTTTCTCTTAAGCCTAAAAAATTCACAACTACTTTTACTAGGAATGCTTCTCCCCTTATGCCCAAGACATTTGATAGAGACAAATAGAAAACTTAATATAATAGTAGGATATTAGCCTAGCTAAATAAGCAACTTATTATGAATTTTTTTTGGATGTTCAATCCCCTCAGCTAATTTTCAAAAACATGCCCATGAAATATTTTACATGCTAGAAATAATTTTTGACTTAGATTTAGATAATTAGGTGCATGATTTCCACATAGCCATGGCCTATACAATAACTAATCCTTAAAGCCCTTTTTATTTTGATTGGGCATTGTTTCTTAGCTCCCAAATACATGAGAAACTAGTAGAACTCAACCAAGTAGGGGTTTTTCAATAATCCTCTTACTTGGATTGGATTTTCTTATTTTGTAAACCAGAAGTCTTCTTAGGACTCAAAATTTAAAAGCAAGCTGAAGCTAAAATGACTTTATCAATAATATACTGGACACTAGCTTTTAGGACATACAATAATCTTTTATATTTTAATAAGTTTTTTCTTGGCCTTAGTCTTTCATGAATAAAGGGAAAAATTCCCTGACTAACTTAGGAAGCAAAATCTAGATTACAAATGAATTAAAATAATACTAAAGACTAGTACTTTGTACCAGAGGGTATGATAATAAGGGTATAAAACTTCATCAAAGAACCAATTGTGTTACCCTATTGTATTATAGATTAGATCTTTGGTTTAGAATTTTGTCACCAGATGGACGATGTAATTAATTCCTGGGTGATAGAATGAACAAAATGATCTATATAGCTTATTTAAAAGTCATGAGATTATCACTTTCAAATCTAGTATGATGCTTGATATGTTGAAACAAAATCTCTTGCTCCTAATGTTGAAATTAGAGCTATACAGGTGGAGTTTTTTTTTTTTTATAGCAAAAAATCCCTTGCGAGGCCGCCTTGGTATGAGAGACCATGAACAGGGGGTTCTACACCATCAAAGTCACCCGGGAGTCACACCCGACCCTACCGACACCAATATTATCAATTGGATTTTAGGTACCCAATTCAACTTTTTGGTAGGGTGGAGATTCGAACCTAGGACCTTCCTTGGAGGATTACCCTCTCCTCTCCAATTCACCTACAACACCTGGGTATATAGGTGGAGTTATGAACTAGATGAATTTTGAAGGATTGCTTTGAAATTTTGAACAAGCCCCCTTCATTTTAGCATAACCCTAGGCTAGAGGTTGAGAAGGAGATAAATCTAGTAGAGGAGGAAGGATCTAAAGTAGAAATATTCAAGGATAGTCATACTTCATGAAGAATATTCTATAAGAATATAAACGAGTATAATCCAAGATATGTGTTAAAGAAGAAAAGAAAGGATATTATTATGTAAAAGTACTAGTTTGAGAGGAAAAATTAGGAATGGCAGATTGTTCAATGCGATATTGACACTCAGAGCCAGGATTATGGTCTAAAAATTGATCAAGAGTTTGAAGATGCTTTTGAAATAGACCCTAAAACTAAAGATAAATAGAGAAGTGGACCTAAGGACCAAGTCAATCAAGAAGAATTCTATGAGAAAAAAGATAACATTCTAGAATAGATAGAGTAATGTCTAGAAGTTATAACTTCAAGCAAGCAACAATATCTAGAAGTGGCCATTTTAGAATGGTAGCAAACTCAAAAATCATCCACACCCAAAGAGCAACTACAAAAAAAATATACTATGGGTATTGGTATCATGGAGAAAGTGGGCTACACAAGTGGTGTCTTGGGTCCAACAATATTTGAACCTGTGAACCCTCCTCAAGCATCACTTCATAAGGGAAAATCTAGATTAGTGTCGATACTCTTAAACTGTTCCCAATGAAAATCTTGGTTCTAGCTCTCCCAAAGCCTCAAAGGAAACAAATAAAAAAAAGTGAATTTATATTAGAATAATGGGGGTCCAAAACAAAGAGAATAAAAAATTGGATGATGTCTCCAATTCCTAGGATCATGTGTGCTATCTTTTCTACTTCTTCCCCTCTTCACTTTGAGAATTTACATTATTCTCTTTAGTTTTCCTCTCTACCTCACTCTACCCATCCGCCTTCATCCCATCCTTAACTAACCCTACCACCTCCTTCTTCTACCCATCTATCACCACCAAAAGAAACACCCACCAAGCCTTATTCCAAAGAAACCAATACTTCTCTATGCCTAGGTAATTCTCAAGCTCCCCTCCTAACACCTTCTCCATATTTTGGAGCACTGTAAAATATTTCCTCCATATCTACAATAGATTTTATGCCTCCCATCTTTATTTTGCAATATACCTTTACCATGCCTATCATCCCAGTGAGAACAATACAAAACCAACTCCAATAGGCACAAGCCAACACGCAAGATTATATTACTAAAAAAACAATGGATAGAGCTAGAGGTCATGTCAACAAGAGTTATCAGTATGATTTATCCTAATAAAAGGTAATACATTATGACATGCATAAGTACTACTATGTATAAGTTGAAACCCAAATAATAGAAGAAGATTATCAAGTAGCAACCAATATCATAGACACAAATAAGGTCTTAACTGGGGATAAAGCTCAAATAGTGCGTACATCCATTGATGTGTTGTATATTGATGGAGTCCAGATGATAACTAAATACCACAAAGAGAAAGACAAAGAAAATAAATTGAGTAGGGCCCTTGAACAAGGAAAGACAAAATAAAAGGCCTTGAAAAACCAAATCTAGTAGTTGTAGCAGAGTTGAAGAAGCTCCAATGCTAGAACAACTACATATGAAGGATGTAAATAAATCAATCTCTATAGAAGAAGTTGTAGGACTTGCAAAAAGAGCTTGACATATTCAAATAGTAGAGGTAAGGCTATCAAATATCTATAAATATCAATAAGAGTATGAAAAAGTGATATTGGGCTCATATTTTTGAAGTTATCAAGACATGGTACCCATCTTAAAAATTTATCAAAAACTGTAGGGATATGGATCAAGAGGTGCAAGATGACTTCAAAACCATGGAAGATAATATTGGTGAGAATATTTAGGAGGCATATGCCCTTATGGATGTATTGAATGAAGAATCCATCCAAGTAATCCAATTATCTAAAGATAGTGTGATGATACATCATACGGCCTTAGAAATTCCTTAGTGGAAACAAATTATGGAACAAGGCTATGAGGCCCTAGATTAAATCATCAATTTTGGAGATAAAATCATGGAAAAATGGATCAGGTTATTGATAATAAAATACCATCTCTTTGGGAAGATCTGGATGGTTGCTTTTATTATTTGGAGGAGCTAAAAGGTATTTAAAATGAGATAATAGAGGATTTGACTGAGTTCTCTGATTGGATGGATAATGTTGATGAAGGAAAATTCTTTCACTTAGTGAATAAGCAAGCTACACTACATGTTAAGGTGATGGAGTTAGGCAATAAATATAAAGACCCTCCACATAAAAAATCCTTTCAAGTGATGTCCATCCACATGAAGGCTAGAAAATTCTAGGTCCCATCACTAAGGAATTGAGATAAAACTAAGCAAATATTGGGTATGAACACTTTTGACATTATTTTTTCTTTAATCAAAGTCTTTCTATTAGGTTTAATGCTATTGGTATTCCTTTGTTCTATTTATTAGGCTTAAACTATTTGGAATTATTTAGTTAGAGCATTGGTGATGCTAAATGTTGTAGCATATAAGGTCAATGTACTTTCTACATGGCATTAATTATATAGTTAGTAAGGATTTGCTTGTACCCAGTGGCCTATGCTCATGTAACTTTAAAAAATGCTATTAGATGAGCCTCAACCACATTTAATTCAATTTCTCTAACCCTTTCCTTTCTCATACTTTTTTATTTTCTCTTTATTTAGTATTTTAGTAGCAACTTCAGAAGGAACCGACCTTCTTCGAAGGTTGGCTTAGAAGTAATTATGGGCCATCAAATATTGACTTCGGTCTAGAGTGGAATTTCAGACCTAGGTAGATTGTTGCATCAAAAATCCCTTTATAAAATGGAAATCAAACCATGCCTCTAAACCATTAGATATCTATAGATCTATATTATTTAAACCAAGAGTGAAGATTTAGATAAATACATATTCAAAGCTCTTTTAAAAAAATAACTTAATAGGAAAATCAACTGTCTTAGGAAAATCAACTGTCTTTGGATAGATGGTGGATGTGATTTTACTAATAATTTTCTTTATTTCTTACCTCATGATGGGGTTACCTTTTAAAGGATTGCAATACTCTATCTTGCTAAAAGAAAAATAGGGATACTATAGAAATGAATAGATTCATGCTACATGGAAAGAATATAGAACCCAATTTTTAGGGAGAGCTAGTAACATGTGTAGTGCATATCATTAAAAATATTCCATTTCAAGCAGTTTTAGATATGACACATCTTGAGAGATTGATAGGAGATAAACTTGGTCTTTCTAGATTTTATGTTTTTGGTTTAGATGCATGGGCATATATGCCCAAAGGTAAATGAAAAAATATTTATGAGAGGTGCAAGTAATGCATATTTGTAGGTTATAATGAATCTCCTGAGGTATATTGTCTATATGATCCTATTAGGAGGGAATTTATTATTTGGTGAAATATAATTTTTGATGAGGTTATCCCACCCAATCCTTTGAGTCCCCTCCCTATTATCTTGGTAGATGATGTATCTTCTCCTAAGGATTCTCCTCTCTCTCTAAAAAAATTTAGTATTGTTTCTACAAAGATTTTGTTGGTTCTATTCTAGTGATATGTATTAATCATCACATTGGTGAGACTCTAATGATTTCAAATTTGTGTCCCTTTTCTGATGTGATTTATACTTCTATTCATTTTGAATTAATGTTATATGTTAAAGTTTATTTTGAATATGTATTATATTCCTTGGCTTCTTCTTTATATGGTGTTTCCAGATAGGGCATGGCTTAGCCTTATGAAGATCTTGATGCATAAGTGGACTCAAACCCTTATTTAGGATATCTAGACTATTATATATATATTTTTTCTTGATAAAAATGGGTTGTACTCGGGTCCCCCAATCTTAAAAAATTACATCTCTTATTTAGAGCTTGATAGTTTAAAAATAGATACACTTCTCATCTCAATTGATATGCTATAGCTATAAACCTACAACATTTTATATAAAATGTCTGAATTCTTGATTTTCATTTTCAGGATATTTTCAAATCTCTATATGAATAGAATCACTCCAAAATTTAGCATCTTTCTTGATATTTTTCTATAGTAGCCTTCACAATGCCAAAACTGATATTCTCACAATGACACTGAGAGGGGGGGTGAATCAGTGTAGCTAAAAATCTGATCTGCAATCCTTAAAACTGAAGCAAAGAGAACTAGAAAATAGATAAAGCAATAATCACAAGAGAGCACACCACAACACACAATGTAACGAGGTTCACCAATTTGGCTACTCCTCAAAAATGACTGCTTGGACTTCTATCCAAATCCAGCCTTTGCAAAACACCAATTTTACAAACACTTTACCAAAGACCCACCGGAAGGAGCACCAACCCCTTGTTTTTCTGCTACAACAGATAGGAGCACCAACCCCTAATGCCAAGCACCAACTTGGACTGCAATTCTGATTTAATTCAGTGACATAAAAATGCCTTCGTTGTTTACACGACCCTGACTGGTCTGCAATTAAATAAACTTGATTCAACTCTGCACACTCTCACGGCTCTGCTTATTTCTCTCTCGGCCCTCTTCTAACCCTCTTTGTGCAGCAAATTCTCACTTACAACAAGAATTATTCTTCACGCAGACCTGCTTTTATAACATATACGTCTCTATTTTTAGTTTCCATATTTACGCATGCAACCCGTAACTATTCTTTTATTATGCTCTTCTGCCACTTGTCAACTGTAACTCCTTCTACGTGTAACTCCTTTTGAATTTATAGAGTGTGCATTACGTTACATGCAACGTATCTCTATCATGACTGTTCGTATTCATTTCTGTGCATGCATGCATTTTACGATTCTAATAATGCGACTGTTCGATTTACTCCAGCTTATTAAAAAGCTGCATGAATGTATCTGTAACTATCGCATTTACTACAGTTAACTCTTCTTAATTCGGCTGCATGCTATTCTTCTACAACTGCCCCTTTAACTGTCGTTCTATTCTAGTTAACTGTCTCTTATCTGCCCAATCGTGACACTTCTGTATCTTTCTGCCCTTCTCGCCTTTTACCCATGAAAATAGCATGTCACGAAATCGTGACATTCTCGGCCTCCTTGTTCACCTCTTGTCTTGCCATCGCGAAAACCAGACATGTCGCGAAATCGTGACACTATTCGCTTTCGTACACTCTACTTGGCTTGCTCTAGCGAAAACTAGACATGTCGCGAAATCGTGACACTTTCGCCTTCTCGCAACTCTTCTTGGCTTCAACCAACGAAAATGGAACATGTCACGAAATCGTGACATCTTTCTCTGCCTTGTGCCTTTTCTGCCTTTCGCCCGTGAAAATGGAACATGTCACGAAATCGTGACATCTTTCTCTGCCTTGTGCCTTTTTTGCCTTTCGCCCATGAAAACGGAACATGTCACGAAATCGTGACATCTTTCTCTGCCTTGTGCCTTTTCTACCTTTCGCCCGCGAAAATGGAACATGTCACGAAATCGTGACACTTTCGCTGCCTTGTGCCTTTTCTGTCTTTGGCCAGCGAAAATGGAACATGTCGCGAAATCGTGACATCTTTCTCTTCCTTGCACTTCTCTTCGACCCTGTCATGAAATCGTGACACTTTCTCTCCTTGGAACTTTCTCTTCGATCCTATCATGAAATCATGACACTTTCTCTCCTTGGCACTTTCTCTTCGATCCTGTCATGAAATCGTGACACTTTCTCTCCTTGGCACTTTCTCTTCGATCCTGTCATGAAATCGTGACACTTTCTCTCCTTGGCACTTTCTCTTCGATCCTGTCGTGAAATCGTGACACTTTCTCTCCTTGGCACTTTCTCTTCGATCATGTCACGAAATCATGACACTTTCTCTCCTTGGCACTTTCTCTTCGAACCTGTCATGAAATCGTGACACTTTCTCATCCGTACAGTCCTTCTTGCAAATTGTCGCGAAATCGTGACACTTTCCTTTGCAAGCTCCTTCTCTCCGAACATGTCACGAAATCATGATAGTTTTCTTTGCCTGTGCCTTCTCTCCAAACATGTCACGAAATCGTGACAATTTTCTTTGCTTTGCCTTCTTTCCAAACATGTCGCGAAATCGTGACAGTTTTCTTACTTGCCTTCTCTTCTAACAACATGTCACGAAATCATGACAATTTTCCTTGCGCCTTCTCTCTCCTCGTCCATGTCACGAAATCATGACAATTTTGCTTGTGCCTTCTCTCTCCTGGTCCATGTCGTGAAATCATGACAATTTTGCTTGTGCCTTCTCTCTCCTCGTCCATGTCGCAAAATCATGACAATTTTGCTTGCGCCTTCTCTCTCCTGGTCCATGTCGCGAAATCGTGACAATTTTTCTTGCGCCTTCTCTCTCCTCCATGTCGCGAAATCATGACAGAAAACATGTCGCGATATCGTGACAGTTTTCTTACTTGTCTTTTTCTTTGATTTTTTGAATCTGGGCCACTTTTGTCTTCTTGGAAATTCACTGTACCTGTTCTGACTGACCTCTGAACTCCTGTCCACTGCATCAACTGATCTTTCTGTCTGTGTTGACAACAATGACAATACTTTTGCTGCACCTTGCTCAACAATCTCCCCCTTTGGAATTGTTGGCAACACTCATGCACTCTCCTGTAATTCTTCTCCCCCTTTGACAATAATACCAAAGGGTTGCTGCAGACTCCCCCTGAGTCTATGCACAACATTCTCAGATACACATTGTTATAGTTAGCAAAAATCATGAATATGAGCAAAACTATAAACATAGGCATAAATACTCCCCCTGAGAATGTGATCCCAATTGATAGTCAGTTCTTGTGAAATGTGACTACTCCCAACTTACTCCGAAGGTACTCAAAAACTTCCTTTGGCAATGGTTTTGTGAATATATCTCGCTACTTGCTCTGTAGTTGGAACAAAATCCAATTTGACCTCACCTTCCGCAACTTTATCCTTCAAGAAGTGATACCGGATTGCAATATGTTTGGTTCGAGAATGCATAACCGGATTCTTTGATATGTTTATAGCACTCGGTGTTATCACATTTAACCGAAATTGGCTCTTTGAAGTGAATACCAAGATCTTTCAGGTGTTTGTCTCATCCATAATATCTCGTGTACAGCATGTTGTTGCTGCAATGTATTCTCGCCTCTGTTGTGGATAGAGAGACCGATTCTTGTTTCTTGCTTGTGCCATGCTACCAACCTGTCTCCAAGATAAAATGCTCCTCCACTCGGTACTCTTTCTCGTCATCAATACATCCTGCCCAATCTGCATCAGAATATGCAATAAGAGTGAAGTCCTTACCTTTTGGGTACCACAACCCATACTCCATAGTACCCTTGAGGTACCTAAAAATCCTCTTTACAATTGTCACATGAGTCTCTTTGGGACTAGCCTGAAATATTGCTACCATGCATACTGCCTGTAATATATCTGGTCTAGTGGCTATCAAATACATCAAGCTTCCAATCATAGACCTATACATGGTTTGATCTACATATGGAGATTTGTCATCCTTGCTCAACTTGCAACCTCGTTGTCATGGGAGTGCTGACAGGTTTACTATCCTCCATTGTGAACTTTTTCAGCATTTCTTTCACATATTTTACTTGAGAGATAAAAATGCCCTTTTCACTTTGATTGACTTGCAGTCCGAGAAAATAAGAAAGTTCACCAATCATTGACATCTCAAATTCTGTCTTCATTTTATTTGCTATGTCTCTACAATATTCATCCATGTTGCTGCCAAATATTATATCATCTACATAAACAACAAGTACAATAAGCTGGCCATTCTCTGTTTTGATATATAAATTGTTGTCCACCATACCTTTCTTGAACCCTTGTTTAATAAGATAGTTATCCAGCCTTGCATACCATGCTCTGGGTGCCTGTTTCAGACCATACAACGCTTTCTTTAACCCGCAAACAAAATCGGGATTGTCACCGAGTTGGAAGCCGTCTGGCTGTTCAATGTAAACCTCTTCTTCCAGTTTTCCATTCAAAAATGCTGATTTTACGTCCATTTGATATACTTTGAAATTTTTATGGACTGCTAAAGCCGGAAACATTCTGATTGCCTCTAGTCTGGCTACTGGTGCAAAGGTTTCCTCAAAATCAATGCCTTCAACCTAAGCATAGCCTTTACAGACCAATCTTGCCTTATTTTTGACAACCTGTCCATCTTCATTTAATTTATTTCAAAAAATCCATTTAGTACCGATTATGTTTTTATTTGCTGGCCGTGGTACTAATTCCCAGTGTTTTGTTTTTCTCAATCTGATCTAGTTCTTCATTAATTGCCTTCATCCAACTTTCATCTGTGCTGGCTTCAGCAATATTTTTGGGTTCAATGCTGGATAATAAAGAGTAGTTCCTTATTACTGCTCTTCTTGTCTGAATACCAACTGTTGGGTCCCCAATAATCTGTTCTCTGGGATGATTTTTCTGCCAACTGCCTATTTTGAATTTCTTGTTCTCTTCTTCTTCTGAGTCAATTCTTAAATCAGCTGGGTCAATTTTTTGATTTTCTTCTGTTCTTATTTCTTCATCTCCTTCAATGACTTCTTCATAAATGGGGTAGTTTTCTTGATACGTAGCTTCTCTTTCTCTACCTTCATCAACTTTAACATCAAGCACTCTCAATAATTTTCTTTAGCCGCTTGTTGTAACATGTGTAGGCTTTGCTTTTAGTTGAGTAACCGAGAAAAATACCTTCGTCAGCTCTATCTTCGAACTTACCGAGATTATCTTCAGTTCGTTTGATATAACACTTGCTGCCGAACACTTTGAAGTATCTTGTTGTTGCTTTCCTACCGAACCACAACTCATAAGGTGTTTTGCTTTCATGCGTCCTTAGCATGCACCTGTTTTGAATGTAAACTATAGTATGTACTGCCTCTTTCCAAAATCTGTCAGCTATTTTGTTCTCAGCCAACATTGTCCTTGCCATTTCTTGCATAGTCCTGTTCTTCCTTTCAACAACACCATTCTGCTAAGGTGTCCTTGTTGCTAAAAATTGTCTTCCGATCCCATATTTTTGACAATGACTCGCAAACTCTTCTGAAATAAACTCTCCTCCTCTCGTCCGATCTTAGGCATTTAATTCTTTTTCCAGTTTGATTCTCAACCTATTTTTTAAAAATCTTGAACATCTCAAAGGCATCTGATTTAAGCTTTAAAAATAGTACCCATGTCATCCTAGAGAAGTCATCTATGAACAACATAAAGTATTTGTCACCATTTATGCTTTGTGTTCTCATAGGTCCACACAAATCAGTATGTATTATCTCTAAAGGTTTGCTGGTGAAGTATTCCTTTGCTTTAAATGTGGATCTAGTTTGCTTCCCTTTTTGGCATGAAGCACGGATGCTATTTACTGGTTTGCCAATGGTAGGTATATCTCTTACTGCTCTTTTAGAGCTTATTTTTACCAGATTGTCAAAGCTAATATGACCGAGCCTCTTGTGCCACAGCCAATTTTCATCTTCCTGTCCAATCAAGCATGCTCCTTCTGAAGTTTTTGAGAGAGTATATAGATTTCCAGAAGTCCTTGATCCATTAGCTATCAGCTTCCCACTGTGGGCTTTTCTGACTTCACAGCCCTGCTTCTTAAAAGTGACTTCATGACCTCTGTCACAGATTTGACTTACACTCAGTAAGTTGTGTTTCAAACCAATCACAAACAGAACTTCTTTGGAACTGATCTTTCCATCATTTATCTTGACTGATCCTTTGCCAACTATCTTGGCTCCATCATTATTTCCAAACTTTACCGAGCCCCCTTCATATTTCTGAAGCTTTTCAAATTTTTGTTTATCTCCTGTCATGTGACTGGAGCATCCACTATCCAATATCCATGGTGCAGATTTGTTCTGTGCTTTGAATGTTGTCTCGTACAATCAATGATTCCTTTTCTTCCTTGAGTTGCTCTTTTTCTTTCCATTCTGATTTGACTGTAGTTTTGGTCACTTGTTTAGACTTTTCTTTGTCAGTGGCCTGTGCATGTTTATCTGGGAATTTTTTGTTTTGCCTTAAACTGTTTGGTTGAGTTCTTCTTCCCTGATATTTATTTGCTGCATATGTGCTTCTACAGTTTCTTGCAATGTGACCAAAGTTATGACAGTTATAACATTCTACTGCATAATCCATCAAGGGTGCAAAGACATTTCTACTAGTAAAATTTCTTTGTCCTATATTATAAATGCAGTCTGAAATCTTATGACCGTAAGTATTGCATTTAAAACAATAACCAGAAAAGGAATGATTGAACCTGGGAGTTGGTCTTTGCCAATTTGTAGTAGGAGCCACAAATTTTCTTCTCCTTTGATGTATGACTTTTGTGAATCCCTCATTGTCAACAGTCTTCTCGTGCCTGGCATTGTTGCTTTCTTTTGCAAGATTCATTTTTCTTTGGTCAACCTTGATCTTATCCTCTTTCTTTACTGGTTCTATAGTTATGGCCTTTGATCCACTTGATGATTCTCCTTCGACAAACCCCAAGCCAAACTTGATGTCTGTAGACCTCTGACTATTTATAATCTTTTCAAGCTTTGCAGAACTTCCTTCAAGTTTGTGATAGCAACTCAATTTTTGATTCTTTTCTTCTAGCCACATTCTTAAAACAACAATCTCTTCTTCTAGTTTGTTGCACTCATCTATTCTCATGGTTAATTGTACTTCAAGTTCTTCAGACATTTTCTTAAATTCTTTTGTCTGTACTTTCAAACTGTTTATTATGTCATTCGCATCCTCAAGCTTTCTTGAGACCTTTTTATTCTTCTTCCTTTCTGTACTCAACTCTTTAAGAGTAGCAACCAACTCTCCTTCCAGATATACTTCAGCCTCATCCTTACTTTTTGTGTCACCTTCCTATTTTTCTTTTGTTTTTGCTTCTTCAAATGCCATGAACAGAGCTTCACCTATTTCTTCTTCAGAATCTTCACCTGAGCTATCTTCAGAAGAGCTGACATTCTTTGATATGAAACTTTTCTTTTTGAAGTTGCTTTTCCTAAAATTTGGTTTCTTCTTCCAGTCACTTCTTTCTTGGTGTGACCCTTCATTACTTTTGGTTTTCTCATTTATTGGACACTTAGCTGCAAAGTGACCGACTCCTCCACAATTGAAACACTTAAATGGTAACTTTCCTCTATACTTTCCTTTTCCCTTTGTAAGTTTCCGAACAAAGTTGGCTTCAGTTTCATCCGATGTCTCTTCATCCTCAGATTCTTGTTCAGCTTTTGTATTCTTGTGTGCTTTAAAAGCAGCTTCTTTGTCTATAGGCTTAGTTTGTCCTATTCTCATTTCATATGCAGTCAAAGAGCCATGCATCTCGTCCATGCTAAAATTATTTAGATCTTTAGCCTCTTCTATTGTAGAAACTTTAGAATTAAATCTTTTGTGAAGAGTTCTAAGTACCTTTTTCACGACAACCGCATCTTCGATTTCTTCGCCGAGTCCTCTGATAGCATTAATGATTCCATTGACTCTCAGCATATAGGTCTCTATGTTCTCTTCGTCATTCATTTGTAATGCCTCGAACTGAGCTCGATGAGTTTGCAGTTTGGCTTCCTTGATCTTGTTGTCTCCTTCATGAATGCTCTTCAGTTTGTCCCATATGTCTTTTGCCGATTTACAACTCATGACCCTTATCAGTTCACTGTCTACTAACCCACACATTATGGCATTCTTTGCTTTGGAGTTATTCTCAAAATTTTTCTTCTCAATAATATCTATTGGAGGAGTAGTGGGTACTGTGTATCCACTTTCTACTGACTCCCAAATGTCATATCCTAAAGCACTCAGATATGTCTGCATCCTGAGTCTCCAGAATGAGTAATTAGTTCCATTGAACAAAGGAGCTTTGTTTGATGAGAATCCTTCACTACCTGCCATTGTGTTCCTTCCAAGATCACCTTAGCTGATTAAGCTTGTTCAGGAACCTTGCTCTGATACCAATTGATATTCTCACAATGACACTGAGAGGGGGGGTGAATCGGTGTAGCTAAAAATCTGATCTGCAATCCTTAAAACTGAAGCAAAGAGAACTAGAAAATAGATAAAGCAATAATCACAAGAGAGCACACCACAACACACAATGTAACGAGGTTCACCAAATTGGCTACTCCTCAAAAATGACTGCTTGGACTTCAATCCAAATCCAGCCTTTGCAAAACACCAATTTTACAAACACTTTACCAGCACCCACTGGAAGGAGCACCAACCCCTTATTTTTCTGCTACAACAGATAGGAGCACCAACCCCTAATGCCAAGCACCAACTTGGACTGCAATTCTGATTTAATTCAGTGACATAAAAATGCCTTCGTTGTTTACACGACCCTGACTGGTCTGTAATTAAATAAAATTGATTCAACTCTGCACACTCTCACGGCTCTCCTTATTTCTCTCTCGGCCCTCTTCTAACCCTCTTTGCATAGCAAATTCTCACTTACAGCAGCAACATTATTCTTCACGCAGACCTGCTTTTATAACATATACGTCTCTATTTTTAGTTTCCATATTTACGCATGCAACCCGTAACTGTTCTTTTATTATGCTCTTCTGCCACTTGTCAACTGTAACTCCTTCTACGTGTAACTCCTTTTGAATTTATAGAGTGTGCATTACGTTACATGCAACGTATCTCTATCATGACTGTTCGTATTCATTTTTGTGCATGCATGCATTTTACGATTCTAATAATGCGACTGTTCGATTTACTCCAGCTTATTAAAAAGCTGCATGACTATATCTGTAACTGTCGCATTTACTACAGTTAACTCTTCTTAATTTGGCTGCATGCTTTTCCTCTACAACTACCCCTTTAACTGTCGTTCTGTTCCAGTTAACTATCTGTTATCATGTTGTTGCGACCTATCGCGAAATCGTGACACTTTTGTCTCTTTCTACCCTTCTCGCCTTTTACCCATGAAAATACAGCATGTCACAAAATCATGACATTCTCGGCCTCCTTGTTCACCTCTTGTCTTGCCACCATGAAAACCAGACATGTCACGAAATCATGACACTATTCACTTTCGTACACTCTACTTGGCTTGCTCTAGCGAAAACCAGACATGTCACAAAATCGTGACACTTTCGCCTTCTCGCAACTCTTCTTGGCTTCAACCAGCGAAAATGGAACATGTCACGAAATCATGACATCTTTCTCTACCTTGTGCCTTTTCTACCTTTCGCCCGCAAAAATGAAACATGTCACGAAATCGTGACATCTTTCTCTACCTTGTGCCTTTTCTGCCTTTCGCCCGTGAAAATGGAACATGTCACGAAATCGTGACATCTTTCTTTGCCTTGTGCCTTTTCTGCCTTTCGCCCGCGAAAATGGAACATGTCACGAAATCGTGACACTTTCGTTGCCTTGTGCCTTTTTTGTCTTTGGCCAGCGAAAATGGAACATGTCACGAAATCGTGACATCTTTCTCTTCCTTGCACTTCTCTTCGACCCTGTCATGAAATCACGACACTTTCTCTCCTTGGCACTTTCTCTTCGATCCTGTCGCGAAATCGTGACACTTTCTCTCCTTGGCACTTTCTTCTTGTTATAGTCATAATGACACTGACAGGGGGGGTGAATTAGTGTGTTCTTTAAAAACTTAAAAGCAATTTAGAATTTTAAATAAACAGCAGCAGATTAAAACAAAAATAATAAAAGTACTAAGAGCATCACACATAACACGGCATTTTAACGAGGTTCATCGATGTGGCTATTCCTCAAAAATACTGCTTGGACTACCATCCAAATCCAGTCAAATGCAAAGCTACAACTTTACATAATCATTCACCAGCACCAACTGGTAAGAGGCACCAACCTCTAAATTTTATCTCGCTACAACGGAATGGAGCACCAACTCCAATTTTTCCAGCTCCAAGCTGGAAAGAGGCACCAACCCCTTTTACCAAGCTACAACTTGGAGAGAGTAATAAAAATTGCAGAATTAAACTGTCACCTCAATTTGCACGATCTGCTATTTTTCTTGCGTTCTGTCGCTTGTCGGCATTCGATCGCTACTGTGAAAAATGATTCGCACTTTTTCAACCACTCCTCTATATCTCTTCGCGTTCTCTGCTACAACTTCACAGAAATATTACTTCTACATCCAGCACACTGTCATTTCACACTCGGAACATGACTTCGCATACCGCGTTCTTATCTTCTCTTTGCACCACTCACTCTGCTGCACCTTCCATGAAATCTCACTTCTACCATCTGCGTATTTTTGCCTCGGACTTTAAACACGCCGTCTGCATATCGTTCTCTTTGTTCTCGATCAGTCGATACACACTCACTCACTATCTCATCGCTGTGATCTCTTTTCTTTAACTCCAAAGAACTATCACCGAATTACACTCTGCTGCACATGAACTTTATTCGCATATATCGCATCACACCCTCTATTCAACCTTGCAACAGTCCCGCCTTTTTATAGAAGAGAATATCCCATCAAAAAATTCTCAAACACGTCGGCTGCAACCCTAATTAGGTCAACATGAAACCCTAGAATTTTTCGGTTGCTTAACCTTGCTTTGTCAACAGGAAACCCTAATTGATCCGTTGCAAAACCCTAGCAACGTCGGCTTTGAAAACAAGCCGGTGAACAACTTTAATTTAATTTTAAAATATTAATTTAAATTTTAAATAAATAAATAAAATTTAAACTGGATATTTAAAATTAAATATCTTCATCATCGGAGCACCTTTTTCAACAAAACGAAGAGCTAACTTGGGTTTTAAGAAAAACCCATTTCAAAACTGTTGACCATGGATTTAAACAAAACCTATAATTTAGTCTGCCTTGGTTTTCACAAAAACCCTTTCGCTCTTTGATATCAATGACAACATCAACACTTGAGCAAGGGCAATGTACCCAAGGTACCCAAAATTGCCAACAATCTCCCCCTTTGTCATTGATGGCAACCCTTTACTAAAAACACATCTTCAAGAGCCAAAACTGAAATCAATCTCTTTGAAGTTTTTCTCCCCCTGACTTGAAGCTTTCCTCTTCATTTGAAGCTCTCCCCCTTACTCATATCTCTCCCCCTTTGTCATCAATGGCAAAGGGCCACCTTTGGGGCTCGAAACTAAGAATGAGCCTCTTAGCTTAGTCCCTCCCCCACCTCCTGATGAGGTGATTAATTCCGGGGTGGGAGTAAAACTCCCATTAGGCACTGATCAACATCAACGTCTATAACTTCCTTGTCGGGTCTTCTCTTGAATTCTTTGACCATATTCTTGTTCCTGTCATTGTTCTGATCCTTGGACCTGATCATGCCACTGTTCCTGTTCCTATATCCTGAAATTTCAACTCTGCACTGTCTAACAGTGTGACTTTTATTGTTGCACTTATAACAAGTAATAGTGTTGTTTCTTTTAGGCATACCTGTTCTTTGAATCCACATGTTCCGACTAAGCCGATTCGACTAAACCTGTTTTGACCAAGCTCGTTAGTGTGATGTTCTTTTGTTTCAAATGAAACTCCAGTCTGTTTACCCTTTTGACATGAAGCACACATACTATTTGCAGGTTTTTTAATGATTGGAATATCTCTCACTGCTTGTTTAGCGCTAATTCTTACCAGATTATCAAAACTTATGTGTCTAAGCCTCTTATGCCACAACCAGTTCTCTTCTTCTTGTCCCATGAAGCACATACCTTCTGAAAACTCTGAGAGTGTGTACAGATTGCCAGATGTCCTTGAGCCGATTGCTATTAATTTCTTGTTGTTTATTTTTCTGACTTCACAACCATGCTTCTTGAAAACTACTTCATGTCCTTTGTCACAGATTTGACTCACACTCAATAGATTATGTTTCAAACCATCCACATATAAAACTTCCTCTGACTTGATCTTTCCTTCACTAATTTTGACCGTTCCTTTACCTATTATTTTGGCTTCGTCATTGTTGCCAAATTTTATAGAACCACCCTCATACTTTTGTAGATTTTTGAATTTTTGTTTGTCACTTGTCATATGACTTGAGCAACCACTATCAAGAATCCAAGGAACATGTTTATTCTGAGCTCTAAAAGCTGTCTGCACTATTAAAGAATCCTGTTCTTTCCTGAAATGCATTCTTTTTGTTTCCATTCTATTTTAACTCGTGGTATTGGGTTCTAGTCGTGACTTCCCCTTTTCAAAATTTTGCACATATCCTTCAGTATAAATTCTATTTTGTTTTGCTCTATACGGTTGAAATCTGCTTTCATGAGGTTGATATGAAACAGACATACTACGACAATTTCTGGCAATATGACCAAAGTTGTGACACTTAAAACACTCTACTGCATAACTCATTAAAGGAGCAAACACATTTCTACTAGTGAAACTTCTTGGACCTATGTTGTATTTGCAGTCAACAATTTTATGCCCATAAACATTACACTTGAAACAAAAACCATGGAAATAATGATTAAACCTGAAATATGGTCTTGGCCAGGTTGTTGCTGGAGCCTTGGATCTTCTATTCTTTTGATGTGTGACCTTAATAAAGCCATCATTGTCAGCTGCTATTTCAGGTCTGGCATTATATCTTTCTTTTGCCTGATTCTTATCTTTGTTCTTTTCACTTTCAACATTGCTTGCTTTTGGTCCAGTTGATGATTCTCCTTCAAAAAAGCCAAGACCAAATTTGATACCTGTGGATATTTGATCGCTCAAAATTTTGTCCAATTTCATCGAGCTTTCTTCACGTTTTACATGACAGTTGATTTTTTGATCCAGCTCTTGTATCTGTATTCGAAGACTCACATTTTCTTCTTCCAATTTGCTGCAGTGGTCTATCTTCATGGATACCTGTATTTCCAGATCTTCAGACATTTTCTTGTATTCTTCAGTCTGTATTTTTAAACTGGAAATAATGTTGTTTGCATCCTTAAGTTTCCTTGACAATTTTTCATTCTTCTTTTTCTTCGATTCCCATTTCGTAAGGGCAGACACTAGCTCACCCTCTAAATCAACTTCAGCCTCAACTTCTTCAACTTTAGAGTTCATTCTTTCTGCCATTTCTAGTTCAATTTTCTCAACCATAGGAACCGAAACCGGTCGGGATGCCTTTTTGGATGAGGATCTATTCTTCTTAGCCATTGTGTACTAATCCAAGATCAACCCCCGATTGATTTAGCCAAAATTGGGAACCTTGCTCTGATACCAATTGTTATAGTCACAATGACACTGACAGGGGGGGGTGAATCAGTGTGTTCTTTAAAAACTTAAAAGCAATTTAGACTTTTAAATAAACTGCAGCAGATTAAAACAAAAATAATAAAAGTACTAAGAGCATCACACATAACATGCCATTTTAACGAGGTTCACCAATGTGGCTACTCCTCAAAAAGACTGTTTGGACTACCATCCAAATCCAGTCAAATGCAAAGCTACAACTTTACATAATCATTCACCAGCACCAACTGGTAAGAGGCACCAACCTCTAAATTTTATCTACTACAAAAGAATGGAGCACCAACTCCAATTTTTCCAGCTCCAACTGGAAAGAGGCACCAACCCATTTTACCAAGCTACAACTTGGAGATAGTAATAAAAATTGCAGAATTAAAATGTCACCTCAATTTGCACTATCTGCTATTTTTCTTACGTTCTGCTGCTTGTCGGCATTCGATCGTCGTTGTGAAAAATGATTCGCACTTTTTCAACCACTCCTCTATATCTCTCCGCGTTCTCTGCTGCAACTTCACAGAAATATTACTTCTACAGCCAACACACTGTCATTTCACACTCGGAACACGACTTCTGCATACCGTGTTCTTATCTTCTCTTTGCACCACTCACTCTGCTGCACCTTCCATGAAATCTCACTTCTATCATCTGCGTATTTTTGCCTCGGACTTTAAACACGCCGTCTGCATATCGCTCTCTTTGTTCTCGATCAGTCAATATGCACTCACTCACTATCTCATCGCTGCGATCTCTTTTCTTTAACTCCAAAGAACTATCACCGACTTACACTCTGTTGCACACGAACTTTATTCGCATATCTCGCATCACACCCTCTATTCAACCTTGCAACAGTCCCGCATTTTTATAGAAGAGAATATCCCATCAAAACATTCTCAAACACGTCGGCTGCAACCCTAATTAGGTCAACATGAAACCCTAGAATTTTTCGATTGCTTAACCTTGCTTTGTCAGTAGGAAACCCTAATTGATCCGTTGCAAAACCCTAGAAACGTCGGATTTGAAAACAAGCTTTAATTTAATTTTAAAATATTAATTTAAATTTTAAATAAATAAATAAAATTTAAACTGGATATTTAAAATTAAATATCTTCATCATCGGAGCACCTTTTTCAACAAAACGAAGAGCTAACTTGGGTTTTAAGAAAAACCCATTTCAAAAATGCTGACCATGGATTTAAACAAAACCTATAATTTAGTCTGCCTTGGTTTTTGGTTTTCACAAAAACCCTTTCGCTCTTTGACATCAATGACAACATCAACACTTGAGCCTTCGATCCTGTTGTGAAATCGTGACACTTTCTCTCCTTGGGACTTTCTCCTCGATCCTGTCATGAAATCGTGACACTTTCTCTCCTTGGCACTTTCTCTTCGATCCTATTGCAAAATCGTGACACTTTCTCTCCTTGGCACTTTCTCTTCGATCCTGTTGCGAAATCGTGACACTTTCTCTCCTTGGCACTTTCTCTTCGATCCTGTCATGAAATCATGACACTTTCTCATCCGTACAGTCCTTCTTGCTAATTGTCATGAAATCGTGACACTTTCCTTTGCAAGCTCCTTCTCTTCGAACATGTCGCAAAATCACGATAGTTTTCTTTGCCTGTGCCTTTTCTCCAAACATGTGAAATCGTGACAATTTTCTTTGCTTGTGCCTTCTTTCCAACATGTCACAAAATCATGACAGTTTGCTTACTTGCCTTCTTTTCTGACAACATGTCACGAAATCATGGCAGTTTTCCTTGCGCCTTCTCTCTCCTCGTCCATGTCACGAAATTGTGACAATTTTGCTTGTGCCTTCTCTCTCCTGGTCCATGTCGCGAAATCATGACAATTTTGCTTGCGCCTTCTCTCTCCTCGGCCATTTCGCGAAATCGTGACAATTTTTCTTGCGCCTTCTCTCTCCTGGTCCATGTCATGAAATCGCAACAATTTTGCTTGCGCCTTCTCTCTCCTTCGATATGTCACGAAATCGCGATAGAAAACATGTCGCGATATCGCGACAATTTTCTTACTTGTCTTTTTCTTTGGTTTTCTGAATCAGGGCCACTTTTGTCTTCTTGGAAATTTACTGTACCTGTTCTGACTGACCTTTGAACTCCTGTCCATTGCATCAACTGATATTTCTGTCTATGTTGACAACAATGACAATACTTTTGCTACATCTTGCTCAACAAAAACTTCACCTCTACTATCTATTTCTTGCATATTAGTAGAGTAATATTTCCAAAACATTGCACTAACATAGTTTGGTTTACCAAATATGGAATTCTAGTTTCCTTCCTGAAACACAAGTGCAACCACAAAAATTATAATAAATAGTATAAATGAACACACATTATTGTTACAAAATAAAACAGATATTACCAATGGAAAATATTAAATTAAATCTTAATCATTAATTGATTTAGGCAATCAACAATTTTTGTCATCTTCAACTAAAATTTTTACTTCCTCTAACCATGGAAAGGAGAAGTTAACTTCACAATCCTCAATCAAAACCCCTCTATTGGCTAGCTTATCTACACATTTTTTCCTTCTCTTAATATATGTGTAAATCTTATTTTAGCAAGATCTTGAATTTCCACAATTATCTCTTGTATGTTCCATGGAGCCTTTGCTTTCCTCAAAATTACATTGATTACTATTAAGGAATTCCCTTCTATCCATACGTTATTCCATTTTATTTGTTTACATATTTTTAATCCTTCTAAAGCTTCCCAAACTTTAGCTTTATTACTTGTCTTAAATCCACAATTGAAAGCATGATGAGACAAAATATCTCTACTATTATTTTTGATTATTCCTCCTCCTCCTGCTGGTCTTGGATTTCCTTTAAATGATCCATAAAAATTCAATTTAACTCACTCCACATATGGTGGTTTCCACTTTATATTATTTACCTTATTTTTGCTTCTCTTGTACCCAACATAATTATTCCATTTATTGACTTGACTCCATATATCAAGACTCTCTACTTCCAAATTAGGGATTGGGTGAGTTAATAGGGTTGGTTTAGACTTCTCTATGGCTAAAAATATCTTCTTTTTTATTACTTCTAAATTTATTTCCTTTCCTTAAATTATTCTTCTATTCCTTTCTAGCCATATATTCCAAAGTATTGTATCTTTTGATATATCCCATATTGTCTGTAAAATCTTACTTTTATAAGTGCTCTTTCATTGCCTTAAACAATCTTCAATTTTGCTATTCATCCCCATGCATTTACCAAACATATTAAGAATCCATTGCCATAGATTCCACACTATTGAGCAATTTCCCAAGAGATGGTCAATACTCTCCTCCTCCTTATTACAAAAAACACATTTAGAGGGGCCATGAAAACCCCTTTTCATAAGGTTATCCCAAGATAAAATTATTTTATGACCTACTAGCCAAACAAACATTTTAACTTTAGGAATTCTTGGGCTATCCCAAATATCTCTCCATATTCTAGTGATATTATTATTATGTTGGTGTTGAACATTACAACCACTTCTTGTTGTGTATTCTCCTAAGCTATTCAACTCCTACAACAATTTATCCTTAGCACCCCTAAGAATAATTATAGTTGTTATCTTTCTACTCAATTTCCTCCTAGAATCAATGTATACTTGTAAAAAATATTCTTTCCATTTGTATCTTCCTTCTCGATCCTTGTACAAAATGTTTGAAACCCTATCACTATATTTATCTTGAAGCAATCTCATCCAATGTTTGAAAACTGGATCTAAATTGAGTGGTTTTTTATCACACCAAGCATCCATCCAAATAGAAAAATTTTCTCTAGTTCACACCACCCATATTAAACCTTTAATCATAAGATTAATAATTTTTTTTAAACCATTCCAAATATCATAACCATTTGGAAGAGAGAATGTAGTAAATAATAAACTTGGATCATTAGGAACAACACACCTACTTATAATAGCCTATTATATCTTAGGAGCATCATAAAAAGACCCTATTGTCCTCTATAATTATCTCAACCATCAAATAGGTTAGACCAAATGATCAAGAGTATTGTGCATTACATGAAGTGGCATAATAGGGCTAATATTGAGAGCACAAGGTTTGGATCTATCAAGGGCCTCTAGATTTTTTACAAGGCCAAATATTTTTAATATGCGATCTTGACTACTCCTTGTCCTACTCTAGCCTAATATAATAGCTTCAAGGGAAAAGGGTTAGAGAAATGAAGAAAAGCAAAAGGAAAAAACCTAAGCTAATAGAGGTGATGCATCAAGATGAAGATAAGATCCCCTACACAACAACCTTGACTGTAATGTACTGACAAATAAACACTTCCTCATATCCATATATATAAGCATATATAAACACACATACATAAAGAAAATAGGATAGGAAGAACCAAACACTTGGAACCAAATAGTCACATGCCTCTAGTATGCATATATGAATATAAAACCATTACAATATTATGCTAAAAGTAGGGGCTCAAGGGTGTGCTCGCAAGACCACTCAAGAATACGAGTATTGATACATAAAGAAAAATTAAGGAAAAGTTATATGACTTTGTAGTATAACTTGCCAATATTTTAAAATGTTAAAACTACTACTATTTATAGATTTCAAAAGAGGAATATTTTTCCTTCAACATTATGTAGAGATTTTGAGGATGACTGCCCTTTTAAGTGTTGGATTATGTATTCATTTGATATACAATCTCCTTCATGGTCTCTAGTTCTGTACCCATTAATGTTGAATTATTCCAAACCTCTGGATGAAATACTACTATCACCATTGCCATATACTTCTTCTAGGGATTCCTAAATTTGAAGTGTAGGAAATATCTATAATTAATGCTTCATATTTAGGGTTTCTCCTACTGTAACTTCCCATGCTATCACCTTTAATACACCAATAATTCTTCCAGACTTGCTAGGCTTAAGCTATGTGGGTAGGTGAGCTTGAGGTCTTTATATCATTATCGAATCAACTACTACCTTTGGAAGGTATGCCTTGATGCTAAAACTTCTTACATGATGAGAGAATCAATCCTTCCTATCTTCTAAAGTTAGATCTTTTGGATAGTCTCATTATCGGGGCTTTTAAATTATTCATCTTCAAAAATTATTATTTTCTCCTTTTGTCAAAACTTCCAAAACTTTTGAATTTTAGAAATTTTACTCTTCCTATGCCTTATGAAACTTTGTTTTGCTTTATAGTATTTGGGATTTAAATATCACACATCAATAGAATATAAAGTTTTGTCTTCCATTTCCTATCAAAGCTAACGAAAGTATCGATGGTTTTTGATTGAGACTTTTTGTTATCTAGGGAGACTTGCTTTTCACACCTTCTTTTGCCCTTTGATTTTTAAGACTTTTTGTTAGAGTTTTTGCCTACACTTATTTGCCACCTTATTTTCCACCAAAGCTATCTTATAAATTTTTTCTAAGGATTTCTCCTTTCAAGTGTAGTGAGACACTACAATTATGATGACTCATACGGGATCTTCATCTTGGTGAAGATAAAGAGCCCGGAGAAAGCTACTACTTTGTCCATTGGACATGGAGTCAAAATTACAATTGTTGTGAAAGTAGGATAAATTTATTATTCAACTAGTGATTTCAACTAGTGATTATGCTTCTCTACCACTCTTAAAATCTTTATGAACTTCACAAAATTAGGATTACTCCTTGATAGCTGAGGCTTACTCCCTGGTGTTATATAAAATGCATGGAGTTCTAGTTACCACTTTTTCAATCATCTACCTATCTAGTGAGTATCATTCCTACTATCACCCTACTCCTTGCTTAGTTTTTGATGCTTCAATTTTGCTTGATGTAGGATTAATGAACGTCTTCATTTGGTGAGTGTGCATAAATTATAAGGTTCAATTTTTTCCTTTCTTTCTTATCATGGCCAAGTTGACCTATTTATAGACCAAGAAGGCTATACGACCTATGAAAATTTTACCACTATTCTTGTAGATTGTAATACCTCTTAGATGATGTTGATTGTTTTTTTGATCACATTTACTCCCTTATTATTCTTAAATTATTCCTAACTTCTAATTGCTTGGGGCTTCTGCTAATGTTGCCTTGGTAATAGCCCTAGGAATTAATGGCTTATTGGATAGTCACTAATAATTTAATTGTAAATGGAGAATTATTCAGTTCCTAAACCCATCCTTTTGGATGATGGGCAAGTTCATGACCATTGTATAATAAGGGGTATTGCTAAAGGTGGAGTCCTTTTATTTGTCATTAAAAAGGCTCCATGACTCTTATCAATAGTGAGATTTGAATTAGCTTCCACTAGAAAGGCTATAGGTCATCATCTTTTTTGGTCTAGTGAATTAGTGTGGCCTTGTGATATAGGGAGCTTCAAATTTACTAGCAAAGTTTTTCAAACACCTTTCCCTGTCAATATCTTTGGCATCCTTGCAACGTCAACCACTTGATAGATTGAAGGAGCTTCAAGTCCTCTCATATTGTTTAGCTCCTTTATGGCATGTTCACTCAAAATTCCCTTTTAATATAGATTTATAGAGGTGAATATTGGAATGTGGGGCCCTAAAGGAATGGGAGGTAGATTTTTACTCAAAATGCATCTGTACTTGGGGCTAACAGAATTCCATGAAGAGCATTATCCTTATATAGAATTTTTATATTAGAAAAGTTATTAAAAATTGCTCCTCTTCAATCCACTATTCTCAAGAAAGGTCATGGTAAATGATTTTTTCAATGCATCTGAATTAATAATGGTATTATTGTCAACTGCTTCTAGTTACTATGCTAATTATTGGTCCTCCTAATCCATGCAAACCTTCTTTAAATATGCATGTGAATTGTCTGGTGCACTTTCCAAAAATTTGCTTCATGCTAGAGCTTTGATTTATTTTCCTTCCTATGCCACCACATGCTCTAGCCAATAACTATACCACAACTTACCTTATTAGATTTCACTTATATATCACTTATTTATAATCTAATACTTTATTTTGGCACTTTTTGGCGTGCCAAATTTAGCATGTGAGAGCATATTCATCAAAATATACAATGTCTAGACCAAAGTGATCTAAACTTTTGTCGTTCTTGCATGTTCATTTTATTGAACACATGGCTTGATGAAATCTAAGGTATTTGGTTAGTTGACCTTGGTGAGTGATGAATTACTAGCTCCATATTTATTGTTGCATTAGGGTCAAACATGGGACAATCATCTATCTTTATGACTCTTTTATCATTTTATCTAGACATTTCAAAGGCTGCCTAGTCATTGCTTGGAGGTTGCTAGGACCACATTCAACCTTGTGCATACCTCATTCTTATTTTACCTATTTCTTGGCATCTACCATGTTATCTAACCAAACATATATCATGCTAAGAGCTAGATTGACCAATCCATTGGATACTGTGTCTGCCTCTCCCTTATCCTAGGTGGTGAGGATCTATTCTAGGCTTGACATAGGTGCAGTTAGTTAGGACTTTTATCAAGATTTTTTTTATAGTGGCATGTACATATGGAGATGAGAAATATCAAGTAGGCTCCTTTAAATCATTATCTTGAGTGGGAGAAATATACCTAGTAGGATTCACTTGCTTTTGCTATAGAAGAGTTGGCATTGATACCATTTGCTGGTGTTGGTTTGGGGCTTGACCACTTTCTTGATTGATTTAGACACCTATCTCTTTCAAATTTTCTTGAAAGTATTCCATGAGCAATATGACAAGATAGTCCTAGTCATCAATTAAATATTAGGAAAGTGAGTAATACCCTTGGTGAGCCTTGCCTTTTAAGGAAGCCACCAATAATCTAAGAACCACATCCTATTTTGTAACATTATGCACTTGATATAAAAGACCATTTATTATAGGTACTCTGGTGGGGTTGTTGGGCCTTCACCAATGTAGTTTAAAAGAGACTTTAGTGCTTACTCTGGAATATTTATCCATATGCCTAGTGGATTTAAATGTCATAGAGGGAGTCTATCATTTTGGGAAGGGGATAATTTGAGTGGCAGAGTGGCCATGCTTGGGCCTTTGGGTACTTTTTTTGGAGCATAGTAGTATGTGAATACAACTTACAATTTGAGAGAATATAAACTAAGGTCTTAATTGGAACCTCAATCTAGTATCTTCAATGCAACTTTTTATGGATATTCATTCTAGAGTAGAGTTTCTAGGTGAGTTTTGTAGTGCTTCATTAAAAAAAATAAGCAAATACCCTCACCAAAGTTAGAGCTTAACTTGTTATTTTGATTGTGGGACCAATGATGTCTTAAGAGGGTCCCACTATGTGTCCTATTAAAATATTATCATCTCTTTTCCTATCCATTAGACATATTAGGGCAGATTATCGGGACTATCATACCTCATGCAAAGTGACCAACTCCTTTTAAGATGTGATATTGAGTGCTCCTTGTCCTTCTATAGCCTAATATAATAGATTCAAAGGGAAAAGGGTTAGAAAATAAAGTAAAAAATCTAAAATTGTGCAAATATTTTGAGGATGACTAATCTATTAAGTGATGGGTTATATCTTTATTTAATATATCGGTTCCTTCACAATCCCTTGATATGTACCCATTAATGCTAAATGATTATGAGCCTTTGGATGAACTTCTGCTATCATTATTTCTATATAATCCTTCTAGGTATTCCCAAAGTATGAGTGTAGGAAATATCTATGATTAATGCTTCAGATTTTGGGTTGCTCCTATTGCAACTTCCCATGCTATCACCTTTAATGCACCAACCATTCTTCTAGACTTGTCAAGCTTAAGCTATGTGGGTAGGTGAGATTTAGGTTTTTATATCATTATAGGTTCAACTAATACCTTTGGGAGGTGTGATATTACCTAATTAGAGGACCAATCCTTCCTATATTTTGTTGTTCTTTTGAATAGTCCAACTATCAAGGCTTTTAAATTGTTCATCCTCATTTTTTTTTGATAAAACTTTCAAAACTTTTGAACTTTTGTTAGTTCATTCTCCTTGTTCCTTACACAAATTTATTTCACCTTATAGTCTTTGGGTTTTAGATATCTCACATCAATAGAACACAAATTTTTACTTTACCCTTTATGTTGAGCTAACAAAAGTGTTGAGAATTTATTTTTGCACCTTCTTTCACCCTCTACTTTTTAGGAATTTTGGTCAAAGATTTTTCCTGCACTCATCCACCACCTTATTTTTTGCCAAGGTTGTCTCATAAAATTTTACTAAGACTTTATCCTTCCAAGTGTAGTGAGAACTCACTAGAGGACCACTCTTGAGCCTTGATCTTGAAGGTGGATCATTCTAAGGATCCTATCAATTACTCAGAGGACAAGGGTTGTCCAAAGTAGGAGGATGCCATGTCAATAGAGTATAAGTCATTAAAGAAGAACCAAACTTGGGAGCTTATTCCTCTCCCTATAGAAAAGAACATTGTTAGTTGTAATGGGGTTATAATACAAAGTACACATTTGATGTTTAGATTGAGAAGCACAATGAAGTGAACCTCCCTGATAAATAAATATCAACTTAATTTTTTCATACAATCCAATTTTATTTAATAGTTTAGCATGAATTGTATGGAGATCATATCATTTAAAATTTCTAATTTAGTAATCACTTATATGACATACCTCTAATATGGATAAAATATGGCTATAAATTTTTTATATTTGAAGTAGAACTTTTGGTAGTTCCTCTTGACTAATACAAGTGTTCACAAATAAATTTAATATGAGTTTAATTTGAGGACTTATAATGAATCATTAGGTCACTCTCTTTTATCATAATGCTATTTTCAAAAATCACATGGCAATGTTGCATCATCATTTTTAGAAAATTTACTTTTTTGAGCATGGAAAAATTTGAACCGAATGACTAGTTGAAGTTCCATATTTTAGCATACCATATTATAGAGTCAACTACTATCATAAATATTCTATGTTTTCCTTGTATGATATAATTATGTTATACATCCAAAGAACCAACTTGTTATACATCTAAGTCATCTATGGGATAGTCCAGATGAAGCTAAAGTTACCATTTTGAAAGTTTCATTAACCTAAGTAAGGTGGGGGTTTGCTCTACATCCTCATGGGATGTTATACCATAATGTTACCAACCCATAGTTTTTGGTGCCCATCAGACTTCCTAGCCTATTGGATAGTGCCATGACCACCTATGGTGCCATATTTATTCATAATTCCAACTTCACCTATGAAATTAACCTTATTATTGGTGTTATGACATCACCTAATCATGAATTTAACTCCACTTCTAATGCCAATGGTAGAATTTAGTGATAGTTCCATCCTCAACATTATGCCAAAACCAATTTCTACCTTTACTGTCATATCCAACATTTATGCTAGCACCAACATATTGGACACCACTTCTAGCCTTAACAATATTGGTGCTAACCTATATAATAGGTATAATACAACTTTCATACTTGGTGCTAGCATTAATATCCTTGGTTCTAACCTATCCACTAGAGTATTAAGGATTCAATATATAGGATGCTAATTCCAATATTGAGAAATAATGTATATTATACCATTCTAGAGCTTGCCCAACTTTAGAACTTGATAATTATGAATATATCTGGTATAATATATGTTTTAAATATATTTTTAAATTCTATAGCTAATGCCTTCCATAACTAGGTCATAATTGATTATTATGGATACATAGGATAACTCTATGCATTTGGGTGAAATAGAACACAACTAAAAATCATATATTGCCTATCAAATATGATAGATGTGCATAACATAATATGGTGTTGCTTGGGTACGTGGGTTCCATGTACCAAAGTTAATAAGTACTAGTTATTTCAAGGTTACCATAGGAAGACCACATGAATAATAACATAAAAAATATATTTTTCTTAGTACTAATCCAATTTGGCTCTCCTTGAAACCATTGACCTTACTTTATAAAAAATAATAAAATAAGTTTATGTGAAATATGGAGAGATTATACTAGTTTTAATTAAAAAATCATTTCAAAATATATTTCTTCTTTGTGATGTTAGTCAGATATTTTTTACCATTCACATTGGTATCAATTGGGCACAAAAAGAGATAAGTAAATTAGGATGCATTCGTAGTTCTATACATTCAAAAAATTATTTTTCTATTTATTTGGCCTACAAGATTTATAACTTTTATTCATAGGGTTATCTAAAAGGATAAGATTTACATAGAGAATAAACAATAATATAAGGAAGTAGAAGCCCATAAAAAAATTTCTTCTTTACTCTATTTTGATACCAACAATTACATGTTGGAGGAGCAATGCCACATTTGAATTGGGTTTTGGCATATAGAACCTCATATATTTGATATATTTAATATACAACTTTTAAAATATCCTATATACCACTATTATGATTCTAGTGGAATAACTGGTAGATTTTCTAGATCTATCACGTTCTAACATATCAAGAAGGGACACAAGGATTATAATAGATTTTATGCTGAATTTAAGGTTTTCAAATTCGTAAAAAAATATTGGAACATTGGTTGTTATGGTTGAGCCTATAATTCCCTATGTATATATTCTTCTATCAATAACATCAACATTGAGGAATGGGATCATACAATGACATGTGCAAGGAATATGAAATTGTAGATATGACACTATTCTATTTAGTGATGCTTCTTTATTTATCCACTCCTCAAACCAACCTAGGTAATGGGATCCATTCCAACATTCCATCCACTGATCCCCACACTCACGCATGTGAGTAACAAGATTTTTAACTAGCATAGGCTACTTTACAAAATATATTTTTATAGTTTATATATCTAGAAAAAGGGATTATACACAAAATACATTTCTCCACATAAATCCAAGAACAAGATGACTCTTATACAACCTCCTCTCTCTAAAATAACATAATCATGTAAGTCACATACAACATACAAAAGTTGATAAAAAAAAATATATAAAACACACAAATTATGTACATAAAACAACATATATTATTCATTTATTTAAAAACAATTGAACTTAAATTCAAAAAAATATAGAAATAGGGGAACCTATCTATTTTTGCTCCTTACTATATAACTTATCCCCACCATAGCTTACCCATGTACTATGATTTTTTCCTCCTCTTTCATTTGCCAGTGCCAAAAACCTCTTGATGTACCAAGCTACCATGTTTAACCCCTTCTCATAGCATAATAAGAATATTTTCCTCTTTTTAACATATAATCTATGTAAGAGTTTTCCACCTCCTTGTCTCTTCATGCAACTACTATGGTGAGTTTCCCACCTCCTTAATTTTTGTGCAACTCACTATAGGGAGAGTTTTCCAACTCCTTTCCTTTCATGTAAATTCACTTCCATGGAGAGTTTCCCACTTTTTCTCCTTTCATGCTACTTTAGTTCTTGTTTCATTCACCCACTTCCTTTCTCCATCTATTAATTAATTTTTTAAAAAGTTTAATTATTTAAGTCTTTTTAAAATTTTATTGGTATTCTTTCACATCATCCCTAGTATTCATTTTTAAATTAAAATTGTATTACAAATACTTCACAACACCCCATATTGCTATACCTAAAACTATAACAACACCCTTCCTTGATATGGAAGTATAATGCTTTTTTAATAAATTAATTACACAATTTTATTTCTCATAATTGACTTACCACTTGGCTAAGTCCAATCATCACACTCATAAAAATAGTTACCAAGGAGGTTAATACAAGGAATGGTAATAATGGACACTAACCAATAATTCAACTATTACCAATATTCAAGACCTAGATGCTAGCAAGTTGTGCTTTCACTTTAGCCTCTACATTGCACCATATCTAGTTAGATACCCTTCACTATAAATTCTAGCTAGACTAGAAATTTCACTTCTCACCAAAGTGGACTTGACCTCTTTTAATTATTAGAAACTATAGTTGATTACTTAAGAGATTATCTACTTGCATAAATCAAAGACTCATTCTAGTGGAGTTTGGGTGTCCTTTGGTTGAAGCTAACCACCTCCTATTATCTTATATGGAAGTGTTATTACTTGAATTAGCTATATATTATTCCATTATATTTTTGAGCATTGATAAGAAGGATACATGTGCTAATGCATAGTTTAGAAATATTTTAACTCAAACTTGATTGGTTTAGAATGAATGGACTTTTGTTACCCAAAGAATATGACCTCTTATCATCTTTACAAGCATATAAAATTCATATAGATAAGAGTATATTATATAAGACAATTATAATCATTACTATCAAGGGAAATTACATCCATTCATCTAACTTAATGTCTAGTTCAACTAACTAACATGAATTAAGAAAAATAACTCCATCCACTACTCAGGCATAAAAGCCATATAAAATATACAATCATAATAATAGACTTTTAACAATTACAAGAGCTATATTACATTAAAAATATTCACCATGATGTAAAAATGTAATCCAATCATGTCAATACACATATAACCAACCATACATTTCTATATATTTTTAATAGATCAAGTGTTCATTGGGTTAATTAATAACATGAAATCATATAAAATTTTACTAGTAAAATTCATATATCAAACCAAAAATAAATAGTATAGATTACCATGCAAATATATCAAGGTTGCCAATGTATATGTTCATTGGGTTAATTAATAACATGAAATCATAATAATAGAATTTTAACAATTACAAGAACTATATTACATCAACAATATTAATCATCCAACTGTGATGTATAAAAATGTAATTCAATCATGTCAATACACATATAACCAACCATACATTTCTATATTTTTTCAATAGATCAAGCATTCATTGGGTTAATTAATAACATGAAATCATATAAAATTTTACAACTAGTAAAATTCATTTATCAAACCAAAAATAAATAATATAGATTACCGTGAAATATATAGTATTGGCAACCTTGATATATTTACATGGTAATATATATTATTTATTTTTGGTTTGATATATTAATTTTACTAGTTGTAACATTTTATATGATTTCATGTTACTAATTAACCCAATGAACACTTGATATATATCTATATCTATATCTATCTATCTATCTATCTATCTATCTATCTATATATATATTTATATATATGTATGTATATGTATATGTGAATGTGTATGTATATATATTTATGTATGTATGTATGTATGTGTGCATGTGTGTAAACATAAATATATATGGAGTTAGGTGAAGATAAGTCAACAATACTTGGTGAAAAATATAAAAGTCATGTTTCTATCCTCCAAGACATACATAAACATATCATTCATTTGATAGTCTTGTTGAAACAATATCTTGACTTCTAAATTAATGATGCACTACAATTATAGCTTCAACAAAATCGGAAGGAAGGGCCAATGGATCCTCCTAAAATTTGAATTAGGGTTATATCATAACTATCCCCACATAATACTCCTATGCTAACCTACACTAATTGCATGAAAAGCAAAGTATATAAAATAAAAATGCATAAAAGATTAAGGGTGTGAGAAATTCAAATTAAATATGGGTTTTAACCATAGTGAGAAAGTTTGCATGATCAATCAACACATGAGAATTCAAATAACATCAATGTTCTCCCATTCATTAAGTATGAAATTGTTAAGCAAATGACAAGATGGGAAAAATGGTAATGCCTCAATCACCATGCACTTAACAAACTAGGAGGGTGGTTCCACTAAAGGAAAGCCTAAGGACTTGTCAATTTATCAACAATCTCATGAGATCAAAGCACAACATGGGTTACATAGAGTGTAGCTTTGAATATCCATATCTAAAATATGTTTACAATAAAGCCCATTTCCCCTATTTATAGCTGGAGTTTACCCATAAGTTAGCTAGGGTGAGAAAATAGTACTTCCTAGTAAAAGTAAATATTTGGGGGCATCCCTAACAAAATGATGCATCATCAAATGTTACATACATCTAAATATTAATATAAAATCATTAAGAGGATTTTAAAATGAGTTATGGTGTCATTACATGGAAAAATATAAATTTTTAAATATTCTCCTCAAGATTCATGCCTTTAATTTTATCTCTCCATAGGTCTATGAGTAATTCATTCCAAAAAGTGAGTGAATCACTCCATTTTGTTAGTAAATTGTTAGCATTTCTAGTGAATTGATCCTACATGCCAATTGGTTCATTTTTCAAGTAGATAAATCCTAATCCAAACAAAAATTTATTAGCAAACTAGCACTTGTGAATTGGTCCACATGGAGACAACCATTTTTTTTCAATTTTGTAAACTTTTTCTATTTTGCAATGCTACTTCTAGGTTTGTAAAATCTATTTTTCTATGGGTACTTGTAATTAGAAGGTATTAGGCTATCTACTACATTTTTGGTGCCTACTTGGGTTACTTTGATTGACAAGAGATCCTATATCCCACCTTTATCCTTGGGCATGGAGTATTTAAAATTGGAATCCCTACTATAAAACTGTAAAATTATGGGTCACATTTGTTTAACTCTAGTGTAATAGATTCAAAATTTTCTATAAATTAGTGTGAGAGGGTATGTCTTGAGCATTGAAATTTTGACATTTAAAACCAACTCCTTATATTGCTCATATGGAAGGCTTTTCCATTTATATCATTTAATTTCTTGACTTCTCCAATAGGAATTCTAGTTCAATTATCTTCTTTGAAGCATTACATAGCATTGACTAGGGGAACCTTCATTTTTCTCTCCATTAATGTCATTAATAACATATTTTTGCACATGGAGTTCTCCTTGATTGGAGGATACCCCAGGAACTTCCTTATTTGTAAGTTCTTGCATCTCCTTTATCAATCCCTTAGTATTCATTTTGAGATCATCATAGATATCTTGCATCACTAGAGTCTCCTTTGCTTGTAGGATATGTCCTTCAACTACATATTTATCTTCTTCTTATTTGACCTACCCATCTACTAAACCTATTAATTATATGGAAATATTTTTATTGTGTTTTTCCTTGGATGTTACCTCCTCTTATTCCTACTTCATCACAATCGAGGTCTTCCAATTATTGAGATATGTGGGGTGTGTCTTAGCACACTTAGCCTAAAATAAAATAAACCTAAGAAATATTGGGTTTGACTTAGCATACTTGGTCCCAAAAGAAATCAATCTATCTCACCCTAAGCTATTGTCCTTCATATGTATGAATTGAAAGCAACTTGATGACCTATAGCTCCCTTATTTCTCTCATCAATTAGAATTTGTGGATCATGGGTATAGTAGATGCTAAATATTTTTTATTGATGTTGTCTTGATCAATCTACTATATTTCCTCCTAGACAATGCTTGATATTTTTCCTCTATCTTTATCCTTAGGGGCTCCTTTTCACTAAGTGAGGGTATGACTAATAGAAATCAAGGGTGAGGTTATAATTCATATTGTGAATTACTTTGGATAGCTTTAATACTATTAGAGGAAAGAGTGATTGTATCTATAGTAATTAATGGACTAATGAAGATGAGGATACCAATTCAACATAATAGGGATGATAATATGTACTGAATGGTGATGAGTTATGAGAATTATTGGGATTATCATACATGAGATGACATGATGACACTTGCAATATGAGGGGGACTAAAGTATGGGTGCAAGGGGATGGAAAAGTTGGTTATTATGGTGTGAATGATTATAGGATAAAGTAGAGTGGATATGTTGTGTGGGATGAACCTATATTTTGAATGGGAAAACATGCAAGTGACCTTAAGACTTAGACTATACTTTTTTGATGTAGTATGGGCATAATAAAATAAGTTATGGGGGATTAGAGAAGTGAGAGTAGAAGAATTAAGGAGGTAGAGGAAGATAGATATGGAGTAGAAGAAGCAATGGGTGGAAGTGAAGTGAAGATGGTAAATTAAATTTGTGCTCCTAGATAAATAGGTTCCACTCTTTCTACTTATTTTATTATCTATAAAATTTCTTCTCTCTTATATCCCTTATCTTCAAAGTTATCTATAATTTATATCTCCTATTTTATCCTTCATTTCCATGAGTCATCAAAAATATCATAGACAAAGATAATTTTATGAACCTTTATGTTAGTCATTTCATGACTAATTTTATTAGCAAGATCTATCTTAGACTACCTAATCCATTAGGCCATAGAGTCAAAATGAAGAAAACTCCTACCTCCATAAAAATGGTTTAGGTATCAAGCATTGCCATAAAAATAATGTAACATAGAATACTCTATTTGTATTTCTAAGGTCTATTTTATAATGAATTATAATCTAGTAATCAACCGATGTTGATAAAATTAGATCCTAAATATACTAACAAGTTATCCCTTTAAATACCAACAAGTTATCCCTAAAAATCTCAACAACTTATACCTAAATCTAAAGAACTCATCCCTACAAATATTAACAAGTTATCCCTAAAAAGTTATTGTAACAAATAATACAATAATATAAATCCTATCATATCTATTTATTCTAATACCCCCTCTTAATGACTAACCTAGATACAATCCTAATATTATCCCTAATTTTTATAAAATTTTCTCTACCTAAGGCCTTAGTCATCATTGTTTAAAAGTTGGATAATAATTTAGAAAAATTTATTCATGCTCCACTAGCTACTAGATATAGTGATGATAAAGTTTAATATTTTTATTTTGGAATGATATACTATTAACCAACTTGAGGATACTTTGATTATCATAATAAATTAATATTGATGTTATTCAATCTATCTAAAGGTCTTACACTATACATTGCAACCAAACAACTTCATATTCTATACTGCATACTATCTTATATTTTGTTTTCGTTGATGAAAAAGTAACTGTAAGCTGAAGTTTACTCTATCAAGAAATAGCCCCTAATCCAAGAGCAAACATATAGGTAGTATTCAATTTTTTATCATCAGTTGACCTTACCCAATCTGCATTAGTTTATATAACCAACTAAAAGTTATTAGATTGCTAGTACAATCTATCAAAGTCATGGGTACCTTTGATATATCTAAGAATACTCAATCTACATTAGTTTATATAACCAACTAAAATTTATTAGATTGCTAGTACAATATACCAAAGTCATGGGTACCTTTGTTATATCTAAGAATATATTTTACAACTTGCTAATGTTATTTTGGGGAGTTTGACATGAAATAAGACAAATACATTATTGCAAAACATAAATATGATCAAGTGGCTGTAAGATAAATCAAAATTCCCACCAACTATATATATACTAACTTATTGACATAAGATGAATTAGAGAAGTATGAAAATTTTGGCCCAAATTTCATTGGTGTAGATGTTAGATTATAATTTTCATCCAAAATTGTTTTGCCATACTTTATTTATGATATGAATATAGTATGATCAAGTTGCCAAAATTTTTTATCTAGGCAATAATGGAGGAGCCCTAAATATATTATACCAAAAACTAAATAGACTTTGTTTTATGTAGGTGGGATTTACTACTAGTAATAATAATATCGTCAACATATGCAATGAGAATGAAAATATCATAAATTTTAGTTTTAATATAGAGATTAGGATTAGGAAGTCTTCAAATAAATCTTGAATCTCTAAAATGTTAAATATTTTGAAATACAAGGCTTAGGGATCTTAATTAACTCGATATAGGGACTTAATCAATTTTTAAACCAAATATTTTTTCCTATTGCTTGAAACCATTATGGCAACACCATATAGACCTCCTATTCCAAATATCCATTCAGGGAGGTCCTCTTAACATCCATCTAATATACCTTCCAACTAAACTATGTTACAAAGGAGATAACTAATTGAACAAGCACCATCTTTCTAGTTGGAGAAAATGTATTTCCATAGTCTATACCTTCTTGTTTTGCATGCCCTTTAGCAACAAGATGAGCTTTGAATTTTTCAATTGAACCATCTTATTTATATTTTACCTTGTAAACCATATACAAGCAATGAGTCTATTTCCATAGGGTAATTCACATAGTTCCCATATTTTATTAATGAGTCAAATTCTATCTCTATGGTAGCTTCCCAATTTGGTTTATCTCTAGCTTCTTCATAACTATTGGGTTAAAAAAACTACGAAATTAAAGCAAAAATTTCCTATTCTTTCATTTTTCTAGGCTCTTTTCTAGATCTTCTAGATCATCCAATTACCACTTTTTCATCCGCCTTGACATCTTGCATTGTTTGTGTGTACCGTTTTGGTCATTGACATGGATTTTTTAGAGAAATTCACTCGGATGTTCCTCTATCAATATTTTTCCCATGGTCATCCCAAAGTGGAATTTTAACACTGTAATATGGTTGATTCTTCATATATTTATTTTCATCATAAGTATTTTATGTATCTAAATTCAAGTAAACTTCACTACCTATTGTAGTACCATCAATAGTTCTAAGCATACAAAAATATCAATAGGTTTACCATAATATTAGAAGAAATAAGTCTTCTTATGTTCAATGATATATTTTCTAATTATAACCTTGTTAGTAGATACATCAAATAATCTGTATACCTTGGATTTGTTTTTGGTAAGCTATAGTTTTATATACAAAAAATGGATTTTTTAAGAGGATCATAAAACATCAATACAAAAAGGGCCATAGCACCTTGCAAACAACCAGAAAGGTTGGAGGAACCCAGAAGAGAGAAATGAAGTAAGAACAAAAAATAGAGTAAAGAAGTTGTAGCATGAGAAGACCCAGACCTACAAAAAACATCAGAGAAGCCCCAACTACCAAAACCTTCACATAATAAAGGGGAGTACTAACACATTCTAACACTTGCAAGTTCCCAATGATGGAATCATTAGTTGATATTGTGCTGTGAGTATGCATCATGAGGTAAATATTGAGTTGCCTCCTCGTGTCTTTGCTGACATGGATGTCCCTGACCAATGTGGTAGTGATGTTTCCAGGTTGGATTTCCATTTTCCTATGGATATGTGCCCAACGGTGTACAACTAGGAAGCTTGTACAAGGTTCTGAGAGTGAAATAAACTTAGCCTCACCCATATTTGATGTTGAACTGGGAGACATGTCACTCTTAAAAAATATGCCTTGGATTCTCACAGTTGGCTGCATCTAAAACTTCATGGGAAAATTTTTGATACCACACAGTCAACTACCTGGGGAAGGCTCCCATGTTGTCCATCAAATCTGTAAGGGTGTTGGCCTCCCTGAACCTATGCTAGAAAATTGAAGGGCCTCTGGATTGTAGGAGCTTTTTGACCTCTATTATTGTGTTTCTAACCTCCAAGATGGATTTTTAGAGTTGTTCAAGTAAATGATGACGTTCATGGAATCTCCTTCAATGAAGAGCATTCTGCGGTCCTCCACGAGGAGGCAAAGACCTCTCCATAGAGCTCTAGATTCAGTTACATGATTGGTTTGGATACCCAAAAATTTCAAGTAAGCAAGAATCAGCTCACCATGATGGTCTCAGATGACACCCCAACACTAGCAAGACCTGGGTTTCCTTTTAGAACCCGTAAAAATTGAGTTTGATCCATACTTCTAGGGGGCTCCCAATGAATGCTGGCTCTAGGGTGAACAGGGATATGGGAGCAAGTTCCTTTACCTTCATAGGGGATGATGAGGGTTTTAAATATGGAGGATTCCATGGCAGACTGAGGAGCAAAGGGGTATGAAATAAGCTTAGTATTTTTTATGGTGAAAGCAATGGATTGGGAGGTAACTTATAGAGGATCCTTGGAGGAGTCAACAAAATATTTGCTATTGCATTTGACCCAAATCTGCCAGATAAAATGGTGAAGGCACACATCCTAGAGGAACTAGAGCCTGTAGTTTGTGAAAGGGATTGGTCCATTGGGAAAAAAGGTCACTGATGAAATTGGGGTGGACCCATTAAATGTGAAAGGAATTAAAGATGTACCCAAGGATGGTGAAAGAAAAATCATAACTAAGGAACAAGTGATCAATAGACTCCCAATCAGCCATAGAAAGGTATCACCTATTGGGGACCAAGAAACCTCTTTTGTGCAAGTTTTCAATAGTAAGAGCTTTGTTTTGAATAGCAAGCCAAAAAAATAAAATAATATTAGGAATCAAGTTTTTCCTCCATACCATATTGAACGGTGTGAGAAAAATCTGAGAGGAGGTTTGGATGCGATAAGCTAATTTGACTGTGAAGATGCCATTGTTGGATCCTTTCCAAGTAGGCCTATCAGGACCTTCTCTAGTGGGGATGGTAGTTGAGTTGAGGATTATGGATAGGGAGTTAGCAACCTCATCTATATTATTTCCATTGATCAATTTCAATCGAGGGTTTCTATTGGAGTGGGTGATGAAGTCAACCACCCTAATCCCAATATTAGAATCTATAAAAGGCTTAAGACCTACTATATATGTATTTTCAATCAGGGTGTCATCCTGAACCCACCTATCAGGCAAGAAATTGGTGTTATCACCATCACCCAAAATCCATCGTAAGCCTTTTTGGATCAAATGCCTAGTTTGAGTGATGGATTTCTAGAAGTCTGATCCACTAAGAGGGATCCCCTCATCTAGGATTAGGTGATTAGCAAGATATTTCTTTTTGACAATCTGAATCCACTCAGTTGTGTCATTGGTGAGGATCCTCCATCTATGTTTTTCCATCAACACAATATTTATTTTGGAAGTTTTTTTCTAAATACTAGGCCTCCTTGATTCTTGCTTTTGCACACAATATCCCAAGCAACAAGCGAGATTCTAGTCTTCTCATCACTTCTTGACCATAGGAACTTTTTTTGTAGTTGTTTGATATTGCTGCACACTACAATGGGGATTTTAAAAATAGACATGAAATAAATAGAGATGCCTTGGAGGTAAGCCATAGTGAGAGTGGCCTTGGCAACTTGAGACAAGAGATTTCCTTTCCAAGTAGCTAACTTGTTATGGGTTGTCTCAATGACATTGTTCCACATGAACTCCTTAGGAGTGCCAAAGAACAAGGGGTGGCCAAGGTAGGAAGAGGGGAATATGTCAATGGTGCAACCAAGGATCCAGGCTATATTAGTTTGATGGGCTATAGGAGTATTTATGAAGAAAAATTTGCTTTTAATGAAATTCACCTTTTTCCAAATAGCATTTTAGTAGAGGAGGAGGATGTGCTTGATGGATTTGGCCTAGAGAATAGAATCTTGAGTGGATAGAATAGTGTCATCAATAAATTATTGATGGATGACAAGGCTGATGCTTGACACAACTTGAATCCCAAAGATCCTCTAACTTTGGAAGGTATCTTTGAGAGCTCTACCCAAGGAGTTAGCCAGGATGATGAAGAGGATGGGAGAAAGTGGATCTCCCTGGTGGAAGCCTCTAGAAATAAAAAAACCTAGCATAGGACATGTTAACAAGGACAAAAAAACAAGAGGATGAAAAAAAACTTTTGATGAGGTCGACCCAGGTTGGGTGGAAGCTAAACTTGAGGAGGATGTCAAGGAGGAAATCCCAATTGAGCCTATCAAAAACTTTGTTCATATTGAGCTTGAGGTAAAAGGTAGGATTCTTTGCAAGGGGGGCGGAGTGCAAGGTTTCATGAATAGTAATAATACCATCCAGAATGTTCCTCCCTTTGACTGAGCTACCTTGACTGGTATCAATGATAAGTGGGAGGATCATCTTTATTATGTTTACCATAAATTTAGTGAGGACCTTGTAAAGAACATTGCATATGCTTATGGGTCGGTAATCAGACATAGAAATATATGAGAAAGACTTATGAGGAATATGAAGGTGGTGTTAATCCCATGAGGGATGGATTGAGAGGTTTGGAATTCTCTGATTGCAGCACACACATCCGAACTAAAAATATCCCAGAAATATTGGAAGAAGTGGGGGGAACCCCTCTAATCCAAGGGCCTTGTTTGGTTGCATGGAGAAGAGGGATTCCTTGATATCATCTTGGATGAAAAGGTTGAGGAGAATGGAGTTAGACGACGAGGGAACAAAAAGGGGAACATTGGCTAGAAGATTAGTCTTATCTTGGTCATCGCACTCGAAAGGGCTTCCAAGAAGAGATTGAAAAAAAGAGATATATTTAGACCTAATCTTGAATATGTCCTTGGTGGTGGACCCATCATTGTAAGAGATCTCACAAATTGTTTTCGTGCCTCTATGTCTCAAGGTGGATGCATAAAAAAAACTGGTATTAAAGTCATCGTCTTTGATCCATAGGGCTTTGGAATTTTCTCTCCAAAAAGTTTCCTCCCTAGCTAGTATGTTATGGTACTCAGCAAGGAGGTTTCGTTCTTCATACTTGATGGTTCTACTTTGGTTTCTAGATTCGATTTGCATTTTGATCTCTTGGAGTTTCCCTATGATAGCCTACTTGCTTTCAAATATGTTGCCAACGACCTCCCTATTCTAAACTTTAAGTTTCTCCTTGACCATTTTGAGATTTTGTAAAATTTGGAAGGAAGGGGACCTAGTGAAAGGCTGCTACCACCATAGGGTGACTTGGTTTTTGAGGTCGTGGTGATGAATCCATGTTGATTCAAAGTAAAAAGGGATCTTAAAAGAGGGAGGTTTTCCTGCTTCAAGGAGAAGATGGTTATGATCAGAGCCAATATTGAGGAGGGCACAAAGGGAAACATCCCCAAAGAATGGGATGACCTCTTTAGAGATGAGAAACTTGTCAAGCTTCACCTGAATAAGACCACTTCCTATTCTTTAGTTGCTCCAAGTGAAATTGGACCCTATGAGTTGAACGTCAATGAGTTAATTGATATTTAAGAACTCACTAAAGTCCTCCATGATTTTGTTTATGATGTTTAGCCCTACCATCTTATATGAAGGGTACAAGGGGTGTTGAAATATCTACCAATAACCCATGGGATAGTTCTAAAAGTGCTTCTCATTTGGATGATCATGTTCCACAAAGTTGCTCTTTCAAGGGGGGAATTCAGGACATAAACATTGGAAAGTATCCAGGAGGAGTTACTAGTCTTAAAATGAAAAAGGATGTTGATGATCTATTGGAAGACAACAAGAGTCTCCCTTCAACCTTCGATGGATCCCACAAGAACATGAGTCCTCTCGAGGATCCTTGAGCAGGGCTGTAAAGAACTTTTCCCCTGCTCTAGTTTGTTTTGGCAGACTTGAGAGAGGAGATGCCATCATTTTTAGTTTCTTGGAGAATGAAAATGGTAGGATTAAACTATTTTCTTAGTTTAGAAGTGAGGCATTATTTGGATACTCCATTTAGGCCTTTCACATTCCATAAGAAGATCTTCATTTAATTTTTTTTGGGATTTTTTGCCTCCCTTCACTTATTGAAGGGGAGGTTTGTTTTCTTTTGGTTCATATTTCTGTAGATCTAGAGTTTCAGAGAAAAGAGTTTATTGGGTCCTGTTAGCTATGTATTCCTCTATCTATTTTTTTCTTTGCTCGACAGTGGAAGGTATCCCTCTTTTTTTATCGCTGCCAAAGTCAATGGAGTATTTTTTGCTTCGAGTATTTTTTGGGCTGAATCTTCTAGACTAAAAGTGGTTAGCCAGAGGGCTTCCCACACATTTTATTAGGAGGTGGTTTGCCTCAATAGGGGTATGGGGTGATCCAAATATGGTTGGGGAAGGGATGGGGGAGGAAGAGGTTGGATTCCTAGAATTGATGGTAGGAAATTTGTCTTGAATAAGATTAGTAGTAACAATGGAAGAGAGAGGAGGTACTTGGACCTTATTGGGCTCCTCTGTAGGAGTGGCCATTTATTTAACTTTGAATTTAGAGGGGTCTTCCTTTTCTTGCATTGAGACAAATCATTCCTCACTCCCTTGAGGTGTCATGGTTGAATATGCCTGACCAGGGTCTCTAGGGATATTCCTTGGGGGGAGGGTTTTGATTCTACTCTTTTGGAAGACTTGCATTGCATTTTGCAAATTTTTTTGGGATCTTTAGAAGCTTGAGACTATGCTTTTAGTATGATGCATTGGTTCCTTAGGTGTCCTTGGGAGTGACAATGCACACAAAATATAGGTTTGTTCCTGTATTCCAAGGGTTGGCACCTTTTCTAGGAGGATCCATATAGGAGGTTGATAAATGTGGGAAGCTCAGAGTCTAGGTTGGCATTGATACATATGCGAGCATGGAACACCCGAGACCATACTTTGGTGGATGAATCAACCACTACCAAATCATTTATGGTTTTGGAGATTCCTTTGAGAACATCCTCATGCCAGAAATAAAAGGGGAGGTTTGGCAGCCTAACCTAGACCGGAGTAACATTGATATTTTGGGTTTTGAGATTGAAATATTCAACCCATCTACAGAGGAAGAGGCTTCTTCTACCTAGGAACCAAGGTCCTCTAGTGAGGATTATACATGCGTCCTCTTGATTGATTAGCATAATGAAAAAAAACCCTAGATAGGGCTACGATCTCCATATTCCCACTTGTTCTCCATTTGGAATATGCCCACTTCCTGATAGTCTCCATGTCTGGGTGATCTCTGATAAACTTACCTACCAGAGAGAATTGTTCCATCTCTAGGTAGCTTGACATAAATTTTTTTGGTATCACAAAATCTGTGTTGTTGGGCACCAAATCCTAGGATAGGGGTTTGGTGTGGGGGCCTTGATTGATCACTTGGGCATAAGAGACAACCATGGATTTGTCTGGATCAAAACCCTTCCCAAGGTTTTGACCAGCAAGCAGGTCCCCTTTGTTAGGAGGCTCCTTTCCTTGTGATGGGTAGGAGAAAACACCATCAAATGTTTCCTTACCTGTAGCACCTATGATAGATACTGCCTTGGATAATTCACCCTTTCAACTATTATGACTGCCTTCACTTGCTCCACTCTCGTATACCTTGGATTATTAATTATAACAAACAAGTACAATTTTTTTCTTTTTCCATCTAGCTTAGTTATTTTCTCCTTAGTAATTATGCAAAAGTAACAAAACCAAAAATATAAAATTAATAATCAAATATTTTCTTCTAGACCAAGCTTATTTTGTAGTAACATTATATGGAGCTTCACATGGTCACCTATTGAGAATGAAAAATACAATATTTACTGCTTTTACCAAGTAAAACTATGGTAAATATTACATATGCATCATACATCTAGCCATCTTCATGGTTGTCTAGTTCCTCCTCTTTGCTACCCCTTTTTGTTGTGGAGTGTAAGAAGTTATATAGTCTATGTATACCCTCATGCCTATAAGAATATAGAAATTATTTTGAGATAAAATCACATCCATTATCTAACCTTAAGACCTTGATTTGCTTTTTAGATGATTTCTCTGCAAAGGTATTATATGCAAAATGTTTAAAAATATACTTGAGGAGTTATATTCAAATATTCCTTGCAAAGATCATCAACCATTAGCAAAAAAAAAATTCCACCACAAATAAAAGGTGCATTCATTGGACCACACAAATCAATATGCACTAAATCCAAAATGCCTTATGCACATTGACTTACCTATTTCAAATAGTTGATGGCTTTGTTTTCCAAGTTTATTTCCTACACATAAATGCTATTGATACAAAAGGATGGTAATCCATGAACCATGTTAGTAAGAATTGATAATACTTGTAATTGAGGTGACTGAACCTCTCATGCTAAATTAATGGGAATATTATCTTCAATTACTAAGGTAAATAAATTGGTAGAGTTAGCACAAACTATCTTGTATATCCCATTCTCACCTATACCATAAGTAATGAGATTTTTTTACCCACATGCATCATTTCACATATAATTTTATGAAAATGCACAACAAATTAAGAAATATTGGTGATTTTACTAAGGGAAAAAATATATATTTTATATCAAGAATGTACTAAACATTATTGAAGGTGTATATAACATTGCTGTTAAATGTCACACTAACATCACCACATCCTTCAATAGAGTATGATCTACCATCACCACGTGAAATATAATATTTCTCATTTAGATACTCAATGAAATGAACATACCAATATTTATAACATGTATAGTTCCTAGATACTCCAAAGTCAAATTACCACTCAACAAATTGACTATATGAACTTTGAGTTGTTACAAAATAAAAACTTCCCATATTGATCTTCTATCTTAGAGTTATTTAATTATTTATTTCCTTTTTTTTTTTATTATTCTTGAACTTACTAGAATCTTGTTTAAAATGACTAAATTTCCTATAATAAAAACAAAGGTCTTGGGACTACTTTATAACAAAAGTATTACCTTGCTTATGATTAATGAAGCCTTGTTTAGCATGGATCCAGAAAAAGCCCCGGGATACGATGGCTTTTCCCCTTGTTTCTATCAAGATTTTTGGGACATCGTAAGTGAGAATGTAATTTTTGCTGTAAGAGAATTCCAAGCAAGCAATCATATCCTAAAAGGTCTCAAATCTACTTTTATTTCTCTTATTCATAAGAAGCAAACCCATGAATCTATGGCCGACTTCAGTCTAATCAGTCTGTGCAATGTTTCTTACAAGATCCTAACTAAAGCCATTGCAAATAGAATGAGAGATGTTCTACCCCACATCATAGATCCATTCTAGGGAAGCTCTATCCAGGGCAGGTCAATATTGGATGGAGTTATTATAGTTCATGAAGCTCTACACTCTACTCATAAGACTAACAGGTCTATTTTTGCCCTCAAGATTGATATGAACAAAGCATTTGATAGGCTAAATTGGGACTTTTTGATTGCTATCCTCCTTAAGTTTTGTTTTCACCACCAATGGGTTAATTTGATCAAAGAATGCATTTCTAAAGCATGGTTCTCAATTTTAGTTAATGGAACAACTGCTGGTTACTTTCAAAGTCATAGAGGAATTCAATAGGGGGACCTATCAGCCCCATGTTATTCATCATTGTGGCAGAAGCTTTAGGTAGAACCATAAAAAATGCTTGCAATTCAAGGATAATATCGGGAATCAAGGCAACATCTCTCACTAGGGCTATTTCTCACCAAAAATTCATTGATGATACCCTTATATTGACTAAGGCATCGGTGGTTGAGTCCAAAAGAATTAAATACATCCTGCAACTCTACGAGGACGCTGCTGGTCAGAAAGTTAATTTCAATAAAAGCAAGTTATATTTATTGAACACCCCCATTCAGAGGCAAGGAAGGATTGTATAAATTTTAGGGTGTGATATAGCAAACCTCCCCACTTTGTATCTTGGTCTCCCTCTTTTCATTGGTTCTCCGAGAGAGTCAATGTGGGACAGGGTTATTGAAAGAATTCAAAAAAAACTTGTTGGATGGAAAGGTCATATTCTATCTCAAGCAGGAAAGCTAACCCTCACTAAGGCCTCTCTTCAAAGCATTCCAGTCTATTTCATCTTCATTTTCAAATCCCCTGTGAAGGTTTCTAGAAAATTGAGAAACTCCAAAAAGAATTTTTATGGACTGGATCATAGGAGAAAAAAAGGATACACCTTGTAGGATGGACCAAAGTGTGCAGACCCAGGGAAAATAGGGGATTAGATCTGAGGATAATTGCTCAAATAAATTTAGCTTTACTAGTTAAGTAGGCATGATGCCTCATTTCTAGTGAAGAAAATGAATGGAAAACTATCATCAAATGAAAGTATCTTCAAAATATGGAATTTCTAAGTGACTTAGTTCCAATTAGAGGTTCTGCTTTTTGGAAAGCAATTCTCAATTGTAAGGAAATCATAAAAAAAGGTTTAAGATGGGTTTTAGGCAATGGTGAGAAGATAAATTGATGGAATGACAAGTGGGCTAAGGATGAACCACTGACGCAATATCCTAACTCAGCATAAATCATAGATATCATGGAAGAACTCATTGGAAAAAAATTCTTCGATTATATGGTTGAGGACAAAGGTAGAATGAAGTGGAAATAAATAAGGATTCAGGGATTTCAAGCGAAATCAAATGATCTTTTTAATATTCTCGAGCAACAGTTTATCCCCATGATATCCAAGGAAGATCAAGTGACCTGGGATCCTACGAAAAACGGACAGTTCACTGTTAAATCGGCTTACAAGCTTCTGCTTGATGATAAGGATTTTGTCCTCCAAAAGTACTTAGTTTGGATAAAAAATTTAATTCCAAAAACTGTAGTCTTTTCATGGCTGGTTATCTAAGGAAGACTTCTAACCATTGATAATATGATGCGTAAAGGTATTTGTATCACTAATCACTGTTATCTGTGAAAGACTAATTGGGAGATAATTTATCACATTTTCCTTGAGTGCCCTTTTTCCTTGACTATCCTAAGTGGGGTTTTTAAGACCTTAAATATTTCTTGGGTTAAACCAACCATCGTACTTGATTTGTTCATCCAGTGGCCTTGCTCATTTTTAAGCCAAAGACTTAGATACATGTGGAAAATTTGTCTCAATCACTATATTTGGAAGGTGTGGTTAGAAAGGAACCATAGATTCTTTAATGAGTCTATCCATGATCATCAAACTATCATTACTAGGATCCTATCCTTTGCCAACAAGAATGTGAGTCTTATCCCTTTTGATAGCCATAAACCTCATCTACAGGAGACCATGATTGCTCAATATTTAAGCTTAACCTTGTTAGATGAGTCTGTACCTAGGGTAGTCAACCCCAGAGCCAATGTTAAGTGGTCCCCACCTCCTACGGGTTGGTTTAAGCTTAATTTTGATGGAGTGGCTAAGGATAATTCTGGCAGAGCAGGTGCTAGCGACATTGTGCGAGATCATAATGGGAATATGATGCTTGCATTTTCTAAATATTTGGGAACAAGGATGAACAACAAAGCTGAAGCTAGAGCTATGTGGAGAGGCCTTCAAATGACTCAAGACTTAGAAGGAAATTTGATCATAGAAGGAGACTCTATGCATGTTATAAATCTCCTCAATAATTGGAAAACACCTCCTTGGAGTATTAAAACAATTGTTGAAGAGGCTAGGATCCTTTTCCAGGGAAGATAGGATAGAAAAGCCCAACATGTCTTTCGGGAATCTAACAAAGTTGCTGATAAGCTGTCCAATTTGGGTGTCGATGGTGATAAACTTTTCAAATGGGAACACGATGTCCCGAGTGAATTAGAGGAGCTTATTCAATAAGAATGCCAAGAATGATAGTCAAATTTACCAATAGGGAAGGCACTATAAGTTTGAAGGCTATGAGTATTCCCATCTATTTTTTGAAATGGACTCACAATAAAAATTATCCGAGCTATCAGTCTTGGTGGATGCTGCTTGGAAATACCACAAAGACTAATGGGGACAGTCACATGTCAGATAACATGGCTCCTAGTCATCTTAGTAATTTGAGGTTGGTTGATAATCACAAGGCAAGAAAGAAACGACAATATAAGACTTCGAACCAGAGCCACATGGACCACCAGATAGCCACCACCATAAATCTAGCCAGCAGGTTCACTTCTCCAAGGCTGATTGGCCAATATGGGATGTGGTCCCAAAGCATGTCATATACAAAAGAAAGCAATTACCAAAGAATTATTAAGATTAACCGTCAATACAAAGCTTGTGGGATTTTTTTCAGTACTCTGCTATGTGTGTCTGCAGATTTTTGTTTCTCCACTATTTCAAGGAAGGGATCTGTGTCTGTTTTTTTTGTAATTATTATGTAGGTGTGTTTTCTCGGGGTATACCCAAAATGTTGTATGGGAAGTTTCTTTTTGATAACAGGCTATGTGCCTTACCGGATGTAATGGCTTTTGTGGTATGTAGATTTTACATATATAGGATCCTTAGTAAGGACATGTTCATCAACAACCCTAGGCTGATTTTTGTAAAAGGTTTTGGGTCAACTTGTAAAACCCGGTATTAATGCTATAGTATCTTATCTACCAAAAAAAAAAAAAATATGGTGAGGGATTGAAATATTACCATTATTTTTGGAATTAGTAGTAAATTCACTCTCTATACTCCCTCATTTGAATACTGCCATCTATGACACTATCGTTCCTTTTTGTAAAATTAAAGAAGACATATTTTCAAAATCAAGAGTTTGAGTTTTAGCAAGTAAATGCATAGACTCAACAAAAGTCTCATAAGATAGAGGCAAACCTTGAAAATTCAAAAAATACCATGTTACCATCATAAAATATCTTTTAAATAGTAGTAATATGTTCTCTTAGATTTATATACATAAGGTGTAAAAATAGACCCTTCTCCCTCCAATCAAGAAGAATAGATAAGATTTATAGAAAAAAAAGTATATCTTGCTTTAGATGTTTGATATTCGATAACTTTATCCATAGTGTTGTAGCATCATTGTCATTTTAAAATTCAAGAATTAAATCATCTACAATAGATAATTTAAAAAGCATAAAAGTTTCTCTATGTCATTTGATGAAGTCATTGACATCATCTTTTGGTCTAATTTATTTCTTGATAACTATATTTACCAAAGTTCAATACTCAAATACTAAGTATCTTATGGCTTAACATAATTTATCTTCCAATTGATCTTTATGAATATCGAAGAATTAGAATCTAAAAATTTACCATTACTCCATTAAAAAAACCTAAATAATAAATGCTAAGTGCCAAACATATCTTGAACACCAGAATTAAAGCAAGAAATACCAAACATTGCAATTTGGTCCACACAAGATCACTTTGGACAAATTAAAAATCCCAAGCTGAAAATATGAGCAACCTATGATTGAAACTTTTCCCAAGTTGGAAACATGGAAATACTCCAACCAACACTTTTCCAAGCTGGAAATGTAGGGAAACTCCAAGTTATACTTTTCCATGGCCTAGTGAAACTTTGAATGTTATAAGCAATAAATTTATCAAGTGAGGAGAAAATAAGTGAATGACAAATATTAAAATACCAAATGATATGTCAATTCAAATAGATATAAACACAATATAAGAGAAATCCTCTATTGACAATGTAACACCACTAAGACTAACTATAGAGTAATTTGTAGTGGCTTTGACTACCTAAGATAAAAAATCAACTTGGATGAAATGAATTGTGTGAGACAAATCCTCCTTTTTTATTTCTATGGATCTAATACCAAAAATGAATCTAACACAAGATGCTCTATTTGTATATCTAAGCTCCAATTTATAATGATTTAAAATTTAGTAATCAAGTGGTGTTGATAAAACTAGATCATAAAAATTTTAAAAAGTTATCCCTATAAATCCTAAAACTTATCCTTAAAAATCTCAACAACTTATCCATACATATGTCAACAAATTATCCTTACATATCCTAATAAACTATTCCTAAAAAGTTGTAACAAATAATGAAATAATATAAATTCTTATCTATTTATCTCATAACTTTGCTATCATTGTGTTTTGGTTGGAAGTTCATCCTAACACCTTTAGAAAAATAATTGCTAATCCTAGAGATATCTTCAACGAATCTTGGAGGAAAGGGATGAAAAGAAAGGGAACCCCAATGCCTTTAGCTAAATTTTTGCTTAGGTGATATGGGGATATCTCTATTTTTTTTTCTTTTTTTTTTTGATTTAGAGAAACAATAAAACATAGTCCCATTCACAAGTTTAGGAAAATAACTGCCCATCATTTTAGTGCTGATGTTCTAGCTTAAGATTTTCCAACACTTATGTAAACATAGTAAGTCAAATAATATTAATTGTGCATATATATGGACTTTGCCAGTGGGTCTTCCCTAATTTGGATATTAATGGATACATTCTAGAATATTATATATTTTATCATTGAGACAATAAAAACTTTGAGTGGGCATCATAGTATGAAAACTTGGAACAACTTTTTATATTGTCATTCCCTCATGATCTACCTCTTGATGCCAACTATATTTTAAATGATACATTCCTTTAAATCTAAAGTTGTGGGAAGTATGGGTGGATATTGGATTTTCTAAAAATATGATAGCCTCTTTCCTTTTTACCTCATTTTTTTAAGGATTTTGATGGACATTATTGGTTTATATGATTGCTTTTATGTAATTAGGCAACACAACATCACTAAAAAATAATGGTTCCTTTTATTGTTGTTCTTCAACAAACTATATTTCATCCTTTAGAGCATTATACTTTCGGAATATAAATTTTACCTTGGATGTAATCTACAAGATTGTAGGAAAATGCCTTCTTTTAGGATCATGGATTTTTGGTAGTCAATGTAGATCATTTATCTAAAATCACTTTAGTAACTTTAGGAGTCATAGGTGAATCCTTATCCATTTACTAAATACTATTTACTTCTAGGATTTCATATTTAAAGAGAAGTAATCCTTTAGAAAAGGAAATTCATGAGATTTATCTAATACCTGTGAGCTTTTTTAATTCAAAAAATAGTATGTTTTATATCCTACCTCACTTTCTTCCTCTATTTCATCCCCAACCTCTAGTATCAATTCTAACTCTGTAAAAAATCTCAAATATTTTCCCTTTTCTTGATGTTTTATATGGATTACATATGACAACATATAAAAAAAGAAGAAGACATTTGGTAACCTTAAGTGCCCTAGGTGTAGCAAGAACTTGATAATTTTCTTTTAAAATTTCCTCTTAAAGGAAGTAAAATGCTTTCATGAAAGGGGATTCACATCAATTCCTTAGACTTTGTAATATTTCCTTCTTCATATTCTTGCCCAATTCTTCTTTTTGTTGGTCTTGTATGATCTAATTAATCATTTGAGGGAGGTGCCAATGTTTGATTATTTGATAACATATTTACCTTTGTTATCTCCACAGGAAAGATATTCTCAAAGGCGAACCTATATATCTTATATTTTGACTCAAATTTTTCTCCTGTCATGGACTCTTCTCCTTCTAGAGGAAACTAAACACTTCACATTCTTTTATAGAATCTCATTATTCATTTGATGTGTAAAATTACTCACAAAATTCATTCATTATTTCTTTATCTATAGAATATTTATTTTCAATCACAAATATCCCCTCATACCATAGGAAGCATTCCCCTTGATGGAAGGGTGGTGGTCCCCTTTTAAGAATCATTGATCCATTGTTACCTAAAACTTCCCTTTTCATCTTAGATTCCTTTTCTATATAAAGGTGTATACTTACTAGGGAATAGGTTGATGAAAATTTGGAGGATTGTTCACTATGGTGCTTTGGGTAGGGAGGCAATATCTACTCACTCTAAGTGCTTTAGGCATTGCATAGGCTTGTGTGATATTATCATAGGTGTAATAATATGATTTTCCATTGGTTGGTTCATCTTGGATTGAATATTTGCAATAGGATGATTTGCTACTATATACTACCTTGAAACTGTTAATTTATAGGTGTGGTGAATCACCATAGCATAATTCACTAGATCATGACTCATTTAACAAGTAAGACACCAAGAATTCGAATTCAAAGTATTCATGCCCTTGTGCACCTAGTTAATCATGAATATTTTTTATTCTTGGAGCACTCTAACTCAAAGGGCCTAATTATAGACTAAAATTTTGCTAGGAATGGGGATTGGTAGGACTTGCTATCAACTCACTAACCATTGAGAATCTTGTTTTTCTTGATACTATGGTGCTACCTATTGTTGAGTTTGGGGTAAATATGATGGATAGTTTTGTTGTTAAGGTGCTTTCCCATACTACATATTCCCATACAATATTTGTTACATAGGTTGTTGTATTAGAGTGTATGCTTGTTGCTATTGACGATATTGGATCCATTACTAATTTCATGCAACTTGGTAATTTGGTGTCATTACATGTTGTTGCATGAATTTTTGCATTGGCTGTTCACTCCAATACACTTATTGTGGCTCAAGATTCTGAATTGTCTAGTGGGCTATCATATTTAGCTATAGGTTTTTTAAAGTGTTGTTGACTTTGAGGAACTTGCATGTATACGGGGTATTTGAGGTCTTTAAGGTCATAAAATATTTTTTTACCATCTAATGATTCCCCTATATTTGAGTCACTATAACACTACTTGAAGCCTAAATATGTTAAATATAGGAGTAGATCAATAAATATCATATGATTCTCCCTATTTGTGAGATAGGGTTCAAGGCAATGGGTCAAAAAAAAATGTTTTATGTTTTTTTGAGTAAAGTAGTCTTTAGTAAATCATTAGAAAATTGTAATGAATCACTCTAAAATATTTAACTTAGAATTTTTGTAAATTTTGACCTATAGAATGAATCACTTGTAAATTTGAGTGAACCACTTTCAAACTAAAGTAGATTGCTTGCTAAATTGAACTTGAGAAATTTCAATAGGTTGAGTTCCAAGTGAATTGGTCAAAGCAAATCACTTTAATTCTAGGGAAAAATTTTCACCTTGGAGGATCTAGGAAGATTATTATCTTTTAGAGCAAATCACTTCTCAAAACTTGGATAAATCACTTCTTGAATTCTACTTGGAGAAATTTCCCTATTTTGGAATGATCACTAATTGTCTAGAGTGAGTCACTAGATGGCTTGGAATTTGTGTGATTGACCTCAAACAAATCATATTGCTCTTGTTTAGGAGCAAATCGTTTCTTCAGTGAAGAACTAGAAAATATTTCTCAATTCCATCAAACTACATTTTTTTCCCATGGAAGATGAACATTGGGAATAAAAAATGTGTAATTCTATAATCCTAGTGTTAATTTGCTTGTTTGAGTCATGAAAAATTAGATTTTTGAATTTCATAATGGAGTCACCATTAAAAAAGCACCTATAAAATTGAACATAAATAATGAGAAATATGAATTTCAAGGCCAGTTTGAGACTAGGATTGATAAATCAAGTCCCTATCCTTGAAAAATTGCTTTGGATTCAACATGTACAAATAAGATAGATTTGGGATAAATTTCTTGCAAAATGGAGTGAATTTTGTACATAAATAAACCTCGACTTCTTTCTAAGCGACTGGCTCAATTGGAGCAAATCACTTCAAATCTAGAATGAACCACTATCCATGTTCAAGTTTGGTAAAAATTCCCTCAATTTTGAGCTAATGACTTCATCTATGATGAATACAAATTTAGTGCAAAAATCAAGAAATTGAGACAAATATGGACAAAAATTATGAATAATGAGGGTGAATCCCATTGGACATGCTAGAAACTATTTGAACTAAGTAATTGTCCTAGCACTTAATTTAATGATGAATCCTAATACTAGCATCAACAAAGTTGGAAGGACCAATGGCTCCTCCTAACCTTTGGATTGAGGTTGACTCCCCACTATCACCATGGAATAATCCTATACTAATCTACACTAATTGCATGAGGAGTAAAGTATATAAAATAAACATGCATAAAATATTCAAGGTGTGAGGTATTCAAATTAAAAATAAGTTTTAGCCATAGCAAGAAAGTGTACATATTTAATCAACACATTAGAATCCAAATAACATCAATTTTATCCCATTCATTAAGTATGAAACTACTAAGAAAATGACAAGATGGACAAAAAGAAAATATCTCAATTACCACACATATAGCAAACCAAGATGGCAATACCACTGATGAAATGCCTAAGGAATTACCAATTTATTAATAATCTTATGACATAAAAGTGCATTTTGGGTTTCACACACTGTAGCTTTAAAGGGTAATGGATAAAATATGTTTACAATGAATCCCATTGTTGGATACTGAATAAAAACATTGAATCTTTCATTAAGCTTCCTTCAATTTCAATACAAAGATATGCAATTACATACATAAAATTTCTTACATGATGATACCATAGGGAAAACAATCCTATATAAACTATTAAAGCAATGGGATAATGGGAAATTCTAACTAAATAAACCCCTGATATTTAATGTGACATCCTGACATTTAATGTGACAAGATATGAAAGATATGGAGGAGAATATACAATAATGGACTTCATGAAATGATATATATAAAATATTATTATGAAAAAAATAACCCAACATACCCCCTTTATTACATTATTTGAGAGAGTAAATAATGGAATAACTATCCCTCATCAATCAAGAGATAAGAGATTTGAAAAAGAAGTTGACACTATCATTGATTGAAACATTTGTGCTCTCTGTGTTGTTTTTATGAATTACATCTACATCAATAAAATATTAGGTTTTCTTTTATAATATTCGTAAAAAAATTATTTAATTTGATTCCATTCCATGATATCCATCCATCCATAATGCACCTAGATCTATATATAGTTTTTGAAGAACACAAGCTTATCTTGAGAGGAGGGGTGAATAGTATAAGATACAAATTTTACTTTTCTTTCCAAAGTAGTATTATCCGATATTAACAATAGCAGTAATAAAATAATGCACATATCACACACATAAGAGACATAGATTTAATGTGGTTCATCCAATGTGGGCTACGTCCACGAAGAAAATATTTTCTATAAATTTTCTCAACAAATATCTTGGGAACCAATTCCCTATTACAATGTTTATGGGCACCAACCTAAAGGAGACACCAATCCCCTATGCTCAAGTTCATGGACCTCTATCCATAGGAGACACCAATCCTCTTTGCTCAATTGTGCATCTCTATCCACATGAGACACCAGTCCCCTCTGCTTTAGTTCATGGATCTCTATACATAGGAGATACCAATCCCCTTTGATATGGTCTGCTCCAAACTGTTACACAAGGCTTGCTCAAATCTGCTCAACTCTACTCAAAACTCTGCTTAAATCTATGCTCAAAAATCTTCTCAAATATCTACTCAAATATTTGCTCAAATATATTCTCAAATATTTGCTCAAATGTGTTCACTAAACCTGCTCATAAGCCTGCTCAAATTTTCTCATTATTACTACTCATAAACCTGCTCAAATATGCTCATATCACCTACTCAAATCTGCCTCAATGCTGCTCATAGAACTTGCTCAAGTATTCCCAAATATTGCATGCAAACAATGTTAAAGTGCTTTCTTTTGACTAAAGTAATTCAAACATATTCTACTCAGGATTATTTTTCTTTATGAATATATAGAGAATGATATGCATTACAAACACTTAATATGTTCTTCTCACATTCATTAAGTTTGTCGCTTTCACATGTCTCACATTCATTGCATTCAAAAGGATACTCTAGTATAGCACTTGATAGTTGAACTTCTTATGAACTTCCAAAATTAATCAAAACCAATGCAGATACTTGCTTCACAAAACTTGTCTATAGCCCTTGCAAATTTATTCCCAATATCACTCAAAACTAATGCACCATTTTGCTCTCAAACCCTTGCTAGTATATTTTCAAATTCATTCAACAATAATGAACAACTTTGTTTTTTTGGTAGGTTAAATTAAAAGTGGGTTTTTATCAAGGATCCCAAAACCTGATTACATTGAATCTTGATTACAACAAAAGGAAGACGTCCAAGGAAGGACAACATGACATGCTTGAGGAAAACCAAAAGGAACAAAAGTAGGAAAGTTCCAGAGGATATGATTCAGAAAAACACAAAGGATGGTGCAAAGGAAGTTGGATCAGGACGGAAGTGAGGAAAACTATAGAGGAAAATCGTGTAGGAAATGAAAGCCCACTAGAAAATAAAATTTGAACCTTTAGACGCCAAACAAGAAATTTTAAGCTTTCCAAGGACAAGAAAAAGTGCCAAACTACCCAAACTGCCAACAAACCATTTGAAATTTCCCATAGGTGGGAAAAGAACAAGCGCTAGAATTTAAAATTTGAATCCTCCCAAGGATGGGAAAACCAAAAACCACCCTTGGGAAACCGGGAATCAAGAGAAAACTACTTCCCATGCAGGAAAAAACCAGAATGAAACTAAAAAATCACCCTGAACAAATGGGTGGAGCAGAGGATAAAAAAAACTGTGAATCCCAGCAAAACAGGGATGGTAATCACACAAGGATGGTGAAGGATAACAAAAACTGGAAAATACCACTCCCTGAAAGCCTAAAATATGAAGCAGCATAAAAAGGAATTCCGCATGCCATGAAATCCTCATGCAATGGAATAATAGCCTAAAGGATGGTGTAGCAGTGGAACAACAACAAGAGGAACTCCCCAGGCCATAATGTCCTCAAGCAGAAATGAGGAAGCCTTCAAAACATCAACCCAAAAGAAGAAGAAGCAATAATAGCAGAACAAAAATTTGAAGAAAAAATGTGGAAAAGTTCCACAGGAACCCAAAAGGAAGGAGTCATGAGGAAGCACAACTGTAGACAATTGATCCCAAGTGAAAGGAAGTAGCCAGACATCCCATACAAACTTCAACACCACCCAAAAAAACTTCAAGGACACATATGAGGAAGTCCTACAAGGAAACAACAACAAGAAAAATAGAGGCCCTCCCATAGCCACGAAAGGAATTAAAATCCCGCTAGTCCTCCTCGATCCCAAAGAGCAGAGTCACAATAGAAAGTGCATGGTCCTTCTCAAACCAAAAGGATGCTGTGCAAAACTGATCATGAAGCCAACAATCCTCAGACTCAGCAATCCACACTAAAGATCCTCCAAGAGCAAACATCAAGAAGAATTATAGAAACAACCTGAGAGAAATAGGATAATTCAAGGAAAAACCCTAAAAAATATAAAATGCCTAGGGAAAGTCCCAGGGAATAACTTGAAACTATCCCAGGACCCAGACACAAAAGGAAAAGGATGGAAAAATAGGGCATAACGATGGAACAAATATCTTCCCACCACAGGGCAAGGAAAGGGGCAGAATAATGGAACTATGATTTTCCCATCCAAGGAAATCATCTGCAACACCTACCAGCCATGGAGGATGGGAAAAGGAGGTGCCAGGGAAACTAGGATAGGATCAAGGATCTGGGATAAGGATGCAAGGAAGTGGATCAGAGCCCTGTAGAGCCCCCCCATTTGTAAAATTAATTTAAAAAAAAAATAAAAAAAAAAATAATGAACAACTTTGTTGTCAAACCCTAGCACATATATTTTCAATTTCTTTCAACAATAATTCATGATTACTTCCAACTTCAATCAATCACTAATGCACATCAAACCAATCCTTATACCTCCACTCTCATGACAACAAAAATTACTTTCTTCAAACAAAAATTTCTTGAGAAGGGAATTAAGTCAACATATCTTTAAATCTACCACAATGATGATGATCCTTCAAAAACCTATCTCAAAATAAATTTTATTTCTTTTACCACTTCAAAAATAGGTTAGAAAATATCCTTTTTCTAACACTCTCAAAGTAAAGCCTTATCAAGAACTTCACAACCCCTTTTTTATAATATGCCAAATACAAAATAACATAAATCACAATTACACCTTATTTCTCCTTTCTTTGAAAATCCAAATACAATACAATCAAAAATCACAATTATACCTTATTTCTCCTTTCTTTTGCATATCAAAATAATACTTTGAAATCACAACAATATCCCCTTAATTTCCTTTTTGAACTTTTCAAAATAAAAGTCTATATCATAAATCCTTATCGCTCCCCTTTATAATATTTACAAAACAAAGACTTTATAGCATACACCTTTGTAACTCCTATTTGCAAAAATGAAAGACTTTATATTATGCACCCTTATGACTCCAATTTGTAAAAATAATAGATTTTATACCATATACCCTTATACCTCCTATTTGTCAAAATAAAAATCTTTATACTATACACCCTTATAACTCATTTTCAAAATTATTAAAAAATTTATAAATACCTCATATGAAAATTTTGTTGGCACTGGTGTGAATTGACCCTCTGACCTCTAATGCACAAACACAACTCATGACCACTTGGGATAACCAAGTGGATGTAACTTCAAACATGCATCAATATTTTTGTCTTCTTTGTCACACTTCTAAAAAAAATCAAATCAAAATTTGCACCGAAAAGCTTCGAACCGTGCACATCCTCTCACAAAGTGACTTAGCACAAGTCTAACCACCGCCTAGGCTACCTTGGCAGATGTCGTTAAGGGGCTGATAAAAAATTGAGTTTGCTTCCTTCTCCGCTGCCAAGAATTTCACTGTACTCTTCCTTCTATTTGTTGTTGTTTGCACTCCCTCTGTCAGATCACTCTTAGAATTGCATGCACATATATTTCGACTTCAAAATTATCACCAAAATGAATTATTATCACTCATATATATATATATATGAATTTTGGACTTTATGAGAAAACATTGGTGCTTATTAACTTTTCTTGTGGGTTTATGACATTTGTGGCTCTCCCTTAGATGTCGGTGCTCATTTGAAATCTTTAATATTTTATTGCCTTCATAAAATTTTGTCTCGTCTTGCTTTTTAATCTTTTATATTATAATATTAATTCTTAACCTTTGTGTTTTTCTAATCAAACGTTTTTCATTTTCTTATTCATTTGACCCATGTAACTTTAAACTCTTGTCCATCTCTTTAATCCTTTGTCCATTGCAACTTTAAACTCTCTTAATAATATTTGAATTTAAAATTTAAATATTATAACCCTTTGCTTGAACATTTTCTTTGCTTTGCTTTCACAACCATAGGGAATATTTTTGCCTTAACAACCATTACACATTTGATGTCAAAATATTTCTCTCATGTATCATTTGACATCAATGACAACAACATGCTCAATATTTCCAACAATCTCCCCCTTTGTCATTGATGGTAACCCTACAAAAAATATGTCTTAACTACAATTGGATTTCCAAACTGATTCCCCTAAGAAGCTGCTCCTCCTCATTGAAATTATCTCCCTTTGACATAAATGGCAAAGGGCTCCTTGGGGCTAAAAATAACACAGTGCAGCCCCCTCACCACCTCCTTTTCTTGAGGTGATTAGTTATGGGATGGGAATGAAATTACTCCCAAATTTCCTCTGAGATACTCAAAAATTTGCTTTGGAAGCGGCTTGGTAAAAATATCAGCAATCTGTTCCTTTGTAGCAATGTATTCCAATTTGACTTGCTGATTAGTCACTTGCTCTCTCAAAAAATGATATTTGATTGAAATGTGCTTGGTCCTTGAATGCATCACTAGATTTTTTGAGATATTAATGGCACTTGTATTATCACACAATATGGGAATAGGATGATCATATTTTATCTTGAAATCACTTAAAATTTATTTCATCCATAAAACCTGTATACAACAAGCAACTGCTACAATGTACTCTACTTCTACAGTGGATAAGGATACTGATTCTTATTTCTTGCTTAACCAAGAGACTAAAAAATCACCAAGAAAGAATGCTCCTACACTTGTGCTTTTTGTGTCATCAATACTTTTTGCCCAATCCACATCTGTATATGCAGTGAGTGTGAAATTATTACATTTGGGGTACCACAATCCAAAAATCATAGTTCCTTTCAAATACTTAAAGATTTTCTTTACTACCTGTACATGTGTTTCTTTTGGTGCAGCTTGAAATATTTCCACCAATCCAATTGCCTGTATTATATATGGTCTAGTAGCTGTGACATATAGTAAAATTCTAATCATTGATCTATACAATATCTGATTTGCTTTAGGAGACTCATCATCTTTACTTAACTTACATCCTTTAACCATGGGGGTACTCATAGGATTGTAATCCTCCATCCTAAATTTTTTCAACATTATTTTCACATACTTGATTTGAGAAAGAAATATACCTTTATCTGATTGTGAAATTTGCAACCCAAGAAAGAAAGATAACTCACCAAGAATAGACATCTCAAATTCATTTTGCATACACTTTACAAATTTTTGACACATATTGTCATTACTACCTGAAAAAATGATATCATCTACATAGATCACTACAATCAATAAGTTATTTTCTTAATTTTTAATGTATAGATTGCTATCAGATATACCTTTTTTGAAACCCTATTCTTGGAGATACTTGTCCAATCTTGAGTACCAAGCCCCAGGGGCTTGCTTTAGTCCATAGAGAGCTTTCTTTAATTTGTATACATAGTCCAAATTATCTATTAGGCTAAAACCATTTGGTTGCTCTATGTAGACTTCTTCCTCTAAGTAACCATTAAGAAAAGATGATTTTACATCCATTTGATATACCTTGAAGTATTTAAAGCTTGAGAAAGCTAGAAACATTCTTATTGATTCAAGACATGCAACGAGAGCAAATGTTTCTTCAATGTCAATCCCCTCAACTTGTGCGTAGCCTTTGCACACAAGTATTGATTTATTTTTGATAACATGACCATATTCATTCAACTTATTTCTATGGATCCATTTGGTGCCAATTTCATTCTTGTATTTTGGACGTGGGACAAGTTCCCAAGTTTCACTCTTTTCTATATGTTCTAACTCTTCTTCCATTGCTTTCATCTAGTATTTGTCTTCACTTGCTTCATTGAAATTCTTGGTCTTAATAATTTGTTCTCTCAGATTATTCTTTTGCACATACCTGAATGGTGTCTTTTGTGGTGCCCTTTGTGTCTCATCTTCTTTAGTTTCTTCACCTTATTATTTGCAAATTTCTCATTCTTGATGCACAATTTCTTAAGTTGGTTCTCTTAGATCTATTTCTTCATCAACCTTTACATTTGTACTTTCCACAATTTTATGTGATATTTTATTGTAGCATCTATAGGACTTGCTCTTAGTGGAATAACCATGGAAAATACCCTCTTCACACTAGAATAAAACTTACCTAGATTTTTCTCTTCTCATCTAATGTAGCATTTGCTTCCAAAATTTTTGAAGTACTTCACAGTAGTTGGTCTCCCCTTCCAAATATCATATGGGGTTTTGTGGTGATTTATTATTATTTGAGCTCTATTGATAATGTAAATAGATATATGAATTGGTTCTTTCCAAAATGCATAAAAAATCTTAGACTCATTTAACATAAGCCTAGCCATACCCTGAACAATTTTGTTTTTCCTTTCAACTACTCCATTTTGTTGTTGAGTTCTTCTTGCTGAGTATTGTCTTTTAATTCCATGCTATTCACAAAATTCTATAAATTCACCTAAAGTGAATTCTTCTCCTCTATCTGATCTTAGACACTTGATCTTTTTGTCTATTTCATTTTCTATAGTACCTTGAATACCTTGAAATTTTCAAATGCTTCTAAATTTTCTTTTAAGAATGTTACCTAAGTCATTCTAGAGAATCATCAATAAATAACATGAAGTAAATATCACCTTGTAAACTCTTTGTCCTTGTAGGACCACATAGGTCAGTGTGAACTAGCTCCAAATGTTTGGATGAAGAAAACTACTTTGATTTGAAACTTGATCTTATTTGCTTACCATGCTGGCATTTAGCACAAATTATACTTGGGGGTTTTGCTATTTTGGGTAAATATTTGACTGTATGTTTGTTGCTTATTTTAACTATGTTGTCAAAGTTTAGGTGACCCATTCTTCTATGCCATAACCAGCTCTCATCCTCTTGTGATAAAAAGTAATTTTATCCTTTAATTTAAATCAATTTGTAGAGATTATTTGTAGTTCTGCTGGCTTCTGCAATAAGATTTCTTGTCTTGGATTACCTGATCTCACATCCATTTGGGTGAAATGTGAGTATGTGCTCTTGATCACATAGTTGACTTACGCTTACTATATTGTGCTTCGATACTTCAACATATAACACATTTTCTGTCCTAGATTTTCCATTATCCAAACTCAAAGTCCCTTTTCCAACAATTTTGGCAGAAGCATTATCGCAAAATTTCACTGTTCCTCTATTTATTTTCTTCAGAGAAATTTTTTTTCTTTTGTCACAAGTCATATGGCTTAAAAAACCACTATCAATGTACCATTGATTTCCTTCATTATGCACATGAAGAGCTGTTTGTACCAACATGGACTTTTCATTTTCTTGTTCCTTCTTTTTCCAAACTTTTGAGGATATCTCCTTCTAAACTATTTGACCTTCCTCTTTCTTGCTTGATTTAGGAAGTTCAGGAAATATAGTTTTACACCATATAGCTTTGTGCCCAAAATTATTACATTTATAACACATGACCTCGTTATTCATGAGAGGTGCAAAATAATTGTAATTTCTATTTATGATGCCAACATTATTTTTCACATAGACCATGCAATGTACAACTTTATGACCATATTTGTTACATGAAAAAAATAACCATGGAAGAAATTTTTAAACTTGTTTGATTGCCCTAAATGATATGGTCGCATGGTTCTTTCATTTATGTTCCTATAATTGACTTTTGTCCATGATGATTCTCTGTCTTCTTCCTCATTAAATACATAAACATAGGTCATGGGTTCCTTTTTACTAAGCTTTTTTTTGATGTATTTGTTCCTTTTGAGCGTGACTCATCTTTTTGTTTCTCTAACCTTGTATTTTGCTGCAACTTATCCTTAGACTTTTCTACTTCCTTTCTTAGAGAGACAACTTCATGTTCCAATTTTTTACATTCTAATTCTTTTGTCTTTAATTTCTCAACCATAACTTCTTCAATTTTTTTTGTCTCTTCAACCTTCACTTTCAAGTCTATGAGATCTTGTAGAAGCTTTGTCTTTGTTTCCTCATCCTCTTGAACTTGAGCCTTCAATCCTAAATTCTTCTTTCTAACCCTTTTCAATTATCCAAGAGTAGCAATGAGTTAATTTTCCATATCAACTATGGCTTCCTCTTCCTTTTTTGAATCTTTCTTGTTGATTTCAACCATAGGAGCATATTCTATCACTTCAGTGGCCATGTGTGTTCTTGTAAGATCTTCCTTCAAGCTATTAGGATTTCATGAAGGAATCCACTCTGATACCAATTGAAGAACATAAACTTATGCTGAGAGGGGGTTGAACAGTATAAGATAAAATTTTTACTTTTCTTTCCAAAGCAGTCTTATCCGATATTAACAATTGCAATAATAAAATAGTGCACAGATTATCACACACATAAGAGACACAGATTTAATGTGGTTCACCCAATGTGGGCTATGTCCACGGAGAAAATATTTCTTATAAATTTTCTCAATAAATCTCTTGGGAACCAATTTCCTATTACAATATTTATGGGCACCAACCCAAAGGAGACACCAATACCCTATGCTCAAGTTTGTGGAACTCTATCCATAGAAGACACCAATCCTCTTTGCTCAAGTTCATGGACCTCTATCCACATGATACACCAATCCCCTCTGCTTTGGTTCCTGAACCTCTATCCACAGGAGACACCAATCACATTTGCTCTGGTATGCTCTAAACCTTTACACAAGGCTTGCTCAAATTTGCTCAAATTTACTCAAAAATCTGCTCAAATCTCTGCTCAAAAATTTGCTCAAATATTTGTTCAAATATCTACTCAAATATCTACTCAAATCTCTGCTCAAATCTATTCACTAAACCTGCTCAAATCTACTCATTATTGTTGCTCATAAACTTGCTCAAATCTGCTCATTATTTCTACTCATAAACCTACTCAAATTTTATCATATCACCTGCTCAAATCTGCATCAATGCTACTCATAGAACTTGCTCAAGTATTCCCAAATCTTGCATGTAAACAATGTTAAAGTGCTTTCTTTTGACTAAAGTAATTCAGACATATTCTACTCAGGATTCTTTTTCTTTATGAACATATAGAGAATGATATGCATTACAAACACTTAATATGTTCTTATCACATTCATTAAGTCTTTCACTTTCAAATGTCTCACACTCATTGCATTCAAAATGATACTCTAGTCTAGCACTTGATAGTTGACCTTCTTATGAAATTCCAAAATTAATCAAAACCAATGTACATACTTGCTTCACAAAACTGGTCTATAGCCCTTGCAAATTTATTCCCAATATCACTCAAAACTAATGCACCATTTTGCTCTCAAACCCTTGCTAGTATATTTTCAAATTCATTCAACAATAATGCACAAATTTATTCTCAAACCCTAGCACATATATTTTTAATTTATTTCAACAATAATTCATGATTACTTCCAACTTCAATCAAACACTAATGCACATCAAACCAATCCTTATACCTCCACTCTCATGACAACAAATATTACTTTCTTCAAACAAAACTTTCTTGAGAAGGGAATTAAATCAACATACCTTTAAATCTGCCACAATGATGATGAGCCTTCAAAAACCTATCTCAAAATAATTTTCCTTTCTTTTGCCACTTCAAAAATAGGTTAGCAAATCTCCTTTTCTAACACTCTCAAAGTAAAGCCTTATCAAGAACTTTACAACCCCTTTTTATTTTTCCAAATAAAAAATAACATAAATAACAATTACACCTTATTTCTCCTTTCTATGAAAAGTCAAATACAATACAATCAAAAATCACAATTACATCTTATTTCTCCTTTCTTTTGCATATCAAAATAATACTTTGAAAACACAACAATATCTCCTTAATTTCCTTTTTGAAATTTCAAAATAAAAATCTATATCATAAATCCTTATTGCTTCCCTTTCTAATAATTGCAAAATAAAGACTTTATAGCATACACCCTTGTAACTCCTATTTGCAAAAATAAAAGACTTTATAACATGCACCCTTATGACTCCTATTTACAAAAATAAAATATTTTATACCATATACTATTATACCTCCTATATGCCATAATAAAAATCTTTATACCATACACCCCTATAACTCCTTTTCAAAAATGATTAAAATATTTATAAATACCTCATATAAAAATTTTGTTGGTGTTGGTGTGAATTGACCCTCTGACCTATAGCACCCAAACACAGCTCATGACTGCTTGGAATAAACAGATGGAACTTCAAATATGCATTAATATTTTTGTCTTCTTCGTTGTGCTTCTTAAAAAAACAATCAAATCAAAACTGGCACCGACGAGCTTCGAACCATGCATCTCCTCTCACGCAGTAACTTAGAACAAGTCCAACCACCACCTAGGTTACCCTGGCGGATGACATCAAGGGGTAGATAAAAATATTGAGTTCACTTCCTTCTCCACTTCCAAGAATTTTGTTGTACTCTTACTTCTCCACTACCAAGAATTTCACTGTACTCTTCCTCCTATTTGCTATCGTTCGCACTCCCTGCATCAGATCACTCTTCGAATTGCACGCACATATATTTCGACTTCAAAACTATCACCAAAATGAATTATTATCACTCATATATATGGATTTTGGACTTTATGAGGAAACGTCAACGTTTATTAACTTTACTTGTGGGTTTATGAATTTTGCACCTTTCCCTTAGAAATAAGCGCTCATTTGAAATATTCAATAATTTATTGCCTTCATAAACTTTTGGCACCTCCTACTTTTTAATATTTTATATTATAATGTTTCAAATATTATAATATTAATTCTTAACCTTTATCTTTTGGTAATCAAACCTTTTTCTTTTTCTCATTCATTTGACCCATGTAACTTTAAACTCTTGTCCATATCTTTAATCCTTTGTCCCTTGCAACTTTAAACTCTCTTAATAATATTTAAATTTAAAATTTAAATATTATAACCCTTTGCTTGAATATTTTCTTTGCTTTGCTTTCACAACCATGGGGAATATTTTTGCCTTGACAAAAATTGCACCTTTGACGTTAAAATATTTCTATCTCATGTATCCTTTGACATCAATGACAACAATATGCTCAATATTTCCAATAGTTTCTTTATGAAATGTTTCAAGATTCTTCAAATGTATGTCTGTATGTAACACATTATGGATAACTGAATTTTGGGGAAGATTTATATTGTGTTGTGAGATCAACCTACATATTTTTTCTTCTTGCTTGTTCATTTTTTTCTAGACCTATTTTACTATAGAAAATTCTTGTAGTTTGCTCTTCATCACAATATTTATCATCAATCTATACAATATATTTTTTATTAGTGTTGATGCAACTACTTTCTATACTATTGTTGTTGTCTCAAACAACTTGTAAATCACTAGTGTCACAAATGGAGTCATGGTTTTGGATACTACTTGTATTACAACCAATTTCTTTCTATTTAATAAGATAACTTCTATCACACATGATATTTTTCATCAAGTAACTTGTAGTGCAACCAATTTCTTTCTATTTGATGAGATCACTTGTATCACACATGATATTTTCATCGAGGACTTGTTCTTTATCTGTACAATTATTTTTTCTTATTTTGTATTCTTCTTTTTAATTATATCAAGAGTGACAAATGAGATATATAATCTTAACTAAATTAGTGGTCATTGTAACAACTTTTTCACTATAGTCAACTGCTTCATTAAGATGAAGACTTAAATATGTTTTAAGTGTAGTGAAAATGTTATTATTAGATTCTTTGAATATTTATTGTAAATATTCTGGACCATATTATCTTTGGAAAATAATTTATATCCAATTATTTAGCACTGTATATTCATTTAGAGAATTGTCATCCAACGTATTGAGTGTTGGATCTTTATTTAGTTTTTTTGAATTATTTGATTCAACATTTTCTTTCTTGTATTTTTAGCCACTACATCTTTATATATAGTTTCATATGCTTTATTCGTCTTCTTGTTTTTCTTCCTTTGTGTATATTCGATGTTTTGAGATGGTGAATGTATTTCTTTAAGTAGAGAGCAAATATTCCATTTTTATAGGATGCAATACCTTCCAATTTTCCTTATCTTAAAAGAAAACATCTTTTATATCCATTAACAATTTGAAAATCAACTATAAATCCTTTATCCATCATTAGAGAAACAAAAGTAAGTTATTGGTAAGTCTTAGAACATATAACATGTTTTCTATGGTGCATTATACTAAAGATAAATTTAGGGAAATAGTTCTAATTCTTTTTATTTGATAGCTTGTGTTATCTACCATTATCGATGACCACCTATGTATTTTTTGAAAAGTGTTAAACTAGTGTATATTCCCTATCATATGACTACTAGCTCTAGAATATATATACCAGTTATTATCTCTATTTTTTTCCTTATTGTGAGTCATTAGTAGCTTATATGCTATTTTTAGTTCATAATCATGATTTGAATCAGGTTCTTCCTATGCCACTTTCTATGTCACATATCCTTTTTTGTGATGGGGAATTTGATTTATACCCCTAATTAATTCTCAATAAATTATTTGAATTTCCAGATTGATATTGTTCTTGTGACCTTGTTTGAGAAGAAGTTTTTGATTGATTCCACTTATTCAAAGTATTATTTTTGCATAATCTAGTACCATGATTTCCTTCTTTCTCACATATGTGACAAAATATTCTTCTCCATTCAAGTTGTTTTTGTGAAGAAAATGAGGATGAATTAGTAGGAGTTATAGTGTTTTCTTGGTATATTTTTTTGAAAATTAGAGCATTGGTTGAAGAATCATTATCTTAATTTAATTTAATCTCATGTTGCTATAGGATATTTATTAGCTCTTCAAATGATACTTTATGGCTAGAAACTTGCAAATAAGTTACAAATATACTATATGAATCAGGTAGAGCATGCAATACAATTAATACTAACAAATTATCATCTTTCTCCCAAGGGGTTTAATTTTACCTTTAATTCTATAGTCTTTTAAAGAAAATATTCCAAATTTTCATTGTCTTGCATTTGTAATGTATATAGTTGAGACTATAAATGATGAATAGTTGCTTGATTTCTACCTTAAAAAATAGTGCATAGGATATCCCAAGCCTCTTTTGATGTATTAGCTTCACTAATATGAGACTAAATTTCATTTCTTAGTCTATTTATACAACTGGTTCTTCAAGACATGTTTCATCTCCTAATAAAATATCCCATAGTATTTTTACTATAAGGATAGTTTTCATTTTTTTTTCCACGGAATGAAGTTTGGGCCTCTTAATTGTTGTGACTTCGAGAGAAATAGTTTAGTAGCAATTTTGATAATTTCCTTATAACTTCTTATTTAATGAAAGTATGACCTTTCAAGGAAAAATTCAACTAATGTTTCCTTATAAATCCATGGTATCACAATATCAATTATATAAGCAACTTTCAATTAATATTTCCTTATAACTCCCTATGTAAAATTGAAATGTAAATATAATATTTTTCAATCTTTTAAAAATATTTTTTTTCAATATATTTTTGTAGTTTTAAAGTTTTAACTATTGAAAATATTTTAATTTTTCAAAAGTATATTTTTTTAATACTTAAGAAAATAAATGAACCTAGGAATACTTAGCACAATCATTCTCTTAGGTGTTGTCTCAAAATGAAATGTTAGATACTTAATATCATAAACTCAAAGGTTAGGTGCTTGATGTCTTGGACTTAAATGTTAGGTGCTTTATGTCTAAGACTTAGAAAAATGTGCTATCAAGCATTTAGACTTGTTCCCTTCAAGTGACTCATAGGTGCTTTCAAAAAATTGGAATCGCATAGATTTTCTTCTTGTAGGTGCAAATACATAATTAAACAAAAAATTTAAAACTACTAACATCTATTCAGGTGTAGACAGAAGGATTAATATATTTCCATCTCCTACGAATGCTTCAAATTTTAAAATATTTTTTTCTCTTGTGAATATTTCAACTTAAAAAAATTATTTGTACTCAAAAATTAATTAAAATTCTCTTTTTGTAAATATCTTTCATTCAACATATTAACTAAAACTAGAACATCCTTCTATGAATATTTTCATTCAAAAAATTAACCAATACAAACTATATCTTATCTATCTTCTATCAGGTGACAATATCTAGCAAAGCTTCTTTGTCTTCCCTTAGATGGCCTATTATAATAATGGGTTAATTTTTAAAGCAATTTAAATTTTAAATGAATTCAAAGGCATGCCAAATTATCTTTCATGCATGTTATGAACACTCATAAAGCAATATCATTTTTGTCTCTGGTCTTTGTGAGATCTTGAGCAACGTTCTTATTATTCTGGGTCTTTGGTCTCTGTGAAACTCTTTTGTCACTTAAAAAAATTGATTCTATATAAAAATTCCTATCCACCATCTTAAAGAAAAAATCTTCTTCATGATGCCTTAACGGTCTTCCTCACAACATACAAGCAACAAAAACTCTATCCTCTCAACTTGGGAACATCAACATGAATACTATGATAGCACATGTTGGATACAGAGTAAAACCATTGAATATTTCATTAATACTCATGCAATACAAATATATGCAAGTACTTATCTATAGTTTCTTACATGATGATCCTGTAGGAAAAGAATCCTAAATAAACTGGTAAAGCAACAAGATAATGACAAATTCTAACTAAATAAACTCCTAACATTTAATGTGATATGATATGAAAGATATGGAGGAGAATATACAATAATGAAGTAATTTATAAAAAGAAATTTATAAAATGTTATTATAAATATAACGTAATACCCATGGCCCCCATTTATAGTTGGATTTTACCCCTAAGTTATCTAGGGTGAGAAACTATTACTCCCAGTAAAAGTAAATATTAGGGGGTATCCTTAACAAAATGATGCATCGACAAATATTATGTGCGTTTAATGTTAGAATCTACTATATAAAATAAAACATGAGAGCAAACCCTTCTAATAATAAAAATGAAAACTTATTAGAACAACATAATAAACCATGCAAGATAAGAGGAAAAAAAGATATAATATGGTCCACCTGATGTGGGATACATCCACCAAGATATCTAATCCTTATATTAAACCAATACAAACCACTCAAAGAGAACAATTCTACAACACAATAGTTGCAACCTCCTCTCTGAATACACAAGTATTCTCACATAACTTCTCTTCCTTCTTTCTCCTTTCATAGACCAAGAACTCTCACCTCCAAGAATCTCCTATGACTTGATGCTAGTTAAGAGCCACCAATCCATAAGAATTCTCCAGTTCTACAAATCTATCCTCACTAATGGAGAGATTACATATTTATAAGAAAAATCCCCAACCACACATGCTAAAACAAGCATCCTATAATTAACCCAATCCCCACTTAAGGCCTAATTCAAACTTAGAAATTTTACAATTAGAAAAAGCTTAATTTTAGCCAATCCTAAAATTAACTTTTCATTTTTCCTTTTACAATTAAAAAAATATTAATTTTATCCAATCCTAAATTAACTTTTCATTTTCTTTTACAATTAGAAAAAGCTTAATTTTAGCCAATCCTAAAATTAACTTTTCCTTTTTTCTTTTTCTACCTCTGGTTCGAGATTGGTCATCTACAGTCTAGTTAGGGAACAAAGAACTGTTTTATCAATATTTAGCCAAAATTAGACTCCACAACCTAACAATATCCCACTTGGAGACTGATCCACAACAACTCTATCACTGCTGCATCCACCAAAGAACATCTTCAAACCAAACAAGGAATGTCAACTCGAAATTTTTATAACCATGCACTTTTCCTGTGATCAACAAGCAACACACAATCTACCTATCACAAAGATACTTCAACATCTCCATGATCACCCATGCATCATGATGATTCAACCATCACCATCGTGACAAGATCCACATACCATGTATGCCCCCATAGCATACTCACACACAATGCGACTTGCAACAACCGCATCATGTGATCCATCTCAAAATCATGCATTAAGATCAGTGCCATGTCCATCCCCCTACACATGCTTGTTTTTCATTGCTCCCACTACTTGGCCAATATCCGATCTTCCATAGTCAAGATAAATACAATATTTTTCATTAGAAATGAGTATCAAGTCCTCTTGTAATACTTCATATGCTAGGTTTGCTTCTTGACCTCCTCCATATCCATTATGAGACCAACAATTCTTTTTAGATGCCCCTTATTTCTGCAATGCTAACACTCAATCTTTCCCTTGGACTTGGATCCACTTTGCTCTTCATGGTTCCCCGAACTCATTTCTCTCATCCTCTATTTTACTTTGATAGTCAAAGCTACACCAGATAATGATTCACCCGTGCTCTTTCATCGCATCTCATCACTAAGGACTGCACCAACCACATCATCAAAAGCAAGAGTACCAAAAATAAAATTGCTAATTGCCATAACCAAGCTCTCCTAGCTTTTTGGTAATGAGCACAAGAATAGAATGGCTCTCATATCTTCCTCTATTTTAATTTTAACCGAGGCTAACTGACTTACAACCGTATTGAAATCATTCAAGTGACTTGCAATAGACCCACCTTCTGACATTCACAAATTATAAAGATGCTTCATTAAAAAAATTATTTGAGGCTGAGGGATTTTCATACAACCTTTTCAGTGTGCCCATAAGATCCTTCGTAGTCTTCTCCTCTGAAATATTGAATGCCAACAAAGCTGTAAGGCATAACTGGATAGTACCCAATGCCTTCCTATCTAAGAGAGCCCACTCATCATCATACGTTGTAGTTGGTTTCTTTGTCTTACCTTCTAGAGGTAGATAGAGGTCCTTCTGATAGAGATAATATTCTATCTACATTTTCTAGAGTTGGAAATTCTAGCCATTAAATTTTTCCACCCTAAAATTCAAATATTTTTCCATTGCTCCCACTCGATCCAAAAAACCCTCCTTTAAAGTGTATTTATAAAACCTTGCTCTGATACCAGTTGTTAGGATCTACTATATAAAATAAAACTTGAGAGCAAACCCTTCTAATAATAAAAATGAAAACTTATTAGAACAACAAAAGAAACCATGCAAGACAAGAGGAACACAAGATGTAACGTGGTTCACCCGATGTGGGCTACATCCACCAAGATATCTGATCCTTGTATTAAACCAATACAAACCACCCAAAGGGAACAATCCTACAAAATACTAGTTAGAACTTCCTCTACGAATACACAAGTATTCTCACACAACTTCTCTTCCTTATTTCTCATTTCACAGATCAAGAACTCTCACCTCCAAGAATCTCCTATGACTTGATGCTAGCTAAGAGCCACCAATCCCTAAGAATTCTCCAGTTCTACAAATCTATCCTCACTAATGGATAAATTACATATTTATAAGAAAAATCCCCAACCACACATGCTAAAACAATAATCCTATAATCAACCCAATCCCCACTTAAGGCCTAGTTCAAACTTAAAAATTTTACAATTAGAAAAAACTTAATTTTAGCCGATCCTAAAATTAACTTTTTATTTTTCCTTTTACAATTAGAAAAAACTTAATTTTAGCCAATCCTATTTTTTTTTCTTTTTTCTTTTACAATTAGAAAAATCTTAATTTTAGCCAATCCTAAAATCAACTTTTCCTCTTTCCTTTTTCTACCCTTGGTTCGGGATTGGTTATCTACAGTCTGTTTAGGGAATAGAGAACTATTTTATCAATATTTAGCCAAAAGCAGACTCCACAACCTAACATTTAAATATACATCTCAAAGGATTAAAAGTCTTCTAAAATGGGTTATGTTACCCTTACATGCCAAAATATCACTTCAAAAATATTATTCTAAGGATTCATGCCTATACTTTTACCCCTCCATACTTTGCTAGCAAATAACTCCTACAATCCAATCAATCACTTTGCAAGTAGATAACTCCTAATTCGATTGACACTTTGTATCTAATTAAAAATTAATCAAATTGATACTTGAGTGAATTGACCAACCTTGGAAACATAGCTAAATTTGGTTAATTTTATAAACTTTTGCTATTTTGCAATGATATTCTTAGGTTTGCAAAATCATTTTTCAATGGATAATTCCTTGGAATTAGAAGATGGTAGCCTATGTTATACAAGTATTAAACTCATTTTATTTCTTAAGATAATCAAACATGAAAATTCACTTGTTTGTATGCTAGCAATTAAAACTAAAGGATTTGTTATTGCTCTAATATTAAGACACTATTTCTACATTAACTCAACAAGATATTGATTGTTAAGTTAAAGGGAATAGGAAGTTGAGGAGAGCTGGATGGAGAGCGGCAGACGTAACACAAGCAAGAATCAAGGATTTTAAAATTTAGGAAGTGTGAAGGTCAAATTTCAAACTTTTGGAAACCAGGATGATGTAGGTGAGGATCCAGATGTAGGTAAACAGACTGAGGATGGTCAGATCAAAAAGGACAAAGCCCCTATTCAATTTGAGGGACTTTGGAAATATGAACCTCCTGATAAAGTACCCGACAAGGAGGCCCACCATGGCAACACTAAGGGCCCCACACATCAAAAGTATTTTGCAGATGCTCTCAAAGGAATAAGGAATAAATCCATTGATAATTCCTCAAACCTCATTCCTGAATAAATTAAACCGCTTGTTCCTAAAAGTAGAATGGCAGACTTTTTGGTGGTGGAAAATTTCTCCCTGATAGGAAAATTCATAGGAGGAAGACCTAATATTGAAACAATAAAAAAATGGGATTTCTCAAATAGAAAACACTAATTCACATAGATATTTTGGCTTGCACTAGGGGTTTCTTTGTAGAGCCACATTTTAATCGAATGACCATGGTTCCTGGGATGGTGAAGTCTCTTTCTTAGAAAGTGGGTAGAGGATTTTGATCTTGAAACCCAAAGCATTAATTATGCACCCATCTAGGTTCAATTACCAAACCTACCTTTTTAGTTCTGGTATGAGGATATCCTTAAGGGTATTGCATGAAGTTTTAGATATCTCATTGCCATTGATCATGCAACCCTAGCCTAGTCTAGATTAAATCACACTAGGATCTATGTGAATGTGAATCCAGAATCTGAGTTACCAAATTTTATCGAGCTAGGTTATGGGTCTTACCTAAGATGCCAAGCTATAGAGGACAAGAACAAGCCTATCTTTTGTGTGGAGTGCCAACCCAAGGCCATATTAAAAATTAATGTCCAAACCTAAAGCAACATATTACAATGAAGAAAAATGTAGACATCCGAGGAGCCAATAGAAGCCAAGACAACAAATATTCACTACAAAGAGGGTTCTTCAGACAAGTCAAAAATAGCCAATAGAATACCATCAAAGGAAATGGGTCTCAACAACTGAGGATGAACAAAGGTTTGTAGTTTCCTCATAACAAAGGAAAGAAAATTTCTAACTCTTCAGACGAGGAATAGGTATGTTCTCCTTTCATCGACACTAATAAATTTTAGATTTTGGAAAATGAATCATATTTTCAAGAAGAGGATAGAGATGAAGAGTTAGGTATTGTTGATGCTCTTCCTAATAGTTTAGACTCCCCCATAAGATCAGAGCCATCCCATATTACTCTAGAGTATCCTTTGCCTTCACCCAAGGAAGGAAGGTAAATCCCCTTAAGGTATCAATCAAAAGTTGATATCCCCAGCTCTACTAAATACCAATCCAAAAGTAGATGTTCCAACCCTGTCTTGGAATAGCTAGTTCCTTACAAACCTGTCACTGATAAAATTGCTCAAAATAAATTCAGTCCCAAGAATATGAGAAGCACAATGAAATCACCAATAGACTGTGGAAGTGACAAAAAAAGAGGAAGAACCTCAGCTATTGAATAGTGGAAAAAGGAAGTCAAGGAAGACATAGCTAATGGCATCCAAAAACATTTATTTCCTTCAGTTATCAGTCAATCCAAAGATGATAACAAAACCAAAAAACCTCCCCAACCTCAAGGAAAGGGGGACAAGAAAAACTCCAAGAATTTCAAATTAAGATCTTCTCATGGAATGTGAGAGGTCTTAATGGCCTAAGTAAACAGAGAATAGTTAGTTCATTAAGAAGATATCTTAAACCCATAATTTTCATAATGCAAGAAACAAAACTTGATGAAGGCACATCCATGAGAATAGCAAATAAGGTTTGAAAAAAAGTGAAGTAGCTTTTAGTCAAGAAAAATGAGCGTCAGAAGGCCTAATGTGCTTATGGGATCCTAGGAAATTGGAAGGACGAGTTTTACATTTGACTGACAGAATCATCAGTATCTTATTTCATGACAGAGACAATAATTCCTCATGGATCCTTTCAAATGTCTATGCACCAAATTCTCTACCAGGAAGAACCTTGTTATGGGAGACTCTAAGCAGCTTCAAAGAGGCCTTTAATAAAATTCCTTGGATAATAGTAGGGGATTTCAATACACCCCTCTACCCATTGAACAAAAAGGGAGGATCAGGTTTAAAAATCAAAAGTATGGAAGAGTTCAACGATTTTGTAGATGCAAACAATCTCATGGATGTTAAACTTAAGTATGACAGATACACCTGGAGCAATAGAATATTAGGTAATAAACTCATTTAGGTCAAATTGGATAGATTCTTCCTATCAAAGGAATCTATTAAAATCTTCAGAGATGCCAACCTTCACTCCTTACCCAAAATAGGATCTTATCATAACCCACTCTTGCTAGAAATGAAAACTATACAACATTTTAAGAGGCCCTTTAGATTCAAAGCTATGTGGATTCATCACCTTGAACTTAGAGATGGAATTTCTCATTGGTGGTATCAAGTAGGACAAGAAAATCCATCATACAGTTTGACCCAAAAACTCAGACATGTCAAACAAAACCTTAAAGTATGGAACAAGGAAATATTTGGGAATATTTAATAAAAAAAGCAGGAAATTTTTGATAGATTAGCAATCATAGAGGTCAAAATATAGAATGGATAGAATGGTGATCAAATTAGGACCGAAGAAAGAGTCACTTTGGTAGAATATCACAACATCCTTGCCTATGAGGAAACCTTTTGGAGGTAAAATTCAAGAGCCTTATGGCTCAAAGAGGGGGATGCTAATACCAAATTATTTCATGCTTCAACATTGAGAAATAGAAGTAAGAATAGAATTAAAGATCTTCTGAGGGGGGATGGATCTTCCATAGATGATATCAATGAGATAAGGTTAGAGATCATTTCTTATTTTAGCACCCTTCTTGGTTAATCCAATCCTAGTTCTTATTTTTCTAAAGAATCCATGCTCCACCACATTCCTCACTCTATCTCGGATGAATTCAACTCCATATTGATAGCCCCTTTCACTGATGAAGAAATTAGAGATGCTCTTTTCTCCATGAACCCTAACAAGGCTACTGGTCCTAATGGCTTCCCTCCTTATTTCTTCTAAACTTTTTGGGATATAGTTGGGCAAGACACTTGCTCTGCCATTAAGGAATTCTAGGCTTCCAAAGTTATCCTGCAAAGCCATAATTCCACTTTCCTATATCTCATCCCTAAAGGCCCTAACTCAAATTCCATGTCTAATTTTAGACCTATAAGCCTATACAATGTGTCCTATAAAATTTTAACCAAATCCATTGCAAATAGGATGAAGAAATTCCTGCCCAATATCATCTATCCTTGCCAAGGAAGTTCTATTCAGGGAAGATCCATAATTGATGGTGTTATAACTATTCATGAGGCCTTACATTCTGTTTCTCAAAATAAGGAACCTACCTTTGCCCTTAAACTTGACATAAAAAAATCTTATGATCACATCAATTGGGACTTCCTCATAGCTATCCTCCTCAAGTTTAGTTTTCATCCTGATTGGGTGAATCTAACTAAATGACGTATTATCAAACCTTGGTTTTCTATCATTATCAATGGGTCTACCATAGGATACTTCCAAAGTGAAAGAGGGCTACGATAGGGAGATCCCATCTCTCCTCTGTTATTCATCATAGTTGTTGAAGCTCTTGGGAGGACCATAAAGGTTGCATGTAGGACATGTCTCATTTCAGGATTAAGAGCAACTTCTTAGACAAATCCTGTCACTCATTAATAATTTATGGATGATACTCTCATTTCTACATTTGCCTTAGTGTTTGAAGCCAATGTAATCAAATATATTTTGATTTTATATGAAGAAGCAGTAGGCCAAAAAGTGAATTTCAACAAAAGCAAATTATATTTCTTTAATACCCCAACTCAAAGGTAAAACAAAATAGCCAAAATTTTGGAATGTTTTGTGGCATCCCTTCCTTATACTTATCTAGGCCTTCCTTTATTCATTGGTAATACTTCAGATTCAATGTGGAACAATGTTCTAGAGAGGATTCAGAAAAAATTGGTAGGGTGGAAAGGAAACCTCCTATCCCAAGCAGCAAAGGTGACTCTTACCATGGCCTACCTCCAAAGCATCCCTATTTATTCCATATCTGTATTTAGAGCTCTAGCTATTGTTCACCATAGAATATAGTAAATCCAAAAAAAAAGTCCTTTTGTCTAGAATAGAAAACAAGCAATGCATCCACCTTGTTACTTGGGACAAGGTATGTAAGCCCAAAAAAAAAGGAGAAATAGGCCTAAGAAGAAATCATATTCTCAATTTATCTCTCACGGCTAAACAAGCTTGGAACTTAATGACTGATGCAAGTGAATGGATAACAATAGTCAAGAAAAAATACTTACAAAGGACTGATTTCCTAAATGAACTAGTTTAAACTAGAGGTTCTACCTTCTGGAAATCTATCTAGAATACTAGAAATATTTTGGAAAAAGTTCTAAGGAGGAATTTAGGGGATGGTAGAAGTATTGATTTTTGGAAGGATAAATGGATTAGAGGAGACCCTCTCATGGTGGATCCTAACCTGCCAAGATTGAAAGAATTTACTGATGTTCATTTAGGTCAAAGAGTTGTTGATTTCATTGGTATGGTTGATAACAAGAAAGTTTGTAATCCCATCAAGAGCAAATCCCACCCAACTGAACATAATGCCTTGGAGGTATTACTAAATCAAACCATTATTCCTTTAGGTAACCCTAAAGATCAATTACTCTAGTAACCCACTAAGAGTGGAGATTTTTATATCAAGATTGCTTACTACCTTCTTTTGAAACTTGAGGAGCCTTCATTCCCTCATCAATTTGTGTGGCCCAAAATCCTTGTTCCCAAAATATCCTTTTTCTCTTGGCTTATTTTCCAAAGCAATATTTTGATGATTGACAATTTTCTCAAATGAGGTATCATTCTCCCCAATAGGTGCTACTTATGTTTATCATATTGGGAATTCATCCATCACCTTTTCCTCACCTATCCCTTCTCCATGAATGTCCTCAAAAGACTCTTCCAAAATTTCTTTATCTAGTGGGATAAGCCAAATTCTATTGTTGATATCTTTTTCCAATGGCCCATACCTTTTCACAACCCATGCCTAAAATACTTTTGGACCAATTTTCTCCATAACTTCTTTTGGAAAATTTAGCTTAAGATGAATCACAAAGTATTTTCTAATATCCATTCAAATCCTACCTCGATTACCAATAGAATCCTATGCCATGCTAAGGAAAATTCCCTCCTCATACCTACCTCCTCACGACCTGTCTCTAGATTTTAGAGTTTCTTAGGGAGATCCTTGAACTTACTTTTGGAGTAAAGACCAAACAATCCTCAAGTAAAAAACAGAGTAATCTCTAAGTGGACTCCTCCACAAAGTGGTTAGAACAAATTAAAATTTGATGGAGCAACTAAAGGTAATCATGGAATTGCAAAAGTAGGTAGTACCAAAGCTATGTGTCAAGGCCTTCACCTGGCAAGACTATCCTGGAAAAATCATCATGGAGGGAGACTCAATGAACATCATCAATTATCTAAGAAACAACAAAAGACTATCATGGAGGGTTGAAGATTGTATCAAGGAAGCAAGGATCCTTAGCCTCAACTATGTGGAGATCATTTTTCAACACACATTTAGGGAATCTAATAAGGCTACTGATATCCTAGCTAATCAAGGGGTCAGAGCTAACAGGTTGATCACATGGATGAATGACCTTCCCCAAGAGGTCAAAAATATCATGGACCAAGAAAGTTTTCAAAATGTTTGAGTTTAATCATGTGATATTCTAGTGTTCAAAATCGTTACTCAGTTTTTAGGATGGTGTGATCTTTCAAGCTAATAGGCTTCAACATCGAGGTACCATCTTGTGTAACTTTAATAGCTATTACCAAGTCATGGTGAATTCCATTGCTGAACTCAGGGAAGCCCTTCATTTGTTGTTCCATAATGAGCAATTTCTAGGTCAGTAGGATTCCAATGAGGATGAGGTGAACTCTGAGGATGAGACCAAGGAAGAGGTCAAAGAAGAAATGAAAGATGAGGACAAGGAAGGTGATGAGGACGTGACTGAGGATTAGCTTCCTCATCTGGTTACCTATTTTTTCTTTTTGGCTACCCTATGTGGAGCTTGTTCTGGACTTCACCTATTGGATCTGCATTGGGGTTGTATCCCATTTTATCTCTAGGTTACCTTTCTTGTTATTGGGGTTGCATCCCTTCTTTTGTGTTTGTATTTAGTATTTAGGGCTGCATCCTCCGTTGAATCTTCTTCTTGTTTTTATTTAGAAAACATTTGCTATTTTTGTAACAGGTTTTGGGGATCCTTTTTAAAACCCAGTTATTAATGAAATTTCATAACTTATAAAAAAAATCAATAAGATATTAAATAAATTAGGAAAGTATCCTATGATTCAAGTTTTGTACAATAATCACTAGCTTAAATACATAAAGTTGGTAGTTATGTTATGATCTATAAGTACAATATTACATCATTTTCATTAAGGACTCACTCAACAACAATCTATTTTCAACCAAACTATTGTTGAGCATGAAAATGACACAATCCAACTTAGATGTCATGTAGCCAACCTATTGGTGAGGTCAAAGCACAAGCCAACTAAACATGTTTCTTCTTGAAAGGGAACTTATTTTCCCTAAGATAAACTTAGAGGCCAATTATGGTTGTTCCTTCAAGGGGCCTACTAGTATGAATCTAAGATAAAATTTCCTCAAGCACAAAATCCCGACCTTTTGCATGTAACTACCTGAATGATAATTTTGTTGCTTTCATATTATAAACTTGAACAAACTAGTGATGATTAACTTAAAAACAAATAAATTTTAACTTTCTAAAAAAGGAAGTACGATTGAATATTAACTACCAAAATCCAATATATTTCTAATCAAAATAGATTTCAAGGAAAAATCAAAATTGTAAAGGTAAGAGAAAGAAAATAAAACAAGTTTATGTTGTATTGAATTCAATTGTGATTTAGTAAAGCAATAATTCTAATTCAAATCCAACCCTAGCTCAATCGATATTCACACAATCTGAAGCCCAAAATGGTGTAATATTCAAAAGGAAAATAGATTATGAAGTAAATTCAAAGTAACAACCATTAGCATGCATATATTGAACACAAAACTTCAAAATATCTTAATTATCAAAGATATTTAATAAAGTCATATAGGTTTATATTCCTCTCACTTTGATAAATTGGAAGAAAAACTCAGGTTTCCTTCCTTTTTTCCCCTTGATGTTTTTTATTTGTATTATTCTCAAATACCCCCATGCAACAACATTTTACAATATTCAATTGTTGCTCCACTCATGCAATAATATTTGACAATATTTAATTGTTGCTCCACTTATGCAACATTTTACAATATTTAATTACTACTTTACTCATGCAACAATATTTATAATATTTAATTATTGCTCCACTTATGTAGCAACATTTTATAACATTTAATTACTGCTACCTTTTTCTAAATAGGGTGTATTAAATTTAATTTTTTTTTCTCCATCCAATTTATGATCTTCATTATGATATCCTCAAGTAGTTACACCTATCATAGACAATTTACCTATGTTAAAATTTATATTTAAAATCTAAATTAAAAAAGAGCACTATAGTTTTCATTAAAAATCTAAATTAAAAATCTGAATTAAAAATATAAATTGGATTTGTTAATAGCCATGCTTTTGTATGGTAAATATGTCTTTCGGTGGGTGCAATCACTATTTAGGTAGGAGCCAAGAATTTCAAACTTTTGAAGGTAGGAAGGCACATATTCAAACTTTTGGTGGTTAGGAGGATGGACATGGGGTCAAAAATGTAGGGGCTCCTACTAAGCTATCTGAGGATGATTAGAATGATTGAGATAAAGTTTTCAAAAAGGTTGCTGAGTTCTGGGGGGTGAACCCCTTGATAAAGAACTCAACTTTGGGCTCCCCCTTGTCGAAGGGTCCACCATTGAGAATCCTCATCTTCTCTTGAGCCCATTGGGACGAATCTCAAGATCTTGAAGGGGATAATTTCAAATTACCTCTCAATGGAATCCTTTTCCTTGGTTGGAAAACTCATTGGAGGTAGACCTGATCTTGAAACCATTTGAAAATGGATGCACTCCAAGTGGAAAACTGTTGGAAGTATGGAAATATTTGATCTATCTAGAGGATTTTTTGGCATCTTCCTTAGCAATCATGATGATGCTAACCAAGTTATTATGTGAGGATCATGGTTCCTGGGTCATCACAGTTTATTCCTTTGTAGATGGTCAGAAGACTTCGACCTAGAAAACCAAAGCATAAACCATGCTCCTATATGGGTCCACCTACCAAATCTTCCTTGGCAGTTTTGGCATGAGGACATCCTCAAAGGAATCATAAATATTATTAGGGAACTGGTAGCTATTGACCATGCTACACTAGACAGATCCAAAATGATGACTGCTATAATATGTGTAAACGCAAACATGGATTCGGAACTTCCCAAAATTTTCAAACTAGAGTATGGCTCCTATTATCACAAGCAAGCCCTAGAATATGAAAATAAACTAGCTTTTTGCATGGAATGTCATACCCAAGGACACCTTAGAAGTCAATGTTCCTCTCTAAAGATTCAATAGGAGGATAGCAAAACCTGCAATAGAGATGCAAGGCCCTATTAGCAATGCTCACGGGTGGAGAAATTCTGGTCCAAAAAAAGGATTTAGACAAATAAAAAATGGTCAAACTCCAACCAACAAAGGAATCAAGATTTGAGAAACTGAAGCAAGGAAATCACCTCAGGATCCTCACCAACTAGTAGGTAAAGGCAAGCAAGTTACCACATCATCCCCTCAAGCAGATAAGGACGAGGTATGTACCACTTTAAATATCCCAAATAAATATCAATTACTTTCTGATTCATCTTTGTTCAAATCAGAAAATGAACAAAACATCCAATGCCTAGAACTTGACCTTCCCTAGAGCCTATATTCCCCTACAAGATCTGGGCCTTCCAACCCTCCTACTAAATCCTTTAGCCCTACAAAATATCTTATCACTATAGGATCCTCGAGTCCTCTGATTGAAAAAATTGTACCTTCCATATTTAACCCCAAACAAACAAGGAGCTCCATGAAGTCACCTATTTACTGTAGCAATAACAAGAAAAGGGGAAGAATATCAACAAATGAATCGTGGAAAAGAGGGGTACAAGAAGACATTGCTAATGGAATACAAAAAATATTATTTCCTCAAGTCATCTCTCAACCCAGAGAAGAAGGAAAAAGCACCAAACCTCCCCAATCGATTGGAAGGGGAGGCAAAAAATCCTCCAAGGTTTCCAAATGAAGATCCTCTCATGGAACGTGAGAGGACTTAATGGGATAACCAAACAAATGATAGTTAGCTCATTAAGAAGAGAGTTAAAACCCATAATTTTCTTAATGCAAGAAACCAAACTAGATAGACACAATTCTATTGCTACTACAAAAAAATCTTGGAACAGAGGAGAAGTTATTTTCAGCCAAGCTAGAGGCACTTCTGGTGGTCTTATGTGTTTATGGGACCCAAGAAAATTAGAAGGTAGACTGATTCAATCAAATGAAAGAATTATAAGTGTGTTGTTTCATGACAGAGACAATAACATCTCATGGATCCTATCCAACATCTATGCTCCAAATACTTGGTCAGACAGGGCTCAATTCTAGGACATCCTAAGTAATATAAAAGAATCCTTTCACAACATTCCTTGGATACTAGCTAGAGATTTCAATTCTCCCCTTTATCCCTTAGATAAACAAGGAGGTTTAGGATTTCATTTAAAAATCATGGAGGACTTTCAAGACTTCATCAATTCAAACAATCTTATGGATGTCAATCTCAAAAATACCAATTTTACTTGGAGCAACAAAAGAGTTGGCAATCAGCTTATACAAGTCAAACTGGATAGGTTTTTCCTTTCCCAGGAAGTTATTCAATTGTTTGGTGATGCAAACCTTCTCTCTCTACCTAAAATAGGATCAGATCACAACCCCTTATTGATGGAATTAGAGAAGGACAGTCCTTTCAAAAGGCCATTTAGATTCGAGGTAATGTGGATCCAACATCCTGAACTTAGGAATAGGATCTCTCAATGGTGGAAACATGTTGGATAGGGATGTCCTTCTTTCAGACTGGCACAAAAATTGAAACACGTAAAAGAAAATCTAAAAATCTGGAATAGAGAAGTGTTTGGAAACTTATTTGAAAATAAGAAATCCATTGAAAATATATTAGCTTCAATTGAAAATAAGATATAGATTGGTCAGTGTGATGAACAAACTAGATCAGAAGAAAGATGCATCTTGGCTGAATATCATAACATTATTACCTGTGAAGAAACCTTTTGTAGATAGAAATCCAGAGCCCTATGGCTCAAAGTAGGGGATTCAAATACCAAATTTTTTCATGCCTCAACCTTGAGAAACAAAAGCATTAATAGAATCAAGGAACTTGTCAAGGGAGATGGGTCCACTACTTTTGACATCATGGAAATTAGAGATGAAGTTGTTTCTTATTTCAAATTCCTTCTTGGAGAGTGTAATCCAACCTCAGAATTAGCTAAATATTCCATGCTCTATCACATTCCCCGATCCATCCCAGAAGATGTCAACACTAAGCTTATCTCTCCTTTTTTTGATGATGAGATCAAACAAGCCTTATTTACCATGCACCTAGACAAAGCCCCAGGCCCGGATGGTTTTCCTCCCCACTTTTTTTAGACCTTTTGGGATATTGTAGGTCATGATGTTTGTTCCTCTATCAAATAATTTCAAGCTTCCAAATCTATTCCCTTGAGCTTCAATTCTACTTTCATTGCCTTAATTCCCAAAGGCCCCACAACTAAATCTATGTCTGATTTTAGACCTATAAGCCTTTGCAATGTTGTTTACAAGATTCTTACCAAAGCCATCACTAGCAGAATGAGGGATGTCCTACCCATCCTTATTGACACTTGTCAAGGAAGCTCTATCCAAGGCAGATCAATCCTAGATGGAGTCATTACCATCCATGAAGCTTTACATTCGGTATCCCAAACTAAGAAACCAACCTTTATCCTAAATCTTGACATGAATAAAGCCTTTGATAGGATTAACTGGGATTTTATCATAGCCATTTTGCTCAAATTTGGTTTCCATCCTAAATGGGTCAATTTGATAAAAGGATGCATCTCAAAACCCTGGTTCTCTATACTTATTAATGGATCCACAGCAGGTTTCTTCCAAAGCAAGAGAGGATTGAGACAAGGAGATCCCATATCTCCCCTTTTATTCATCATTGTTGCCAAAGCTCTTGGTCAAACCATCAAAGTTGCTTGTAGAATAGAACTTATTTTAGGAATTAAAGCTGCTTCCCAGACCAATCCTGTTTCTCACCAAAAATTTGTAGATGACACTATCATCTCCACATTTGCCTCTATTTTTGAAGCCAAAGTTATCAAATACATATTGCTTTTATATGAAGAGGCATCTGGACAAAAAGTTAACTTCAATAAAAGCAAAATTTATTTTTTCAATACCCCTATTCAAAGGTAAATCAAAATTTCTAAAATTCTTGAATGTGTTGTGTCATCCTTACCTGCTACCTATCTGGGACTTCCCCTGTTTATAGGCAATCCTACTGACTCAATGTGGAACAATGTAATTGAAAGAATACAAAAGAAATTGACAAGATGGAAAGGAAGTTTATTATCGCAAGCTGCTAAAGCCACTCTCACCATGGCTTCCCTTTAGAGCATCCTAGTTTATTTCATGTCTATTTTTAAGGTCCCTACAACACTCCATCAAAGAATTGAAAAAATCTAAAAAAAAATTCTATGGTTTGGGTCTGAATCCAAGCAACGCTTCCATTTAGTGGTCTGGGACAAAGTCTGCAAACCCAAGAACAAAGGAGGAATCAACCTTAGAAGAGTTCATCTCTTAAATTTAGCCCTCATGGCCAAGCAAGCCTGGCACCTAATTAACAATGTTAGAAATGAATGGATACCTATAGTCAGAAGAAAATATTTGTAGGGGGTAGATTTCCTCAACGAAGTAGCTCCCACCAAAGGATCTGCCTTCTGGAAGTCAATAAGGAATACTAGATTTCTAGTTGAAAAATGCATGCAGTGGAGATTAGGTGATGGTATCAGGATAGACTTCTAGAATGACAAGTGGATCAAGGGAGAACCTCTCAAGAATGATCCTAGATTGGCGGTCCTGAAAGATTTCACTGATAGTACTTTTGGCCACAAAGTCTCTGAATTTCTAAGCTCTTTCAATAGAAGCAAAATATGGAAAAGTATCAGAAGCATCACCCATCCAAAAGATTATGAAGAACTACAAATTATCCTAAATTCCATAATCATTCCCTCAGGTAATCATAGGGACCAACTATTTTGGGAATTCACTAAAAGTGGGGAGTTTTCTGTTAAGACTACCTACAACTTACTTTTGACTCATGAGGAACCTACCTTCCCTTGTAATCTTGTCTGGCCCAAGTTCCTCATTCCTAAAATATCCTTTTTTTCTTGGACTACTATTCAAGAAAAGATCCTTACCATAGACAACCTGCTTAAAAGAGGTATGGATTTTCCAAATAGATGTTTTCTTTGCTTGGCTGACTGGGAGTCCCCTCAACACCTCTTCCTCTCATGTCCTTTCTCCTATTCCATCCTCAATAAGATCCTCCACACCTTCCACATCCTTTGGGTTAGCCCATATTCCATCATTGAGCTCTTCCTCCAATGGCCTAATCCCTTCCATAATACCCATCTCAAATTCCTATTGTAGATTTATCTGCATCATTTCTTATGGTAAATATGGCTAGAAAGAAATCATAGAATCTTCTCTAACAAGAATTTGAACCCTGACCTTGTCACTAACAAAATCCTTTCCTTTGCCATTGAAAATGCTTCTCTCTTTCCTCTCTCCTCTCATCCTACCCCTAGATTTGAGTTGTCCTTGAGTCGTTCCCTTAATTTTCCTATTGTGGAGAATCAAGCTCAGCCTATCCTAAATCTAAGAGCCCACTCCAAATGGCCCCCCCCTCCAAGATGGATTAAGCTAAATTTTGATGGCACTGCTAAAGGCAACCCTAGGAAAGTAGGTGCTAGGGGTATCCTCAAGAATCATGCAGGAAGTGTCATCCTTGCTTATGTGGAACACTTAGGGATTCAAACAAACTAGGTTGTAGAAGCCAGAGCCATGTGGAGAGGATTATTACTTGCATCAAATCATCCTGGAAAGCTTATGGTCGAAGGAGATTCACTCAACACAATCAATTACCTCAAGAGCAACAGAGATCCTTCTTGGAGGGTTAAGGACTGTATTGAGGAAGCTAAGTTCTTGAGTCAACACCATCAAGAAATTATTTTTTAGCACTCATTTAGAGAAAGCAACAAGGTTGCTGATAAACTAGCAAATTATGGTGTCAATGTTGTAGGTCTTCTGACTTGGACAAGTAGCATTCCGCCAAAAATTGTTGACATTGTGGAACAAGACAGATTGACAACCAATAATAATGCTTGACCATTCTACTAAAATGTTGTTCTTCTCGATCCAATTTGGCCCCCATGGTTCCTTGTCTTCTAGTGCCACCAACACCTATGGGATTTTCAAATTGTTCAGGTTTTTCATCAACTTTTTCCAAGAAATTTTCACATTAAGCTATAACCATTTTGCCTCTCTCTTTTTTCTTGGTTTTGGCATCCTTGTTTTATCTTTTCAAGATGAAATCCACCCCCATTGATTGTTTCCACTGGCACCCTCTATCCTCCAATCACCTCCACCTCACCTTCTACACCTTCATCTCGCTCCTCCGTATCCTCGTTGATCATGCCCACATGCACCCTTTGCCCACCAACCACCTTCACCTCACCCTCCACACCATCACCCTACTCCTCTTTATCCTTCCCCTTACCATTCTTTCCCATTCATGTTCCCTACCATTTCCAATGTCATCCCTTCACGTGGCCCATCAAGCAGATTTGGCCTTCGGATCGCAAGCCTCCCTATGTGGCTTTTTCCATTTTGCATGGGAATCCTTCCATCGACATTTGCATTTCCCAAATATTTTGGTCATTTTGGACCCCCTTCCAAGAAGGCAATTTTCATAATCCCAAGAGGAGTCTTCACCTACTTTTCCTTTATAGAAAATCCATTTCTCATCATTCCTTCCAAATCCTCCCTTATTCTAGTTTGAAGCACTTCTTGTGCCCTATAATCATGAGCTTCGTTGAGCCTACCTCTACTGTTATGGACCCTATCATCAAAGCTATGCTCATGGAGAGAGGCTTCATGCCCTTCTTCAAAATCTTCTCTGGTGATGATTTTGAAATATCCTCGGCTTTCTTGGATACCTAGAACAATGGAAGGGTTACAATCCATGATAAAAATTTTGAAGTTGACATTAAGCTGCTTGTAAAACTTACTGGTCAACCAGATGAGAGGGAGGTCCATCCGATGTGAGAAACACAATTGGGAGGTAGAGCTGAAGGAAATCAAGGACAAGGATATTTGCAAGAAGGTGAGGATGGGGATGAAAAGATCTGAGCTTCCAACCCCTTGGAATAGCGTGATGAAACCCATCATGGAATTCATCATCGTTGATGATCCTGACAAGGTTTTGTGTAGCTTCCACTTTGCTTTCTATAACCATTTTAGAGATGTTAATCCTGTGAATATTCCTCAGTTCATTTTCAATTCCATCAGTTACTCTATTGAGAACATTCACAAAAATAAGAGTGATGACCTTCCCTCCCATCAGGGCCTTTTCAATGTCTTGTATAATCACTGGCTTACCCATTGCCCTCAAGGCATTGCCATTCCCTCTGGTCATCCCTCCAAAGGTAAACCTAGCCCCATCCCTGCTAAGACTAGTCAACTTCAGGCTAGTCCATCCTCATCCCACTCCCCAACCATATCTTCCAAGAAACGTGCTATTATGGAGGTGGTCAGGGCCTTGAGAAACCAATCTACCAAGAAAATTAAGTTTGAGGTCCTCGAGAATCTCGAGAAACCTGTAAGATCCTCAGTTCATTTGCAACAACTTGCTCAGAAAAGGAATACTCTGGTTTTAGATTCTGACAAGGAGGACAAGGATGCTCCTGATCAATGTTTGAAGGAGTTTATCATCAATTCGATTTCAAATTACATTGCCCACCTCGTGGACCTTCGCAATGCTCTGAAATTGCTATTTTTCAAGAAGAAATTCTCAGAGGATGGTGATAAGGAAACTGTTATGGATGATGTTAAGGACAATGACAAGAAATCTGTTGCTTTTGACACTATCGAGGATGAAAGCGAGGATGAGATCAAGGAAGAAGCTAAGGATACCAACTTTGAAGCCGAAGAGGAGGCTTAGCAATTTTTTGGTTCATGATTGGTTTTTGTTCCAGGGCATCCTTTTGCTCTGCCCTTCCTCTTCTCCTCCTATTCCTTTTTGTCTTCCGTTTTGTGGGGTTGCATCCCCCCTTTTTCTCCTTCTTGTTCTATTCTCAACTTCCTATTGTCGATGTAATCAGGTTTTGGGATCCTATCAAAACCCACCTTAATTAAATTTTTAAATTATAAAAAAAAAAATCTAAATTAAAAATATGAATTAAAAAATCTAAATAAAAATTTGATTTAAAAATTCAAGTTAAAAATCAAAACTAAAAATGTATGTACCAACCCTCAAGAATTTTAACTAAAATTTTTAATTTAGTTTCAAGGGTGCTACAATGGATATTTTTAATCAATATTAATTTAGGAAGTTTGGTGGGTTGTGTTGTGTGAAAAAAATGGGAATCATAATTTTTCAAACAATGGACTACTATGCATGAACTAAGAAAAAAGGCACTAGATCAAGCCTAAGCAATGAAAAAAAAAATTGGAGGGACAAAAAAGAAAAGTGGGTTTTTACTCCATGCAGACTGAGGCATGGTGTGCAAGCAACGACAAATGGTGACTTTGCTAGGAAATACTCTTGAGCATTTTAAAAATACCATGTACCATCCCAAAATAAAAAGGGCTATACAATCAACAAAATCAAACACTTGGCATTTATTCAAGGTTGGGCCCATGCAATTAGCCTAGAAGCAATACTTAATTTTATCTTGACTAAAGTGTATGCATATGAGTTCATTCTCATTCCAGAATCAACTAAAATTCATTATTATAGTCCAAAAATCAAGATAGTTCATCCTTGAGCAGACATAAGTCTACTAATGATGTGCTTTCTTCATAGGTAAACATGTCACCAACTATTGGATATTTCTCTACTTCTAGTCAAGCATTCGTAGCCCTAACAAAGTTATCTTTGGTCCAACTCTAGACCTTGATCTACTACTAGTCAGATATCCATAGCCTCAATAGAGTTTATCTGAACCATCTACGCAATTGAGTTTTTAAGACTATATTTTCTTTCTTTTTGGTTTCTTGATATTTCTCTCTTTATATATATATATCATTTTACAGAATTTATAGACACTAAAGCCATTTTTTTGTGTTGGGGACCATTATGGTGAACAAGAGGGTAAACATCAAAATGGTTTTCAATTGATGACTAATCCATAATGGTTTTATTTCTATCAATTCAAAATTTTTTAAAATATTTTTAATGTGAAGTTGTAATAAACTTTTATATTACTTCTAGATTGACTTGATTTATCCCAAGAAATGCATATATTAAATGACTGATTAAGCTGATTATAACGTTCTTGAGTCTAGGAAATGCCTTTTACTTCTAAAATATGTAGGAACACTTCATTGTTAGAGTAAGCAAAATTTGGTTGGACTTTTTTTTTGATTGATAAAATGGGGTTTTGAAAGGATCCCCAAAAATTTTACAAAGGGAAAATCAAAAGGAGGCATCCAACATAGGGATGACCTTAGTAGACCAACCAAGAGGAGAAGCTAACAAAGAGAATAAAAAGGGATAGGAGACCAACTTTCCAAGGTGCAAATAGACAATGAAGAGCCAAAACATTGAAGGGCAGAGTAGCCAGGACCATCGAGACTTATTCAGAGATCTCAGGATGATCCTACACTTCATCATTGATGGTGAGATCATCATATAGGGCCTGAGTGTTCATGTTATTTTGGTTCCTAAAGTTGTTGATCTCCTTGACAAATTGAAGGAGAAGAGTTGAATCTAGATTGACCAGGTCATTGATATTGGCCATGGGATTAGAGTTATCTCTAAAATGAAGTTGATAAGAGGTCTTGCAAGGAGAAATACCATCCTTGAGGGTGAGTAAACGCCTAGGGATGATTTCTAGCTTTTGCTTCTTGTGCGATGTGGGAGACTTTCTAGGAACCTCCTTGTCTTGGTAAATGATGATGATGCTTTTGTATTTTTTCTTGGAAGCTTTGCTTCTGGTTAAGTATCGGTAAGAGGATGATGGGGTGTTTGAACAACCAAAGACTAACTTTTCTTTCACACTTTTGCAGTAGTGATATTATCAATTTCTATGTTGTTGTTGCTTGGGACCTCCTTTTGGGGGGAATATTGACTAGGGGCTAATATAGAGCTATAGGACTATCAATAACATATAGGATGGTCCTTTGGGCCTACATTTGGAACACATGCTTGTAAATGATCAAATGGAGGTCATGATAATTTGGGTGGGTTTATTTTCCCTCCTCGACACTCACAACTAATTGTTCCATAGAATTGAAAATGTATTTGAGAATATTGATAGTCTTTACATCCTATAGGTGGTTTAATAAAGCCAAGTGGAAACTCCAAAGAGGTGAACTAGGCTCATCAATAGTGAAGTACTGCATGATAGGGATTAAGACCCTATTTCATGTCATAGGAAGACCTTCTCTGATGATGCCACTATTTTATTTTGACAAGTGTTTCCCTTTATCCATGAAGTGGCCTAGCTCTACTTCCAAGGAATGTTTGTTGTGGTGGATGAGATCACCATCATTAACCATTTTTGTTACCTTAGCAAATAGTTGAATGGTAAATTTGAAGGAAAGACCTTGGAGCATCACCCAACCATTGTCTCATGATCTTGGTTGGACTTGACTCATAGGAGTCAAAAATGAAAAACACAAAATAATAAAATGTAGAACCCAAAATATAAAGAAAACCAAGATAAACTAAAATAATACATGACAAATACACCAAAATATTAAAGCAACAAAATTATGTACAATGCCACTTATAAGGTAATACTAGAATACTCTCAAGTGTTGAAGTAATATTTAAGGAATTTCCCATTCGATGGTGAGGGGACATCCTCTCCAGTTAGGCTTTTTAGCCTAAAGTTATTCTCTATTAGAATTTGTGATACCTAAAATGGACCTAACCAAAGGGGGTCAAATTATATATGGTCTCCTCTTTTTTCATATGTCTTATCCCAAAGTAACACCAGGTCTACAATCCTAAAGGCTTTTATTTGACTCACTTATCAAAACCATCATTTTACCACTACTTAATGTTTTTTTTTTGAAAAAATGAAAACTTGTATTAAAACAAGAACCAGATACAGTGGGAGAGAACACATCCCGAGCCAGAGCCACAAGCAAAACAGCAAGGAAGGCGCACCAAGGCAAAGCTAGGTACCGCAAGGCACAGAGAACGGAAGGCACGAAACAGCAACAGGTCGCGAAAACGTGACATGTCACGAAATCGCGACAGGAAAACCCGTCACGGCCACTTTGGCACCAACAGGCACGATAACGCGACATGTCGCGAAATCGTGACATGTCGCGAAATCGAGACATGTCGCGAAATCGCAACATGTCGCGGAATCGCGACAGGAATGGCCCTCGACAGCCACCCGCAGAAAGCGTCGCGACAGCGCGACAGAAACAGAAAGCAACATTCAAGCCTCATGAAGGTCACGATATCGCGACGGAAAACCACCCAGTCACAAAGGAGCCAAACATGCCACGAAATCGTGCAAGAAAAACGCCAGAGACCAGGAGGGCACAACCTGTCGCGAAATCGTGACAAAAACCAGCTCGAAGTTGCATCATCACTACAGGTCGCGATATCGCGACAGTTATCCAACCAGCCGCCTAATTGCCAAAAGTGTCACGAAATCGCGACAGAAGAACCATGCAGCTTCCAAAACTCAAACTTGTCGTGAAAACACGATGAAATAATAACATTTCTATTCAACTTCAAGAAGGGAATGAGAGCGCGGTAAAAACACCATTCGAACCTGGAAAGCGGGACCTGTCGCGATATCGCAACGTGTCGAGGAATTGCGAGGCATGAAAATGCAACATGTCGCGATATCGCGACATGTCACGATAATGCAACAAGACGCGGGATCGCGTCACGCGATAACATGACATGTCACGATATCGCAACATGTCGCGGAATCGCGACCCGCGATAACGCGACATGTCACGATATCACGATAGAAACCAGCCAGAGACTGCAGAGGCTCAACCTGTCGCGATATCGAGACAGTAACCAGCCAACAGCCGTGACAGGGCAACATGTCGTGAAATCACGACAGAAAGGACCCTTAGCAAAAAAAACTTTGCACATTATTTCAGGAATTGTTCAAGGCCTTGTCTGATCTCGACATTCTCCACAGACAAATTGCTATGCAGATGAATCCCAACCTCTCTCTCAGCACCCCACTTAGCAAGGAAATCGGCCGCTTTATTGAGAGATCTACTAGCATAAATAGGAATCACATCCTCAATTTCTTTCCAAAGCTCTAAAATTTGGGCGACCAAAATCCGGAGCCTCCAAGCTTTTAAGGCAAAGTTCCGCATGCGATCAAGAGCACCAACCAAGATTTGGGAATCAGACTCAATGATTATATTTCTGTGACCATGCTTGATGGCCCGGATGGAAGCGGATTTAATAGCAAAGGCCTCGCCTTCATTGTTTGTGGCATATCCCGGACCTTGCAATTCCCAATATAGCACGGTCCCAAGCATGATCACGGCAAATAACACCATCGCCAAGCATTGCCCGGATTACCTTTAGCGACTCCATCAGTATTGATTTTGACCCAGCCTTCTGGGGGAGGTTTCCAACAACTTCTTACCTGTCTCTCCAGATCAGCACCTCTCCCACTCAAAGGCTTAGAAGCAGGCTGGTTTTCCTTCTCAGCATAGATGGCAACGGTTTCCACAACTTTGCTCCAAATGATCTGCCAAATCCCCTCCACCGAAGATAAGGTTTCACGAAAAATACGAGCATTTATTTCCAACCAAACCTGCCACCAAATAAAAAGGAAACCGATCTCCCAGCCAGTACGAAGAGCTTTAGAAATAAATCTACCTCTCTTCCAGCTTTCCCATAAATTGGTCCGGGACAGATCTCCAAGCACCTGAAGTTTAAAGTGGGAGAACCAACGTTGCCAAATCTGCTGTGTGAAAGAGCAATCAAACAGAAGATGGTTCACAGTTTCCTCATTCCTATAACATAAAACACACTGGGAAGGACCAATGATGCCTCTAATTCTAAGGTTGTCAAAGGTCAAGATACCATTATGCATCAGTTGCCAAGCAAAAAAGTTCACTTTCGACCAGCCCTTGGGATGCCAAATCTTCCTCCATTCATGAACAGGAAAAGAGTGTGGGGGGGCTCAGGTAGGATCGAAGCATAGCCCTCCTTCACAGAATAAACCCCAAGGTTCCCGAAGCCCCAAGCAAGCTCATCCTCCTCATCTCTCCCAGAAAGAAACCTTTCAGCCAAAAGTTTTTCCAGAATTGGGGCCTGCTCCGGAGGGATTGGGATAGGCCATTCACCCAGCCGCTTAAATTTTTTAACCTTATACTCCCCCAAAAGGCTGGTAGTGAAGTAGGTCTGAATATGAATCCAACCTTTGTATTCAAGAGCTATTTTTAGCGAAAGCAGATTGGGAAACACAGCAAGAATAGGAGGATGCTGATCCCAAGAGTCAGTCCAGAACCGGGCCTTCTCCCCTCTCCCAACTTTCCAGAACAATTGATCTTTGATAATGCAAGAACCAAGCTTGAGCGCCTGCCACACAAGAGAACCATTACCTTCCAGAGGATAGCGGCCCAAGTCATTGGGAGGAACAGGACCCAAGTATTTACTAGAAAGGATTCTGCTGCAGAGGGACGAAGGCTGAGAAATCCACCTCCAGTACAATTTCCCAGCCAGGGCCCGATTGTTAAACTTGGAGCTTCTCAAGCCCAGCCCACATTTTTCCTTGGGCTGGGTGACCTTATCCCAACCAACCAAGGCCCATTTCCTCTCTCCATTGGCACCTTCCCAAAGAAAACTTCTAGCCGCTTTGTCCAACTCTTTCCAGATTGAGGGAGGGGCGGCCAGAATTGAGAATTTGTAAATAGGCATAGCCTGAATAACAGACTTCAGAAAAGTTAGTCGGCCCCCATAGCTTAACCATCTATGAGACCAATGATTCATTCTCTCTTTGATGCCATCTAGCAGGTCCTTCCAAAAATCAGTCATCAATTTTTTGAAATGCAGAGGAACCCCCAAATAAACAACAGGAAGGGAGGTCCGAGTGAAACCCAGAATCTCCATAACTCTCTCTTGCGACCTTTGATCAAGGTTGAAGAAGACCACTTTTGATTTTGAATCATTGATGGCTTGATTAGAAGCCCGAAGGTAGACGTTAAGAGTATCTTTGATTCCTCTTGCTTCTCTGAGGCTGGAAACCCCCACCAAGCCCGTATCATCCACAAACTGTAAATGAGTCAAAACTTCGGCTCCGATTTTAATTCCTGTAATCTGTCCTTGACGTCTTCTTCTCAGGAGGAGTCTGCCAAGACCTTCAGCCAAGATAAGAAAGAGATAAGGAGAGCAGGGATCTCCTTGACGGAGACCCCGAGAGGCTCCAAAAGGTGGCGAGGGAAGCCCCTTAATTAAAACAGAGTATGAAGGCGTAGAGATACAACTCATGACCCAGGCAATCCAGTCCTGAGAAAAACCAAAGGCTGCCAACATCTTGACCAAGAAACCCCACTCTACTCTGTCATAAGCCTTAGACATATCCAATTTGATGAACATTCCTTTGTTACCTAAATTATGCATAGAATGGATAGCCTCCTGAGCCAAGATCACTCCATCCAAGATCTGTCTTCCTTCAACAAAACCCCCTTGCTCGGGGAAATTAAATTTTGAAGAAGGGGTTTTAGTCTTTCAACCATAAGTTTAGAAATAATTTTGTAGATCACATTACATAAAGCAATAGGTCTGAAATCAGAAATGAGAGCCCCCCCCTCTCCTTTTGGAATTAAAGTGATAAAGGTATGATTTAGAGCCTTGAGCATTCTTTTGTTAATTTGGGATTCCTCAATGACAGCCAACACGTCCTCCTCCAAGATGTCCCAGAAGGCCTGAAAGAACTCAATAGGGAAACCGTCCGGACCGAGCGACTTTCCTGTGCACATCCCAAAGACCACCTTCTTGAGTTCATCACGATCAATGGGCTTAAGGAGGGACTGATTCTCTTCATGAGAAATAATAGAGGGAATTCCGTCAATGACTTCATTTTGAGCTTCCACATCATGCAGCAAACTTTCCTTGAAGAGGTTTGAGAAGTACTCCATAGAAAGGGAATGCATGTCAGGAAGAGTGTCAAAAGAATTTCCAAACTCATCTTGGAGGAACTCCATGTTATTCAATTGCCTTCTAGCACAGGCAGAGCGATGGAAAAATTTAGTATTTCTGTCTCCTTCTAATAGCCAAGTATTTCTGGCTCTCTGTCTCCAGTAGATCTCTTCTTGATTATCAATGTCCTCAACTGCTTTGCGTAAGGCGTCATCCTAAAATTTAAGATGCTCAGAAATAATTCCTTCTCTGAATTGTTTTTGCACCTCATTCCATCTATCCAGCAAGGGGGCTCGTTGGAGCTGGAAATCAGATTTGTTAGTTTGCTTCCACTGTTTCAGTTTACTCTTAACATAGAGGAGCTGTTTGTGAATTTTGAACATAGCTGTTCCAAAAGGGGGACGACCTTCTTCCCACCACTGTGGAATTTTCCTTCGTAGGTCCTCTTTTTGCAACCAAAAATTTTCAAATTTAAAAGGTTTGTAATACTTTCCTGACATAGTCCCTCCCTCCAGCAAAATGGGAGAGTGATCAGAAACTGGGCCCTCCAAGATCTGGAATTTGATATTCCATCTAACATAAGCTTCCTCCGAGACCAAAAACTTGTCAAGCTTAACCCTCCTACTGTATGGCTCTCTTCTCTTATTAGTCCAGGTAAAGTTTGTACCAGGGCCTTTGATGTCAACAAGGTTAAAGGCCTGAACGTGGGCAATAAACAGCCTATCCCCTGTATCCAGAACAGGGATGCCACCTTCCTGATCTCTAGCGGATAATTTAGCATTGAAGTCCCCAGCTAAAATCCAATCAAGATCTTCCCGGGAGGACCTCATGTTTTGAACAGCTTTCCATTGATACCGCTGACCTTCGGTATTCTGAACCCCATAGAAATTTGTAATTAAGACTTGTTCAACTGTAACTATATTCTTGAAAAGAGATGTTAGGACCCCTCTCCAGGCTATATGATCTACTGCTATCCATGCCAAAGGATTCCAAAGAGTAGCAATCCCTCCCGAGGCACCAAGAGCAGCCACTGCCATATGGCCAGCACCCCTCCAGATTCGGCCGACAGTTTTACTCATGAGGTCTAATGACATTTTTGTTTCCTGAATGAGCAGAAAGTCTGTTTTACTTCCTTCTAACAGTCTTTGAACAAAAAATTGATGGGTTCTACTGTTTAAACCCCTCACATTCCAAGATTGTATAATCATTGGAAACCTTGGGAGCAATACGAATCAATTGTTCTTGCCAATCCTCCATTGATTAGCTTATCCCCTTGCACTGCGATTAGATCCTTATTGGATTTCCTGCCCACCCCTTGGGAATTACTATTTTTCGATCTCTTCTCCACCTGGGAAATTCCAAGAGCTGGTCTTTCTCTGAGCTTTTCTGCAATTCCCATAGAAACATCTTTAATAACGGGCTGGGCTGGGGCGTGGATAACCAGAGTCCCAAGGTTTTCATGGTGCAAAGTCTTAGAGGAATCAAAAGCCTGTTCAAGGACAGGGGTTGAGGAAGGAGGAGCATGAGTAAGGATAATATTATCCTCAAGGATCCCATATGCTCCTTCCATAGGTTGGTCTTCTTGATCCACAAGAGATTTGAAGATTTCATACCGATTTGTTGGCTTGGGAAGAACTTGCTCCTTACCATTTCTCTTTTTGTTTCTTCTCCTCTTCTGCTATTCAAAGCCATCATTCTGGCCCTCAGACCCAGTTGGAATGACAGATGGTTCCTTGGCCGAAGTGGACTTACCTCCTCGGGAGCGATTTGACATTCCCTGTGTAGCATCCGCATTGGTGCTCAAGATATTTGGGCAGAACCTTGCCAAATGGCCATGCAAATGATAGACTCTACAACGGAAAGGTAGGGCTTCATAGTCTAGCTGCTGTACCCAAGAATGTCCTGCTAGCTCCAATTCCATCTCAGCTGGTAGCGATTGACTAATATCCAATTCTACACAGATTCTTGCATAAACGGCAGTATTTCCTTCAATGGTATCCTTAGAAACTCCCAAAAATCTACCTAAAGAGTTGCCTATCAATTCAAGAATCCGCTCACCCCAAAACTCCATCGGGAGAGCATACAGCCGGATCCAAATCGGGACGGCCGTGGGTTCAATGCGAGGGTCGAAACCCGCTCTCCACGGCTGGAAAAATAACCCTGCCGGGCCATGGCTCCTCTTCTCTGATTCAAATGCTCTGTTTCTATCCAGTAGGGAAGAAAAACTAATAATGAAATACCCATTGCTAATGGGCCATAAGGAGTACTCACCGATTGGCTCCCGTTTTGTCTCACCCGGGAATGCAAAAAGTGCGGGGTGGGTCGAATGCCCATGAACTTGCAAATCGGATCATGCGTGGTCCGGTAGTTTATCGTGTCTTCAACCAGCTCTGGTTCGATGACTATTTTTGGTCTTGATGTAGATTGCGGGAGACAACCATTAATTCTATTCCCAGGAGAGCCCTTGCCCGCATTCTTGGCTAGCAGATGGAAGGCACTGCGTTGAGCTTCAGCAGAGGAAGACACAGGATTATCTCGAAGAATCTCCGCATAAGAGGTCTTTTTTCCTTCGCGAGAACCAGGAAGAGACCCCATTGGGCCCTCCCGGGAGACCGAAAGATCCTAGTACAGAGGCCTGCAATAGACCCCAAACACGTTGAAGGAGGTTTCCGAACTGAAACCCTAGAGCCACGGCCGTCGACAGTGCAGAAGGATTCCCGCCAAAACGCCAGAGCTCAAAAAACCAGTCCCTCATACCCATATTTGTTCCAATGTTAGGGGATGAATTTTCAACACAACAAAAGAGTTAGACCTAACCACTCTAGGAAGTATTTTGGGGTATGAAGACAAAGTAGAGTGTTGGTCAACCACTACTTAATGTTAATATTACAGTACATCATCTCATATTTTACCTAAATACAACAAATTGGATAATCTGGACTCAATATTATTATAAGTCTCTATGTAATATTTGATGGATTACAAGGTAGGAATCTTAAGATTTTTGGGAAAGACAAGATCTTGAACATAGACTATATGGTAAGGGGATGTTCCTAATGAGAATTTGATTCTTTTTCTATCAGACCATAATGCATATTTTAGCTTGTTATGCCAGTCTCAAGGATTTTTATCTAAAATTCTCTTAATTACTTCCCAAAGATCCTTGTTAGTTGATTTAACTACTCCATTACCTTGAGGATAGTAATTAGAAGAAAATTTTAAAACCACCTTATTGTCGTAATATCATTTAGTAAATTGCAAAGAAGAAAAAGTGGGTCCATTATCACATACTAAAGCATAAGGTATTATAAATTAGTTACAAGGTGATCCTGAAGGAACCTAATCATGACCTTCATTATGTAGTTTTTAGATGCTTGAGATTCTATCTTATGGGTATATTAGTTTATGAAAGCTAGGTTGACCTTGTGACTGGCTAATAAATTAAGGTTAATAACACTCATAAAGTCTAATATCCATTGTGCAAATGGATAAGCTTCAATTATTGGTTGTAGTGGCATGGTGGAATTCCTTTCCCATTGAGCTATGATAAACATGACATGTTTAGGCAAGTGCATGTGCATATTTAATTATGTCTAGCCAATAGTAACCAAATATTAGTATCTAATGTGTTGTGGCATTCCTTAAACCATGCACTATCCCATATTTACCATGAAAGTACTTGAGGACTTCAAATTCTTCTTGTTTGTTCAAACAACTTAGATAAATTCCTTTATAATTTCTTCTATATAGAATGCCTAATTTTATCATGAAGTTTACACTTTTGAGGTACATGGATCTTCTTTGAATTAAATTTAGGTGATTGTGGCATACATTGTTTAGTAAGTAGTAAAATATATCCTGACACTTTTCATCGTTAGTGACATCTCTATTAGAATAGTGTTGACATAAAATTTGGGATTTAACCTCAGCTAATATCTTACTCAATATTTTTCCTCTAATAATTTTCATGGGTTGGATTTACAAATTCATCTCTTGTAGAATAGACACCCATTTGTTTCTACAGTCTTCTAAATCATTTTATATTAGCATTGTCTTTAAAGTAGGATCCGACACTATTGCAAACATTTGCTATGTAGGATATAGTACTTGAATTTATTTGCAAGTTTGATTAGAGAAAAGGCTTGCTTGTCAATCATTGAATACTTGATTTGAGCATCCATCAAAGGTGAGGTTATAAAATCTATTGGTATCTCATATCCAACTTATTTATTTTGGTCTAGAATACCATAAATCAAGTGTTGTTATGGAAATAAATAAATGTAAAAATACTGAGTATAATTTGGATTGATCAATACTAGAGGATTCACAACCCTTTTGATTTCTTAGAAAGTAGTTTGAGCTTATCTAGTCCATATACTCTTGACATATTTCTTGAGAATTGTGTTCAAAGGTCAAACTATTTTTGCAAATTTAGAAACAAAATTCCTTACACAATTGATCTTGCCAAATGACTTTAGCTCTTTTTTTCTTCAAGGGAGAGAATTTTTTTGAATGGCTTCAATTATCTTTGGATAAATGGTTATACCTACTTCTAAAATAATGACCTAAGAGTCTTCCTTTGATAACTCCAAAGATGCACTTCTTTGGATGAAATGAAATTCCATGCTTTTGACATATTTGTAGTACTTTTTTAAAGTCTTCTACATGGTCTCCATGTCTTTTAGAGAAATTAAGGTCATCCATGTCTATCACAATACACTTTCCAATGAGATCTATGAAGTCAAATCCATAGCACTTTGGAAAGTAACTCCTACATTTATCAATCCAAATGGCATCCTCCTATATGAAAACATTCCCTATTTTGTGGTGAATGTAGTCTTAATCCTATCTTCTGGGTCTACTATTACTTGATTATATCCTCAGTAACCATCTAGGATGGACATCATATGAGAGCCATTCATCATTTATAAAATTTAATCCAGAGAAAGAAGAGGATAATTATCCTTTTTAGACATATTTTTGAGATTTCTAAAACCGACACATAGGCACATTTCTCCATTCTTCTTGTGGAATGGTATCACATTTGCAATGTAAGCATAATGTCTCACAAGAAAAATGACGTAGGTTGACAATAGTTTTTGCAATTCATTGAGTATGAGAGGTTCTAGTAGTGAGTTCATAGATCTTTGCCTTTGGAAAAAAAGATTTATATCTTGTTTGAGAGGGATGGTATGGGTAATGATATATCATAGGCCTTCAAATATTCATATCTATAAGCTATGAAATACCTATAATATTTTAGAACTTGAGTTATTCCTTCTTTCTCCTTATCAGTACAAGTATTCCCTAGGAAGAATTTTTATGGATTGTCAACATCTCCTAGGTTGCATATCCCAAATAACTTCTTTTCAGATGAAGTATTCTATTTTTTATGGTCTTGATAATCTATATCAAATAGATGTTCCAAAGAAATCATACCTTTAGGAATAATTTTTATCTTTAGAATCACAACTTCATACAACTTTGCACAGTCTCTATCCTTTTCACCTATGATTTGTATTTTGAATATGTGATAAGTAGCAATAAATTCAATTACATTCTAATCATATTTGAACACCTAAAAGTTCTTGATATTATCTGGTATAGAGGGGATAGTGACCAAATCTATAGAGAATCACTTTATTGGAATGAGTAATTATTTCTAGGGTGCTTGCTGCTACTATCAATGAATCTACAATATTATTCTTTTTATGTGGAATGGCTTGGATATTGAAAGCATCACAATATTTAATTAAGTTCCAAAAATGGTTGTGGTAGTTTGAAAGATGCTTATTGTGAAAAACATACTCATTTTATACCTATTTGATCACCAAATTTGAGTCTCCTAAGACTTTTTAATACTTAATTTCCTTCTAGATCATAAATTACAATCCATGAATTAAATATTTATACTCAACATTGTTACATGTGTAATATAATTATATTTGATAGGTAGTAAGAGAGGATTTTTCTCTAGGGTTGATCAATTGAAACCTAGTGCGACCACCATGTTTTATTTTGATCCATCAAACTTAAGGGTTTATATATGATCCTTAGTCATTATTCACTTAGTCTATAGGGAAAGCACTATAGAAGAATCATTTTTGGGTTTGGTTTCAACTTCTATGATGTAAAATCTCAATTATAGCTATGTAAATGACCTCATTGATGTTTTATACTTAGTGATAAATTCCTTCAAGATAGGATCCCTTTCTATTTGCATTTGATTAGATAAGCCATGCTAGGGAATCCACATATATAAGAAATAAAATACCATGTAGAAATTCAATGTTCTAGACTAGTTGTGACTAAGCAACATCTTGTATACATCTAGGTTATTCACCACTTGGATATTAATATACTGCTATATCCTTAGTTTAGAAGCTAGATTTATATGCATCTGATTTAACAACCCAACCACATTTACTTTTGTCTTGTCTAGCTAAACTACCTTTTTATTTAATAGAACAAGGATCAATCCTAATATTTGATAGATAACATAGGGTAACATATTTCTAGAAGCACCTAAATACACAAGATAGTTATGTAAGTTCTTACCAACAATCTTGAGAGTTAGAAGGAAAGGAGGAGACACCACATTTTCTTTGTAAATGACCATTTGGGCATCAATAACCATATTAGTTTTTTTTTTTATTAGAGAAAGTTTTAAGCAATAAATATTTTTGATCAATCAACTGAGCTACCTTAAACAGAGAGATGTTTGTCTTAATTTTCTTAAAAATTCAACGATATTATACCTAGACTTATTTTGCTCTAGGGATTTCTCTATATATGGTGGTGGCATATTGAATTTTATTTGTGTGGGCATTATGGTACCCTTAGGTGGGATTGGGTTCTTATTGGATTGCTTATTAGGCAGGATAAAGGTACTATTAGGGGGTGTTGAAGTAGTCAATGGCGCTTTTCCTTTGATCCAAAGAGTATAGTTATTACCTCTCTAAAATTATTCGTAAGCATATACTTCTTCTTCCAAAAAATATTTAGGCTCATTGTCATCTACTCACGAGAGTTCATATGTATTTAGAACTAAAGTAATTCCTAGGTTTTGTTTAGTTTGATCCATATAGTCCTCATTTATGGGCACTAACTCCAAATTTTCCATTTCTTTTTGGATAATGTCCAAATATGATCTAAATTATGAATAATTAATTTTATCATGTTGATATGTGGAATGGATACTATACCAATTATGTAGATAAATATATATGAAATTTATTGAAGTGCTTGAGTTATTGTTAGATTGATTCTAATTGCTGGTAGGATTTGAGACTCCATTTTTTTGTTGGGTATTCCATTGACGATTAGTTCTTTGTAAGTTAAAGTTGCTATTCTAATTGTTGTTCATGGGTTGGTTTTGAGAAACTTATATTTATAAGTTAAGCATATCCTTGTTAATTTTTTGACCCATATTTTGTATATTATTTAATTATTGATTCAAGTTATAAAGTTTATTTTGTCCTGGTTTAGTTGTTGCACTACTTGTGGATGTGGATATGTTTGGAAATGAGGGTGAGTCTTGTTGATTGTTTGCTAGAGTTGCATGATTGAGAATTTATGTTGTAGTTACTTGGCTATCCAATATTGTAGGAATGATTTACTAATTACTTATGTTAGGGATAATTTGATTTAATGGTGTAGAATTGAAGGTTGGTTATAGATACATGGCACTTGGTATAGGGTTCAACATTGGAGTATGTTGTGTAAGGGCTTGATTGGTTAGTGGTATTTGGTTATAAACTCCTAGTTTCCCAAGTGAGGGTAACTAACCTAAGTTGAGATCTTGAGGTATTAATTATTGTTCAAAGACCATAGTCTCATTGCATGCTAATGGAAAATATGTGATTGTAGGAGCTCTCCTTACAAACATGGAAGTTAATGGGTCCAAGGCTTTAAGATACATTTGGATGACCACCATCTCTATAAGTGTGTAAGGTGCTACCAATATGGTGTATAGTTTTTGAAACCTTGTGTTAAAGAGTATCATGGGTTCATTAGGTTCTCTATGAGTAGAGATAAACTAATGGTGCACCACAACAAGATTAGTGGGTAGTCTAGAGTTACTAATAAATATATCCTCTAATTGATCCCATGAAGTAATTGATCCTTATGGTAATATACCAATCATAAGAAAAGTTATCAAATATGTGAGGAAATATTCTACAAGCAACATCCTCATGTTGAATTTATAAACAAACTAAGGCATATTTGTATGTACAAATATATTCTTCAACTAACCTTGTTAAACTATGTATAGACCTAGGGAGGTATATTTTAGTGTTCTCAAGAATATTATGAGTAGGTCCTAGTACGTTCAAGGGACTACTTCTTACTAGCCATGGATTTGGATCTACCATTGTTTGACCTTGGGGGATAGTGAGAGGATTAACAAAAGTGGTAATAGATTTAGGATAACTATTGGTAGACTAAGTAGGTATAGGTCTAGGTCTAGGTCTACCTTTTGTTAGTTTTGGGTTTTCCATGATGGGAAGTATTGAGGAACTCAAATTTAACTTTAGCTAACTTAGACCTATTGATAATAATATTTGTGTTGGAATATATTACATTATTTGGTACATGCCTAAGTGCCACCTTGGGTACATATTTAGATTAATAATTTATCTTAGATTAGGATTTGAGTATTTACTTTATGCAATGTAATAAATACACAAGTGTTAGAATGTGCAAAGTACTTGATGATGTAAATGTGCATGTAGTCCACATGTACATGAGTCATAGAATAGAAATATGAAGAGTCATAGGTAGGTGAAAGACCAAGGGACATATATCCCTATATATAGGCCTTTGATAGAGTGAATAGAGAAGGAGAAGCACATAGAATAGTACATAATAGTGATGAGAAGAGAAGGTAGATACAATGTAGATCATGCATGAATTTTGGAGTGTTTGAGACCTCCATTATACAACATTGTACTATTTTCATGAGATTTTATTAATGGCTATTTTATGAGTTATTGCAAAATTTTATCATATATTTTTCTTGCATATTATATTGTCATTATCATATAGTTAACATTAATTGCTTATTTTATATCTTGTGGTTGCATTTCCTATGAAATGATAAACATAATTTATGAGGCTTTCATAATATCACTTTATAGTCATATTTTCATATATCATCAAAAGCTAACACTTTGGTTTTAGTTTAACAATTAATATTTGTGAAATAGAAAATATACCTAGAAATTTCTAACCCTTAGTGTTCATGCCCTCCTTTTAGCACTAATTCTATTAAGCACACAAATGACATAGTCCAACTTATATGGAACAGAGCCAACCTATTGGTGAGGTCAAAGGGAAATCCAACTAACATAGAATATATCTTGTTCCCACTTGAAAAGGAATTTATTTCCCCAAGGTTTATGTGTGATCAAGTCTTGGCCAACTTAGATATACTTAAAGGTCAATGATGACTGTTCCCTCAAGGGGCCTGTTTATGTGGATCTAAGAGATATATTCCTCAAGCACAAAATCCTAATATTTAGGATTTAATTGTCCAAATGATAATTTTTTGCTTTTATATTATAAATATGCAAAAATAAGAGATGATTAACTTACAACCAAATGAATTTCAACTCTATACAAAAAGAAGTAAGATTGAATATTAACAGTTAGAAGCTAATCTAATTTTAATCTAAATAGATTTCAAGGAAAAATAAAAAGTTTAAAGTTAAGAGAAAAGAGAAAGCAAGCCTGTGTTGTATTAAATTCAATTTTGATTTAGTAAAATAATAAATTTTATTCAAATCCAACCCTAGCCTAATCAATATTCACACAATCTAGGGCCTAAAACAATGCAATAATCAAAAGGAAAACAAAAAATAAAGTAAACTGAATGCAAACACCATTAGCATATGTAGATTGAACACAAAACTTCAAAGTCTCTTAATTATCAAAGATATATCATGAAGTACATATAGGTTCAGATTCCTCTCACTTTGATGATTACAACAAAAAAAACTAAAAAAAAACTCAAGCCTCCTTCCTTTTTTCCTCGAGATTTGTTATTTATGGAATTCTCAGCTTGCTTCATGTAGTAATGGTTTAAAATATTTAGTTGTTTCTCCACCTAGGAAACACTAATTTACAATAATTAATTGTTTTTCCACTCATGCAAATATATTTTATAATATTTAATTATTGTTCCATTAATGTAGCACTCCCTCATTAGGAAATTGGGCTTCTTTATTGATAAAGATAAATATTTTCCAAAATTTAAAAATGGATACAATGCAATGACCCTCAAAGCTCCTTGGAACTAAGTCATATCCATGGTCATGGAATTTTTTACTCTAGATTATAACAGGTATGTGCTGCACAGTTTCCATGTAATGTTTATGAACCAAATGAGACGTAAAAATACTCATGAACGTTCCATCATTTCTATGTCACTCCCTCACAAAATTTTTATTGATGTGAGGGAAGGAAAGGGATCGATTCACCAAGGCTTAATGTTACTTATTCTGGAACACATGGCCAAGAACAAAGGAGTGGCGGTGGAGGAGGCTCTAGTGCAAATTGAGTACCAAAAAATCCCTCCTACTTTTGATCCACCCCCGATCTCTTCCAACTCTTCCTCTAGTGACTCCTCAGATTTTGAGTCAAAAGACCTCAAAAGTCTCATAATATTCGTCCAAGAGAAAGTAAAAAAATTGGGAGGTGTTTTGGTCTCACCCATAGGTATTAGGGGTGGGTGTGTGAGATGCTATATGAAATCCATGAAGGTTGAGTCCCCCATCACAGTGGAAATGTTAGATTCAAAAGAGCACTCTCTGAAGAAAATCAATCCATTGAAGGATTCTATTGAAGTCAAAGAAAAGTCACCCTAATTGGGACATGAGTCTTCTAGTTTAATGCCCTTCCTCAACAAGCTAGAGAAAAAGCACCAGGCTTTGATTTGATCTCTTCATGTGGTTATCTCTTTTATTGAGGAGCTCCAAGGTATGACCCAAAAACAACATGATGAACAAAGAACCCCCAAAAAAACATAAGAAATGTATTAAAATCACCTCCTAAGGCATAGTTGGATTTTCAATGGTAGTTCTTTGAGTCCTATCTGTTATGAATTGCAATCCTAATTGCAATCCTATTGTGCTTTTTTCTTGCAGGATTGGGCGATCCAGTTTAGCAGTGGTTTATCTAGTTGACTATTTTATTTAGGTAGTTTGTTGTTTTGGTTGGGTAGTCCTTATCATTAGAGTATCTTGGTATTTGCCTTGATATCTTTTTATTTCGCTTTTTGTATTAATATTTTGGGATCCTTTCATAACCCCTTCTTTTATCTAACAAAAACATATTAATTATTGCTCCACTCAGCAACAATATTTTACAATATTTAATTTTTGTTGCATTCATTCAACAAAAAATTACAATATATATATATATTTTAAGCAAAAAATCTCTTGCGAGGCCGCCTTGGTCTGAGAGACCACAAACAGGGGGTTCTACACCGTCAAAGTCACCCGGGAGTCGCACCCGACCCCGCCTGTACCGACATTATCAATTGGATTTTGGATACCCAATTCTGCTTTTTGGTAGGGTTGAGATTTGAGCCTGGGACCTCCCTTGGAGGATTGCCCTCTCCTCTCCAACTCACCTACAACACCTGGGTAACAATTTACAATATTTAATTACTACTACCTTTCCCCAAATAGGGCATATTAAATTTAAGATTTTATTTTCTAACCAATTCATGATTTTTATTGTGATCTCCTTGAGTAGTTATACCTGTCATAGACAATTTACCCACGTTAAAATTCATATTTAAAATTTGAATTAAACAAGAGCACTATATTATTCATTAGAAAGCTGAATTAAAATCTAAATTAAATATTTTAAATGAAAATTTAAATTAAAAATCTGAATTAAAAACAAAAAAAAAAGTCTAAATTAAAAATCTGAATAAAAAATCTAAATTAAAAATTTGAACTAAAAAATCAAGTGGTATTAGCTCAACCGATTAGATTCCTAAACATTTCAAGGAGGAGACCCAAGTTCGAATCTTACCAAATGATACATGGATAATATCCAAGCTTTGTTGTAATACCACTATGTGGTAATGATGTAATATGAGTGGGGCCCATTTCAATCCCATATAACTCATTAAAAAAAAATGAACTAAAAAAATTAAATTAAAAACCAGAATTAAAAAAATCTAAATTAAAAAAATTTGAAGTAAAAATCTCAATTAAAAATATGTATCCTGACCCTCAAGAATTCTAATTAAATTTTTTGTTTTAGTTTCAAATATGGTACAATGGTTATTTTTGACCAATTGAAATTTAAGAAATTTGGTGGATTGTGTTGTATGAAAAAAAAAGAAAAAAAAACAATTAGATTTTTTTCATACAATGGATTACTATGCATGAACTAACCAGAGAAAGACACTAGATTTGAGAAAAACAAAATAAAACTAGAGAAAAAAAAGAAAAGTGGTCCCAGTCCATGCAGATTGGGGAGTGTTGTGAAAGCAACAATAACTGTGTAGTACAAAAGGATGTTGTAGTCATGAAAAATAATTTACATGATGAAGCCAAATTTGCAATGTATCTAGATTTACATCAACTAACTGTCAACCTTGATTTGACCACTCCCCACTGATTCTAACCAACATTGATGGTCATCACATGTAAACCTTATAAATAATATGTATGTGAATAATTCAATTGCTAATGAATCTCATTGGCATTTACATTTGATTTGAGAGAAGAGAGAGAATCATTAGAGTGATTTGCTACCCAATGAATGAATTCTCACCTAGAATTCCCTTTAATTTATATTCCCAACATGTCAAAAAATAAAGTCATGGATGTGTTAATCTATCTACATGATGTTGCACATACCATGCAACTTAACACATAGAGAATGAATTCTAAGAACTTAAAAGGCTAGACACATATTTATATAATATTCTCAATGCATACTATCTACATGAAGTAATTTACTCATGTATACTATGAACATAATGATTAATCTAGTCATAGTTCAACCATTGTTTTTTGTCTAAACAAATCCACTTAATATATTTCTTGGGGAACAACTTATTATAAATTACTCAAGCACATGTTGATGCTCATCCTTGAGCATAACACCTCTATGTTCACCAAAAAAATATCTATTTCAAAAATATCATATGTAAACCATCCATGTCCTCTTGTATGTGTATACTCTTCCTTCTCATCTCACTAGATTATAAATTCTATTTTCTTTCACAATGACTTCATGAGATACCCTCCCATATTAGTAAAATAACAAACATGGAATAATAATCCATTCATAAAGATGATATAGAAAAATAGAGTCCCATAATAGAAAGGTACTAGATATGACATTATACCATCTACAATGGTTCATGACCAAGTGGCCATTCATCTTGGTAAGGTATTAAATTTAAAACAATGACACATATTTTAAGTCCTCTTTGGCAAAGTACTAGTATAGATCAATGAACAAAGTGTCCTTCCCACTTGGATTGGTAAAAAAACTAGAGTATTCATCTCATATTTTGTGATTGTTCATCAAATTAACACTTCAAGTAGTTTTGGTGTCAAGTAAAAATCATGTAAGTTGTTTGTAATAATTGTTCATCATCCGCGTGCTGTGGTCTACCGACAAGGATGCCACTTGCATTATCGGTGATATGACCCGGGTTCAACCCCACGACGGATATGTATATGTATAAGAAGTATTCACTCAATAAAAAAAAAAATTGTTCATCATAAGAGCACCCAATCAGACAAATCATGCACAAAGTTTGTCTATCAATGCAATATTCCAATTTATCAAAGCACAATTGTCATATAGACAAGACCTTAGTAAGGATTGATTTTAGTTTGACTAAGAGTAGAACAAGACCATTAATGCATTCTTCCATTTTTTCCAAGTGTAAAATAGGATAATCAATGTATATTTTTAGCTTATCCAAGTACAAAAATAAGACATTTAGTTATGTTGATAGTCAATAATACTTCTAGTTTTCAAAGGATAAAAATAGGATAATATATCTTTTTTAACAATTAGAATTCTTCTAGTTTGTTCAAATAAAAAAATAGGACAACTATTTTTTTATTAGTCATGAAGGACAATTATTTTTTATTAGTCATGAATTCTTCCAATTTGTCCAAATACAAAAATAGGAGAATATATTTTCTTGACAAAAATATTTCTTATAGTTGTTTAAAATACAACAATAGGAATTTTTTTGTTCTTCTAGTTTATTCAAATACAAAAATAAGACTATATTTTTTTGATAGTCAATATTTCTTCTAATTTGTTCAAAGACAAAAATAGGACAACTATTTTTGATAGTCAAGAATACTTCCATTTTGTTCAAATGCAAAAATAGGACTATAATTTTTTTTTAGTAAAATTCTTTCAATATGTTCAAAGATAAAAATAGGAAAATTATTTTTGATAGTCAAGAATGCTTATAGTTTATTCAAATAGAAAAATAGGACAATAATTCTTTTTAACAATCAATAATGCTTCTAATTTACCCAAGTACAATAATATTGTTAACTCAAGATTGACAACAATATTTTACAATAACAAAATAAAGGCCATCCATTCTATAGTGGGAATAGACCATGTATCAAAATCTAGCTACTCATAAGAGATATAATCTATCCCTTTTAAAATAGAGTGAACATGGACTTAGAAGTCATTGCACATATAATAAGAATAAAAACTCAAGTTTGACTACAAGGCTAATATCACCAATATACAAATCATTCATATAACAATAGAGAGAGGGTATATATGGGCCCAAAGTGTTGAGTTCAAATTTCAAGCTAACCACAAAGAGATTTACAATTAAATACTACTTGCAAACAAGTAGGGAGTCAAACCATAGTTTTAGTATCATAGTTCCTTCCGTTGCCTTGATAACATAATAATTTTTCATCCCATAAGCTAAGTTGTAGCTTCTAGGTCAACTTTATAGAAAAGATAACTAGGTTAAGTATAACTCGGCTAATATTTATAACAAGAAAGAACACAAACATATCCTTTGATATCTAACTAGGAAAGTGTTATTATTGACATGGATAATTTTAGTTAGTGAACCATTATTATCAAGTCTAAAAACTGTTACACCATTTAAAGTGGATTTTAAAAAATTCAATAGTAAAACATAAGTCTTATCACAAAAAAACAAGCATAATATATATTCTTTTCTTTGCAATTCCATTTAAATAGGACACTTAAATTTTAAAAGAGCTTTCATATCCTAGTCCATGCTAATTTTCTTACAAGCAAAAGAAAGCTATAAAATAATAAAGCTTACTAAAATAATCACCCTATTGGGGGTTTGAATGGAATAAAAAATTGAGCATCTTATAAGGTGATTTTCCACAAATTTGAGGATGGAAAAAAGCTACAAGATGACTCTAGTGGTTTTTCTCCTTTCCTCTTCAAAAACAATGGGTATGAGTATCTTCCCTTTTATAAATTCTAGTCATGCTTCTATTCTTCATTGTCCACATTTTGGTCAAGGTAAGGTTTATTAAAATAAATTCCCTTGGTCTAAATTTGGTGTTCTCTTTGAATAAGCAACTACTTCATATAGAAAATATACATGGAGAGATATCAAAATAGTGTGCTAACATGCATCTAGTTTTCTACCAAAAATATTTACCTACATGAAGTGACAAGTCACTACCTTGGACAATTTACAATTTTGGAAGGTTACAAAATAGTGAAATTAGTCAATTAATACCTTCTAGAACCCCTCAAGTTTTTCTAAGTAGAAAGTAAGAACTGATTTGCTCCATGAAGATTGATATGTTTCAAGAGTGATTTTCTATCAAGATGAAGTGATTGGCTTGTATTAATGAAGCACTAGAAAAACACTAGTGAAATGCTAGTAGAATGGAGAAGTTTGCTTGCCTCTTGAAGTGAATCACTCATGAATTAGTGAAGGGTAAAAATACAAGAATGGATCCTAAGAAATATTTTTAGAAAGGGATATTTTGGTATGTAGTGGCATCATAACTTATTTTAGAAGACTTCTAAACCTTCTAGAGGCATAATAAGAGTCATGTAACATTTGGAGATGCATAATTTTGTTGGTGATGCCCCAAATTTTTACTTTTACTAGAAGTAATATTTTCTCACCCTAGGGGTAAAAGTATCTTATAAATAAGAGCCATGGGCTCCATTATAGATTTATTGTCCTTGAGGAATTTAGAGCTACACTTTATGCGACCCATATTATGCTTTTATAATTTATAAGATTGATGAGAAATTGTTGTATTTTACACTCCATCAGTGACATTACCTCATAAATTATGGAATGTTCATTGATTGATGCAAAATCATTTTTTCATATTGTAATTCCTCCCATAATTTCAAATTATTTGAATAGGAATGCATTGTTGTTATTAAGATTTCTCATATGTTGATTGATAATACACTCTTTTTGCTATGGTTTCAACTGTATTTATTTTTAATCTACTTGTTGGAAATTTTGCCACACTAGAAATTTTTTGTAAAAACTTCTAAGTATAAAAAATAAATTGTGCATCGTTGGTCTCCTTAACTTTTTAATGTTTTCGCTGATTTGTTTTGGCATTTTCATTGGTATACATCTCTCTTTCAATGCTTTTGCAAGCAAAAATAAGTAAATATGTGTTCGCTAAAATTCATGCATTTTCAAAGGTCAAAGTCAATTTCACCTTTCTCTTAAGCAATACACCATTTTCGCTTGGTTTCGGGTGAAAACAATGGTCGGGCATCCATTTTTGCCACATTTGAATTTTGCCTAAGTATGAAATGAGTTTTGCCAACGAAATTATTTTTCAGGAAGTTTCGCCTCCAGGTGCAACGAAATCATCTTCTGGGTATTTTCACCCTAGGCGCATCAAAATCATCTTCTAGGTATTTTTTCTCCAGGCATAGTGAAATCATCTTCTAGGTATTTTTTCCCCAAGCGCAACGAAATCATATTTTGGGTATTTTCACCCTAGGCGCAAGGAAATCATCTTTTGGCAGTTTTTTTAGTGAAATTATCTTTTAGGAAGTTTCACCCCTATTTGTAGCGAAATTTATTTTCACCCCCTTTCCCAGAAAAATTCCATTTTTTCCCAGCTTCTCAACGGAATCACATTTTCAGTTCAAAATTCTATTTTCGTCCATATTTTTAGTGAAATTCCTTTTTGCCCCAGTGCCTTGGCGAAAATCATCTTTGTCATTTCCTCTTCGGGCGAAATCATTTTTGATGGCACTTTTAATGCAGATCATTTTTGGAAAAGTGCAAGGACTGGTAAATTTAATTCTTGGGGCAAAGAAGCTAATATTTCTAGAATTATTAGTGAAGAATTACTAAGATTAAATGTTGATTCACTTTACCTTTGAATCTGGTATGATTATGTTCATTTCCAAGGTGCCATCCACTACAATGGGTGCTTATTTTTGAGACACCAACATGAAGGTGAAAATTTTGCTAATAATTCTTGCTAGGTTCCAAGGCACTCTCTGTTGAAGAAGGATCGCTGCTTCCCAAGATGTTTTCTAATTTTTTCATTTCTTTTGTCAAGGAGAAAATTGTTGTTGATCAATATTTGAATGGTTGACATTTTTTTAATGCTTATTAAATTTTGGAGACGAAATCCTATATAAAAACTAGAAAACTTGATGTTAAAAAGGAGGAACAATTTGCTTAAAAACTCAAAAAGTTTAATCTCTACATCAATTGAAAGACTTTTTCTTCTGGTTCCTGGATCAATTGTGTATGTGGTTACTTTTTACATGTCATTTTTATTATACTCTTGCCTTTGTTAGATAGATTGAATTCTGTATTTAAATTTAATTTCTGATTAAGAAGTGAATATTGAAAAGTTAATTGGAATTCATATATGCCATCTGTGATTGGTTCTTGTGGTCTTTTTGTTAAATGCGGGTTAAAAATTTACTTGGTTGTTTAGCTGTTAGTTCATATCCACTTTATTTCTCTGGCTTACAACCATATTTACCATTCCCTTCTGTTAATTTCTCTCCCTAATAGTTATACCAAATTTTATATTAGTAAGGGAACCAACTCTCTCTAGATATTGGCCTGAAGGACATCTCTTTCCTTTAGCCTTTCAATGTTGGTTTGGTCTAGGGTATATATTTTTATACTTAGGCAAATTCGTGACCAACAGTTTTTGGTATGCTTGGTGGGACCCCAAAATTTCCACCTTAAGTAGTATTAAGGTTTGATGTTCATATTTTTACTATTTGATTAGAACATCTGGTGACTTAGTTTTACCTAGAAGGCTTCAAATGTGAAGTTGGTGAAAGCTTTACTTCATGATCATAAGATCGAAGGCCAAAAATTTAGAAAATCCTATTGAATTCTTTGAGCTTGACACCCAAGTCTTAGGAGGGCATCCTAGATTAGTCACTCTAACTATTCCATCAATCATAACATCTTCACAGGTAGATGGTGTGTTTTTCATTCTTTCAAGTCCCTCTACCACTGCCACTATATTTTCTCCCTAAGAAAACACTTCGGTCCAAATGGCCCAAAATTTACCACCACCAAGATAGTTTCCATCCTGGAACCATTTCGAAGCTTTGAATATGTAAGCTCAGATTCTGATCCCACAAGCAACATTGAAGGCTTTGCCTACTTGAGATGGTATGAGAAAAAAAACTTATGAGCATGTTTAAGATGTGGCTTCTTTAGCGACTATTCATAGCATCATAGACGAATATGTCATGGTTAGATTTCTCATGCTCTCTCAGAGGGAAGTTGCTTTACTAGTACCGATCCTTACCACCTACCACTATTACCACATGGGACCAGTTGACTGAGTTAATGATAAAATGCTTCAGTGAATAAGCATATCCTTTTTCTCTTTTACATCAATTAACTAATATTTAGAGGTATTAATAGGAGGAAATTGTTGACTTCAATGTTAGGTTCGCTCGAACTTGGCAGAGACTCCTCAACAGTCTCTGGATGACTCTTGAACAAGCTACATTTTATTATCTCAGAGCCTTCAATTTTGATAATAGCATGGCCATCCGTTAGTCCAATGTTAATATATTTTTGGTCTTGTAATATTCTGTGCAAAATGCTAAAGTTGATTTAATTGCTATTGGTAAGCTCCTACCAAATATGATGATACTTATCTTTCCTAATATAAAACAACATTTTTATTCCAATGCATCTTCTTAATATTTACCTATGTCCCCCATGTATCCAGCCCCTTCATGGAATCTAAGTTCATCTCAAACCCTGATAGTTTATGTCCTGTAACTACCTACCCCTTCTATTCCACAGCTACCTACTCTAGTTCCATTCCAAACACTATCATCTTTGTCTATACCACTTCCATTACCAACTCCTTCAAAACCCTTAAATCTTGATCCCTAAGAGAAGTTACTGCAAGAGATGCAATAATTGAACTCAATAATGAGAGCGGTGACAAATGATATCGCTACCATTAATAAAAATTATGCTAAGAGATATTTCTAGCCTAGGAGATTTCAACCTCCACCAATCACCAGAGAGCAAGCAACTTTGACCAACAAGATGCCTGAAAGGAATCCAACAGTGTTGAGAAATGAATAAGCTAGCTTGTAAGAAAGAACGTATTGGTGCTCTACCTGCAATGATCCGCATGGTGAAGAAACTTGCATGGTTCATTTGAACTATATGTATACACTGGTAGACAACTCTTTCAATGGTTAGATCAACATGATTAGAGAATATGATCATAATTTTATGGTCCCTTCTATAGAATAAGTTTCAGTTATCATGAGATCTAGAAAAAATTTGGTTGTTGTGGACCCAGCTGAGATGGAGCCGCTTAAAGTACTTGTTGAGCCGAAGGTGCAGAACAAAAAGAGATAAGCATATTCGAAGGTATCTAGATCAATGTCTAAGTTAGAAGAACGTATTATTTTAAAATATCTCTTTCCTGCACAAGCAAAAGAAAGAATCTCTCAAGCGAAGGCATCAAATTCACAAACGTAAGCTAATATGAAAGAACAAGCAAAATAACGCCTTAAATACCCATATTTGACCAAGAATCAGAGGGTGGAAACCATGTAGCAATATCAAAACAATTATGAGGCTAATGATAAAAAAAGAGATTCTAGTTCATCCACATACAACATTGTCGAATAATTGAAGAAGATTCATGCCAAGGTTAGTCTCTATTATGCATTGCAATCGCCTAGATAGGTTGTTTTGTTGCAAGAATATTTGAAGTTTGTTAAATATAAAAAGAAAAATACCACTCAGACTATGTTAGCCTAGATGCTTACAAATTTGGTTACTAGAAATAATAGACCACCACCATTTTACTTGCCTCTCAGAATGGAGGCTTGGATTGTGTATAACTGCATCATTGACTCTGATGTTGTGATGATTGTCATGCCAAAGGTAATTTATGAAGTTATGGGGATGGAATATACAAGAATTAGTCCAGGTGTCTTGCAGTTGGATAGTACTATAAAAATAGTAGATGTCATCAAAGATATCCCCATTGTCCTGCATAAGATACCTCACATCACTATTATCCAAGAGGTGGTTGTAGTTGATCTAGAGCCATATTTCTGTATGTGTCTCTCAAGAGAGTTTACTAAAAATTTGGGAGGTTATCTCTCCTTGGATTACTCTCACCTAGAAGTTCCTTTCAAAGAAAAAATAATATGAATCTATAATGAGAAGCCTTCCACATTTCATATAGAGAGGATCAAAGAAGAAGAAAAGTCCATGGATTCTATCAACATGATGACTGAAGAAATAGGAGAATTAGATTTAATGGAAGAAGCTTTGGATGAGCTTCATATAGAAGATGAATTTTAATAAATTATTTTAATGTAATGATGAAGACTGAGATTGGTTGTTATTCCATTACTAAGCCTGAAAAGGCTAAAGTGAAGGTGTCTGATGATCAAGATCTTGTTCCAGATCAGTTTTGGAAGCTCTACTTTGATGGCACAAGATGCAAAAATGATGCAGGAGTTGGAATTGTTCTTATTTCCCCTTTTGATATATGAAATATATATTCATACCAATTGACCTAGAGTTGTACAAACAATATCTCTAATTATGAAACATTGTGCTTAGGTTTTAAGAAAGCAAAGAAGCTCGGGAACAAACAACTCTAGATTTTTAGAGATTCAGAGTTGATTGTGAATCAAGTACTAGTAATTGTATTTTCAAGCAGAACTATATGAAGGTATATCAAAATAAGGTTTGGAATATGTTTTAAGCCTACACAATGCTAATTATCCAAGCAATTTCATGAGAACAAATAATCATGCTAATATTTTGGTATCCCTTGGTGCCAAATTTTCTCCAGTTTGGTGCATGGTGAAGAAACCAAAGACCGTGAGGTTGGTTTACAGGACTTCAATCCCTGATAAGAATATTTATTGGTAAGTATTCAAAAGTGATGAGCAAATCATGAACTTTTGGGTAAAAGAAGCTAGTAGTGTGGAAGGAAGAACACTTGATGAAGAATAATCTGAGGGCTTAATCCAGTTAAGAAATAATCATATCCCAAAAGGATTGATTATGATTGAAAGTCTCTTTGATCATAATGATAGAGCTGAAAAACATAAGATCAAAGTAGATGAGGAGTACATTGAGCTGCATTTGGAACCTGAAAAGTCAATTAAGGTTGGAACTGATTGCAATCTAGAAGAACTTGAGCAAATCAAGGAGCTATGCCATGAATTTCCAAATATTGTTGCCTGGAGTTATTAGGACCTCAAAGGTTATGACAAAAATTTGATCTAGTATACTATTGAACTGCAAGGAGTGAAATCCTTCAGGAAGAAATAAAGATCAGTTAATCCTAAAATTGAAGTCCTGATGAAGGTTGAACTGTTGAAAATACTAGAAGCTAAATTATTTACCCAATCAAGCATTATACTTGGGTGGATAATCTGGTCCCTATGCGGAAAAATAATAGAGATATTCGCCTGTGTATTGATTTCCAAAATTTCAATCAGGATTCTCTAAAGGATCATTATCCTTTGTCCCAAAATGATTGGATTTTTCACATAGTTATAGGAGCTCAAATATTTTCTCTCTTAGATGGATTCTTTGGCTACAATTAGATATGGGTCAAGAATGAATACCAATACAAAATGACATTCACCATAAAATGGGGAAATTTGCCTATCAGCGAATGCCTTTTGGTCTCTCAAACGCTAGAGCAACCTTTCAAAGAGCAATGGATGTGGATTTCAATGAGTTATTAAATTGAGTTATTGTTATTTATTTGGATGATATGACTATATTCTCTCATAACAGAGAGGAGAACAACTTACATTTAAGACAAGTATTTAAAAAATACAAAGATTTTGGGATATCCATTAACCCAAATAATTCTATCTTCACGGTAAAGGAAGAAAAGCTCCTAGGCCATGTAATCTTATAAAAAGGGTTAGTTGTTGATATAGATAGATCTAAGGCTCTTTTGAAGCTTGAATTACCAACTAACAAGAAAGGTTTACAATTATTTTGTGGTCAGATTAAGTTTGTTCAAAAGTTTATTGCAAATTTTTCCCAAGTTGTGAAACCAATGATTGAACTCTTGAAGAAAGATGATGAGTTCAAATGGATTGAGAAAAGGACACAAGCATTCTAGGAAATAAAGAAAATAATTTGTCAAGCCCCTGTTTTGATAAACCTTGACTATTCAAAGGATTTTATCCTTTATGCTATTAGTAAACAAGAAAGTTATGCAGCTATCCCTACACAAAAGGGATACGATGGAGATGAGTGACCTATTACATTTTTAAGTCAAGTCATCCAACCATACAAGGAAAAGTATAATTTTATAAAGAAACAAGTGTATAAGTGATGAAGTCCTTGAAGAAGTTTTGGTATTTTATTTCCCAGAGCAAAATAATAGTTTATGTTGTTCATCTGGATGTTCGAATTTTCATTATACAGGGTGAGCTTGGAGACAATAGAGCTGGTTGGGTTTCTAAAATCCAGGAATATGATTTTGAAATCTGACCAAACAAGCTAGTTTGTGGTCGAGCACTATGTTAAGAGCTTGTGAAGAGTGATGTTCCCAAATCAATGGTTTACTAGTATGAAGATTCAATAAGTGAAAGCAATCTTGCTCATCATTCCTCCATTGATCATGATTGGACAGAGGACCTTGTAATTCAAGAAGGTGTCCTCACGTCTCAATGCTTCACAAAGAAGGATATCTAGACTTTAGGTCCTCACGTATGTTATGTTGCCAAGTAGGTTGTTTTATAAGAACATTGATAGAGTGCTTCTCAGGTGTGCCAAAGAGTTAGAAAAGTAGAAAATCCTAGAAGAATTTCATTCTAGGTTGTCAGGAGGCCACTATGCGGGGAGACCCATGGCATTAAAGCAGGTTATTTTTGGCCCACCCTTTTTCAAATGCATTTAAGGTCAGTCAATTTTATGATAAGTGCCAAAGGTATGTCGATAGGAGCAAAAATGCATCTTTGCATCTTCACCCAATCCAAGTAGAAGCACCATTTCAACAATGGGGTATAGATTTTATTGGGGTCATTAATCCTAATTCATCCATCGAACATAAATACATTTTGATTGCAATTTATTATTTCACCTGATGGGCCAAAGAAATCCCAACTAAGAAGGGAGACTAGGAGGTAGTCATTACTTTCCTTGAAGTATTGATCACTCACTTTGGCATACCAAAGGCGATTGTAATAGACAATGAAACACCATTCATAAGTGAAAAAATTAGTGAGTTTGCAGGTAAGTATGTTATTTATTTGAAAATTATCAAAGTATGTTTATATGACCCAGGTTATTTTTGGAATACTAGAGGTGATTATAACAGACAATAAAACACCATTCATTAGTACCAAAATTAGCGAGTTTACGGGTAAGTATGATATTTATTTGAAAATTATCAAAGCAGGTTATTTTTGGTCCACCCTTTTTTTAGATGATTTAAGGTCAGTCAAAGTTGTGACAAGTGCCAAAGGTATATCAGTAGGAGTAGAAATGTAGCTTTCCCTCTTCACTCGATCCAAGTAGAAGCACCATTTCAACAATGGGATGTATATTTTATTGGGGTCATTGATCCTAATTCATCTACCGGACATAAATACATTATGACTACAACTGAGTATTTCACCCGATGGACCAAAGCATTCCCAACTAAGAAGGTAGACCAGGAGGTAGTCATTAATTTCCTTGAAGGATTGATCACTAACTTTCGCATACTAGAGGTGATTGTAACAGACAACAAAACACCATTCATCAGTACCAAAATCAGTGAGTTTGTGGGTAAGTACAATATTTATTTGAAAACTTCATCAAATTACTATCGTAGGGAAATGGTTTGGCCAAATATATGAACAAGAATCTACTTAGGATTTTGAAGAGAACTCTTGATAACAACAAGCATAGTTGTCATTTGCTCTTGAACCAAGATTTATGGGCTGATAACATCTCAATTAAAATTTCTATCAAGACATCCCCATATTCTTTGGAGTATGGTAAGGAAGTAGTCTTGCCTATTCACATTGAATTACCAACTCTTCAATATTTGCAATTGCTTGATGATGAAGATGAATTTGATCTCATGAGGACAAGGTTGGTTCAACTATTATGGTTGGAAGAAGAAAGGGAGAAAGCATATAATGCTTTTATGGAGCATGCTCAGATAACAAAAAATTGGTTTAGAAAGAAGACTTCAGATAAGGCATTTAAGGTTGGCGATCTTGTGTTAAAATGGAATGAGAACAAGACAAAGCCAGGAAAACATCACAAGTTTAAGATAATTTGAGAGGGCCCATTTAAAATTTCCAGTGTGAATCAATTTAATTCATATTATTTGCAGGATATAGATGGTCGGGTGTTGCCGATTCTATTGAATGGTCTTCATTTGAAGGTCTACTAGTAGTAAAAATTTTTGGGATCAAGAATGTAAATATGTACATAGTTTTATAATATCGTTTCTATTTGGAAATGACCAAGTACCTTTAAAAAAAATAGTGAGAAAAAGGTATTTTTGTTGGCAAAAATAATTTTTGTCCAGCGAAAATCCTCTCCGGAGCCAAAGACATTAATTTCACCTGAAAATATTGTTTTTGATGCCCAAATTAGAAATTTTTCTCTCACACTTTGGTTTCGAGCAAAAAAATATCAAAAGTTATTTTTTGCAGCATGAATTAAAATTTTTTGCTTTTCGGTGCATGAAGCGAAAATGTTTGATGAAAAATAAAAAGAAAAAAAGGTGATTTTTCCTAAAATAAGCTTTTTGCTCATGCAATCTTCTATTTTCGGAGAAAAACACAAGTTGGCAACAAGAAACTCCCACTCACATGCTTTTTCAAGTGGACGAAGTGGCAAAAGCTATTTTCAAAGCGAAAGTGGGCAAAATTGCTTTTTGCCTTATTTTTCCAGTGAACTCTGAGATGTTTTTTTTTCACCAGCGAAAGCATACAAAAGTGTTTTCAGTGCTTTAGTTTAGTGAAGACTACTAGTTGGATTAAAATATATATTTTCAAAAGGGGAAAAATATTTCACATGCCTTTTCACCCATGTTGACATTTTAAAGAAAAGAAAAAACACAAGTTCACCCGAAAAAGCATTTTGATCTGCATGATTTTCTTTTTGCAGTGGAACTCCAATTATGTACTCAAATTGAAGGTAATTTCACCAACAAAATTGCCAAAGGTGTTTTTGGAGCCTAAAATCAGAAAAAAAGATGAATTTTCCCAAAAAATACTCTAGTCACATTGTTCAAGGTAAAAAAGTAGTGAATCACATTCCCTAGGTCAATTTTTGACAACCAGATAACACACCTTAAAATCAAAATGCAATTAGGCATGACGTTTGAAGAAGATTTGCGATGCAAGTCATTATGGATTGTTAAAAAATTATGAAAAAGTGTACCGAGTGAGGGAACAAAGGAGCATGTTCATCCAAATTTGGTGTGTGCATTGCATGTATTAAATTAGGTTGTTGAGGCCGAGCGTTATAAAAAGGGTGAACCTGTGAAGCTTGTAAGCAAAGAAAAACATTAGAGTATTATCTCAAGGTGTTGCAAAATTGTTTTTGAATTGTTGCTTAATTGCAGAACTATAAGAATATTAAAGTGAGGCTACTAAAGGGCAAAAATGGATAAGAAAACCCCAAAATCAAAGAAGACGTAACAAAAAATCTGAAGCAGGCAAAAAAGCCAATAAATCCAGGAAGAATGAAGATGAAGAATTTGAACCATATTACGATGCATTGGAGGAAATTGGTGATTGCACCATTTCAAACAAGGGCATGGAAGAATTGTTCTAAGATGTGGAGTTTGATGTGAAGCAAGGGTTAACACCTAAGAGCTCATGAACTATAGTGTACCATGTGCATATTTTCTAGTTCCTATGTACATCGGTTCATGCCTACCCATAACTTATTTTGGCAATTTTGAAATTTTATCATCCTACCACGAGATCCATTTGAAATATGAATGGAGAGAAGTTGTTTAGCATTTCAACCAATGCAGTTAGAGAAGTGTTCACTTGTAGGGTCAGAACTCCTTCAGATGTAATGTTTAGAAATCTAAATATTAGGGAGCAAGAAGAAAGGTACCAATCAACTATGATGTTGCATCAGTTTATGGAGAGTCAATTGCTAAGGACTCCACAGTTTGGGTAGTTGTTGACTTTGCCAAAGATTTTTATGGATTTTAAGAGCCTAGACTTGTATTCAATGTTGGTGTGGATAGTTGGGTTACCCTCAGATTCCATAGTGCATAAATGGTAAGCATCATTTATGCATTATATTTCACAGGTGGATTTTTATGCCCCAATAGTTATGAAGGCGAGCACTAATACAATTTTCTTTGACTGGATGGATTACATGGCTCAAAGGATGCACACACAATTAGAGAAGGTGCAAAGTGGAGAAGATACGGCATTCAAAAAATATTTATTCTTGGTGTGGTATTTCTTTTTTCACATGCACCATCATTTTTCATTTATAGTTGTGAAGCAGATTGATGAAGCAGATAGAAAACTGCCCCTTTATTTATGGACTCAAAGGTTGTCAAGAAATGAGTCCTATTATAATTTCAACCACATATTCTGGGGCCCAACCATCGAGCTTATTTTTGGTGCATGTGAGAGAGTGCCAAGGGTGATGAAGGAGGATATCATCATGAATGAGAAAGGTGATATCTTCCTATTGATGCAAGGCATCATTGTACAAATTTTTGGTTTTACTGGAAAGTCTTTCCTCCTTATGTATTTTGCTACAGAGCATATTTTTGCATTACAAGTAGCCCAACAGAGCGACTTTGCTAATGATATATATGGACCAGGCCAAGGAAAGCAAGGCACATGCACCATACCTTTTTGCTTTGGCAACATTGAAGTGAACCAAGTAGGATAGAATGAGCTAATTTTTTAAACCCTCTATGACCTTGGTTTGGTCGAATTGCCCTAGCGGTGGAAGTATGACCCTTTAGACCACTTTGTGAAGTTTATTAAAGCGAATAATTTTCATCGTTGACCTAATGAAGATATCATGTAGAAAAGGAACAATCTAGAAGGGCACAATCTTGAGTGGCACATTGAGAAGATGATGTTGCTTCCCCATGGCATGACTTCTACAAGATGGAAGTCGAATATAATCCCAAAGCCCACAAGCACTAGATCCATCCTCTAAACCTGTTTAGAAAAATGAGAAGTTAGTTTTCTGATTGATCCGAGGAGAAAATCACCAACTGGTAGATTATGAGGGCCCACTGAGGAAAGACCAGGTTATCCTATGGCCTGGCGATGGATGAGGTATTTTTAGATATATATGATGAACATTATGACAAGTACCAATTGATTTCTTTTGTTTAAATTATACCTTGAAGCTTTCAATGATATGATAGTAAAGAGATCGTGGCTAGAAAAGAGCAACTAATAATTGAAGAAGCACCACTTGTAGAAGAATAAAAATAATCATCTCCACAAAAGCAACTTTAGCATAATAAAGGACTGTGGGTGAGGCACTTCTTTTTCCAAACATCTTCAAGAAGCTAAGGACTGGTGCAATCTCTTTATCTGGTACAAATCCTCTTTCTACAATTTTATCCATACCGACTCGCATTTTAAAGAATATTCCTTTGGTCCAAGAAGGGCAACTTGGCCATAAGATTGAAATTATTAATATTGAGGAGGGGACAGAGGAAGATCAAGCCAAGAAAGAATAAGTATCACAACCACCTTCATTGTCAGCTCAAATGGTGTTGAATATCACAAGTACATTTTATCTATCTTCTTCCCTTAATCATGAGCATTTGGTGATCATCGTGTCCCATTTAGCAGTTTTCACTTCCATTTCATTCCCAATTAGCATACCTTCCACTTTAGTTTCACTCCCCATTTCTCAATCACTGGTCACTAATGCTCCTTATTCTATTCCCTTTTCTTCTATTTCCTTTTCTTTTAGTTATTTTGCATCCACACCCAACCCATTTTTGTATATATTTTCACTCCCTTCATCTTTCATTCCAGTTAGTTCTCTTGCAACTATAAGTACACTAGTCCCTTATCATGTAAGTGTCACTGTAGCCTAATCCTATGTTTCCATTCAATCAACCACTCCTATTTTTGTTTCCCTTTGTGAGATAAACCCTCAATAGGCTCTTTTTCCCTTTACCTTGTTTCTTGAGTTTTAGGTGTTGCTAGAGTCAGATATGGAAGTTGTGCTGGAGCACCCTATTGCAAAATAATTAGTCAAGCTCGATAAAGTTCATCACAGTGGCTAAAAAATTGTAAGTGAAAGAAGGCTCAAGCTCTAGGAGAAACATTGAAGATCTCTTTCGACCCTGAAGCTATGAAGTATCACATTGTGAAAATGATTCCCTAGGTCCAAAATCCCCAAGGAGAGATGGCTCCAATAAACTATGCTTATGAAATCATAATAGAGTACCTTACATGGATTGACACTATGGAAAATATGGAGAATATTCAAGTGGAGATGAGCTCAATCTATTTGCAAGGTGAGAATTTTAGGAAGAAATTTTTGAAGCTGAACTGAAAATATCTGAGTTAGAATGTACCCTAGCCGAACATAAGACCCATCTGGAAACAAAAAAATCATAGGTAGAGCATTGGAAGCAGAAGGTTGATGGCTTGGAGAAAGAAATTGCAAAATATAGGCAAGTATCTAAGGAACACTAGAAATCTTGAGAAGGAGTGAAACAACTTGTGCAAGCATTTTCTACCAACTTGAAACTTTAAAAAATCAACTGGTTAAAAAGGTAATACAATCAGTAGGTTTATCCAAGAATAAAATCAAGAAGGCTCATCGTATTTTGATTGAATACTACAAAAAATGGGAAAAAAAAGCACTCTTCATTCTGATGTATATTCAAGAGGCTCGAACAATAATTATATTTGGTGAGGAAACATTACAATATGCCGAGGAGCAGCTAGAACCAAAATTGGAGATGGCACTGAAGATTTAATTATTAGCTCATTATGCCCTTCAATTTAAACCAATGAGTGGTATGGATCGAGCTTGATATAATGATCGGATAACATTGCACTATTATTTTTCCATATTGGATCTAGCTAGAGAAGTTCATAAGCTACTTGATATGTATGAGAAGGAGAATTGTATTTCGATCATTTATTTCAAAGCCATAGTTGATTCTGGATTTCTAAGTTTCACTTATGATCATGGGAATATTTTGTTGAAGCAAGAGTTGGAGGCAATTTGGAGAGATTTCATAGAGGATACCTCAGAGATTGATAATTGGATAGAACCAATTACATAAGAGTAGGTATTGTCATTCATGAAGAAGGTCACCCCCATCAAGTCATACTTGCTAAATCTAAGATAGAGAGCCAATCACATCATCTTGGACCAAATCTAGAAATTGCACTTCATTATTGATTCACTCCATTATCCTGCGATGCTCAATTTAGATTCTTGGGTTGAGATAGTTGTAGTGTATGAGACCACCAATACACATATCAAGAAGTAGGGAGAATGGGTACATGAAGAAAGAGAACAAGAGGAATCTACTAAACGAAATAAACCATTCAATACAACAATTAGAGGTGAGAGATTAAGCCCAATGGATAAAGGCCTAGGGGCGATTGTATTCAGACAAGCTAAATACCCTGAGAGCTGCCAAAAGTGTTGGTAATTTTACCATACTAGAATATTTTTGTAAGAAATTCTATGTATAAAAATTAAATTGTGCATTATCGCTGGTCTCCTTAACTTTTTAATGTTTTCACTGAATTTTTTTTGGCACTTTTATTGGTATACATATCTCTTTCAATTCTTCCGCCAGCAAGAACAAGTAAAGATGTGTTCACTAAAAATACATGCATTTTCAAAGGTCAAAGTCAATTTTACCTTTCTCTTCAACAATATACCATTTTCTCTTGGTTTCTAGCAAAAATAATGGTCATGCATCCATTTTTTCCACATTCAAATTTTGCCAAAATTCTGCCTAAGTATGAAATGAGTTTCGCTAGCAAAATTATCTTTTAGGCAGTTTCACCTCCAGGCATCGCGAAATCATCTTCTGGATATTTTCACCCTAGGCGCAGTGAAATCATCTTCGAGGTATTTTCACCCTAGGTGCAATGAAATCATATTCTAGGTATTTTTGCCCCAGGCATAGTGAAATAATCTTTTGGGTATTTTCACTAGTAAAATTATCTTTTGGGTAGTTTCACCCCTGTTTGCAGTGAAATTTATTTTCACCCCTTTTCCCAGTGAAATTCTATTTTTTCCCGACTTCTCAATGAAATCCCTTTTTTAGTTCGAAATTCTATTTTCATCCATATTTTTAGCAAATTCCTTTTCATCCCAATGCCTTGGTGAAAATCATCTTTGTAATTTCCTCTCCAAGCGAAATCATGTTTGATGGCACTTTTAGTGCAAATCATTTTTTGAAAAGTGTAAGGACTGGTAAATTTAATTCTTGGGACAAAGAAGCTGATATTTCCAAAATTATTGCTGAAGAATTACCAATATTAAATATTAATTCACTTCACCTTTGACTTTGGTATGATTTTGTTCATTTCCAAGGCGTCGTCCACTGCAATGGGTGCTTATTTTTGAGACACCAACATGAAGGTGAAAATTTTACCAATAATTCTTGCTAGGTTCCAAGGTGCTTTCCACTAAAGAAGGATCGCTGCTTCCCAAGACATTCACTGATTTGTTCGTTGTTGTTGTTGAGGAGAAATTACTGCTGATCAATATTTGAATGGTTGAAATTTTATTTAATGTTTATTAAATTTTAGAGGTGAAATACTCTATAAAAACTAGAAAACTTGATGTAAAAAAAGGAGGAACATTTTGCTTAAAAACTCTTGAAGTTTAATTCTCTGCATCAATTGAAAGACTTTTGCTTCTAGTTCCTGTATCAGTTGTGTATGTGGTTACTTTTTGACTATCATTTCTATTATACTGATGCCTTTGTTAGATAGATTGAATTATGCATTTGAATTTGATTTTTTATGAAGTGAATGTTGAAATGTTAATTGGAAGTCATATGTACAATCTGTGATTGGTTCCTGTGTTGTTCTTTCTGTTTTAAGAAGAGTTAAAATTTTACTTAGTTGTTTAGTTGTTAGTTCATCCCCACTCTATTTCTTTGGCTTACAACCATATTTTCCATTCCTTTCTGTTAATTTCTCTCCCTAAGCTTTATAACAATTTTTAGATTAGTAAGGAAATCGACCCTCTCTGGAGATTGGACCGAAAGAAATCTCTTTCCTTCAACATTTCAATTTTGGTTGGGTCTAGGATGCATATTTTAATACTTAGGTAGATTCATAACCAACACTACTATATGCTAAGACTTCACAATTTATTTTTATGCATTTTAACTTCTACATTTCATTTTCACAATTTACTTCATTACATTTAATTTTATGTAATTATATTAGGTTAGTTTATAATTTATCAAGGATAATTAGGATTTGGCCTAAATCTAGAGGTTGGAAGAAGTTCTAAACCCTTACATCCAATTTTTTTAACATTGCAAGTGGGTGTGCATATTCAATTGTAAATTTTTATAATTCAACATAGGTTTTGGCATTCTTGGTGGGATTATGAATCTGATTATTTAACCCACAATAAACACCCAATGCATGTGAATTCAACATGTTTTTGGTATACCCAATGGGATCCTAGTTTTGTAGTTCAAAATTTGGTTGAGTTTATCAATTTTAGAACCAAATTTGCATCTTGCCATAGGTGGGAAGAATTTGGTCTAATCTTAAAACAAATCTACCAAGTCCTTATTTAGGTAGTGTTTAATTCCAAACTTGGAGCAATTTAATCCTCTTAGGCCCAATTATCTAAAATTATTAGAAAGATCCTAATTCAAATTTTGGAAGTAATTTGCTCCACTAAGATAGGTGACTCATTCCAAATCTATAATTTTTTTACAACTTGAATCTAGAATTATTTATTGGGGCCAAGGACTTGAATTATCAATCCCAATCCCAAATTGATCTTGAAATTCATATATTTTTTGTCATTTATGCCCAATTTATATAGGTGCTTTATGAATGGAAACTCTATTATGAAGTTTAAAATCTATTTTTTTGCAAAAGAAGTGATTAAGACAACATCAAATTAATAAATTCTCTCACCTATGGCTCCAAATTTTATATATGTCATAAGTAAAAGTATTTTGGGATAATTTTTTAGAAACTTTTGGTAAGGTCCAATATAGCTAGTGTTTTTCTCCGTACAATTGGTATTTCACTCTAGAATAGTAAAAATCCTCCAAATAGAATTTTAGAAGTGATTTTCCTAGATTCTAAGAGCAATTAATTCAAAATGATAGTTTTTACAACTCCACCAAAGAGAGAAATTCACCCTTAATTGAAAGAAATTAACTTTGAGTGATTCACTTGGCCTTGTACTTGTCAATTTTTTCTCAAGTTTAGTTTAGCAGGCAATTAACTCAAGTTTGCCAGCAATTCACTCTAGTCTACTCATTACTTGCTTTGATGTAGGAACCAAATGTGAAGCTAGTTTATTATTCAAATGCATAGAATATATAAGCAATACAAATAATCTCATGTGGTTAAGTGGTTGTAACAAGTTTCCAAACATGGCCAACCACTTAACTAACAAATAACTATCTACTAAACAAAGGTGACAACTAACTGCTAGAAGACAAAGGAGATATCTAACAACTAACTAAACACCCAAACCACTTAAAAACCTATTTCTAACATGGGCATACTATGCCTCACATGAATACAAAGTGCAATGAAATAGGAAATCAATATAATAATAATAAATAATGAAATATTAACTTAGGATTAAGTGGATAAGACTAAGTATCCTCAATACTCCTCCCAACCATAGAAGCATTGGATCCCAATGCTATCAATAAATGTGGAAATTCATGGGCCATCTCATAGTGAGGAATCCAAAGAGCCATGTATGGAAAGTGGCCATGATGAGTGATAAGGTATGAAGTGGAAGAACCCTGTCCAGTGTGATGAGTCTTCATCTCAAAAACTCTATCTAAAATGAGCAGAATTTGACGATCAGGTACCACTGCTACTATAGGGCTGAAATTAGGATCAGGTACGAAAAGAGGATCCTAAAATGGTATATCTAGAAAGTGGCACTTAACCAAGGGAACTCAAAATTTATCTCCAACCTATGATGAGTGAGGATTGTGATGCTTACACACCACTCCCTACAGAGTCTCCTACAAGTCCTATGGTATCTTTCTAAGAAGGTTCTATTGGTGCTCAATGAATGAAGTAACCTTAGCTTGCTCCTCCATGTGTGCAATGGTGGGAGTGGGCAAAGACAAAGGTAAATTCTATGAAACAAGTGGTTGTGTAGCTAGAGGTGCACCCAAAATGATACCAATGGAGTGAGTGACATCTTTTTCATTAGTGAGAATGATGGGTTACTTAATCACTTGCTCTTGTGATTGTTCATTATGTGGGAGTGAAAATTATTCATTTTCCTATGCCTTAGATGATGCTTGTTCTTCATTTTGTGTGGAACTGATGCTAGTAGGAGCCAAAATGAGTGCTTGACTTAGTGGCTTCCTTACTTGCCTACAACTTAACATCAAATTGGAAGTAGGTGTAGTGCTTTGTATCAAGTAGGTTTTATCATGCAACTCCAATGTGTAGGTGTTATTTTTAGCATGATAAATAGCATTCCTATAAAATTGATAGGTTTTACCTAGAAATAGCCTACAACAATTCATATTTGTGACATCACACCTTACTTTATCCATAAAATTTTCACCAAAAGCAAAAGTCAAGGTGCAAGTGTGGGTGATGTTGGATGTGGAGTCTACATCTTCCACCCAAGTGCATATGGTTGGTGATGTGGCTTGATGGGAAGTTTCAACTTCTCCATAATGGACTTCACAATGAGGTTATTTTGTGATCAATTATCTATAATACAATTAACATAGAAATCATGTGTAAGGTGGGCTCTAGTGATAAACAAATGGTCACGATCCCCTTGAGAAAATACATTTGACATAAGGGTAATTTTGTTTAGTTTACCCTTTAAAATAGGATACTCTTATTTAGTTTCTATAGCCACAATGGAACCATCATGTGGTTCCTCATGTGTATGCTGTACAAATAGGGATTTCTTCTTCTTTAATTTTTTAGAAGTAAAGCATTTGGATTTTACATGACCATGCTTTTTACAAAATTTACAATACAATGAAGAAGGATCTTTAGAATGAAAATAAGAATAATGTGCTTTAGGAGAAATGGGAGGAGAAGAAGAATGATAATTGTTCTTCACCTTCTGTTGATGTTGATTCCTACCTCTAGAAGAGCTCTCTTGTGATGAATGAGATTTGTGATATGCACCAAATTTATCCTCTGCAAGAATGACATTATTGAATGCCACATCCAAGGTGAGGAAAACATTGAGCTTTATTTCCCTAAAAATTTGATCTTGCAAGCCATGAATTTTTTAATCGAGTCCTCTTTTGAATATTTCACACCAAGCAATACCCTTAGCCTATTGAATTGGAAAATGTAGTCAGAAAAAAACATACCATAGGATTACCTCAATCTATACCACTTGGTAGTAAGGTCACTTTGGTAGTTTGGTGGAAAGAATGTGTTTTTAGAATTTGGATTAATTCTTTCCAAGTCATTGTAGCATTATGGCTTCATCTTTCTACAATTAATACTTTTTCTAGGCCTATAATTTTGACTGTAGAAAATGCAACTTGTTCATCCTCTAGAATTTAAGCATAAGCAAACCAAGTTTGCATATCCAAAATCCATGTAGATAAGACATCCGGATCCCTAGATCTATCATATAATTTGAACTCAAATTTGGCTTTACTTGCTTGATTGTGATGAATTTTTATATTTGTTGGATTTAATGCACCACAATGTCTTTAACCTTCTTTTTAAAAATGTCTATAGTAGTGGTAAAGTTTTCCATGTTTGATTTGAGGTCTTTGGCCATATTTTTCCAAGTATATGCCAGACTAGGAGGATTACAAAATGGATGCAAGAACTAATCTAGGCTTAGGAACAATTTTCAATTTCCTAATGCACAAATTTTACCTAGATTTACAACAATTTTGCTCTCCAAAATTACAAAAATAGGGCTATTTTAAAGTGCTTTTTACAAAAATTAAATCAAATTTTGCAAAAATGAGCACTTTAAAAATTACAAAAATTAGCCCTTTTACATGCAAAATTAGTTAGGAGGCAAAAATAATGGATAAAATTACAGAAATTTACAAGAAATTGCAAAATAATTTGGCTAAATTGACCAGAAATGGAGTTTTTCACTTTGTTTCTACTTTTGGCACCAAAAATTTGAATTTAAAATTTAAAATTTTGAAATTTTCCTCCACTTTCATGTTTCCTGCCAAAATTTTGGCCCCCCACCAAAAAAAAGGTTTGAAATTTGCCCCGATAAACTAGGTTGGTGGGCAGTCAATTGCTCGATTTACGTCAATGGTAACAAGGTCCAATTTAGTCACTTCAAGAACAACGTGCACCCAAAGAACTGGGTATGTGGACCAAGGTCCACTTGGTGCCTCAATTGGCACAATCGTGTAAGCAGCTTGTGTGAGTAGCATGAGATGCTCACACTAAATGTAGTGTGGTAAAGTGGTAATAAACCCCACTTTGCCGATTGTGTGGGTAATGTGGGACTATTAGTCCCACTTAAAATGATACTTCTCCATCGACGACCACCAAAATTGTTGAAACCTAATGAAATATTTCACAATCCTGTTGCAAGGTCTACTGGATGTTGACACTGGCTTTGCAAGATAGTCACTGGTATGTTGTGGAAGTTCTTGGTGTTTGAAAATGTCATTAAGAAGTTTTGAGGACGTTTTTGGTGGCACAAAATTTTGTCAAAGGTTTTTTTTTTGATCACCCTACATGTTGAACCAGTGCTGAAATTTAAACACCACCATATGAATTGTGTCAAAGGTTTTTTTGATCACCCTACACGTCAAACTAGTGCCAAAATCTATTTTCGAGAATTGGTCAATGTTGTTGGAGGCTTATTTCTACCAGTAATGAGCTAACCCACCAAAAAACCATGCTTTATAATAATTTCTCGGCTGCTTGATCACCATCATCTATAAAAAATGGAGGTGTGCATAGATTTTCCTCATCAACCAAAGAGAAACTTGTCGGAGATCACTGTTTTCCAACACTGTCAGGATTTGAAAGTGCATCAGAGATCACTATTTTCTAATTATATCAAGATTTGGAAGTGCACTAGAGATCACTATTTTTATCGATCGACCATTTTTTGATTGTGTGGTAGCCCTATGGTGGTGACATGGTTGGGGCTTCAGCTGGATGGTGTGTCGAGTGTCATCAATCCAATGATGGCCATCGACCGCCGCTGGTTGGTATTGATTGGTCATCAACCGATTGGTGTTTGTTAGCCACCAGTTGTTGGATGACACCGATCATTGAATGTGGGCACTGGATGGCTATCGTGAGGTGGGCATCAGTTGGCCTTTCAGTGGTCCATCAATAGGCTACAAGCCTATGTTAAGAATTTTCATGCATGCTATTTTTTAAATTTTTAATATTTAAATAAAATATTAATATTTTATAAAAAAATATATTTCATGCATAAAATAATCTATTTTTTCATATAAAATAGTAGTGAACTGATGGAAATTATTCTCAACTATCTTTTTGGCTTTCTGATCTTCAAGGTAGCCAATTATCTGCAATCTCCTAAATTGGATAATTACCAATTTATTGCCTCTAAGGGGTAATCTGATTTACCCTCTAACCTGTTGTTAGGGGTAATTGGTGTAGGGGTAATTTTTGCCCTCTGCTACCTCAGCTTCACTTGATGTTGTGGGTGGCTTCAAGCCAATTCCCAACAACACCTACCTAGGATCTTGATGAACTAGTTGTGAACTCCAACTAGACACCTAGCAAAAAGTGGATCAACTTGCCCTCCTTTCTACCACAACTTGTCCTTGGAAATGTGATACTAGTGATGTAGAAACCAAATGTGAAGTTGGTTTATTATTCAAATGCATAGAATATATAAGAAATACAAAGAATATCATGTGGTTTTATGGTTGTAACAAGTTTCTAAACATGGCCAACCACTTAACTAACATATAACAATCTGTTAAACAAAGGTGACAACTAATTGCTAGAAGACAAAGTAGATCTCTAACAACTAACTAAACACCCAAACAACTTAATAACCTATTTCTAACATGGGCATACTATGCCTCACGTGAATACAAAGTGCAATGAAATAGGAAATTAATATAATAATAATAAATAATGAAATATTAACTTAGGCTTAAGTGGATAAGCCTAAGTATCCTCAACATGAATGATAGACTAAAATTTACAAAAAAATAGATTATGATACCAAAAATCCATGTGTGCAAGTACATACATATGTGAGATCAAGCTTAGGAATACATGATAAAAATGCAATGATTAGATAAAGAGATCCATTCAAAAATCATGTATCATTAAAATAATATAAATGGGGAAAAGAAAGAACAAATTGATGTATGAGTTCATCAAGATGATGATAGAGGATAATCTTACATCCAATCCTTCTCTATCAATAGGGAAAATTCCAATGGCTAATAAAGTAAGCCAAAGATCTGCTTGTAGTGGTGTAGTGGTAAATACCCTAGGTGCTGGTAGTGGCTGACCCAGGTTCCATTCCCCTTGTCTCCATCCTACAGATATATGGTATAGTTAGGAATGTCCTATGTGCTGGGAGAGGCCGACAAGGCTCCATTCCTCCTATGCCCAACCTGTTGAAAGTGGCACCTTGAAAGGGGTGTTTTCCACTATAAATTAGTTTAGGGTCCGAGGTGTAGACCAATTGGTTCATCCAAACCCCATAAGGGGGCGGAGGTCCAAGGTTCAAATCTCGAGCCTCGTCGGACTGAATGCTTGTCCCTTTCCTGGTGCTTTCAATGACGTAAAATGTTTAAAATGATTGTGGCATGGTGGTTATATGGGTGGACTGTGCGAAGATCTGTGTGGCGACTTCTGGGGCGGACAACACAGAATACTATGGCAGCCATAAAAAGCTGGACAGCCTACTCGGATTCTTGGTGGCTATCGATTCCACCATGTAAATTAAAAAAAACAAAAAAAAATAAAGTAATCCAAAGCCCTACATCCCAATATATTGTCTCCTCTAGCTTCTAATATAGTTATTCATCTAATCTTGTGAATCAAACTTGGGCAAGTATGGGTTCTTCCTTGACCCATAATAATCCACTTTATGGAATGATATTTGATGTGAATAATCTTGTGAATAGTCCATCCTTTAATTATTTCCATAATCCAAATAATGTGAGTCAACCTCCAATATCTAACACTCAGATCACTCCTACTAGTGGGACTTCATCTTAAAGTCCACCTAGATTTAAAATGTCCAACACAACAAACCTTTCATCTAGATAGTGTATGTTTCTAAATGTAGGTTATTTTGGATCATTTGTTTCCTAATAAAAATTAAGGTTTTTCTCCAACTTTACAAGTATAAACCAATCAAATGAACCCATAAAGCACATAAGAAAAATCCTCAATTCAAATGTCACCTCCAACCAACTAAATACTATAAAATCTATGGAATATTCACCTATGTAAAATAAACAAGTCCATTCACAATAAATGTAATATCCTCCTCTATTCTAAAACATGCAACCTCCTCCAAATTTATAATGGGTTTGTCCTAATCCACAACCTCTTTCTTTTCTACCATCTTATTACACCACATATCAATACCATTAAATATTTTGATATCTAGCTTAGGGTTACACAATACACCCATATATCATGCAATATGGTCAACCTCCACAAAATAACCTAGAATCTCAACCATCTAGGCCTCAAATATAACTTTCCAATTGGACCTATTAAGGACCACTAAATGTGTGGGACTTTTCCCCAATCCCACCTGTCACTATGAAACCATTGCCTACCTTTCACAAGAGCAACAATAAAAATATGTTGGCTCATCTCAATGAGCTATTTACACTCAAGTCAATTCATCACATCTAGGAGGAGGACATCATGTTAAACTTATCTATTCTTTTCATGATAAATTTGATTGAGGTATAGAGGTTTAATTGATAATTCTATTACTAATTAGATGTTAATTATAAAACCTTACATATATGGATTTGGTAGCATGGATAATGGATATTCTATTTTGTTTCAATTAAATGCTATGCAAAGGCATTCTCAAGAAAAAAATTATGATTACAATACTAGATTTTTTAGGATCTTGTATTTAACTCCATAAAATGTTAGGCTAAATGAATAATAGGCATTGACATATTATATCAAAGGCTTACAATTTGAGTTAGAATTAATGGTTTGTAATGCTAATCATATCACTCTAGATCCAACATTTAAAGAATAATCACATTTAGAAGATGTTTTGATTAGAGAAAAAAAGTTATCCCCTACCTTGCCTATGGCCTGTGCTACCCATGTCACCCAAAATATATAAATCCTTATATCTACACCATCAATTCACCAATTTTAAATTCCCAATCATTTTCCAACCCAATACCTTATCCTACTTTGCAATGCATCTAAGTCAAAGTTCATCATCATCCATTATCTTCTAGCTATAATTGCTATCCCTAACTACTCGATCACAAATCAATAGGGAGGATAAATGCTTAATGGACCAATAAAATATTGATATAAGATAAATTTTGGACATGGTAAAGACCTTAATAAATCAAAATAATATTGAAAATAGGCAGTGGTAGTAGAATAGTTGGTGGAAATAGTAATAGAATTGGTAGCCTAGGAAAACCCCCTATCTCATCAAAGACCAAGTACTTAAATAAGGTACTAATTAGGGTATAAACCATATTTATAATAATAATAAATACTAATTTATATATCATCATGTTAGGCTGTTCCCAATGTAATACAAGATATGATCCTCTAGATTGTGCAATAATTATTATATATTTATAGATAAATCGATATGATCAACAATAGCAAGCTCAATAGGCCATAACCTTGGGTCAAATAACAAAAATAATGAATCAACCTATATACCAACAACCTATACTAAATAAATTAGCATACCAAGTTCAATCATAGTAGGCAATCCCTTCCTTTTTAAATCCTAATAATGTAATTTTTACTAAGTTTAACATGATTGAAGTGGATAAAGATTCTACATTTGAATATAATATTGTGTGCATAAATCAACAAGGGGTCAAAACTAAGGATAAAAAGAAATTATTAGAAGAGCAAATATCAACATAGAAATATGTTGAACCAAGTAAAGGCATTACCATAATTAGGATGGAAAGGAAGCCTTTACACTTGAAAGACAAGGGTCCAAGAACAACTACACAACAAAAAATAAAGAAAAAATATTGGGTAATGTATAAGAAAATGCATAAGCCAATTGTTGGAAATTTGAGTTAATTTGAGGCATTTTGTGTTGTCGTTGATGTCACATAGATCACATTTGGTTTTGGTGGCCAAAATATTTCATAAATAATCATTTATGATATTTTGGAGAGGATGGATATATATAGGGTTTTTATGAAAACCAAGGCAGGCAAAATAAAAGGTTTTATTTAAAACCATGGTGGGCTTATGTGGAAAGGGCTTTTCTTAAAAGCCAATGTGGAATTTTTTTTCATAGAAAAAGGACCTCCGGTGATGAAGATATTAAATTTTAAAGTTTAAGTTTAAATTAATGGAGGGCCGACCTATGTGCAATTAATGGAGGGTGGCATATATATACATGTAAAGGTTTCAATTTATTTTGGAAAGGTGACATATTATATATCGTCGGAAAGCTTATTTCGAGGGATATTTGAATAAATTATTTAGAAGGAGAAATAAGTGTGTGTAAAGAGATATTTCTGATTTTGCAAAGGGGTTCCAAAAGTGAAGTTTGCCTCGTTATTTTTCAAGAGGATTAATTCTTTCATGAGGTGAAAAGGTATGCAATATTGTGATTTATTTTATTTTATGGTATAAGTGGTTTTGGGAGTGAAAAGGTTGTGCAATTTTTTGATTTATTTTATTTTATGGTACAAGTGGTTTTAGGAGAGATAAGGAAGTGCAATTAAAGTCCTTGGTGATGATTACTGAAAAGTGGAGTAATGTTGATTATTTTGTGATCTACTAACCCTTGTGAAGATTGACAAAAGAATTTTGTGATTGTGGAATATTTACAAAGAGGTTTTTTCATCTTCATAAAAGGTACGGGCACATTATCCTATTGATTATTTATGGTTGTTTATTTATGAAATATAATTGGAGGAAAAAGGATTGTTTGTGGTTTCCTTTTCGAAAGTGGTTGGTTGAATGCTTCAAGGTTTTATGAATTGAGAGTTGTGTCTAAACCTTATTTGATAAGCATAGTTGTTGAATCCCATTGGTTGCGAAAGAACATGAGTATCATTATTATGTGAGATTTGTGGTTGAGCATTGTTGGAAACATTTGAGTTGGTTGATACATACTTGTACTAGGGTTGTGCGAGACAGAGTTGTCCCTTGTGGTGATTGGTTGAGTTGAGCTGATTGAGCCTAGTCAAGTGATGTGTGAAGTGATTGTTCAAGTCCTATGAAATAAACTATTCCATTATTCTGATTTGAGTTGGGAGTAAGATTAGAAAATATTGAGTCTCTAAAAATTATCTTTATGTTTCTATGAGATTGAATTGAGCTGAGTTGAGTTGAGATTGAGATTAAAACATATTGAGTCTCTAACAATTCTCTTTATGCTTATATGATAATTAATTGAGTTGAGTTGATATTGTTTTGAGTTGAGTTGAGTTGAGATCATTGTTGTCATCCATTGAAGAGTACATTGTCATTCATTGTTGAGTTCATCTTTGAGATTTGCCTTGATAGATTTGTGGATGATATTTGAGTGCTACTTGAGCATGATTGATTGAGCCTGTGAGAAGGCATTTGTGGATAGTTTTGAGAAAGCTTTGTGGATAGTTTTGGGACAATTTTGGGACAGATTTATGGATAAGTTTTGGGATAGTTTTGTGGACAGATTTATGGATAGATTTTAGAGCAGATTTGGAAAAGTTCTTGGTGAGCTTGCTAGAGCATATTTGGGCAAGTTCTTGGTGATATTTATAGAGCAGAATTGGGCAAGTTATTGGTGAGCTTGCTAGAGAAGATTTGGGTAAGTTCTTGGTGAGTTTTCTTGAGTATATTTGGACAAGTTCTATGTGATCTTGTTAAGAAAATTTGACAAGTTCTGTGTGAGCTTGTTAAGTAGGTTCTTAGTGAGCCTATTGATAGAGCTTTGGAGGTGATAGAGTACAAAGGATAGAGTCTCAATGAATAGAGATCCAACAACAATCATAGTTGAAGGTGGATCTGAGTGAGGAGTATTCAAGTGGAGAGAGGTCCACTAGTTAGTGCAACAAAGAGACAAAGTCTTCTAGAAGATCACATAGCCAAAGTAGAAGGGGAAAAAGTTCTCCTGTGGAAGAGATCCACAAACTTGAGATTAGGGGATCAACATCTCCTTTGGACAAAGGTCCATAAAAAATGTAATTGGGAGCGATTCCCAAAGATATTGATTGAGAAAGTTTTAGTAAAATATTTTCTCCGTGGAGTAGCCCACATTGGGTGAACCATGTAAATTGTGGTGTCTATATTGTGGATGGTTTTTGTGCATTGCTTTGATTACTGCTATTGATACTGTTATATTTACACAACATAATATTGATTTGGAAGAAAAAGTAAAAAGTGGTCTTATATTGTTCACCCCCCCTCTCAGTATATGCTTGTGTTCTTCAATTGGTATCAGAGCGGGTTCCTTCAAAAAGGCTAACAACTTGACGACAGATTCTATAAAGAACACATATGGCTTCACCAAAATTATTATCTTCAAATAAGGCTCCATTGTTTGATGGTAACAATTATGCTTTATGGAGCATGATAATGAAGAACTACTTGATATCACAAGGATATGAGGTATGGAAGATTGTTGAAAAAGAGTATAAGGTTGAAGGTGATCCTGAGGAAGATAAGACTACTAGGAAATTGGTTGAGATCAATGCAAGAGCAATGAATTGTATTTTGAGTGGACTACGTGAGATATATTTTACAAAAGTCATGGTATGTACTTCATCTAATGAGATGTGGACCAAGTTGAGGAATAATTATGAAGGATATTCCAAGGTAAAGTTGGCAAAACTACAAACTCAGAAAAATATTTGAGTAATTGAAAATGGAATATTATGAAGATATTGCAAAGTTCTTACTTCGAGTTTATGAGATTACTAACACTATGAGAGGCCTAGGTTTTGAGATGAAAGAATAAGAAGTTACTCAAAATGTTTTGAGATCACTTCCCATGAAATATGATGCAAAGATTTCAACAATAGAAGAAACAATGGATATCAACAAGTTAACAATGGAAGAATTGCAAGGTACTCTCACAACTTATGAGATGAGGGTAAGTAAGCATCAATATCCAATAAAAGAGATTGCATTCAAGGCTTTAGAAAAATAGAAAGGGAAAGTTTCAAAAATAGATAGAGTTTTAGAAAATGATGAGGAAGCTAACTTCATCAAAAGGAATAAGGAATCAAGGAATTTTAGAGATATAAGGAAATTAAGGTGCTACAAGTATGGTGATCTTGGTCACTATGCATACAAGTGTCCACATAAAGAAATCAATGATGATGAAAAATAGGGTCATAAAAGAAAATAATATGGAAAGCATAAGCATGACAAAGATGACAGATTCAAGCAAAATAGGTATGATAAGAAGAAATTTTTTTGTAAGGCAAAGAAATCTTACTACATTGTAGAAGCAAGTGATAGCTCAGATCATAGTGATAGAGGCAATTTAGATGATGAAAAGGAAGAGCATTTAATCCTAGGAATAGAAGGTGAAAGAGAATAATGTTTTGTGTGTGGTCAAAGAGATCACAGATCAGGATATTGTAATGGTTTCAGTGATAGTGAAGATGAGATGACACATCAAGGAAACAGGCATGGTCAAAAAAATCTTGAGAGTTTGTTTGCTAAAGAATATTATAATGATCTTAGTGACAGTGAAGATGAAGAAGGGTTTTTCTATGGAATAAGAGAAGTAGAAGAAGAACATTCAATCCAAATAGAAGAAGTTAAACAAGAGGATAATGTCTCAATTGATCTAAAGGAAGACTTCAATGTTATCCATGAGCAACTATAAGAGGTTAAGGAGAATCTAAAAGAATTGAGATGTTACCTACATGAGAATTTTGATCCATCACATGACTCAAAATGTCAAGATATTTGTACTAAGAAGGAAACATGTATTTCAGAGGCTATAGATATGGATGCCAAGTTGCTACTTGACACAAATAAATATAAAGAAGAGGAAGATTCCAAAGCACCAAAGGTCCCATATTTTAGGTTTGGGGAATCACACTCAAAAGGAAATGAAGTTCTAAAATATGAAAAAAAGGAAGCACCTAATATTTGTGAGGAAATTTCCAAAGTTCCTATGGCTCCAAATATTCAATTTGGATCTTGTTTTGAGATAGGTGAATCAAGTTCAAAAGGAGAAGAAACTCTTGAAAAGAAAAGCAAGGAAGAAATTAAGGAAGAGGATTTGGATACTAAAAAAAGGTTCAAGGATGTAATGCACAAGTTGAAAATGATCATATGGATAATGGTCAAGAAAGGGTCTATGGATCAAAGAAGTTTGATTTTGCTGGAAGAAACTTCAAAGGAAGAAGGTATGATTTTTAGGGACATTGCTTCTCATGTAACAGGATTGGTCATAAAAATTTTAGTGCAAAGGAAATGAGCAACATGTTTTTGGTTTTAGAGCTACACAATTCAGAATTCATGGTCATAATTGTTATGAAAATAGAACTTCACAATACAGGGTTCAAGAAAGGAATGGATATGGAAATTACTTCAATAAAGAATTCAGGACATGGGAACCATCCAAAGGCTAAAATATCAAGTGTTTTAATTGCAATAACTTTGGACATATTGCAATTTGATGTAGGAATCAATTCCAAATAGGTTCAAGGTAAGAAGGTCAAGAAGTTTCAAGACAAGAAGGTCAAATAGGTTCAAAACAAGAAGAGCAAGGAACTCATCGAGAAAAGGATATCAGAAAGATGTGGAAGGAAGTTGACAGAGGAAAGAAACAATGTAATATGGGAGTAAATGTACTCCCACCCCAAAATTAATCACCTCAAGAGAGAAGGTGGTGAGGGGGCTATGCTAAAGAGTCATATATTTTAGCCCCATATGTGTCCATTTTGCCATTGATGTCAAAGGGGGAGAGATTTGAGTAAGGCGAGGAGCATTGAGTTAGGGGTAACAACCTCCAAAGAGAGCATTGAGTTAGGGGGAGCAGCCTCCAAAGAGAGTATTGAGTTAGGGGGAGCAGCCTCCATAGATATTATTGAGTCATGGGAAGTAGCTTTGATTCTCAGAGATGGTTTTTGCAGAGATAGTGGTTTTTTATTTAGAGGTGTTGCTATCAATGACAAAGGGGGAGATTGTTGGAAATTTGAGTTAATTTGAGGTATTTTATGTTGTCATTGACGTCACATGGATCATTTATGTCACATGGATCACATTTAGTTTTGGTGGCCAAAATATTTCATAAATAAGCATTTATAATATTTTGGAGAGCATGGATATATATAGGGTTTTTATGAAAACCAAGGCAGGCAAAATAAAAGGTTTTATTTAAAACCATGGTGGGATTATGTGTAAAGGGATTTTCTTAAAATCCAAGGTGGAATTTTGTTTCATCGAAAAATGACCTCCGGTGATGGAGATATTAAAGTGAAGTTTACCTTGTTCTTTTTCAAGAGGATTAATTCTTTCATGAGGTGACAAGGTATGCAATATTGTGATTTATTCTATTTTATGGTATAAGTGGTTTTAGGAGTGAAAAGGTTATGAAATTTTTTGATTTATTTTATTTTATGGTACAAGTGGTTTTATGAGGGATAAGGAAGTTATGCAATTAAAGGCCTTGGTGATGATTATTGAAAAGTTGAGTAATGTTGATTATTTTGTGATCTACTAACCCTTGTGAAGATTAGCAAAAGAATTTTATGATTGTCGCAGATTTACAAAGAGGTTTTTTCATCTTCATAAAAGGTATGGGCACATTCTCCTATTGATTGTTTATGGTGGTTGATTTATGAAATATCATTGGAGGGAAAAGGATTTTTTGTGGTTTCCTTTTTGAAAGTGGTTGGTTGAATGCTTCAAGGTTTTTTGAATTGAGAGTTGTGTCTAAACCTTGTTTGATAAGCATAGTTGTTGAAGTCCATTGGTTGTGAAAGAACTTGAGTTAGAAAATAACATGAGTATCATTGTTATGTGAGATTTGTGGTTGAGCATTGTTGGAAACATTTGAGTTGGTTGATACATACTTGGACTAGGGTTGTGTGAGAGAGAGTTATCCCTTGTGGTGATTGGTTGAGTTGAGTTGATTGAGCCTAGTCAAGTGATGTGTGAAGTGATTGTTCAAGTCCTATGAAATAAACTATTCCATTATTCTAATTTGAGTTGAGAGTAAGATTAGAACATATTGAGTCTCTAAAATTTTTCTTTATGCTTCTATGATATTGAATTGAGTTGAGTTGAGATTGATTTGAGTTGAGTTGAGTTGAGATTGAGATTAGAACATATTGAGTCTCTAAAAATTCTCTTTATGCTTCTATGAGATTGACTTGAGTTGATTTGAGATTGATTTGAGTTGAGTTGAGTTGAGATCATTGTGGATCATTGTTGTTATCCATTGAAGAGTACATTGCCATTCATTATTGAGTTCATATTTGAGATTTGCGTTGATAGATTTATGGATGATATTTGAGTGCTACTTGAGAATGATTGATTGAGCCTATGAGAAGGAATTTATGGATAGTTTTGAGAAATCTTTGTGGACAATTTTGGGACAGTTTTGGGATAGATTTGTAGACAAGTTTTGGGATAGATTTGTGGATAGAGTTTAGAGAAAATTTGGGCAAGTTATTTGTGGTCTTGCTAGAGCAAATTTGGGCAAGTTATTGGTGAGCTTGCTAGAGCAAAATTGGGCAAGTTTTTGGTGAGCTTGCTAGAGTATATTTGGGCAAGTTATTGGTGAGCTTGCTTGAGAAGATTTGGACAAGTTTTGTGTGAGCTTGTTAAGTAGATTTGACAAGTTCATTGTGAGCTTGTTAAGCAGGTTCTGTGTGAGCCTATTGAGCAGGTTCTTAGTGAGCCTATTAATAGAGCTTTGGAGGTGACAGAGTACAAAGGAAAAAGTCTCAGTGGATAAATATCCAGTAGCCAACATAGTTGAAGATAGATCTGAGTGAGGAGTCTTCAAGTGGAGAGAGGTCCACTAGTTAGTGTAGCAGAGATATAGAGTCTTGTAGAAGATCACATAGCCAGAGCAGAAGGGGAAAGAGTTCTCCTGTGGAAGAGATCCATGAATTTGAGATTAGGGGATCAACATATCCTTTGGATAAAGATCCATAAACATTGTAATTGGGAGTGATTCCCAAAGAGATTGATTGAGAAAGTTTTAGTAAAATATTTTCTCCGTGGAGTAGCCCACATTGGGTGAACCATGTAAATTGTGGTGTCTCTATTGTGTATGGTTTTTGTGCATTGATTTGAATACTGCTATTTATACTGCTATCTTTACACAACATAATATTGATTTGGAAGAAAAAGTAAAAAGTGGTCTTATATTGTTCACCCTCCCATCTTAGTATAAGCTTGTGTTCTTCACCAATAAGGACAAGTAAAAAAGTAATTAAATAAAAATAGAATTTAAAATAAGCAATCAAGGAAGTGAGAAATGATATGGAGCAACATATTAAATATTCCTCTCACTAGTGAAGGATGCACAATGGTTTCTAGATAGTATATAAAATTTACAACACATAACGAGAGTAGCGCGAGGGTTTAGGTTCAACATTATAGAAGAGATGAAGAAAAATCCTACCAAAGTGAGCATGGTTAAATCATTGCCCTTCCTAGTCAATGGGATCTACTTTAGGAGGCTCTCAAAGAGCAAGAAAGAACATATGCTAAGAATGGGAAGTTAAAACCTATTTAGCGTAATATAGCCAAACAATAAATATTGATAGTAGAGGATCCATCTTATATTTAAGTATATTGAATGCTATAAAGACTAAAAATAAAATCCACCACCATTCTATGTGACTTTTAAGATTAAAAATTACATGTTAAAGAGCTTCAAAATTAATTTGGGAGTGACCATAATAGTAATGCCAAAATTAGTCTATGAAGACATGGATTACCCTATACCAAAATAATTAGGTATTTGATTCAAATGGATTGCACTAGGGTGAATTTAATAGGGGTTCTAAAATATTTGATTATAACCATAACAAAGCATCTAGAGCTAGTGGTAGTACAAGAGATAGCATTTTATCTTCCTATGTATTTTAGCATATTAGTGTCTAGAGAGTAGATAACTAAAATATATAGGTATAGATACTTGAATATGGACTATACCCACATGAAAGTATCATAGGATAGTAATAGGATAAAATTGAGAACAAGTCTCCATGCAATTACTTGCTATACAATATGGACAAATATGGCATGGTAAATTGGGATAAACTACACAAATTTGTGTACAATGAGATATTAGAGGATGATAAAATAATTGATATTGACATTATTATTGGTGTGCTCTAGGATGATGAGAAACCATAGGTTAACTTCAAGGAAAATAAGTTTGAAAGCTACCTAATATTAGAAGAACCATCTAATTTCTTGACTCTAACTAGCCAATAGGCACAAGGGTTATACTAAGCATGTGTAATACACCTTTATGGCATAAGAACAAAAAATAAAGTGCGTACAAACATTAAATTTATCAAATCATTATGTACACAAGCTAAATTTGAATATAGACTACTATTCAGTTGCACAAATAATGTGACTAAATATGAAGCATTATGCATTGACTTAATAAAATATAAAAAAGCTGGGAATAATCCTTAAAGTATTTGGTTAATCTAAATTAGTTATAAATTAGGTTAATTCTAAATGTTCCACCAAGAACAAAAACCTAATTTCATATAAGCATTGGGTATAGGATTTTTAGAAAGGTACAATACTTATGATGTTGAGCAAGGTGCAGCAACAGTATTGTCATTGTTGTCAACATAGTCAGACAGATTGGTTGATGCAGTGGACAGGAGTTAAGAGGATCTTCAGAGTATGTACAGTGATTTTCCAAAAGATAGAAGTGGCCCATTTGAGAAAAATCAAAAGAAAATCACAAGGAAGAAAACTATCATGATTTCGCGACATGTTGAGAAAGAAAGCAAAACTGTCGCGATATCGTGACATGTTTGGAGAGAAAGAGCCAAAAAGCAAAACTGTCGTGATATCACGACATGTTTGGAGAGAAAGAGTCAGAAATAAAAACTGTCATGATATCGTGACATTTTTGGAGAAAAAGAGCAAGAAAGAAAAACTGTCGTGATTTCACAACATGTTCGGAGAGAAAGCGCAAGCAAGCAAAACTGTCGCGATTTTGCGACATGTTCGGAGAGAAAGCGCAAGCAAGATAAACTGTCGCGATTTTGTGACATATTGCAAGAGAGATAGTACGGAAGAAAAGATGTCACGATTTTGTGACATGTTGGAAGAGAAAAAGACAAGTAGAAAAAGTGTCACGATTTCATGACATATTGCAAGAGAAAGATGAGAGAGAAAAAGGTGTCGTGATTTAGAGACATGTTTCATTTTTGCGGTCCAAAGCGAAGAGAAAGAGGATAGAGAAAAAGGTGTCACGATTTCGCAACATGTTTCATTTTTGCGGTCCAAAGCGAAGAGAAAGAGGAGAGAGAAAAAGGTGTCGCAATTTCGCGACATGTTTCATTTTTGCGGTCCAAAGCGAAGAGAAAGAGGAGAGAGAAAAAGGTGTCACGATTTCGTGACATGTTTCATTTTCGTGGTCCAAAGCGAAGAGAGATTGTACGGACGAAAAAGTGTCACAATTTCATGACATATTGCAAGGAAGATTGTACGAACAAAAAAGTGTCACGATTTCGCGACATGTTGCAGGAGAGAGAGTCCAAAAGAAAAAGTGTCACGATTTCGCGACATGTTGCAGGAGAAAGAGTTCGAGAGAAAAAGTGTCACGATTTCATGACATGTTGTAGGAGAGAGAGTTCGAGAGAAAAAGTGTCACGATATCATGACATGTCAAGTTTTCGTGACCCGAAGGCAAGAGAAAGAGCTAAGGAGAAAAAGTGTCACGATATCGTGACATGTCGGGTTTTCGCGACCCGAAGGCAGGAGAGAGAGTCCAGGAGAGAAAAGTGTCGTGATATCGTGACATGTCGAGTTTTCACGACCCGAAGGTAGGAGAGAGAGTCCAAGAGAAAAAGTGTCGTGATATCGTGACATGTCGAGTTTTCACGAACCGAAGGCAAGAGAAAGAGCAAAGGAGAGAAAGTGTCACGATATCGCGACATGTTGCATTTTCGCGACTTAAGCAGGAGAGAGAAAGTAAGAAGACAGAAGTGTCGCGATATCGCGACAAAAGTAAAGAAGAAGAGTACGAAGGTGAAAGTGTCGTGATATCGTGACATGTTATGTTTTCGCAGGTGCAAAGCCGAGAAGAGGACAAAGAGGCAAAAGTGTCACGATTTTGTGATAGGTCACTTTGGCACAAGCAAAGAAGAGAACCCAACCAAAATAAGATATGTGACAGTTAACTGCAGTTATACGGTAGTTACAGGTGTAGTTGTAAAAGAAATTCATGCAGATAAAATAAGAAGAGTTAACTGAAGTTAGTACGTCAGTTACAGGTGTAGTTACAGTGAAAACGCATGCATGCATAGAAAAGAAAGCGAACAGTATCTAAGGAGAATACGAACAGTCATGACCAAGAAGACGAACAGTCATGGTAAAGGTATATGTGTCAATTTTTTGCATGTAACGTACTGCCTACTCTATATATACAAAAGGAGTTACATATAAAAGGCGTTACAATTGACAAGTGGCAGATAAGAACATGAAAGAAATAGTTACAACTGACAAGTGGCGCATGAGAAATAAAAGGAGTTACAACTGGAGTTACAGAGAGACAATTTGGTTATAAAAGGAGGTTTGCGTGAAGAATTACATGTGGCTGAAAGAGGGTGAAAGTGCTACTGAAAGAGTGTGAAAGTGCTGCTGAAATAGAGTGTGAGTGCGCTATTGAAGAGAGTGAAAGTGCTACAAAAAGGAGGGCAATAAGAGTGCCGTGAGAGAGCGTTAAGCAGAGCCATGAGAGCCATAAGAGTGCAGTAAAGAAGCACAGCAAAGGGGTCTATAATAGGGCAATAAAAGTGTAGTAAGTAGAGCTGCAAGTGTGTGTGGTGTTTTGGTGAATAGCGAGAGAGGTTGGGTTAGCAATAGACCAGTCAGGGTCTTGTATAAGCGAAGGCATATTTATGTCAAAAATATAGTTTCAAAATTGCAGTCCAAGTTGGTGCTTGGAATTATGGGTTGGTGCTCCTTTTTGTTGGTGCAGATAAATTAGGGGTTGGTGATCCTTTCTATTGGTGTAGATAAATTAGGGGTTGGTGCTCCTTTCTGTTGGTGCAGATAAATCAGGGGTTGGTGCTCCTTCCAGTGGGTGCTGGTAAATTGATTGTAAAATTGATATTTTGCAAAGGCTAGATTTGGACGGGAGTCCAAGTAGTCATTTTTGAGGAGTAGCCAAAACTGGTGAACCTCGTTACATCTTGTGTTGTGTGATGCTCTCTTGTTACATTTGCTTTATGTGATTTTAAGCTTTCATTGTTTTGGCTTTAAGAGTTAAAGTTTTAAGTTATAAAGAGCCACACTGATTCACCCCCCCACTCTATATGTCCTTGTTGCACTGGTGATGGTTCTTCCTTCCACTGTCAGATGATAAGGATTATAAGGTACTGTGTTTGTTGCTTGCACAGAGTTGGCAGTAAAATTGCAGTGTTGGTACAATGTTGGACAAAAGTTGGTACAAGTGTGAGTCACTTGTCAACTTTGTTGATAAATGTGAAATCAACGTTTTGAATGAGAAGATTGAAGGAGAGGTTTATAATGAGCAGCCAGATGGTTTCTAGACTGGTGATGATTGGTTGAGTTGATTGATTGAGCCTTTGAAGAAGGCCTTTGGGAAATATTTGAGGACAATGCTGGGATAGATTTGAGGACAGTGCTGGGATAGATTTCCAGATGCAGATTTGGGCAGGATGTGTAGATGACGGAAAGAGTACTAGTGGAGGTGCATTCTATCTTGGAGATAGATTGGTCATGTGGAACAGTAAGAAAAAAAGAGTCAGTTTTCTTATCCACAGCAGAAACAAAATATATTGCAGTGACAGTGTGTTGTACGCAAAGGGAGCATTTATATATTTAATTATCTTTTTTCTCATGTTTATAATTTTTGCTAACTGTCATAACGTGTGCCTGAGAATTTTGTGCATGGACTCAGGGGGAGTCAGCAGAAGCCCTTTGGTATTATTGTCAAAGGGGGAGAAGAATTACATGAATGTGCATGTGTGTTGCCAACAATTCCAAAGGGGGAGATTGTTGAGCAAGGTGCAACAACAGTATTGTCATTGTTGTCAACACGATCGGACATATCGATTGATGCGATGGACGAGGAGTTAAGAGGATCTTCAGAGAATGTACAATGATTTTCCAAAAGATAGAAGTGGCCCATTTGAGAAAAATCAAAATAAAATCACAAGGAAGAAAACTATCGTGATTTTGTGACATGTTGAGCAAGAAAGAAAAATTGTTGCAATATCGCGACATGTTTGGAGAGAAAGATCCAGAAAGCAAAACTATCCCAATATCGTGACATGTTTGGAGAGAAAGATCCAGAAAGCAAAACTGTCACGATATCGTGACATGTTTGGAGAAAAAGAGCAAGAAAGCAAAACTATTGTGATTTCACGACATGTTCGGAGAGAAAGCGCAAGCAAGCAAAACTATCACAATTTCACGACATGTTCGGAGAGAAAGCGCAAGCAAGATAAACTGTCGTGATTTTGCGACATATTGCAAGAGAGATAGTATGGAAGAAAAGACGTCGCGATTTCATGACATGTTGGAAGAGAAAAAGACAAGTAGAAAAAGTGTCACGATTTCGCGACATATTGCAAGAGAAAGAGGAGAGAGAAAAATGTGTCGCGATTTCACGACATGTTTCATTTTTGCGATCCAAAGCGAAGAGAAAGAGGAGAGAGAAAAAGGTGTCACGATTTTGTGACATGTTTCATTTTCGTGGTCCAAAGTGAAGAGAAAGAGGAGAGAGAAAAAGGTGTCATGATTTCGTGACATGTTTCATTTTTGCGGTCCAAAGTGAAGAGAAAGAGGAGAGAGAAAAAGGTGTCGCGATTTCACGACATGTTTCATTTTCGTGGTCCAAAGCGAAGAGAGATTGTACAAATGAAAAATTATCACAATTTCGTGACATATTGCAAGGAAGATTGTACGGACGAAAAAGTGTCACGATTTCGCAACATGTTGCAGGAGAGAGAGTTCGAAAGAAAAAGTGTCACGATTTCGTGACATGTTGCAGGAGAAAGAGTCCAAGAGAAAAAGTGTCACGATTTCATGACATGTTGTAGGAGAGAGAGTCGAAGAGAAAAAGTGTCGTGATATCGTGACATGTCAGGTTTTTGCGACCCGAAGGCAAGAGAAAGAGCTAAGGAGAAAAAGTGTCGCGATATCGCAACATGTCGGGTTTTTGCGACCCGAAGGCAGGAGAGAGAGTCCAAGAGAAAAAGTGTCATGATATCATGACATGTCGGGTTTTCATGACCCGAAGGCAGGAGAGAGAGTCCAGGAGAAAAAGTGTCATGATATCATGACGTGTCGGGTTTTCACAAATCGGAGGCAAGAGAAAGAGCAAAGGAGAGAAAGTGTCGTGATATCGTGACATGTCGCATTTTCGTGACTTAAGGAGGAGAGAGAAAGTAAGAAGGCAGAAGTGTCATGATATCACGACAAAAGTAAAGAAGAAGAGTACGAAGGTGAAAGTGTCATGATATCACGACATGTGTTTTCGTGGGTGCAAATCCGAGAAGAGGACAAAGAGGCAGAAGTGTCACGATTTCACGATAGGTCACTTTGGCGCAAGCAAAGAAGAGAACCCAACCAAAATAATATATGTGACAGTTAACTGCAGTTATACGATAGTTACAGGTGCAGTTGTAAAAGAAATTCATGTAGATAAAATAAGTAGAGTTAACTGAAGTTAGTACATCAGTTACAGTGAAAACACATGCATGCACAAAAAAGAAAGCGAACAGTCTCTAAGGAGAATACGAATAGTCATGACCAAGAAGATGAATAGTCATGGTAAAGGTATATGTGTCAATTCATTGCATGTAAAGTACTGCATACTCTATATATACAAAAGGAGTTACATATAAAAGGTGTTACAATTGACAAGTGGCAGATAAGAATATGAAAGAAATAGTTACAACTGACAAGTGGCGCATGAGAAATAAAAGGAGTTACAACTGGAGTTACAGAGAGACAATTTGGTTATAAAAGGAGGTCTACGTGGAAAATTACATGCGGCTGAAAAAGGGTGAAAGTGCTACCGAAAGAGTGTGAAAGTGCTACTAAAATAGAGTGTGAGTGCGCTATTGAAGAGAGTGAAAGTGCTGCAAAAAGGAGGGCAGGAAGAGTGCCGTAAGAGTGTTAAGCAGAGTCGTGAGAGCCGTAAGAGTGTAGTAAATAAGCACAACAAAGGGGTTTGTAAGAGGGCAGTAAAAGTGAAGTAAGCAAAGCTGCAAGTGTGTGTGGTGTTTTGGTGAATAGCGAGAGAGGTTGGGTTAGCAATAGACCAGTCAGGGTCTTGTATAAGCGAAGACATATTTATGTTAAAAATATAGTTTCAAAATTGCAGTCCAAGTTGGTGCTTGGAATTAGGGGTTGGTGCTCCTTTCTGTTGGTGCAGATAAATTAGGGGTTGGTGCTCCTTTCTGTTGGTGTAGATAAATTAGGGGTTGGTGCTCCTTTCTATTGGTGAAGATAAATCAGGGGTTGGTGCTCCTTCCAGTGGGTGCTGGTAAATTGATTGTAAAATTGATATTTTGCAAAGCTGGATTTGGATGGGAGTCCAAGCAGTCATTTTTGAGGAGTAGCCAAAACTAGTGAACCTCGTTACATCTTGTGTTGTGTGATGCTCTCTTGTTACATTTGCTTTATGTGATTTTAAGCTTTCATTGTTTTGGCTTTAAGAGTTAAAGTTTTAAGTTATAAAGAGCCACACTGATTCACCCCCCCCCTCATCTCAGTGTCATTGTGAGACTAACATATGAGATCAAGGAAGTTCCTAGGGAGTTAAACACCACAACATATAAGCTAGTATCAATGGTAGAAAAATTTGACCCCACTACCAACATTTAGGATAAATCAAAGAAGACATAGGTAGTATTTATGTTGGTCATCCTCAATAACTCTAATAATTAGCATATATTCAACAATGATGAATAGATCACCAAGTTCTTCATTAAAGAATCCAAACATACTAAAGATAAAAATAAATATGAGGGTGATATAAAAGACTAGATGATTTATTTAAATAAAAAAAATTCCAAAGGGGTTAATCACTTTTGAAATTCTATTAAATATAGAAAATTGTGCAAATAAATTTGATATGAAGGTGAAGGCCTCTTCCTAACACCCTATTGAGATTGCTAAAAAAATAAATTGCTACTAGGTAAAGAGTGAACTAAGGAGAAAATAAATTTGTTCAAGGAAATTTGAGGAAAATATTGATACATCATTGCTTGATCTTATGAAGATCTAAATGTGTATGAATTAAATATGATATAACATACCATTGAATTAGAACCAAATGGAAATCCTTTTCAATATAAATAACATCCTATGAATCCCAAAATTGAGGTAATTATAAAAAGGAGTTCTTGAAACTCCTATAGGAATAAATTATTTTCCCAATCAAGCTCTCCATGTGGATAGCCAAATGGGTACCAATTTGAAATAATAATGGTGAAATTAGGTTATGTGTTGACTTCAAGAACATCAATAAGGCATCATTAAAAGACCACTATGCCCTACATGCTATAAACTAGATTCTACAAAAAAATGGCAAGGTCATATATATTATTATTTTTGGATGGTTGAACAACATAAAATAAATTTCACCACCAAATGGGTAACCTTTGCCTATCAAATAATGAATTTTAAATTATCCAATTATGAGGCCACCTTCCAACAATCCATGGATATAATTTTCATAAGATTAGTTAGTGATACCATTCTCATATATCTTGATGATCTAACTATATTTTCAAAAGATATGAACAAATAAATTGAACACCTAGAATCCATTTTTTGAAGGTGTATGGAATATGGTATCTCATTCAAACCTAAAAAATCTATGTTTATGATCTAAGAAGTCAAAATATTAGGTTATATGGTGTTGAAAGATAATTTAGCCATATATCTTGATAGGATAACCCAAGACCTTTCCATTCTATATTTATTAAAGGATTATAGTATTTCATTTGAAAAATCATATTAATTTCCAATTTTATCACCACTTTTGTGCAACTAGTCAAGCTAATCACCAAAATACAAAAAAATATAAAACCCTAATATGAATTGATGACAGTAAAAGGTATTTCCAAGATATAAAGTTTGCTAGCACTGGGTACCCAATTGTAGTCAACCCTAATGTCTAAAGAATTTAGGCTTTAAGTTTTTGGAATAGATGAGAGAATTAATATACTATTGACCTAAAAAATTATAAGGACAAGGAATACCCCATCTCCTTCATGAACTAGGTCCTTCACAACTACAAATAGAGGTATAGATTCATTAAAAAATAGGTATTTGCTATCATAAAATATGTAAGGAAATTTAGATACTACTTGCCCCAAATCAAGAATACCATATTTGTAGTCCATCCTTATGTATGATTTGTAGTACTTCATGGTGAACTAGAGGAAGAGTGTCCGGTGGATAAACAAAATTTAGGAGTTTGATATAGAAATTAAGCCTGAAAAGCTCATAAGAGGTAGAACCTTATGTGAAAATATTATAATGAATACTCTAAGGGACCAAATTAACCTCATGAAATAAGTTAAAATTAATGGTCTAATAGAATTTATGGGAGATATAAATAATACATGACAATTGAATAGAACCCAAAAGGATTCATGCCTAAAGAAGGGGTCCAATTTAGGAAAACAATAATACACTATGCTTGGCTAGAGGATGTATTATATAGAAATGGATACAATGGTACATTGCTAAGATGTGTCAAAGAAGATAAGGAAATATCCCTAATCAAAGAATATCACAATGAGGGATGACATTACTCTATGCCAACCATGACACATAAGATATTATGAGATGAATACTACTAGCCCATTATTATCTCTTGAGTGTTTCCAAAAGGTCAAAAAATTATAAATCTTGTTGTATATGCATGTGAGGAAGGAGAAAATATCCAATTCCCCTAAAATCAATCATCATCAACCCTTACAATAGTGGGGCTTGATATCATTAATAGGATCAAACCCATATCTAATACAGGGCATAGATAAATTCTAACCATAACTAAATATCTCACAACCTAGGTGGAATTAATACCAATCAAGTTTGCTAATCAAGAAGTAGTCATCTAATTATTAGAAGATATTATCACTAGATTTTGGACACCAATAATTAGAGTTACCAATAATTTCACCTCATACATAGGGTTCAAGGTGATGAAATTCACCCTAGAGTATGATTTTGTAGTAAAAATATACTTCAATTATTATTTCTAGGGCAAGGGATTGAAAACATATATAAATAAGAGTATTCCGATGATCTTGAAGAATATCGTATCCAAATAATAGAGGGATTGACATACAATTAGAGTTACCAATAATTTCACCCCATTCATAAGGTTCAAGGTGATGAAATTCATCCTAGAGTATGATTTTGAACTAAAAATATACTTCAATTATTATTTCTAGGGCAATGGATTGAAAAAATATATAAATAAGAATATTTTGATGGTCTTGAAGAAGATCGCATCCAAATCATAGAGGGATTGACATACCAAATATTAAAAGGTACTATGGGTAGTTTGAGTGATGTTAAAAGCATATAGAGGATCGTTTCTTTATAAGCTAGCCTATGGGAAGGATGTTTTAGTACTAGTTAACTTGGAACTCCATTCCCTCTAAATATAATAGCAATTAGAACTTAATAATTCTCATGTTGAACCTATGCAATCATAACCAAATGCCTTGCTATCCCTAGAAGAGGAAAGAGAAAGGAAATTTAAGAATGTAGTCCAAGTTAGGATGCAATCAAAATATGGTTTAACAAACAAACTCCTAAGATGGACTACATGGAAGGTGAGTTGGTATTTAAGTGGGATGAAGATAGGCCTAAGGTAGGAGGTGACTAGAAATTTAATTCCCTTTAAATAAGATCGTATAATAACCTTTAGATAGTGGGTCTAAGCACCTACAAGCTTACCATAATAGGTGGAAGGATGTTACCACTTTCAGTGAATGAGCAACATCTCTGACCTAGCTAAAAAAAATCAAATGCAAAAGAGTTATAAGATATATACTTAGATCATATTATTTTATATTTTTTGAGTATTCTTTCTCCTTTCTTTTCTCTTCATCTACAATCCTATTTCCATATTTCTTTTCTTCCCTCTCTCTTCAAAGTTATCTTTCCCCTAAATCATCATGTTTGTCTTGTCAATTTACCTTATTATTATTCAAAAAATTAAATAAAGGGGAATATTTCACTCACCCCTATGAATGAATTGCTCACTTAGTGAGCAAGCACTTGCCAATGGCCTGCTTGGTGGACAAACCATGTAAACAAATTGACACCTCCTAGGCTAACCTACCCACATAGAATTTTTTCTTAGAATGTGTAGGGTGGGCCTATAAAACCCCCACTTTATGCCTTAGTCCCCATATTATACATGCAATTTTTTATTTAGATCCTTCTTGACTATGCCTTGGATTTCCTTCACTTGATGAATAGGCTCATATCACCTAGCTCATATCCTTATGATGATTTGCTCTATGCATTCTCAACCTGAGAAAATTTTCCTCCACTATCAATACATTGGCTAAACAACCCCTCATGTGGATTTTACACTTGCTCCACATTCAATTAGATTGAACCCCATAGGGTCTCCCTACTAGGCCAAGTGAACTTGAGGGAAATTCACTCTAAATCAAAACAAAACCTTTTGAGAGTTAAAAAATATCCTAAGTTATACACTAGAAGAAATTCACTTTTCTAAAATCAATATGGATTAATAAGCAACTTAGTTTTTCTAAAGTACTATGTGGTTAATGATTTGCTTGACTCATCAAGAAATTTGCTTCGTCATACAAGTTTTTTATCCCATTTGCATAAACTTTTACCAAGTATGGTCATACTAGTGATTCACTAGCCAAAGTAAACAAATTGCATAGCTTATTTAATGAATCTCTCCATTCATTGAATAAATCACTTCATAGAAAAATAAATTTTTAAGTCCATTCCAATAAGCAACTCACTCACCCTAGCTAGCAAATTACTCTCCAAAATTGGCAAATGTTTCCTCTTTTTCAAAATTTTCATCCATCTCCCATTTTAGAAGTCATGGAAATTGTTTCCACCTCTACTAGACCTTCTATGATCGAGTCCAACCTAGTGCCTCTACCTTCCATAATCGCTAGCACACCTATGTCCACTCCACTAGTGCCAATCCTAGCGGTAATAGAGGAAGTAAGATCCTTTAGCCAAAAGGGAAATAATAAGTTGAAATGAAAGAAACCCTCCACTGAGGAATACAATTTCTCATTCAAATAAATATTAATTAAATTAAAATTTTAATTTAATTAAATATCTATTGAATGAGGAATTTTATTCCTCATCATCCACTCCTCATCAAAGACCCAAGGAATTGTATGATAAACCTATAAGACGGTTGAGTATGGAAAAATCAAACATTATATTAAAACCTAGATTCAATTTGGGGCCACAAACTAATTCATGGAGCATAATTTAGATTTGGATATTAGGTCTGGCTATGAATTTGGTCCCATAAGTTTGGAACTACCTTGAGTTGATAGAGGCCTATGTAGAAAGATATGAATTCACTATTAGGAGTATCAGACCAACCTACCAGACTAAAGTATTATTCTATTTTAAATAAGATCTAAATAAAAAACCAAATACAATAGATAATATAGCCATGTGGGTCACATATGATTTGAAAACCCAAAAGGAATACTATTATAGGTTTGAATAAAATTATTGAAAATATTTCTTAATGCCTCATATGAAGAACACAAATAAGACTATTGACTTTAGTATATCACTAGAGTTTGACTAGTTTGAGGATGATATCCAAATGGTCTTTTCTAGTATTTTTTTATTGATAAGAGGGTTTTGAAAGGATCTTAAACCTTTTACATCAGAAAATAGTGGGAAAACCATCGAGAGTAGAAGAGGAGACTCTCATCAAACTAAAAAGACAAGGAAAAACAAGAAACATAATCCATAAAAGCAAAGGGAAACCAATCCCAGGAATAAACCCTATAGGCAAAACATGACCAAATGCACCTTAGAGAAGGAACAACACTCCACAATGTCAAGACATCAAAACATATTTACAAAAAGGATTTATGAAGATAGAACCTTCCAAAAACATAAACCAAGCCCAAAAGCCCACAAAACGTAAATATGAAAAAAAAAAACAAAAACCAGACACACCAGTCAGTCTTCATCAGCCTTCATGGTTGTTTCCAGGTTCGCTTCTTCATTCATGGTAGCTATGATTTTGCTAGATTTTTGGAGAGTAGAGGAAGCAAAGCTCAACAGTTCAACCACACACACCCATGACTTCTTTTTCTTCGATTCTTTATTAGTCACAGTGCTTAGAGTATAGGAATATATGCCCTTTGATTTGATTTTCTTTGTAGAACCAGGCTTTGCATCCAAGCTCGAGTTTGATATGTCAACCTCCATATTTATCCCAAAATTGCTCCTATGGTCCGAGTGGTGATAGGGTTATTTCTTGGTGGGGTATGGGGTGTAAGCTAGGGAAGCCTTGCCTTTAATCTCAACATCTGACTCAAAGTCTCTGTCCTTGCTAAGAACATCGACATCAGTACCTTAAGAGTGGATCACAATGAGAGTGGCTTTGTTGACTTCCCTATGGAGGGAAAAGCGATACAAGAGTAGGTGGAGCCCTTGATGCTTGGAGTGGGTTGACGACCCTTCACAGATAGTGTCAATGGAATACTCCATGGATTTAAATAGAAACTCCAAAATGTTAACATCCTTAATAGACCTCATGTGGTTGAGCAGGACCATATGATAGCTATGGAGTGGGCCATTGATTTCATCAATAGTGATGTATTCCAAAATAGGAATCATGATCCTGTTATAGAATTGGGGAAGACCTTTCCTCACAATTCCCTCTTTTCCTTAGCAAGGTGCTTTATTCTTTCCCTGAAATGGATGAGTTCGCTAGCCAACATATGCTTATACCTATAGACATTATCTTTGTCAATTGGCAGCTCTAAGACCGCAACAATCATATATATGCTCACTCTAAATTTTATCCCCTTGAAAATGACCCTCCCTTTATCCCAAGAAGCAATAAAATCATCGAAAACCTCAAAATCATGAACCTAGAATTTGTGGAGGAAAACCAACAGCTGGTGGTGAGAAAGGAATTCTTCAACTAGTGCATCAACCTGAAGGGAAGTGGGCTCAATTAAGGCCATCAGAAAGAAATCAAGCTCAAGGGAGACTCCCCAATCACTTCTCATAGATATAAATAAAAGGAAAATACTATGAACATACATCAAATTAGAAGGCCGATTACTAGGAAGGCCATGGGAATTTAAAGCTGGACAAGAAGGAAACCTGATGCTCCCTTTGTGACACATGTCGATTATGAGGAACGAATGATGAGTAAATAAATTGTTTTTGATGCACCTAGAACTCAGCACTTTGATCCAAAAAATTGCAAAACCACCATTGAGAGGAGAGATTCACTTAAGGGGAGGCCACAACAAGCAAAAAAATATAAAACCATAGGACAAGTCCCACATCAAGGAATCATTGATATTGAGAGTAGGGGTTGGCTGAGAACATTATTGAAAGGCACATAACACTAAGGGTACCTCAAACCATGGAGGGATACATCGACCAATGTGAGTGCATTTGAAACCCGATTTGTGATGCCATATTTGGGAATGATTTCCAAAGTAATCATTAGTGATAGGAGGACCCATGAGATCAGTGCGCACCCCAAAGATCTTTCCAAGCCATGTGAACTTGAGCCATTGGTGAATGTAATAATGGCTAAGCTTGTAAGGTTCAATATGGTCATAGGTCAATCTTTCATCTTTATAATGGTAACCAAAATACACCATGAGTAGGTTAGGAGCTTCGCTCAACAAGAGAGGCCAATCCAAAATGTTGTTGTGATGAATATGAGCCCTAAGAAACCAATGGTAATGACCATAGGTCAACCTACCACTTTGATCCTCATACCCATAACCCTACTAGAGGTCTTGATTGAGTTGAATACAAGGCCTACACAAACTAGGAGGGCGATCAGATATGTTGCTATGAACACTAAGGCCTTTGAGAAACCAAAGAAAGTGGTTCCTCCCAAATTTCCACCTATCACTTCTATTGTGAGGAATCCAATAAGAGAAAGGTTTATTTATTTTCATTGGGTTCAATGAATATTTTTTGAGGATAGTAGTCATACCACACTTGGAGTTGGTCTTGGGAGGTAGCTAGGTTAGCCATGACATCCTTCACTTTATTCCCTTCCCGATAAGTATGTTGGATGATCACATTTCTAAAATTTCCAAGAAGACTCTTGGAATCCTCCAACATATTTTGTAGATTACTATCACTGTGAGAAGTTGATTTGATTGTGTTAATGATGTTGAGGGAGTCACCTTCGATAATGAGGTTGGTGAAATGAAAGTGACTGAGGATGGAGAGGCCTTGGTGGAGGGCATGATCTTCTACCACATGGTTAGACCAAATACCAATGCCCTTAAAATATGCCAAGATAACCTTACCCATATCATATCTGATAATGCCTCCTCAAATCACTATTCCTGGGTTCCCCTTAGAAGCATCATCAAAATTAAGTTTGATCCATCCTAGTGGGAGCATAATCCAATGCACAGTCAAACGGTTTACAGGGTAGGGGCACCTACAAGCCACCTCAACGTTGAGGTGGAAATTAACAAAAAAATAAGAATCAATGCCACAACATGGGAGGTCATCCAAGGGAACAAGCCAAACATTCTCAATCACCGAGCTAAGAATTCTAGCCAAGATGGAGGAGGGCTCGAGATGAGACCCATTATTACAACCATGCTTGGAGAAAGGTTAGGTGTAAATGTATATGAAGAACATGTTTACCTTCTTCATGTATTTGAAAATTACTATAGGCATTCACAAATGATAGACTAAATTAGGTATATAACTAACCAAATAAGAAACCAACTCAAAGAATTCAAAGAGGAATGAAAGTTCACTTACACCTTGTACTTGGTCTAGCTTATTTTTTACAAGAGAGACTAGTTTCCTACCCTCCAACTAGATCATATGGGACTAGATTGGTAGTTGTTATTAATAGTTAAATGTATGGACATGCCTTGATAAGAAGTAGGGAGGAAAATATACTAATAAAATTAATTAGAGCACCTCTAGACTATAAAAAAAGGCGAAGGAGTTATTTATATCAAAATAATGATACAATAAGGACTACTATATAGGGAGAAAAATGTCCTCACCTGGTTGTTTGGTTTTTTAGTCATTCCCTTCAAGTTGTTGGTATATATTCAAAATTTCCTCTTAAACCTTGAATATGCTAGACAAATTAAATAGGTGGACCTAAGGTAATTTAGAGGGTTAAAAAATTTCAACTTCTATCCACTCAAGCAACTGATAATGAAGAGTACACCTAAGCTAAGAGAGTTATAGATGATAGAAGAGAAACTCAGGGATTTAGAATTAGATCAATGGTGGGAGATGTGGTCCTATGATCCCAAGAAGTACTTTATAAAGTAACTAAGTGACATAGGTTTGCATACCTTATTTTTACATGAAAAATAGGTATGATATTGAGAAGGAGGTAAAACCAATGGAAGAGTTATCCCTAACCACTCTATAAAGTTCATGGGTATATGAATATAAAGTATATCATTGGTACACTAACTCCATAGAGAGGTACTATTTTTATATTGAGGATAATATGAAATATGGCTTTGAACCAGATGTCAAGCATAACCATCATGCATTGAGATCCTTGGAAAAGTTAGGATACTAAAAAAGTAAGACCCTCACTTGGAATTAAATGTGGTCTAATATTAGTACAACAAGAAAACCAGCATGAGGTGGTCCCTTTGATGAAAAATTATTGACCATATAGGATAGAAAACACCTAACTAGTGAAAAATAGAAAGAATAATAGAAGCACTAGAGATTCCCAAGTCCACCTCTAGATTTTTTATCTAAAATTTTAGTATCTATGACACTAACCATATTAACCATCATAAGCACCATAGCACATGATATGACCAAGGATAGACTACAAAAACTAAAGTTTGATCCGCATGGATTAATGGTTGAAAAGGTAGTAGTAACATTGCAATAATAGAAAACACTCCAAATTATGGAGGGGAAATAACTTAGGGAGGATATCCTCTAGAGTTGGGAACAACTAGAATAATGACCACTATCACATCCACCTCCACTTACCTTCTCCTTTATGCTAATATTAATTTTTTCTACTTGTACTTCAATTCCCACTTCTTTATCTTTATCCACCTCTTCTTTTATTGAACTTCCCTCACCATTTACCATTTTAGCCCATGGTTCTTCTAGAGGAAATCTACCTCCAACCACAACATTTACTTTTAGAACCATCCCCATAATTCCATTCTCTTCACACCCCATCCAACTTTCCACCTTACAATTGTTAGTGTTATATTCTTTGACCCCTTCATTGATCTCCTTGCCTGCTAGAATGTTGGTATAGATAACATTAAAGATGACCTTCCTCCACATCACCATTCACTCCCATCTCCACACAAGTCCTTCACATATTGTATCATCCTACTCATGGTACCCCTTGCAAGGCATGAAACTTTTGCTATAGGTAAGCATATCACCCACATAAACATTTATGATTGAGCCTCCAAAAGTAGCTTATATACTAGTGCACTTATAGTAGTTAGGATTTTATATAAAATATTGCAACTAATATTGAGGAGACAAATATTCAAAAAAAAAAAAAAAATTCGATGAGATGAAGAGAAGAGCATGAGAAGGAATATAAGAAATTAAAAGACGATACCTCGTAGGCTTTAGTTATAATGTAATTATAGTTGGCATATAGATGTGATATATTCTTCATAGTACAAGCAACTCAAGATGACCCTTCCAAAACCACAACCTTACTTATTGATTTCATTGCTAGACTTTTAGAACTAGATTTTAGTACAATAGATCCTTATCAAATGATCCAACTTATGAATCATCCATCAATTGGTGAAACTATACAATTTGGCTAATTTGATGAGTATGATGCATTAAAGAAAAAAATGTAAAATTAGAGGTAAAAATGTTCTAGTTAAAATCTAAGAAATAATAAATCTAGTAGGACATCAAAGCTGTAAAGAAGGATATCACAAAAATTAGATTAGTAGTAGAAATAGGTTGAGGAGCTCAAGTCTTAATTTGATGAGACTAAAAAAATAGTAGTTGGAAAATCTCTCACAAAACTTACATAGGGGCAAATATTATTTGAGAAAATAGAATGAGCAAGAAAATACCAACTAGAGGATCAGTAAAACAACTTCAATAAACCCAACAAGCAAGATATCTAAGAATTCCTAAGCTCTAGCAAGAGATAACAAAATTAAAAGAGGGAGAAATGGTAGATGTAGGTATGCGTTTGAGATTAAAATGGTGAAGTCCCTCTAGTAAAATATCAAAGGTGAGCTAACAAGTACTAAGAGGTGCTTTGAGTTTACGAGCAATGAAAAAGGTAGACTAAGTTAAGTGGATGAAATTATCAAGTAAGTTGAGAACAATTGGTTGTAAAATAGAGGTAGAAAGGTACTCAAACTTTTGGCTATAGTGTTGGCATCACAAGCCCAACAATTAGGCATAGAGCAAAAGACAATGGTCAAGAAATTAAATAAAATCCTTGATGCCTAGAGGGAATTGTAAACCTATAAGGATATGTTATCCTCACTAGAAACCCTAATGTAGCAATGGCTAAATAAATTTAACTTTTCATTATTTGATTGCTTTATATTTTTAATCCTCAAAAGAAAAACCTGATGATGACATCATTGACTTGATTAAAAGAGAAGAAGACCAAAGTTAAAGTTAGAGATGTAGTCAAATATTTTAAGAAACTAGAACCGTTGTTTGGAAAGTTGTATAAAATAGTGGACAAACAAGATGGGTTATTAAAGAACCTTTTTGAGGATTTTATTATTTTTCTCCAAATTGCATCAAAGTACACCAATCTTAAAATTATAATTTTCTACTAAAAATAATCGGAATTCAAAAAATATTTTTGTATTGGGTTCAATATGAAAAAGTAGAATTTTAATTTATTTTTAGGTGCATGGGATGCATTGTTCTAAAAGTAAAAGAATTGATTTTCCATCAAGGTCAAAAATTCCAAATTGCATGATATTGTTTGACCTTGGATCTTGAAAAATAGAAAGAAATTCACAATGCATGATCTTAAAACCCTAGCCTATATAATTTTTTCGTCTTGGATCTACATGGATGAAGAAGATAAACCTAACTAATTGGATGCTCTAAGATATATATAACTACATTGAATTGAAGATATCAAGAACTAAGTAACATGCCCCAAACTATAGCTTCCTAGGGTTATGGAATTTGTTTTACCAACAATATATATCTAAGTGAGTACTACTCTCTAGATACCAACAACTTACTCATTCTAGGTAGTTCTATTAATAATCCAAACATGGATTTATCTCAAAATGATAACTCTTTGTATACACTCAAAAATGAGAAAACTACAAATAGGGTATGGGGTTCTTGACCCTTTTCACTAGTGAAACGCTGAGATCTAGCTACTTAAAGGCTTTTAATGTACTCAAAATGAGTTTCTAGGCATAATTTGGCCCAAGAATTTCTCCCATGTAAGCGGTTGGGACTTACACCCAATCCTACAAAAGGGTATTAACCTATTGTAGGCACTGTTTAAGCACCATAATAATTTTTTTTAGATCTATGGTTGTTGATATTGTAAAAATTGGCTGCATGATATTATAAAAAGCAACCATGGAAAACACTCTAATACTAGATGAAAAACATATGCCTACAACAATAAATTAACATATAAAATATACACCAAAATGGGTAATGAAGTACACATTTTATTAATCACTTCAAAGATTACACTATAATAAGCCACTTTGAAGGGGTTTAAAAATATTAATATACAAATATAATATTCTCCCTTATTCTCTCATTACAATCCAATATATAATAAGGAACCATACAATTTATTACAAACCGTAACCCTAAATAGACTTTGGGTCCTACTAACTAGAAACAACACTAACTACTAATAATAATATAACTAATCATAATAATTAAATAGTTAGGACATAAGAGTCCTAAAAAAGTTGATATCATACAAGTTTTTACCAATACACCAAATATGAAAGGATTGGAATACTATTGATGAGAGATTTTAGGGATAGAATTTTGTTCAAACCCTATCCCTACACTTATGGGATTAGAATGAATGACATAAGGTAAATTGAAATGAGGATTAGAGATTGGGATACTTGGTGGTACACTCTAATCAAGAGTGTAAATTGTGCCTACCTATTGAGATGTTGGGCAACTAATATTGCCCTACAAAAAATCATCAAGGGCACACAAAGATAAGTGATGTACCAATGAAGGTGGGAGGATTGTTTCTAAACATCTATTAATGTGGTGATTAAAACTAGAGTTGAGTCAATGAAATGAGCTACTAATGCATTAATATTCATGTTTATGGGTCTATAGGCTTGTTCCACTTGATTTACTAACAAGTTATTTAAGTTAGGTTGTTGGGGGTACTCCAATAATGAATCACCCCCTTTAAAGGTACCTAGTATTTCATGACCTTATGTAAGGAAAAATTCTATGAATTCCTTATATTTTTGAAAGTAATAGGCCATATGGTTTAGAGATTTAAATACCAATCACCCATGCTTTTCATGGGTAGGGATTAAAGAACCTTGAGGTGATGAGATATCTTCTTCCTAATCAAAAGTGGGTTTCTCAAAGTCAAAATATTCATATGACCCCCATAGGGGGATAAGGATTAGTGACTAATTGGTGAGAAACACTATGGGTTAGGTAGCATTTCTTAGCCATAGGTTTTGGGTTAGAATGAAAGAGAGTATTTCTTAATATATAATTTTTTATAGTGTTGATTACAGAAGAAATATAAGATGTTTTAGAGACCTTATATCACCTTATGTCAGTATACCCAATTTGATATATATACCTTAAGTGCCTCCCTATATATAGAAGATAATGATATACTTGACCCTGATGGACATTTTGAGCTCATTTAGTTGTCATTGATGTCAATATGAGAAGTTGTCATTGATGCCAAAGTGAACATATGAAGTTATCATTAATACCATGGAGTACACCATTACTGCCACCAGGAACAATGCGAAGAGTTGAAGAAAAGTTGTCAAAATATTATTTTATAAGGGTTTGTGTTAAAACCATGGTGGAAAATTAAAAGGTTTTTATTAAAATCATTATAAGGATATAAAGGCTTCCTTAAACATTGTGATGGCAGAATTAAGGTTTTTATTAAAACCATGGTGGTAGAATAATTTACATCAAATCAATGGAGTACAAAGAAAGGTTTAAAGTTTATCTCAAGAAGGCTTTAATTTTTATTAAAGTCAAAGGTTTATAAAAATAATTTATAAAATTTAAATTCTTTTAGAATTTAAATAATTTATAAATTATAAAGGTTTTAAAGAAGCATCGACGTCATCAATTTAGTGGAGCGCCGACGTCTATGACAAAAGGTGAAATTCATATATAAAAGCTATGCCAAAGGGACATTAAAACTTACCCTTCATCGATTAAATTTCATGCAACCAAGAGAAAGAATAATTCATGCAATCGTTGAGGAAGAAGATAAATTTTGTGTTGTCTTTTAGCGCTAGGGAAAAGATGAAAAGGGAGGGCTTAAGGCCTCACTCCCATTGGACATGGTGGTCCATTGGAAGCACGTGTTTTGTGAGAGCATTGGGAGTGGAAGTGACCACGATCGATTCACGTGGAGGTTGTTGGCATGTTTGTCTTGAGCGCTACGGAGGAAAATGTTTTGGCATGCGCTCGTTTGAGTGCCAGGCTTAGAAGAAAGAGCACAAGGTGCTCTTAATATTCCAAGCGTGCATCTAGCACACGTGGTGGTCTAGCCCATGGCTAGGGCGCACGAGGAGGCAGATATTGGGGGTTCGAATCTCATAAGTGGCAAAGGTATTATTTTTGTTAAATAAATTTTTATTTGCCTAATGTCTTTCCTAAGGTAAAAAGGGAGTTATAAGGGTAGAATGAAAAGTTGCTTGTTTGGTAATTGATTTATGTTATTGGAGTTATAAGGAAAGTGGATTTGATTTTTGCCAAAGTTCTTCTTGCTATTAAAATTTAATTAAAGAGGTTTTTGAGTTAAATTTTGGTGGATGTTAAATTTATTTTAATTGGGAGATTATAAGGTGTTATTGGAAAATATTTTATGTATGTTGATGGTTGTTTTTATAGATGGAGTGATAAGGTGTAATTGAGTTTTTGCATTACATTGTGAGAAATATTTATCTTCTAACCTCTTTGAGTTTGGCATAGAAGTGGTTGTGGTTGTGGCAGATTTATGAGATCCCTTAATCATCAAGAAAAAGGTATGAGCACATTCTTCCATAGTTGAGTTGATTGATTGATTTTCTAAAAATAAGTTTGGAGTGAAAAGGATTTGATTAGGGCTTCCTTATTGAGTGTGTTTGAGTTAATGCTTCAAGGTTTTATGGGTTAAAGAGTTGTTATGTGAACCTTATTTTATAAGCATTGTTGTTGAAGCCATTGGTTGAGAGAAGAACTTGAACTAGGGTTTGAGTATCATTGCTATGTGAGGATTGTTTTATAAGCATTGTTGTTGAAGTGAGTTGTTGAGCAAAGAACTTGAACTAGGGTTTGAGAAGAAAAAAAGGAAGAAAAACACTAGGGTGAAAAGTATGAGTATCATTGTTATGTGAGATTTGTGGTTGAGCATTGTTGGAAACATTTTGAGTTGATGCTTATATGCTTGGACTAGGGTTTGTGAGCAAGGATTATTTCATTGAGTGATTGGTTGAGTAGAGTTGGTTGAGCCTAGTCAAGTGGATGTGTGAAGTGATTGTTCAAGTTCCATAAAACAAACTATTCTATATTCTGAATTGAGTTGAGAAAGTTATTGAGCATTGAGTTGAATTTGAAGCATATTGAGTCTCTAACAATTCTCCTTATGTTTCTAAGAGAGTGATTGAAATTAATTGAGCATTGTGATTAGTATAGAACATATTGAGTCTCTAACAATTCTCTTTATGTTTCTATGAGATTGGACAAGTTCTGTGTGGACTTGTTGAGCAGATTTGAGGTAAGTCTTTGAGGAGACTTGTGGACTGATTTTGTGTGAGCTTTTGTGGAAGCTTACAATACAGATTTGGATAAGTTCTTGAGAGGACTTATTGAGAAGATTTGGACAAGTTCTAGAGAGGACTTGTAGAGCATATTTGAGCAAGTTCTAGAGAGGACTTGTAGAGCATATTTGAGAAAGTTCTAGAGAGGACTTGTAGAGCATATTTGAGCAAGTTCTAGAGAGGACTTGTAGAGCATATTTGAGCAAGTTCTAGAGAGGAATTGTAGAGCAGATTTGAGCAAGTTCTAGAGAGGACTTGTGGACAGATTAGTGTGAGCTTTTGTGGAAGCTTACAAGGCAGATTTGAGACAAGTCTTTGAGAAGACTTGAGAGTAGAGTTGATTGATTTGTTCAAACCTTGAGTTAAGGTTTAGGGTAGATCCAATAGAGTTGAGTCAAGCCTTGAGTTAAGGCTTGAGGATAGAGATCGAGGATAGATTTGTGCTAGATCGAAGGACTATGTTTAGTGTAGATTTGAGAGCAGAGTTTGGTGCAGATTTGAGGATAGGTTTGTGCCAGACCAGAGATAGAGATTGAGCAGAGTTGTACTAGACCAAAGGATTGTGTTTAGTGCAAATTTGAGATAGAGCTTTGGAGGTGACAGAGCAGAGAGGATAGTAGTCTCTAGTGGATAGAGATCCATTAGCCAAGGTAGTGAGGATAGGTCTTCTGAGTGGGGAAAAGAGTATTTAGTGGAGAGATATCCACAAGCCAATGTAGTGGAGGCAGTAGTCTTCTAGAGGATCACCATCCAGAGTAGAGGAGAAGGAGTTCTCCTATGGATAGAGATCCATGAACTTGATTTAGGGGATTGGTGTCTCCTTTGGACAGAGGTCCATAAACATTGTAATAGGGAAAGGATTCCCAAGAGATTGATTGAGAAAATTTTAGTGAAATATTTTCTCCGTGGAGTAGCCCACATTGGGTGAACCACGTAAATTGTGGTGTCTCTATTGTGTGTGGTGATTTGTGCATTTCTTTGATTACTATTATTGATATTGCTATCTATACATTGCATAATATTGATTTGGAAAGAAAAGTAAAAAGTGGTCTTATATTGTTCACCCCCCCTCTTAGTATAAGCTTGTGAGCTCTTGTGGAAGCTTAAAATACAGATTTGGATAAGTTCTTAATAGGACTTATTGAGAAGATTTGGACAAGTTCTAGAGAGGACTTGTAGAGCAGAATTAAAAAAATTCTAGAGAGGACTTGTAGAGCAGATTTTATCAAGTTCTATAGAGGAATTGTAGAGCATATTTGAGCAAGTTCTAGAGAGGACTTGTAGAGCATATTTGAGCAAGTTCTAGAGAGGACTTGTAGAGAATATTTGAGCAAGTTCTAGAGAGGACTTGTGGATAGATTAGTGTGAGATTTTATGAAAGCTTACAAGGTTGATTTGAGACAAGTCTTGAGAAGACTTGAGAGCAAAGTTGATTGATTCGTTCAAACCTTGAGTTAAGGTTTAGGGTAGATCCAGCAGAGTTGAGTCAAGCCTTAAGTTAAGGCTTGAGGATAGATATTGAGGATAAATTTATGCTAGACCAAAGGACTATGTTTAGTGCATATTTGAGAGCAGAGTTTAGTGCAGATTTGAGGATAGGTTTGTGCTAGACCAGAGACAAATATTGGGCAGAGTTGTACTAGACCAAAGGACTATGTTTAGTACAAAGTTGAAACAAATATTTTGAGGTGATAGATCATATAGGACAATAGTATCCAGTGTATAGAGATCCATTAGCCAGCATAGTGATGATAGGTCTTCTGTGTGGGGAAAAGAATCTTCAGTGGAGAGAGATCCACAAGCCAGTGCAGTGGAGGTAGTGGTCTTCTAAAGGATCACCAACTAGAGTAGAGGAGAAGTTCTCCTATGGATCGATATCCATGAACTTGAGTTAGGGGATTGGTGTCTCCTTTGGACAGAGGTCCATAAATATTGTAATAGGGAAAGGATTCCCAAGAGATTGATTGAGAAAATTTTAGTAAAATATTTTTTTCGTGGAGTAGCCCACATTGGGTGAAACATGTAAATTATGGTGTCTTTATTATGTGTGGTGATTTATGCATTTCTTTGATTACTTATATTGATATTTCTATCTATACATTGCATAATATCATTTTGGAAAGAAAAGTAAAAAGTGGTCTTATACTATTCACTCCCTTCTCAGTATAAGCTTGTGTTATTCAGACCCTTATCTATACACCCATTAGCACATGAGAGAAATCTAATAAATGAGATTACAATAATACATGGATTTGACCTCCTACATATATGGCCAAGACGGTACATGAGGTGTAATAATATATCTCCTTATGACTCCCACTAGCCCACTACAATATACTCCTTGATGTAAGTATGCATGTGATCCTATGTGGGTAGCTGGCAACCTAGACTTGCTATATACCCAATATAGCCTAGTAACTTATATGATATTTACTTAAAGGATCATAAAGACCCTTAGTAGGACTAGCAATTTGGTTACATTTTTGTTAGATAGATTTAATGTGATCTAATATAAATAAACAAGATTAGTGGTATTGATTAAAGTTTAAAAAATTTTAGTTTGGTTAAGGGCTTAGCTTGGTGAAGATAAATATTGGAACCCTTTGTGGTGTTCATGTCAGGTTCACAAAAATATGGAGAAGGGGATTGGAAGGGGATCATAAAGGGATTATTCATAATGCTTCCATCCCCTTTCTCACCTTGAATATAGGCATAGTTTATGAGCTTAGAGACTAAATTTAAATGATTTGTTGAAGAATATCTATTTCTCCTGAGATATCCTTTGATAAGCCTAACATTATTCTAGCCATAATGCAACATATAAATGCAAAAAAAAGGCCTAAAACTAAAATAATTTTGACTTGATGATAAAGTAAAATCAAATTTTATTTTTTGAGATCAAGGGTTCAAGAGGGAGATGCAAAAAACAAATATAAATACAGTTATATGCAAAATGATGATAATATTAAAGTTTATCCCCTAGATGATTAAAATTATAACTAGTTCTTTTCTTTTAATTTGAATAAATAAACAAAAAAAATAGAAATTGAGTTTTGTAGACAATAAATAGATCTAAAACCTAAATGCTAACTAATATAAAATAGAAAAATTGAAACTAATTTTAACTAGTTCCTTCTTTTTATTTTTCTTTATTTTAGCAAATATATAAAAGAAAATAATAAAATAGAAACTAAAATTTGCAAACTGTTAGACCTTCTTACATTATTTTCTGTTATATAAATGTAATTTTTATATTATTTGATGTTATGAATAGTTAAGGGATGAATTATGATGTTATATCATATGAGGTTGGATACTCATATCTCTCGTGAGAATAAGAGAAGGTGAAAAGATAAAGTTGAAAGTGAAATACCAAAAATATCTTGAAACTAAGAGACACCATCAACCATATATATATGATGTAATCAGATGTTGGTTGGAAAATAGTGTCAAATTATGATAAAATATATGGTGGAAATATATTGTATGTTAATTTTATTGCTTTCCTTTCCCCATTTCCAACATCTAGTATCAAAGTGAGGTTGAACCAAGTTGAGTTTGTGTTCAAGTAGGGACAACCATTTCCATCCAATAGCATACCCTATGTGTAAAGGTGTCAAGACATTTTTTAAAAAGAGTTATTTCTTTTAAATATGATAAGGGTTCCTGAGAAGTCCCCAAGTAGTGTTGAAATCCTAAGTCACACTAGTGTTACATAATTTTTTTCTTGTATCTTTATAACACCCACTCAAAATCCTATAAATATCATAAAAAATATTTTATCATAATTTTTCTCTAGGTATAGTTATATATATTCAATGAGAAAAAATAAAATTATTTGTTATTGTTTTTTTTCTCATGTTAACCTGATCACTTTCAAAGATTGATGTGACTCTAGTATCTATATTTAGTTTTAATAGGAATATGTAGATTTTTAAAAATATTTTTCATATAATAACCAAAGTGAATATTAAAAGGTGCAAATTTTTAAGTTGGCATTTTTTAGAGGGAATTAGTATTCGAAATAAAATTAAAGTTTTGAATTTGAGGAGTCCTATAGTTTGTAGTGAATATGTTTGCAAGAAGGATGATAGCATTTTAGTAAAAAAAAGGGTGCATTTTTTGTAGTGGCCAATACCTTATTTTTAAAAAAAATATTTTGCATTAAAAATAATTGTGTACACAAAAACAAAAACATGTGATTTGTACAATCATAATTTTCACTATAAATGATGCCTCCAAATTGCATTTATGGGTAATTATATTGTGTTAAGTTACTAAATCTAAAGCCTTATATATCTACCATAACGACGTTTGGGCATCAACCTTATAAATTATTGTAGAGAAATAAGGACACATTTTTGTGATTATTTGTTTCACTTTATTTTTATCCCATTCATTACTATCATTGGACATAAATCCTAAAATTAAGAAAATCTAAGTATATAGGGAAGTTATGCCCACATATGAGGATTTCTCTTTAAGCATGTGTTATTGATAGGACAAATCCTTTTTAGTACTACCATATATAGATCTCTTTCACATACATTAAGGTCTATCTAATGTATGACTACATATATCAAGAGGACTAGCTTCGTATCAATGGGTATATACAAAGAGCAGGTATATCAAAATACTCGGTATATAGGACTATTGTTATATAGAAAAGAGGACCATTTTGGGATATATAAGGAACCTTTGCCATATCTAATTAAAATTATTTCTCACCAAAGGGTTGCTAAAGGGTCCAAATTTTGCACCATGGAAGATACAAATGACAATAATACTAGTGGTCAAACAACTCTAGGATATAGTCACTAGTGATGAAACTCATCCTAAGGAGACTATATCTAGGAACAAGTATGATAAAGGAGATGCAAGGGCACTTATTATCATCACAATTGGCGTGGATGATGAAATACAACCACATATAAGTAAAGTAAAAACATTAAAATATGCATGGGATAAATTTTATACTATATTTGAAAGAAGGGATGAAGCCATGATCCTTTATCTTTAGTCACAACTACATTCATTAAATGTCTAATATGGTGAGAGTATCGAACAATTCCTTTGAAGAATTGTAGACTTGAAGTCAATGTTGAACACCATGGGAGACAATGTGGAAGATAAGATCTTAGTCTTAGTTGTACGTAGAAATTTCTCAATCATTCTAAATATTTGTGAATACTTTCCAGGTATCAAATAGAAGTGTGATAATTGAAGAGTTGGTAAACATCCTTTAATAATATGAAGTTGAAAATCAATTAAGAGGTGAGTTATTCAATAATTCCCTTATCTCCACAAAGAAAACACGATAGGGTTTAAAGTTTCCTTTAACTTCCACTTCATCACAAAAGAAAACTAAATGGAGGAGGAGATATTATCATATTTATGAAAAAGGACATAATACAAAATTTTATCAATACAATTCTTTGGCTCAATCCCATCGGCCTCCTCAAAGGAATCAATAATTTCAATCACAAAATCAATAAGGACAAGGACAATATCAAATAGAGAAATCACAATAAAGACCATAATAGCAAGCACATATTTCTCAAGGTCAATTAGAACCAGATTATGAAGAAGACTATAAAAAAACACATAAGGTCATCATGGCCAAGGAAGTGTCAAAACCAAGAAATAGAAGATATAGTAAACAAGCCAAGAAACAAGGTAAAATTTCAAAGCGTGTGTCATCAAAAGGTAATGAAGATGGAAAGTTTTAAAAACTAAGGTCTTGTTTACAAGTAATACTTAGAAAAGTTGTTAAAGGATATTTTGTGTTAGAACTTAATGCTTCAAATTATTTTATTATGGTAGTGAAGGGTATTTAAGTACATAGGATGCCTAATCTAGGTATAAAAAAGTATCAAACAACCTTACAACTATCTTGTCCTATACTATATGCGTGTACCTTATGAGGGGTGGTTATACCACTTGACTTCTCATATGGTCTATGATGTAATAACTCCTAATATACTCCCTTATTACATCATAGTAAAAATATCTATTTTGCTTATGATCAAAGAACAATGTTTAGGGTGATGTAGGAATCTGAGAGAGAAATTCCCCCCTCTTAATATAGACCTACTACTTATATACTTAAAAGTGTTAGGTTCTACTGATCATGTACTTCAAATTACATTGATTAAGAAAATATCATTTGATTAAAGGAGCATCTAAGGAAGTTCCAATAATTCCATCATTAATTTAACCTTAGATATAATTAATCTATCAATCTACGAACTAAATTAATTAGAACCTAGAATAAAGCTTTAATAAGACCAACAGACTAAAATATCTAACATTAAAGCAAGTAAAGGTTAAAAAATATTTAATATTAACATGGGCTTCAATGTAGTTGAAATATTAAATGAATAAAATTAACCCTAAAATCTTTACACAAACATATGTAAAACAAAATATGATATGCATCCATCAAAAAAAGACTCGAAGGCACCAATTACATAGGAACTCAGATGTCTAAAGGACCTAGTGAGATGCATAGCAACCAAAACAAGTTTCAAAGCAATATAAGAAAAATGAATCCACATAGGCTAGTCAGTGAAGGCCAGTGAGCTATAGGCTACCTTTAAGCCCAGTATTACCTTTTATTACACTTTTTACCAATGCATAAGGAGAACATTCCAAGCTGGTAGTGTTAGGACCCCATCCTAACATTATTTTTGTAATTCTCAATTGCTTATGTAATGACCCACGTCCAATGTGGGGACCCCCTTATAATGTTATTTTGTAATACTTTTGTAATGGTATGTGGCAAGTAAGGCACCTAGACAAGTGGGGCCATTTCATGTAACCGTTATCAAGAATGTAACCGATGTTTGGTAGAAGATTCTAGCTCGAGTGGCATTTTGCATGTAAGCCAACTCTTGAGCTTAGGGTTAGGGTTGCATGAAGTCTTTTCTTTAAAAGATATGGAGCCATGTACGAATGTATCTTTTTGCAAGTTAATGAAATATTGAAGGAGGTTGCCCCCTCGAAGAGGCCCATGATACTAAGTTATTTTGTGAGATTGTTTCAATTCTACAATTACTTTTTGCATAGTGTTATTATGTTATTTGATGCATTTTAGTTATTTTACAGTATTTTGTGTGAGTGAGTTTATTTTTAATAGTAGGTTCCTAACAAGTGGTATCAGAGCGCTTTCTAGGGCTGAGTTCTGTTGTGACTGTGATAATTCTTGCCCATCCATTCTTACTTGTTAGGTATAATTTTCTTGTGTTTTTCATTTTTGTTTTCCTTTATTTTAAAAAAAAAACAAAAAAAAAATACAGTCTTTCTTTTTACAGTAGTTGAGTAGGTTAGAAACCCTATGTCGGGGGTTTTAAAATATCATGGAGGAGCTATCATTATTGGCTAAGCTAGATAGCCCATAAAGCATCTAGTGAAGTGAGGGGCGATCAGGCTCCAATACCCAAGCCTTAGACAACACCCGCACATGAAATCGAGCTCCCACGTATCTTTGGGTATTTAGGGAGACCATCTAGGGTTAAACAAACTTTTATCCATTAGGAAGCTTTTTGGCCTTGTATTATCCATAGTGCATGGGACACAACATCCCAAAATATTACCCTCTCATACTGTTAGAGAGGCAGATAGTGTGCTCAAGGGTATGTGTGGAATCCTCCTTGGGTAGTGGCCTAAAATATTGGTCCAAGAACTATTGTTCGTCACTATGGTATAACAGAGGGCCTATGGGTATTACATACTCCTTTGCCTAGCGTACCTTAGTTCTATCAAAAAATTCAACCTACAAAAACAAAGCCTTCCTATTCTACTAAACCTACAAATTTTTCCCATAAAAGTGAGCATACGGAGAAAGACTTCCCTATCACAAAAAAATTACATGCACCAAATAGTCAAGATAGAGTATGCAAGTGTCTATGATAGTCAAGAAATATTTAAGTAATATATCATAACAATATCATGTAGTAACAATTATCTATAACAATAAAAATTATAGGGTTATCAATGATAAAAATAGAGTAGATAGTGTCAGTAACTACATAGTACAGAGAATCCCAAGGTCAGTGAAGTGAAAAATATCAATAACTATAGTACAAGTGATAGGGATAAATATAAGATAGTGATAGGAGTGGTCAGTAGTCAAAATATATAGGGCAGATATAGTTGACACAATACCCAACTTTTGAACCCAATCTTCAAAGGAAAAATTAACCTCACTAATAGACTCATCAAAACAACAATAAAAAAGTTTAGGGTGCCCAAAACTAGTGTTGTGGGATATAGCTCATTGTGACCATATTTTCAAGCTGATCATTTTGATATATAACACCCAAGCACTTTTTTGGACTTATTACTAAAAATAGTAACCCTTAAAATCACACTTCTATTTTTAGTAAGTCACTAGTAGTCATCCAAAACACACCAAAATGGTTGTTGGTACTCGTGGACACCAAAAAGAGATGGAACAAGCCATAACATTGGACACCATCACAAAACAACTTAATACCATTCTTCAAGACAATCAATCAATCCAAAATGATATCCAAAATTTTAGAAGAGAGTACATTTCCTCCAAAACTAAACTCCATAAACAAATTCTAGAGGTTGAGTCCAAGCTTCAAGGTGACCCACAAGTATTTGAGTATCATGATACAAAGCAGTCAAGGTGAGGAAAAGGACCCCATAAGGAAAATGAAAGTTTTCACACTAATTTTGACCGTGATACTACCTTCAAGATGCCTAAATTAGACTTTCCTAAGTTCAATGGGAAAGATGTAGATGGGTGGTTATGTCATGTTGATCAATTCTTCCAACTCCACAATGTCCCTAAATATTATTGGGTCAAGATGGCTTCTTTCAATCTTGAATTAGAAGCTTTACAATGGTACCAATGGTTTCGACATACCATTATCGATCCTTCTTGGGAATATTTTGAATCACAACTACTCACTCACTTTGGCCCTAGTGAGTATGATGATTTCCAAGGAGCACTGACCAAGTTGAGACAAACTTCTATAGTTCAAGATTACCAGGCCCAATTTGAAAAATTAGCTAACAAAACCAAGGGGTTGAATGAAGGGTTTTTTATGAGTTATTTCATCAGTGGCTTAAAGGATGATCTTCAAGCCGAGGTTAAGATGTTTAAACCAAAAATAATGATGCAGGCCATAAGCCTAGCATGGTTGGTCGAATCAAAATTTTTAGCTCAAAGGAGGACACCTAAATTTCAACCAACCAAACCCTCTTTTCCTCCCAAGTTCACAAGCAATCATGAAAATAAATCTATTCCCTCAAAACGCTTGACCACCGAGGAAATGGATGCTCGATGAGCCCAAGGGTTGTGCTATAATTGTGATGAAAAATATGTTAGGGGGCATAGGTGTGCCCAAAATAAGTTGTTCCTAATAGATGTAGAGGAACCCATAAGTAATGACCATAGTGATGATGAAGTAGACACAATAGAAGAACAACCTCAAAATGAAGAGGAAATACATGAAGAACCCTAGGCAAAAATTTTAGTCCATGCTCTTGTAGGGATTACTACTCCATAGACCATGAAAGTTGTGGGTTTCTTCAAAGGCCAATGCCTTACAATCCTTATTGATTCAAGTAGCACACATAACTTTATTGATCCTCGAATTGCCAAGCAGGCCAATTGTTACATACACACATGCAATTCCTTTGAGGTCATGGTGGCAAATGGAGGGACCTTACCTTGCAAAGGTAAATGTCATAATGTCAAATTGAAAATTGGGGATTATGAGCTCAAACAAGATATGTTTACTCTTCAATTTAGGGGATGTGATATTGTGTTAGGCGCTCAGTGGTTGGGTACCTTGGGCACCATCTCATGGAATTTTGTAGAATTATGGATGCAATTTTCATAAAATGGATAATCTTACACTCTTCATGGTTCAAAAGTAGGACCTCCTTAGATTATCAATTCAAACCATATGGAGAAGTTGTTAAAAAAATCATCTCATGGGGTCATCATGTAAATATTTACAATCCAACCACCTACTACAGTAGTGGATCAAATTCTTGAATATTTACAACTTGTTTTGACAAAGCACAATGTAATTTTTTCTGAACCAACCGAATTGCCACCATGTCGCTCACATGACCATGCCATTCCATTGGTCCCTGGTAGTGTACCACCTAACATTAGGTCATACTGATACCCTCATGCCCTTAAGTCAGAGATAGAGAAGCTAGTGCAGGAATTGTTAAAAGTTGGAGTCATTCACCCAAGTAACAACCCATACTCTTCTCCTATCTTATTAGTGAGAAAGAAAGATGGTTCATGGTGATTATGTATTGATTTTTGTGAGCTCAATAAGCTCACCATTAAGGATAAGTTTCCTATTCCAGTGGTGGATGAATTATTGGATGAGCTGCATGGGACTATGTTTTTCTCTAAATTAGATCTTCGCTCTAGGTACCATCAGATCCAGCTCAAGGAAGAAGATATTCCCAAAACCACATTTCATACTCATGAGGGTCATTATGAGTTCTTGGTAATGCCATTTGGCTTGACCAATGCACCTTCCACATTTCAAAGTCTCATGAACAACATTTTTCATCCATTTCTTCATAAATTCATTCTAGTTTTCTTTGATGATATTTTGGTTTATAGTCACTCTTGGGAAGAGCACCTCATCCATGTGGATCAGACCCTACAACTATTGGCACAACATCAACTTTATGCTAAGCGGTCCAAGTGTTCTTTTGGGTTGATGAAAGTGGAATATTTGGGACACATTGTCACCAAAGATGGCGTTAAAGTTGACCCTAGAAAGATTCAGGTAGTTCAAGAGTGGTCGAAACCTCACACTCTCAAAGGTCTTCATGGATTTTTGGGGCTTACTAGCTATTACCACAAATTTATCTACAATTATGGAAAAATTATTACTCCCTTAACATCCATGTTAAAAAAGGATTCTTTTACTTGGATGGGTCCAGCTGAATAAGCTTTCCTAGATTTGAAGCATGCTATGACAACCACTCTGGTCTTAGCAATGCCTAATTTTTCTAAGCCTTTTGTAATTGAAAGTGATGCTTCAGGCAATGGTATTGGCATGGTGTTGATGCAGGAAGGATGCCCCTTGGCTTTCACTAGTAAGGCACTTTCTAGTCATAATCTAGGCAAATCCACTTATGCTAAGGAAATGCTTACCATTTTGCATGTGGTCACTCATTGGTGACCTTATCTCATTGGGCATCATTTTTCCATTAAAATAGATCATCAAAGTCTCAAATATTTCTTAGAGCAATGGGTTGCCACCCCTGAACAATAGAAGTGGGTCTCTAAGCTCATGGGCTATGATTATGATATTACTTATAAAAAGGGCAAGGAGAACATTGTGGTGGATGCCCTCTCTCATCAATTTGAGGCTCATAGTATGCTATGTGCCATTTCTTCCCCCATTCCCCAATGGATAAATTCTCTTCATGAGGAGGTGCTTAAGGATTCAAGCTTGCAAACTTTGGTTGCCTCCCTTCAAATAGATCCTACCTCATGTCTTGGATACACATGGGATGGACAAGATTTATGCTACCATCAACGCCTTGTTGTTCCTCACACATCCCCACTCTAAGAACTTCTCATGAAGGAAATGCATGCTTCCCCCACTACAGGCCATTCAAGGTTCCTTAAAACATATGAAAGGATTAAGCGTACCTTTTCTTGGAAGGGTATGAAGAAGGACATACAAAATTTTGTGGTAGCATGTGACACCTATCAATGGATGAAAGGTGAAATAGTGCATTCTCCAAGCACTCTACAACCATTGCCAATTCCTGAACAGGTTTGGATAGATATTTCAATGGACTTCATTGAAGGGTTACCTAAGTCTGGAGGCAAATCAATTATTTTTGTGGTAGTGGATCATCTTTCAAAGTATGCTCATTTTTGTTCCCTCTCCCATCCTTACACGACCTCCATAATTGCCCAAATTTTCCTTGATTCTATCTTTCACCTTCATGGCATGCCTACCTCCATTGTGTCTGATCATGACCCTACATTCACTAGTAATTTTTAGCAAGAATTGTTTAAGTTGTAGGGAACTCAACTCAAGATGAGTTCAGCTTACCATCCACAAATGGATGGCTAGACTGAGATTGTCAATAAATATTTAGAGATCTACCTTCATTGCTTTACCTCTGATCATCCTACACAATGGGTGAAGTGGCTTCCCTTGGTCGAGTGGTGGTATAATACTTCTTATCACATGGTGACCAAGGTCACCCCTTTTGAAGTAGTTTATGGTTGGCCTCCATGCATGCCCTCCTCCTACATTCCAAGTAGCTCTAAGGTCCATGCAATCGACACTACACTCAACCAACATGTCGAAGTCCTCCATCAACTGAAGATGAATTTGGAAGTGGCCCAAAACTGGATGCGCCAACAAGCTGATCAACATCATTCTAAGCATAGTTTTGATGTTGGTGATATGGTCTTCCTTCACTTGTAACCATACAAACAATCATCCCTCCAACTTTGCAGGTGCCAGAAACTCATGGCCAAGTACTATGGGCCCTACCAAGTTTTACAATGGATTGGTGCCATGGCCTACAAATTGGCCCTCCCATCGACATCCAAGCTCCACCCTATTTTTCATGTCTCCTCTCTCAAGAAGGTTGTGGGAAATCAAGTACAGGTTCAATCTGCCCTCCCAAAATTGGATGAAGAAGGTTCTATCTTGCTCGAGCCAGAACAATTATTGGATCATAGGACGCACACGCTTCACAATCAAGCCATTACTAAGGTCCTTGTTCAGTGGCATGGTCTACAACTAGAAGATGCTACATGGGAGTCTCTCCACCAGCTCCAACACCAGTTTCCTCATCTACAACTTTGAGGACAAAGATTTTTGAAGGGGAAGGACATGTTAGGACCCCATCCTAACATTATTTTTGTAATTCTCAATTGATTATGTAATGACCCACGTCCAATGTGGGGACCCCCTTATAATGTTATTTTGTAATACTTTTGTAATGGTATGTGGCAAGTAAGGCACCTAGACAAGTGGGGCCATTTCATGTAACCATTATCAAGAATGTAACCGATGTTTGGTAGAAGATTCTAGCTCGAGTGGCATTTTGCATGTAAGCCAACTCTTGAGCTTAGGGTTAGGGTTGCATGAAGTATTTTCTTTAAAATATATGGAGCCATGTATGAATGTATATTTTTGCAAGTTAATGAAATATTGAAGGAGGTTGCCCCCTCGAAGAGGCCCATGATACTGAGTTATTTTGTGAGATTGTTTCAATTCTGCAATTACTTTTTGCATAGTGTTATTTTGTTATTTGATGCATTTCTAGTTATTTTACAGTATTTTGTGTGAGTGAGTTTATTTTTAATAGTAGGTTCCTAACAGGCAAAGATCGAGCATGCAACCCAAAGCACAATCACAACCTAGAAAATCAAACACAAGGATAAGCCAAACATTTTTTTTGGTAAAATTTGGAGGTAAACACAATGTATCAAGAGCAAAATGCAAACAAAAAACCATATAGTAGACTCAGCAAACCAGCAATGAAAAAACCCTTGCAATCTAGATATTACCTATATTCAAAGAGTGGTTCAATGCTACCTTCGTCCACCCTTGTACTACTCGACACTACTTGTTCTTCATTCTCCCTAGCCTCCTTGCTCCTATTCCCTTTGTGCTCCCTTTTTCAAACCTATAAATTATTTTTAAATGTGAGAGGAGGAGGAAATGAAGGAGACCAAGTGCTTCCACTCAGGAGTAACACCAAGAACATCTCCTGACGGCCAACTAAAAACACTCAAATGCCACTCTCATAGAAATAATTGACAACAAGGCATCCTAATAAAGTTAAGCCAACTCCACCAATGAAATAAAGCAACAACCAACCAAAATTAAGGAAAAAAACCTCAAAATGGCAAGTATAAACCAAAGTTCATTTTTAAATTATAACATATTAGCATGAAAAATAATCTTTCAGCAAACAAGGAAGGAAAATTTTCAAAACCATCATGCCAATCAATGCAATGTATATTTATCAATGTCTCGACCATTATTTTATCCATAGGTGGATGGCCTCTTCATTTAAGATAGAATAAGCTATCATCAACTCAATCTAAGGAGATTCATTGCAAGCAACTTCTTGGTCTAGTGGTGCAAACATGAATTAGAGGCCACAATGTGATGCACCTACATGAAGGATATTTATCCATGTTACCTTGAGTTGTTTTATGAGCAAGTCATCGTCATCATTTCCACTTAAATATGGTCTCTCATTCCTTGCGGTCAATTCTCTCATCCACCATGAGAGTACCATATCCTGAAACCACAAAAAGCATCAACAATACCATGTCCTTAAATAAAATACACAAAATATCTAAGCATACATCCATCAAAAGCATCAAACTAAGCATTGAATATCATTCACTAATACATAGTCCAACTTATGTAGCAATTACTTCCAAGGTGATTAATGTCAGCTTATTTTACCATCTTTAAAAGAGAATATGTATTATGCTAGCATTATGTTTAGATTATTTCTTATCATATATTAATCTATAAATATGTTTCTTTCATGCTAGTATTATGATGGAATTTAAGTATGGGTTGAAAATGTTCCATTTAAATCCAAGATCTAATGTTGTGTTATATTTTAGCATGTTAATTCTATTATAGAACTTTATTTCTTATCAAGGTAGAGATGTTATTTTGTTTTATGTTTTATCTTGGGTTTGGTGGGGAAATTTTGGGTATAGATCTAGAAACTCTTTAGGATAATTGATTTAAGATCTTAACCCATTTCTAGGATGAGTTGTGGTGATGCAATAACCAAGTAGATGATAGTTTTGGAAAGAGTTATAGGGATGCAATATCTAAGTACTCATGAATTTGAGTTGCAGTGATGCACTAGCCAGATATTCATGATTGATACACCTTGAACAATTAGGATAAGGTGTTCCATAATTTTAATGGTAATGGATTGAGTATAGATATAGAACATCTTCAGGACCCCTAAGTCAATATTTCAACCCAATATTGGGACTAAACATAGTCTAATTTATTTCTTACAAAAAAATACATTTATCTTTATTCAAACAAATAAGGAAAATATCTTTTCATCTCATCCACTTTCTCCCAAGTGGTATTTTTCTCAAAATATTGGTCCCATTGGACCCTGCACTATTCTAGAGTTTGTTTCCTCATTGCTTTGGAATGAAACTCTAGAATCTTCACTGGCCTCACTTCAATGACCGATGGATCTATCACCTAAAATTTTGAGACATCCCACACATGATTAGGATCAACAATGTACTTTCTAAGTAGGGATATGTGGAAAGATTCATGGATCTTTGATAGGTTGGGTGGTAAGGCAAGTCTGTAAGCCATTGGACTAATCTTTTTAGTGATTTCAAAGGGCCCAAAAAATGGGGATCTAACTTAGAAGACTTGATGGCACTCTTCATGGGTTTGAATCTTAGGAAAACTCTATCTCCCAAATAGAATTCTCTAGGTAAGCACTTCAAACTAGCATAGCTATTTTGACGATAAATGGCTTCCTTAAGCCTTTGCCTAATCATATTAAGCTACTCCTCCATATCTCTAACCATGTCTAGTCCAATGACAACTCGATCCTCTGGGTTATCCCAAGATAGAGGATTTTTGCACCTCTAGCCATACAAGGCTTCAAATGGGGCCATTTTCAAGGAAGCATGGTATCCATTATTATATGCAAACTCAACTAGATGTAAAAAGTCTTCCCATCAAGACTTTTGGTCCATGCAATACATGCAGAGCATGTCTTCCAAGATTTGGTTTACCCTTTCTATTTGTCCATATATTTTTGGATGATATGCAAAGCTAATATTCAACTTCATGCCAACTACATGATGAAGGGCCTACCAAAACTTAGATGTAAATCTAGAGTCCCTATATGAAATGATTACCTCAAGAAAACCATGCAACCTAAAAATTTATTTGGTGAATCTATTGGCCACTATCAAGGCATCATCCTTGGTGTTTCCTAGAATAAAATGCGCAACCTTGGTCAATCTATCGACCACTACTAGGATTATGTCATGTTGGTATTAAGTCTTAGGTAAACCCACTATGAAGTCCATAGATATCACCTGCCACTTTTATACTGGTATGTCATGTGGGTATAATTATCCAATTGGATGTCTATGCTCAACTTTCACTTTTTGGCATTCCAAACATCGAGCCACAAATTCAGTGATATCTTTCTTCATACCTAACTAGAAGAAGGTTTTCTTCATGTTCTCCCTCATATTTACCCCTATTGGGTGAGTGGATTAAGGATATCTATGTACCTATTACATGATAAATCTCCTTAAATCACCAATTTTAGGGATCACCACCCTATCCTTAAAACATAAAAATCCATCCTTTATGCCAAAATCCTGATTCTCTTCAAAATTCCCTTCCATATTGGCCTGAATTTCATTGTAAAACTAGTCCTGTACTTGCATTTCATTGACTTGGTCCATTAATTCCACGTGACATCAGGTCAAGGCAACTATATGCCTTCTCCTACTCAAGGCATCAACAACCTTATTTTTCTTACCTTTGATATACTCTATACCAAAATCATATTCTGCTAAGAACTCAATCCATCTTCTCTATCGTGCATTGAGAATTGGTTGGGTAAAGATGTACCTCAAGCTTTGATGGTTGATTCTCAACTCAAAAGGCTTCCCTAGAAGATAATGCCACCAAATATTAAGGGCATGCACCATAGTTGCTAGTTCTATATCATGCATAGCATAGTTGACCTCATGCTTCTTGAGTTTCCTTGACTCATATGCTATGACTGATTCATCCTGGGATAGAACTCCTCCCAAACCTTCCAAATAAGCATCAGTATAGACTAAAAAATTCCCTTGTGGGTCCAAAATCTTGAGAACAGGTGTAGTAGTAAGCCTCTACTTAAGCAACTCAAAAGTGGCTTCACACTTGTCCATCCATTTAAATTATTTTCCTTTTCTTTGAAGGTTAGTTATGGGGTAGGCTATTTTAGAAAAATCCTTTACAAACTACCTATAATACCCTATCAAGCCCATGAAGCTCTGCACTTTAGGCACATTAGTAGGTGGTGGCCAGCTCAAAATGACCTCTATCTTCTTTGGATCAAATGCTATCCCTTCTATAGATATGATATGTCCTAGATACTACACCTCTAGAACATAAAAGTCACATTTAGATAGATTCCCATAGAGTTGGTTCCTTCTCAACAACCCGAGCACAATCCTTAAATGCTTATCATGCTCTTCCTTATTCTAGAAATATATCAAAATATCATCCAAGAATACTAAGACAAATTGATCTAGATGCTCCCTAAACACATTTTTCATAAGATTCATGAATGTTATCAAGGAATTGGTCAGACCAAAAGGTAATATCATGAAATCATAATGCCCATACCTAGTCTTAAATGTAGTCTTGTGAGTATCCTCCTCATGGATTCTCAACTGATGGTATATTGATTTCAAGTCAATATTTAAAAATATGGTGGCACCCTTAAGTTGATAAAACAAATCCTCAATCTTGGGAAAAGGGTACCTATTCTTAATAGTTGCTTTATTCAACATTATGTAATCTATGCACAACCTCAATGACCCATACTTATTTTTAACAAAAAGAATAGGGGCACCCCATGGTGACACATTGGGTTTAATCAACCCCTTTTCTAGAAACCCTTGAAGTTACACTTTTAACTCCTGCATCTCAATAGGATTCATCTTATAAGGAGTTACTATGAATAGGTTTTGAGCCTAGGAGTAGCTCAATAGTGAAGTCAAAATCACGCTTAGGTGGTAGCCCTAGAAGGTCTTCAAGAAAAACATCCCCAAAATCCTACAAAATTGGGTGCTCCTTAAATAATTCCTCCTTCCTATCATCTCCAGTCTTGTGGTTCAACTTAATGACATAGACCATACCACATTTCTTAATAGCTTTCTTTAGCTGCATTGTTGAGATCATCTAAGGGTAAAAAGACCCTTGCTCATTGTGAATTCTTAGTCTCTGCTTGTCCTTAAAAAGTCTATCCATCTATCTTGAAAATTAATTATGGCTTCATGAGACCTTAACTAGTCCATTCCCAAGATGATGTCGAAGGCATGTAGCGGTGCTACATATAAGTACCATAGGGTAGAGTCATTGGGTAGGGTGATATCAACTATGGGAAAATATTGATCCACTAAGTAGGTCTATCTAGACCCATACTCGACTTTCCACCCTTGTGCCAAAAATATTGGTCTTTTTGGAAAATCCTTGACTATACTAGAATAAATGAAACTATTTGTAGCTCCACTATCTATCAATATCTTAACTTCCTTATCAAACAACTTACCATTTAGAATCATAGGTGTGGCTTGGCTATCTAGATTCTTATTTCTAGTTGTAACATAGATTTTGTGGTTGGGTTCCTCTATATTTTTTCTTAGTCCTATTCAATTTGGATATTTGTTTGCATAGTGAAGTCCCCCAAAATCATAGAAACCTCATTTGTAATTGGGGTTCCTTTCCTATTTCTTTTCCCCTATCTACTCGATTCGATATGGTTTCAATTGTTTCTATGTGTGAGCGGTATTATTATCCTTCTTCTTTTGGGACTTCTTATTGGAATTCCCTTATTTTCCATCATTTTTATTTTCCATATTTAGATTATCTTTGCTTTTCTTACTTTGTTATTGTTCTCAACTATTAAAACTAGCACTCTTCATTTTCCTTAAGGCTTGTCAATCTCTTTCTAACAATACCACATAGTTAAAGTGGGTCTTGTTCAACTATAGGTTGGACTCGGCTTGATGAGCCAAGTCATATGCCTTTTGTAGAGTCTCAAGCTTATGCATGTTTACTACCAATATTATCTTAGGATCAACTCCCAAGATAAACTTATGTACCTTCATATTCTCATCCTACTCATAGAGTGGTACATACTTCAGAAATTTTACAATTTTTGGTAATAAACCTCCACTATCATTTTCCCTTGGAGAAGTGTGGATGATTCCTTGAGTATTTCCACATAATATTGTTTAATTAGGAATCTCTTATTAAAGGCCTTCACAAACCCTTCCCATGATAGGTTAATTGCCTAAAGTTTTTGACTAGGTCCCCTAAAAATGGAGAGTGGCCCAATAGGTTTAAGTCACTGAAGAATAGTTTTTCATGGAGAAATAGGTCTCCAATTCATTCAACCAAGATTTAGATGAATCACCCCCATCATTTTTGATGAATTTAGAGGTCTTAACATTCTTCAAATCCTTGGCTAATTTTACCTCTATAAGAGCCCTAACCTCTTGCTCATATAAAGGAGGGTTTCCTTCTTATCTAACCTCAAGATTTCTATTTTGACTCACTATAGTTTCTAACATCTATCTCTATTGATCCATTTATTCCCTCTGCTTCTCTATTTATTCTTGTAAAAGTGAGATAGTAGCAGTGAGGTTCTCCACCTCTCTACTAGAATTTATCAAGCTTTCTCTTAGGGTTCTAGCCTTGACACTATCCTACCTAGCCTATCTTGGAGGTATGGAAGATCCTCTTCTTCCTCTCCTTAAGTTTGGTGCCATAATTTCTTGGCCACACAAAATTTCCTAGGTTAGGTTGTAGTTCTCCTTCACATTGCCTCCTACCTACTAGTTAGCTACATCTTCCAATGTACTAACAATTAAATACTATCATCCACTGATAGTATTTTATGGATATTTTAATTCCACATAAAATTCCATCTCCAAAGTCATCCATCAAGTCAAAACATCTCTAAGTCCTTTCCAAGGAAGCTTCTAGTCCTATGACCTAGAGCTTTGATACCAACTATAACAACCCCAAAAGCTAACAAACCCAAGAGAGATTTTTTTTTAACTTAATAAGGTTCACAAGAGTATCCATGGAATACATATATTGACTAGACATACCCACATTTTGAGTCTATGATACTGCAGACATCTCTCGAGTGGACAAGAGAGGCCAAGCTCTTATAGGTATTAGGGTTTACCTTGTATACCTCTATGGTATAGAGGACACTCTTTAAAAGGTCTCCCCACATTTTTGATATTCTCCATGAATGTAAAATTCTTGACCTTAGCATTAGGATTATCCCATCTTAATCCTTAGAGAGGGGGATGCCAATTCCTTCCACCAGCCATAAGTCAATCTATGTTGGGTCCTTCGATGTAATGCCTTAGTCTAGCTTAACTACACCTCCATGGTGATCCCTTAAACTTTATGCTTGTCTCTCCCATATCTATGATGGGTGTCTAAGCATCAACCACTCTATGTGATTATCTTCTCATGGACTCAAGAACTAGGCATTGCTACCCCACAACCACCCAAGTTTAAAAAGGAAAGTTTAGACAAGGTTACCTTTAGAACCCTTCCCAAAGAAACCCCTAAGCCCAAGGATAACTCTCTCTCTCTCACTCTACAAGCATTAAAACAAAAGCATATTCTAGGATGGAAGAAAAACTAATTATCTTAAGCTTGCAATAAATCTAATAAAACCTTTAGATCAAAGCATTAGCATGGATAAGAACCATAAAACCACTTATCAACATGGCACCATATAGTCATCCAATTAAAGGTTTAGATTACACAAAATAATAGTCTTTTCTTCTATTACAATAAATCCTCTTTCACCAAGAGTGATTTTCAATAGTACTCCAAGAATAATTGAAGAATTAACTTAGCATGATCTGACATCTTCTTCCCTTGGCCTCCATGGTAGTTTGATAGGAATATGGGGATCAAAACAATTCATGTGCAAGTATGAATGCATTTCTATATGATTCATTGCATAGCAACCACAAGCAAAATAAGCCCATACTTCTTTCCCAAAATATTTTCCACAAATATTTTAAAACCCAAGCCCTTGCATCAATTCAATATAGCAAACACAAGAAAAAGAAGCCCATACTTCTTTCCAAAATATTTTCCACAAATATTTAATTCCAAAGCTATACATTTCTAATTCAATATAGCAAAACACAAGTAAAGAAGCCCATACTTCTTTCCAAAATATTTTCCACAAATATTTTAATTCAAAGGCTAAAAAAACCATCAATATTGAAAGGTTATCTCCACAAATAAATCCATTATATCTATCATTTGGATTAACTAAATATTAGATCAGTTAAAATTCAACATTAGAATTAATAATCTAAGGTTCCAAAAAATTGATCTCACATTAGATTAGTTCCAAAACTAAAGGTTAATCCAATACTAGGTAAATTCCAAAACTAAATTAATCCTTTGTTAGCTTAAGGATTAAATTAACCCATCATTTGGTTAAGTAGCAAATTTAGAGATTTAAGTAAACAATCTACCATTTGCAAGTCTTATCATTCAATTGCAAGACTAAATATTAATCTATCATTTGATTAATTACCAATCTAAAGATTTTAATGAATTAATCTATCATTAGATTAATTTCTAAACTAATATATTATTTGACTAATTAACAATCTAAATATTATAACGAATTAATCTATGATTAGATTAATTTCCAAACTAATGTATCATTTGATTAATTAACAAGCTAAAGATTATAACAAATTAATCTATCATTAGATTAATTGCCAAACTAATCTATCATTTGATTAATTAACAATCTAAAGATTATAATGAATTAATCTATCATTAGATTAATTTCCAAACTAATCTATCATTTTATTAAAGGAGCATCTAAGGAGGTTCCAATAAATCCATCATTAAGTTAACCTTAGATATAATCAATCTATCGATTAATTAAAAGAACAATTTAAGGACTAACTTAAATTAGAACCTAGCATAAATTTTTAATAAGATAAAAAAATAAAAGATCTAACAATAAAGCAAGTAAAGGTTAGAAACTATTTAATCTTAACATGGGCTTCAACATAGTTGAAATATTAAACGAATAAAATTAACCCTAAAATATTTATGCAAACATATGTAAAATGAAATACAATGCACATACATCAAAAGAGAATACTCGAAGACACCAATTATGTAGGAACTAATACATCCAAAGGACTCAGTGAGATGCCCAACAAGTCAAATAGGGTTTGAAGCACTCTAAGGTAAAGGAATCCATGCAAGCTAATCAATGAAGTCTAGCAAGCTACCGGTTGTCTTCAAGCCTATCATTACCCTTTACTATGCTCGTTACCATTGTGCAAGAAGAACATGTTCTAAGCTAGCGAATATTGAACATGCATTCCAAAGTATAATCACAACCTAAAAATTTAAACACATGGATAAGCCAAACATATTTTCAAAAAAATTTGGAGGTAAAAAAAAACATCAAGAGAAAAATGCAAACAATAAACCAGATAGCGACCTCATAGCAAACCCATAACAAAAACACGCATTCAAGCTAGATGTTACCTACAACCAAACAATGTTTCAATGCTTCCTTCATCCAACCTTGCACTAATTTATGCTGCTTGTTCTTTGTTCTCCCTAGCCTCCTTGCTCATATTCCCTATGTGCTCTTTTTTCCAAACCTATGACTTCTTTTTAAAGGTAATGGGAGAAGGAAAGGAAGGAGACCAAGAAATTTCACTCAGGAGTAATGCAAAGAGAATTTCTTGATGGCCAACTAACAACACTCAAGTACCACTCTTGTAGCAAGAAGAGACAAGAAGTCATCCTAATAAAGTTAAGGTGGTTCCACCAATGCAATAAAGCAACAATCAACCAAAAAAGAGGAAAACAACCTCAACATGGCAAGCATAAACCAACATCCATTTTTAAATTATAATAGATTAGCATCGAAAAGAATATTTTAGCAAATGAGGAAGGAAATATTTCAAAACCATCATGCCAATCAATGCAATATATCTTCCTCGATGTCTTGCACTATTGTTTTATCCTTCATTTATGATAGACTAAGCTATCACCGACTCAATCTAAGGAGACTCATTGCAAACAAATTCTTGGTCCAATGGTGTGAACACAAGTGATAGGTCAAAATGCGATGCACCTACATGAAGGGTATTTATCCATGTTACGTTGAGTTATATGATGAGAAAGTCACCATCATCATTTCCCATTAAATATGGTCTCATTACTTGTGGTCAACTCTCTTGTCCATCATGAGAGTACCTAATATTGCAACCATGCAGAGCATCAATAGTACCATATCCTTAAATAAAATAAACATAATATCAAAGCATACATCCATCAAAAGCATCAAAACTAAGCATTAAACATCATTCACTAATACATAGTCCAACTTAAGTAGCAAGTCCTTCCAAGGTGGTTTGTGACAACTTGTTTTACTAGTTTTATAAGAGAAGATGTATTATGCTAGCATTATGTTTAGATTATTTCTTATCATATCTTAATATAGAGAGATGTTTCTTTCATGATTTTATTATGATGGAATTCAATTATGGATTGAATATGTTCCATTTAAATCCAAGCTCTAACATTGTGTTATATTTTAGCATGTTAATTTTGTTATAGCACTTTATTTCTTATCAAGGTAGAGATGTTATTTTATTTTATGTTTTATCTTGGGTTTGGTGGGGCACTTTTGGGTATAGATCTAGAATCTCTTTAGGAACCTTGAGTCAATATTTCAACCCAATTCTATAAGGAGTTGCAATGATGTAATAACCATGTTGCTATGATTCTTGGAAAGAGTTATAGGGATGCAATAGCCAAGAACTGATGAATTTAGGAGTTGTGGTGATGCAATAGCCAGATATTCATGATTGATACACCTTGAATGATGAGGATAAGGTGTTCCATAATTTTGAGGGTAATGGATTGGGTATAGATCTATAACCTCTTTAGGACCCTTGAGTCAAAATTTCAACCCAATCCTAGGAGTTGTGGTGATGTAATAACCAGATAGCTATGAGTCTTGGAAGGAGTTATGGGGATGCACAACCAGGTACTCATGAATCTAGAAGGATTTGTGATAATGAAATAGCCACATATTCATTATTGATACACCTGTAATAATGAGGTTAGGGTGACCATGCTCATTACCAAGTGAATGCTAATGACCTTAGTTATCCCATCAAGGTGTGGTAACTAAGCACCAAGTATTTATGCCAAAATAACCTACATAAATGGACTTACGAAAAAGTTATGGAATAGGTGTTTCCCTTTAAGTGTTATGGATATTAAAGGATAATCTCTATATTGTGGTCAAATTGTCCTATATTGGTGAGGGTATGGGAAAGTTTGGGGGACCACTTTGGCATCCTTCTAAAAAATGAGGTTTAGTAAGGTGAACCCCATAAATATGGGATGCTAGCCACTCCTATAAACTTTAGTATTGTTTGCAATGACATTGAACTCAATTGTGGTGATGCCTTGAGAATGATAAAAATAGTATTAGAAATATTTTTTGAACCTTACTTGAGAAAAAAATATCTCTCTCTTGAGTTGTTTTTTGTGGGTTGTTACAATATTACCTCTCATCCTTCTATAGCCAAATAATCACTCACCATATTCCTATAATTTTATTCCAAATCTACTTTGATCTTTGCTAACTCCTCATCCTTCACTAATGGGTACTTCGTTATCCACATCTTCCTAGAAGTGGAAAAACCTACCATTCTCTACCTTCCATTGGGTGCCTTTCCATAGCATATCTCTACCCTTTAAAATATGGTCTATAATGAAGATCCATGATAATGATCTTTTGTGGTAAAAAATATACTATCCTCTTGGTTATCAAGGTATTTGTATCTCGAAATTCTTTCCCATAAAGCATGACCCTCCTTCACTAGAATCCATACTACCTTTACTACCAAATCCTTTTTCATATATATTATTCTTCTAAGCCCAAGTCCTCAAATTTATTTATCATTACTTATTATCTCCCATGCTACAAGAAAAACCTTGCTCTTCTTCTCTAGTCCTATCCATAGAAATTTTCTCTAAATACTTTCTATTGTATTAGATACTTTAAGTGGGATCTTAAACACTCATATTAAGTATATAGGGATTGGTTGGAGAGTAATCTTAATAATTTATAACTTTCTTTTCTCAATAGATCCCCTTCCAACCAGCTAATATACTTTAGACCTTGTCAATTAGCACATTCCACATCTGATCCTTGCATTCCCTTATGAACATTAGCATTCCCAAGTAAATAAAATAGAGTTGAAACAATACACCCAAGCTCAATTGTAAATATTCTCTATCAATCATCTATAGTGTTTGTAAGAAACACATTACTATTTTTTATATTTATCATTTGTTGGGATGCTTTTTTGTAGGGATTTAGTATCCTCCTAAATTCCTTCACCTCAACTACAAGCGATCTCCCCAAAAAAATTGTATCATCCAAAAATTATTTGTGATCAATACCTTCTATGTATATATATGGTTTCAACCCACTTAATGCTCCTACTTGTTTTTCTTATCCAATGACCTTCCCAATGCTTCTGCCATTAGTATAAAAATATATAGGGACATGGATCCCCTTACTTTAAGCTCCTACTACTTCCAAAGAATACAATTGAAGAATGATTTATTTTAACTAAGAATTTTGATCCTCCATATTAGTTATTCACCCATATTATTCAATGTCTATTGAAGCCAAATTTCTCTAAGACTCTATTTAGGAAACACCATGAGACCCAATCATAGGCTTTGTTCATGTCACACCATTCCATCATTTTTACTATTTTTAACTGAATGCATGGTCTCATGGAGTGTGATTACTCCATCCAAAATATGCCTACCCTTCACAAAGCTCTCTTGCTACTTTATAGTGATCTTCGAGAGAATAGACTTTAGTATTAATACAATAACTTTTGATATTATCTTATAAATGGTGTTACACAAATAAAATTGGACTAAAGTATTTAAATTCCTTCAACCTAATCTTCTTTGGAATGAACACTATGAAAGTATTATTGTATTATTTTAATACTTTACCTAAATGGTGCAATTATCTTATTGTTGTTACTACATCTTTACTATGTTCTAGAATATTTGGAAGAAACCCACTTGAAATCCATAAAGCCATAGAGATTTATCTTTTCCCAATGAGAAGACTACTTTTCTAACCTCCTAACTCACCTCTTTAACAAGTTCTGCATTAATATCTCTAGATAGAATCCTTGGGATATGTTGAATTAATTCCTCCATATATTCTTGATCATCCTTCCTATCCTTTGTTAGAAACAATCAAAATCCCACTTCTCCTTGTATAATTTGATCTTCCTATCTTATTACTTCATCCTATTTTTGTATTTTAGATAGCCTTGTTACACTTTTATGTCTTATGGTAGAGACATTAAAAAATTGTGTCTTCATATCTCCTTCTATTAATTATTGGTTCCTTGAATTTTATATCCAGTACATCTTCTCCCTTGCCATTATTATATGTAATTCCACCTAGATAAATTTCTCTCTATTAAAAATGACCTACTCCATCACATTTTTTATTATTTCCTCTTCAATTCAACTCAATTCTTGCATTAATCACTCCTTTTACAAGAATAGGTTTCCAACGACCTTGTTCCACTTTTTTACTTACCTCTTCACATGTTTTAATTTCTTTTCAACCTCATACATCTTGGATCCTTGGATTGGATGCATCCACCTTGTTTCTATTTTCTTATAAATTCTTGGGTGTTGTAGCAATATGAATTCAAATTTGAAGGGGTTGATTTTCTATCCTCTAGTTTACATCAAAAGATAAGAGGGTTATGGTCTGATCCTATTATTGGAAATTATGTCAAAGTATGCTCATAATTTTCCTCAAACCAATCCAAGGATAGAAAACCCTATATAATCTCACCTAGATCAAGTCCTTACCTAACATCCTGTTAGACCATGTGAATGCATTTCCACTCAAATCAACATTATAAAGACTTTATGATGACATAAAATTTCTAAGGTCCTCTATACTCTCAGTGAATTCTTTGGACCCCCCTTTCTTCTCACCTAGACTTAATGGAGTGTTGAAGTCTCCTACCACTATCTATATTACCCCCCTAACCTACTATCCCATATATTCTAGCTCTTTTTAAAACTCCTTTCTCAATCTACTTATATTTGGAGCATAAACATTTGTAACAAGAAAAATGGACTTTGAAGAGTTGACTAACAAAAGAACTAACAATTGATTTACACTTCTAGAGATGAATTCTCCCTCATAGAAATCAAAATTCCATAGATTTTATAATCCTCCTAAAGCTCCTCTAGATCCCTACTAACAATTCTTACCCTTCTTCCATGTTCCACTTTGAATACTTTCCCACCTTGCACAAGATAATTTAATGTCTTGTAATAATACTATTTTACATTGGTGGTCCTTAAACATGGATCTCACAAATTTGTGTTTGTTAGGGTAGTTAATTCCCCTAACATTCCATGATATGACTTTCATTTTTTACTTATTGTAGTGGGATTTTTCCCACTCAAGACTATGGTAATATGTTTTCCATATTTTAAATCCTTCTCTATTTACTTTAAATGTTTTTCCTTCAAATATTAAATACCCACATTCTTTCCCTCCATTAATCCTACATTCAATTACTTCTTATCACTCTTGACATCCATAGGTATGATACTTTCCATGAATATCCTACATCCACTTCTTGATTAATTATACATGACACAACTTCTATATTTGAATCTTCATGGGCCTCCATTTCCCCTACCATTTCTTTCCCCTTTTCTTCCAATTGATCCATATTTTCTTCATCCTTTTTAGTCACTTCATCTCTTGGAATCAAAGATCTTATCCTTTGTCAAGCATTTTGGATTTCTATGTTTTTAAATTCCTCTCTTGAAATCATAAAGCAATAATGTTTTAATAATATTATTTAAAGAGCATGGTTATTGTGAGCCAAAGGGTTTAAAAAGTGATAATAAAACACCTTATATAATATTATTAAAGTAATAATGTCATTAAGTGACAATAAATTATCACCCATAGTTAAATCATAAATTCTAGATAAAATAAACCATCTCATCTAACTAGGAAATAAATAAAAGAGCTAGGTAATAATAAGGTGAAGTGGACACTATTTCCTCCCTCTTTATATGAAATTTTTCTTGGAAGTTAATTAAAATGGTATGGGTAATTTTATTACAACTCCAACTTGTCCTTCCAAGTAGTACAATTCTCACTATAGTTATCCTATTATGTTATGTCCTATATTGTAATGTCAAGTAAATTTCTTAAGAGTATATGTAATTTTTTCCTCTTAAATTTTTCAAGAAAATTAAAAGTATACTAGCTTCATCCAAATAATTTTGTAAGAAACACATTTCAACATTAGTGTCTATGCATATGTTCTAGATATCACTTAATGATTATTAAGTTTTCCACTATAATTATTGATATTGGTTACTACTAGTATTAGTATTATCTATGAATTAACTAATATCATTGGTTTATATATATATATATATATATATATATATATATATATATATATATATATATATATATATATATATATATATAATATATATATATATATATATATATATATATATATATAGTCACATAGAAAAATGATTAAACAAGGGCTTCACATCACAGATATAGAATAGCATCAAGGGTATGCAAATAATCTACCAGTACATAACTATGACCAACGAAGTCATTATTTAAATCTATATTATTATCAATTTCATAATTTAGGTTATAATTTTAAATACATGAGACAAAGAGGGACTCCTAATACTTTTTTGTATTTGCTTTTTTCTCTTCCATATTGAGCAACTAATTTTTTTCTTTCTATGTTGGTACTTAAACATGCAAATATCTATTAGAATTTCTAAAAAATATCAAATGCATTGCCGACCTTTCCCCCTCCTCTAAGTATAATCTCCTCCTCTCTCTAGTTTACAATTTATGGAAGAGTTTTCCACCTCCCATTTGCTTCATGTAAATACTATTCATAGCAAGTTTTCCACCTCCTCACCTTTCATGCAACTCACTATCAAGAAGAGTTTTCCACCTCTCTATTCAAGCAATTTCACTCCTACATAGTGTTTCCCACATCCTCTCCTTTCATGCCACTTTAGTTCTCCTCATTTCATCCATCCACTTCCTCCTTACTCTATTTAACTTTTGTTTCTACTTATATCTTATGACCTATTTTTAAATGATAAATTTTTATTCTCATGTATTAGTTTTTTTCTCTTTCAAGTTCATTATTGAAATTTATTACACACCTTAGACTTCATATTAAAATATGTTAAATAATTAACCCAAGGTCTTACTATAAAATTTATGGAGTATATTATACACATGCTTATAAACATTATACATTGGTTTTGCATATAATTACATATAATAAAATAGTCAAAGCAATATATGTTACTAATTAATATACTTTCTTCTTTCCAATTCAATATCAGATTTTTTTTTTAGTAATCAAGGTAAGGGATAAATAACATGGTTTACCTTACAAGTTTTCATTTTAGCCTCTCTCTTTATCTCTTTGGTAACACAAATATTATCTCAAAAATAAATATTTTATTAGTTCTAATATAAGCACTCATAAAATTATATAACCTACTCATTGACAAGTATATTTCAAAAAAATGTTAAATCACTTCATAAATTACTCTCTTATTATGTAAATCCCTATTGGATCCTCAAAATCCAACTGAAGAGTAACCTCTAATTTCAAATTTTGAAGGGTCTTGTAAGTCCTAGGTTTAGGTATTTTTGTTGAGTTAGAAAAAAAATGACTATCAAGATTTTGCAATAAGAGTAATAAAAAACACTTCAAGGTGTTCCTTTGTCACAGTCATGTCTGAAAGTACCTTGAGCTTATTTGCATCATTAAAAGTATGTATGTTCTTAAAATCCCTCAAGGTTTATTTCTTTTGCAAGATCATGAATTCATGAGTCTTAGTCCTGTGATTTGAAAACTCATTATATTGAAAGAAACTTGCACAAGATTACAATTTATAAGCTTGAGAAAAACTAATTTGGGCTTAATATTGTTGGATTACAACTTTAACGTAATCAAATCCTAACATAGACAAATGCTATTTTAGAGATATCTCCTATATGCTCTATCAATGCTAACTAAATAATAACTACGTAGCAATTATAATATTCAAAGTCCAACAATCTCCCCCTTAAAGTTAAGAGGGCTGAATAGACAATCTCTTAGCTTTATATACTGAGCTTTAGCATCTCCTTTGGTGAAGATATCTGCTATATTGTCCAAAGTGCTACAATGCTTTAGCTCAACCAAATTTTTCTCCACCATGTCTCTAATGAAGTGATACTTCATGTCAAAGTGTTTTGAACTGATGTGGTGGATATGATTATGTGCCAATTGAATGGAACTCATATTGTCACAATACAATATGGTAGGATTATTTTGTCTTTCACCTATTTCTTCAAGTAATTGTCTCAACCATAAGGCTTGGGTACTAGAATTTGTGATTGCTATGTACTCAGCCTCAATAGATGATAGTGCTACAATAGTTTACTTTTTAGAAATCCAAGTAATTAATCTTGACCCAATACTAAAGCAATTCCCTGAAGTATATTTCCTATCATATATATTGTTTCCCCAATCACTATCACTAAAGCCAACTAATTTTACATCATCATTTTTGTGGTAATGGTTACCATAATCCATTGTACCATTTACATATCTCAAAATTAATTTAGTTGCTTGTAGGTGAAGTTCAAATGGATCAACCATATGCCTTGATCCTAGAGAAACAACATATTGAATATTCGGTCGTGTGTTGGTGAGGAACATAAGACTCCCAACCATGCTCCTATAAGTGGTCTTGTCAACTTTTTGTGCTCCATATTCTTTTCTTAATTGTATCCCATGACCTATTGGAGTTGTAACAGACTTGCATTGCTCCATAAAAAATTTCTTTATCATGTCATGAGCATATTTATGTTAACATATGAATATCTCATTTTCTGTTTTATATACCTCCATTCCTAGGAAATAATGCATCAAATCTAGATCCTTCATTTCAAACTCTTTCATCCTGGAGTTTTTGAACTCCTCATTCACTTTATCACTACTACCCATGAATATTAGATCATCCACATATAAGCACACAATGAGGATGTCTTTATATTATTTCATGTAGTAGAGAGTAGGTTCACTTATGCTCCTAGTGAATCCATACTTATGAAAGTAGCCATCAATACGTGAGTACCATGCTTTTGGTGCTTTCTTTAGGCCATACAATGCTTTCTTCAATTTGTATACAAGGTTATCCTTACCTTGTTCTTCAAAACCTTGAGGTTGTTGCACAAAAACCTCTTCATTCAAGCACCCATTGAGAAATACATTCTTAACATCCATGTGTTGAATTTTCCACCCTTTGTGTGCAGCCAAAGAAAGCACTAGTCTAATGGTCTTTTCTCTAGCAACAGGAGCAAAGGTTTCCTCATAGTCAATCCCATACTTTTGAGTAAACCCTTTTCTACTAGCCCTTCCTTATGTATTTCAATTCTCCCATCATCATTGAACTTGGTATTATAGACCCATTTACATCCAATATATTTCTGATTTTGGAAACCATTGGAGGGTTATCATCACTAAATTGCCATTCACCCTACCAATGGATGAGATAATTAAGCTATTCACCAAGAGTTTTTTAAAACCTATCTCTTGGATGCTCCAACTATGAAATTATCAATCATTTGAAGAAGCTTTAGCTCAGGCTAGTGTCATTGAGGATATCAAAATCCAAGAAGGCATATTAAAGCCTAAAAATAAAGAATGGCAAAACAAGGGCCAATACAAAAGTAATTATTCAGGCCAACAAAAATCAACACAGGCTACCCAAGCCACCCAATCCAATCAAGTCAATCAAGTGGTCATGAGCTAACCAATAATGGCTCAAAAACAACAACCTATGCAATAATACCACAATAAATTTCATATCATGCGGTCCCCTCAATAACACAAGCTCTAACAATTCAAAACATAGTGCTAACTATGAAAAACCATCCCCAATGATAGTCTATCCGAAAAAATCACCAATATACACCTTTAGTCGAGTCATATGCTTCTATTTTTAGAAGGTTGTATGAGACAAATAAACTTGCTTTGCCCGACATTAGACCGAATGATCCCTATAAACGTGGGAAAAATTATTGGGAACATCTATTTTTTCCTTATCATAGGCAAAATGGGCATGACATTAACAACTACCATGTATTTAAAGATATAGTCCAAGGTCTCATTGACTTGGGGGTAATCAAACTTGATAATCTCCTTGCTCAACAAAACCAAAACCTTGGTATATTTCAAACACCACTTCCTCATCATGAGGAGGTGCAACCAAATGTAGGGGAATCTAACACCAAAACTCCTCCTAATCAAGTCAATCACATTCAAAAATACCAAGGGTTTGTAGGGGCCATTCATGTGGTCACTAGAGGTCAACGAAATAACCAACAAAGGCAACCACCTCAAGCAAGTGTGTCACAACCTTCTACATCGCCACCCATCCAAGTTTCCCCCAATCCTTCATCACCCATCCATATCCCTAGTCAATCGAATCCTCCAAATCCACCCATCAATCATCCACCTCGACCTATCATCTCATTGAGTAGCCGAATAACTACAAGTTTGAAAATGGCTTCCTCCAAATTGTCAATCTATGAGCTAATCCAACAATCTCCTCCACATCATGAGGCATTAATGGATATTTTAAAATCCATCGAATTGCAATCGCAAGATCCTAATGCCTTCAACAACTTTGTGGGGAGCATCCAAACATGCATGGAGCCTTCCATAACATTCTATGACTTTGAGATTAAGCCAATCTCATCAGAATCAGTAGACCCTCCATTGCATATCATGGCTCTAATTGACAAGAAGCCTTTTAAAAGAGTCCTAATTGATATCGGTTCCTCTATCAACATCATCACCACATCCGCTCTTCATCATTTGAACCTTCCTCCATCTCACATCACCAAGTCATCCTTCACCCTCAAAGCATTCAATGATGCTTTGTGTTCCATAGTTGGCACTATCTTTTTGCCCATTGAAGTAGGGATTAAAATATTGCACATAATGTTCCACATCTTGGAAGGATCCATGGTGTACAATGTACTCCTTGGAAGACCTTGGATGAGGGAAATGAGATGTGTCCCTTCAATACTACATCAATGTTTGAAATATGTTCATGAGGGATAGGTACATTGCATACCGATGGACATTGAGCCATTTAAGTATTGCAATTTCATCTCAAATCCTTATGAGTCCATGCTTCCTTCCACTCACATTTTTCTTTCACCATCATCCAATCCATCCACCACTTCACCCATATCTTCATCAAAGGATCCCATTCCTAAAGAGCTCCCCATCACCAAACCTCATCAAACCTCCATATCCCCATCATCGTCATCATTGACTACATGCACATGTGGTCATAGTCAATCCACATCATCAACATCATTGCCATCCACATCATCATTATCCACTTAGTAACCTTCCCAATCCAATCCATCTCCTTCACCTAATGTTTCACAAGTTGAATTGATAGATTGTGAGATATCTCCATTTCCACCATTTCCCGATCCATCACCTGACCATGATCCTCCCATGTCATCCCAAGTTGAGGTCCACCTCACTAATCCTGGTATTGGTGAATACGTGGTCCAAGACATCACCATCACGCCCCTCACCATCCCTAGTGCTAAGGATTTTGGTCACCCACGTGACCAACCTTTAGCAATAGGAGCAGTCTATAATATGGGTTCAGCTCCAAATAGCATAAATTTTGTATATGGGGGTATTGATTCCTCATCAAGTATAGCTCCCATAGAAGAACCCAAAGAACCAGTTCTTGCCAACATTCCAAACATGTCGGGATTTCCATCTCGATATTTCCACATTGTCAATTGGCAAGGCCATGGCCTAGGATTACATGAACAGGGAGTGCCTCAACCTATTGATGTCCCATATCAAGAGGTGCACGACCGTTTAGGTCTAGGATACCACCCACTTTCCACCACCTCTTCTCTTGAACAAGCCTTCCAAAGGCTTAACCTCAATTCAGGAGAAGAAGCCCTCCATCCCGATAATTCTGATGAGGAAATCTATGAAGAATTCGAACTTATGTCGATAATTTTAGATGAATCTGAAGAAGAATCAGAGCCCATCATTCCCCATTCTGAACAAGATGAGTTTTATCTCAACATGTTCCCCATCCATGAGCCCATATTTCACTTTCTTCTTCCACAAGAGCGAGTCACCCCTACCGGTGAACCACCACCTCCATTCCATTAAGCCATTCCATAAGCCAAACTTGTAACATATGTACATAAAACAAAAATAGTGGTTTTCACCACTACCAAAAAAAATAAAAAAAATCAATCAAAAATAAAAAAACATGTTTTATTTCTTTGCATTGCATATGTAAATATATCATTTAGACAAATGCATTTATTTGTGTTGCTTGTTGTTATTTAGGTTAACCAAGCCCTTAGCATTGATCCCTAGGTTCCATCCATTCCATCCAACCTTGTCCACATTACCCATAAGTCAACATGAATCCTGTTGATTTATTCACCCCTCTCCGTAATCCATACGATCTAGCTAAGCCAATTCCAATTGACATAAGCCTCATTGATATGGATTGGATTTCCTCACCTCCATCCTTTTCTGAATTTGTCTTATTCGAGGAATTGTTAAGGGCTTCCACCAACTACATTCCTCCATCCCCTCCACCTTCGCCTTCACCCTCACCTTTGGATCCCGAGGTTTTCCAGGTAGAAATAGATGAGGATAAGCCAGAAGAGTTTGATGACATCTTAGATGATATTCATTTGATCCCTACACCCCATCAGCTTGAGGAAGGTTCCCACATGTCTATTGAAGATACCATCAATGTGGACCTTAGTTCAGACAAAGACAATCCCCAAATTGTCAAGCTTGGCAAAATTTTATCACCCGATGAACAAGAGCAATTTATTGCTCTCCTCAAGAGGAAGAAGGGCATATTTGCATGGTCCTATAAGGACATGCCTAGTCTTGACCCTAGTTTGGTTGTCCACAATCTCACCTTACAACCTGATGCTAAGTCGGTCAAACAAAAACTTAGGAGAATGCATCCTACCATGGCCCTCTTGGTAAAAATAGAGCTTCAAAAACTCTTAGACATGAACTTCATTGTTCCTATCGACTATCCTGAGTGGCTTTCAAACATGGTACCCATTCGCAAGCCTAATGGGGTGATACATATATGCACTGAATTTCAAGATCTTAACAAAGCATATCCTAAGGATGACTTCCCTCTACCAAATATTGATACTCTTGTCGATACCTACACTGGCCATGAAATGCTTTCACTCATGGATGGTTTTTTAGGATACAACCAAATTCGAATAAATCCTGATGACCAACACAAAACAACATTCACTACACCTTGGGGAACTTTTTATTACAAGGTGATGCCCTTTGGCCTAAAAAATGTAGGTGCCACTTATCAACATGCCATGACATACATTTTCCATGACTACATGCATAAGATTATCGAAGACTATGTGGATGATCTCTTGGCTAAATCCAAAACTCGACAAGAACATATTGGTGTATTGGAGAAAGTTTTTGACCGACTCCTAGAGCATAATGTAAGGTTGAATCCCAAGAAATGTGTCTTTGGTGTTACCTCGGGAAAACTACTAGGATTCATTATCTCCAAAAGAGGCATTGAGGTGGACCCTAATAAGGTCAAGGCTATCTTGGAGATGCCTCCCCCAACTAACTTAAAGGAATTGCATAGTTTACAAGGAAATATCCAATCAATCCATCATTTTATTGCACAACTTTCTGACAAATGTAGGCCATTCAATCACCTACTACAAAAGGGGGTGCCATTCTCTTGGATAGATGAATGTCAAAAAGCCTTCGATGACATTAAGAAATACCTAGCTTCTCTACTAGTCTTAGCTCCTCCTCATTCGGGGGTCCCATTTTATCTTTATATCTCAGAAATGGACTTTGCATTAGGGACAATGCTTGCACAAAAGAATGAACAAAATCGAGAGCAAGTTGTCTACTACATTAGTCAAACATTGGTAAGCTATGAAACTAAATACGCTTATGTAGAAAAACTGTGCTTAGTAGTGGTTTTTACCACTAAGAAACTTCGACATTACATGCTTAGCCACACAACTTATGTCATAGCTAGAGAAAATCCTCTGCATTACATGATATCCTGCACTTACAATAACACTCGCACCACTAAATGGATAATGCTCCTCACTGAATTCGACTTGGAATTCATAAGCCAAAAATCCATTAAAGGTCAGGTAATAGCTGATCAACTTGTGGAAGCTCCACTACCTAGTGATCATCCTTTGATTATTGAGCTCCCAGATGATTCGGTATTTTCTGTCACTGAGCAAGAAGAAGATGTCATTCTGGAGGAAGATATTGATATCACATTATTATTTGATGGCTCTAAGTGCACAAAAGGTCAAGGTGCTAGAGTCATATTTCACACACCACAGGGGGTACCTATCCCCTTGTCATTCAAACTAGACTTCCAATGCACAAACAACACTGCAGAATATGAAGCCTTAATCTTAGGTCTTCAATCAGCTATAGCTATGAGCATTAAGCGTATTAGGATATTTGGTGATTCTCAACTTGTCGTCAAGCAAATCAATGGAGAATACCAATGCAAAGAACCTACCATTAAGCTTTATCATGAAGTAGCAATGAAATTGCTCTCTAAGTTTGATTGGTATGAAATCAATAGCTTGCCACGTTCGACTAATAGATTTGTAGATGCGATGGCCTCCCTTGGATCATTGATTCCAAAATATTCCTTTGGAGAGGTACAACCCCTCATAATTTCAATGGTCTCTAAATCTGCAATTTCCCATGCTGAGTCAAAAGATGAAAAGGATGTTTGCTTTATCCAATCGGATTCATATGAGCCTTGGTCAAGCCAAATAGTAGCCTTTCTCAAGTTTGGAACACTCCCATTTGATATGTCTCAAACTGCCAAACGCACTTTCAAGCAAAAGGTAGCTTATTTTATTCTCTTGGGGGATGTGTTGTATAAACATGGTTATGATGGAGTCCTCCTTCATTGTCTCGAGGCTAGTGAGGCTCAAAGAGCCATAGATGAAGCCCATGATGGTACTTGTGGTGGTCATTTTAGTGGAATGGCCATTGCAAAGTGTATTTTACGCATGGGTTATTATTGGCCCACAATGGAACGTGATTGTTGCACATATGTTAAGCATTGCAAAAAGTGCCAAGAACATGCTAATTTAACTCATGTACCATCACAAGCCTTGCAACCTATTCAAAGCCTTTGGCCCTTTTTGCAATGGGACCTAGATCTAATTGGCAAAATTTCACCTCCTTCCTTGGGACAACATACATTCATTATCACAACCATTGAATACTTCACAAAGTGGGTTGAGGTAATTCCTCTAACCAGTACGATAGGACCTAGAATTGTGGAGTTTATACTCCATCATATCATTTATCATTTTGGTATACCCTCAAAAATCATTTCAGACAATGGCAAGTCTTTCAAGAACAAGGATGTTCAAGCACTTTGCGAGAAATACAACATTCAACATAGTTTCTCGACTCCTTATTACCCACAAGCAAATGGACAAGCTGAAGCTTCCAACAAGACCTTAATTGCTATTCTCAAGAAACTTGTCAAAGAAAATCATAGAGATTGGCATACACAAATTCCCTTGGCATTATGGGCTTATCGAACAAGCATCCACATGCCTACAGGGGCAACACCATTTTTATTGGTCTATGGAGCCGAAGCAATCATGCCTCTTGAGCTCGAGATCCCTTCCTTGTGAATTTATTTGCAGGAATTCATAGATGATGACACTACTAGACAAGCACATCTTGACCAACTCACACTTCTTGATGAGAGGTGAGTCAATGCTTTAGAGCATTTACGAGTTTATCAAGACCACCTCAAACATGCTTACAACACCAAAGTCCATCTACGTGAATTCCAAGTAGGAGATCTTGTCCTTAAAGAGAACCAACAAAATACCAATGCATTACCACATCTTCATGATAAATTCATGGCTAATTGGTTAGGTCCATACATTATTACACAAAGAGTGGGTAATGGTACTTATAGACTTGTCAGTCTAGAGGGAGAGGAAGAATTTGAACCACTTAATGTTATACACTTGAAAGCATTCTATGCATGATTTTATTGTTATATATGTATATATATACATGGCTAATACACAAAAACATTTGCATACACTTCATTCATAACATTGCATTTCACTTGCATTCACACTCCAAAAACAATGCATTCACCCACATTTCATATTGCATTTTACATTTCATAAAATTGCATGTCATACATCACATTCACATTCCACATTCCACATTTCATATAGGGATCATTTATTAAGTTCAAGGTCTTAATTGGTCCAACAAAAGTCATGTTGCCTTAATCAGGGGCACCTTCACAATGTCATCCACACAATTCCACAAAGTCAAATTGCCATTAGCACAAGCCACATTCACAAATCCTAGGTGTTTTCGGTCACTCAACCACTCCTAGTGTTTTAAGAAACCTCCAAAAAACATGTCGAGTTCTTTTAGGACCATTGCACATATACACTAAGAAAAATCTTGAGTTTTGGGAATTGACTCCAAAACATTCTTGAACCAAACATAATTTTCACATCTTAAAAACATCTTGTGTCAAAGAGGGATAACACCATACTTGGTATGAACCTTGAAGTGAAAAGGGTCATCCTTGCTAGTCCCATCATGCAACATAGTCCATAAAAATAGTGGTTCTTACCACTATCACAATTCCAAAAATAAAATAAAGAGTAGGGAAAAATCCCTAACAAAAACTCTAAATATTTTACATCACACACCATTGATCAATTGGGTTGTAAGGATCATACTACATTTCCAGTCAGACGGTTAGGTAGTCATCCCCAAAACTTAAGAGATCAAAAACAAAAGTCATGGACTATGGAGTTAGCCTCCATCGGAGCTATAGACGCTTGACTGGTAGTGGAGTACGCTCATGCATGGTGACATGTCTCTTTTAAAAGAGACCTTTGACCGCTCATACGGACAAGCTAGCCTCTTGGTTTCAACCATAACAGGTTTACCCAATTTACTCAAGATGAGTTAATGAACTCACTTGCACACACATTGGTTCTTGATTGCCTCGAGTCATTACCATGCTCTTGATTTGGTAAATGAATTCACTACACACACATTTGGTCCTAGAGGGATTAGGTAATTTTAGTGAGTTTGTTTGATGCCACTAGGATGTTTGAGTCTCTGTAAAATAGGTAGTCTTCCATATCAACATCCATGTCTTCTTCCATATCAACATCCATATCTTCTTCCATATCAACATCCATGTCTTCTTCCATATCAACATCCATGTCTTCTTCCGTGTCACCATCCATGTCACGTAAAAAGCCATTCATCCCATATGCCACCAAGTCTGGTGCCCCTGATTAAACAACAATGCTAGAAAAGGGTCAAGAAAATATCTAAACTATAAATGATCATTAGCACATGCCATATTGCATTAATCATCCATATATGCCATCTTGCATTAATCATCCATATATTCCATCTTGCATTAATCATCCATAACATAGCATATGCATTCATCATAAATAAAAAATATGCATAACACAAAAGCATTCACAAACACATAAAACACAAAAGGTAAAAGCCATGTATATATATATGTATAAATATCACATGTACAATGAGTGCCCAAAGGGCTACATACAATAGAGCACCAAGGCTCATATACAAAAAGTGCATCTAAGCACTAGCTAATGCCCATGAGTGGACCCCTAGGACCTACTAGGAGCCCTAGACCTAGAACTCTGCCTAGACTCAACTGGCCTAGTTGACTGCATCATCGAGAAATATGGAGGATCTGGAAACATGATATGATTAGCCATACATAAATCCTCCAAGGAGTGCACATATGCCTCGCTCACCCGAAGTCATCACAAGTCCAACCCATGCCGATGTTCCTTGCCTAGAAGCTCTACCTGGAGCCTCATGATTGTCTCCCGATCATCCCCACCAACTCCTCTAGCCACTCACTTCACCTACATCTGAGCTATAGTCGCATCCCATGCACTAAGCTCCACCTATAGCTATGCTACAGTCTCATCATGAGACTGCACCAAAGCCTCTCGCTCCACTCATAGCCACTCCATATCTACCTGTAGCCTCACCACCTTGGATATCTCCCCCATATCATCCTCCTCCTCATCCTCCCCTCTACCAACCATAGGAGTCTACCACCTCGCACCCCTCAACTTCTTCCTCTGACTACTATCTCGGAGGGGCCTCGATCGCTTTGGAGTCCCATCAGACTCCTCAACATCATCCTCACCATCAACCACCACCTTAGGTACCCATACTGGTTGGGCACCAAACCATGCCGCATACTTGGGGGTCATCCCCGCATTGTCCACATCATGGACCTCTAACTCCTCATCATCCTCGACCACCACCCTCCATGGCTCCACACATGGAAGCCCTACCTCCTCTTGGTACCTCCTATAAAGCATCGACTCCTCTGGTACTCCCTATGGCAAGCCAAACTATCACAACACCCATGAGAACTGGAAGTACTCCACCTCGCCCTACCACCTCCCAACTATCCACCTTGGTTGCCTGACCCATCATAACTTCTCCCTATCTCTAGTCCACCTAGTCCCCTACCAAGGCCTCCACATCACTTGGGTGGATGTTAGTCCAACCCACATATCCTGGTACCATTGGCTCGAGTGCACTGGATGACTTAGTTGTACCTCCTCTACTACCACCCATCTCCTAGCAAAGGGTTGCACACCATCCCACTCATGATAGGGTAGACCCTCCGGTCATGCCACACTAAAGTGCTCCCATCCCCAGCACTGAAGAAGAAAGCTACACCCCAAGCCCTTCCTCTTTTTCCACATCACCTCATACAACTCTCGGTACACCTGCACCAACAAAGTAGGCACCCATGCATATGGTTGTGGCATGGTGAGCAAATCACTCACCAATCCCAATAGGTTCCATGGGAACCTACAACTAGTGTTATTGGGAACCACGATGTTCACCAACATGAACATCACCAAGGATAAGAGGGGATCCAACTTCTTGTCCACATACATGGTCAAGTAAGGAATCCCTCCACTCTCCACCTTCACCTCCTCCCATATATCCCTAAACATCCCTCTCATCTGGGTCTTCTTATCATAGCCTACCTCCACCTTCACCCCCTCCATTGGCACCTTGAGAATGTGATACACATCCTCAAGGGTAATGGTCACCTCCCCAATCGGTAGCTAGAAGGTCCCCCTATCTGCATCCCATATTTCAGCCAAAGCTAAAAGATACCCCTCATCCACCCTCACCACATCAAGTCGGGCCGCACCCTCTAGCCCCACCACCTTCAGTACATCCCAATCCATCTCTGACAATAATTTCCTCATCCCAAGAACAAGGGGAGAAAATTGATGTCGAGGCTCCAAAATCCATAACTACAACAATCAACACAATTCATTAGTTAAAAAAAAACAAAAACAATATTTGCACAACACAAAAAAAAATTTCAAAGGCATTACCTTGGAAAACCTTATTGTCGCTCCAGTTGCAACACTCATTCCCTCTTGATGCCATAGCTTCCATGCCAAATTCCCACTACCTCACTTCACTCCTCACTCCACTTCACTCCTCAGAACGTAGCTTCTCAAACTTGCAAATACACAAATGAGTTACATTTTCCAACCTACAGGCTATTTATAGCTTTTGCAGGTGCATTGAAGCACCATGGGGTGTTTTAGACAAGCTCAAGCATGCCTGGGCATTTACCAGCATATGCAAGTGCATGTGGGAATTTCCTGGTGCCCTGAAGCACAATGGGGCATTTCCTACACCTCAAAAACACACGCGGGCATTTGATGCATCAATCCACAAAAGGAAAAAATAACCAAATTGGTAGCTTACCTCCACAAAATTTCACCAAATTTCACCCACACATCAATTCCATCATAACATCAGGTTTTGTAAAAATAAAAATTAGTTTGGATGCATAATTTTTGTTTATGACCAACAATCATAAAAAGCATAATTCCAATTACAAAATGTATCAAACTGGTCCAAATTTTCACAAAATGACCATCTTCATCATATTTCTCATCATCCCACCAATTTTTGTGAAAATCTGAGTTGATTTGGCCCAATAAATTAAATTTTATGTCCAAAAATGTAAAATTGACCAACATGCTATCCAATGTTCACCAATCAGTTCTATTTTTCACAAATCTTCACATTTCTTCCTCAAAATTTTAAATTTCACTAACATCATACTCCATCATCCATTTCTTTACACATGTGCCAAATTTCAAGTGAATCTTGTATATAGTGGTTTATTCTATATACTTGGCGATTGCAGTGATTTGCATCCATGCAATTCGGTAATATGAATGAATTACCATAAGAACACTTGGTCATTATCATCATTCCATATCTCCTAGTTCGAAAGCACAATCAAATTTGCTTCCTCACAAATTTCAAGTGAATCTTTGACAAGATTAATCTTGCTAAAAATCTATCATTGATGGCCTAGTTCATGGGGCTTAAAACATGAACAACATAAAATCACATTTCATAATCTCCTTGACAGTCATCACAGAGATAGGCACTAGCTAGGGTGATTGGTTCCAATTATGGGAATTATTCAAACAGTCACTAGCAAGCCCTCCAAGGTTGACTCTTTTTATTTTTGCATCTTCATATTGCATATCAATGAAGCCATACGACAAAATTTATTCAACATCATGGAATCACCCAAAAATTTGGGGCAACTAAATTTGATTATGATTTTTCCCACAATGGGATACATCTTACATGATCATGGCATCTACACTTGGCACAAATCCCTTCATCTATTAGGGCAAAAATAGATGCATATCTCACCACATGTTTCACAAATCCCTTCATCTATTGGGGCAAAAATAAATGCATCATCCATTATTCATTTGCATAGATTTTTCAATTGGCTCATGAGATTCATCCGCAAACTCATTCACCAATTTAGGGGGTAAGCTACGCAATAACTACAAATTCTTTATTCTTTTATCTTCAAGCTCATGTTCCACATCCCAAGAGAATTTACTTCTACCTAGGCCCAATTAGGTATCTCGTATTTTTACACCATATTGTGTTTCATGCAACATGGTACAAAAAGGGGCATCTGTAGACACCAAAATCTAGCCACTTGTCCTCCATCCATGCTTTCCCTCTGCAATCCACTTGTCCACCATCCTTATTTTCCATCATTTCTACCTATTATTTATATATATTTATATATTATATATATTTAATATTTATATTATATATATATATAATAAATATATTTATATAATAAATAAATCCTAGCCATTCGATTTCATTTAATCTCATCCATCCATCCACATCAATCCATACCACACCCTAAATTTAATATCCACCCTTAGATGTGCTTTAATCTCAGCCACATGATTAGTGTCGTTGAAACCCTAGTATGCCCTAGGTTGGATTATAAATAGGAGCCATTTTGATGGCTCAACCCCTAAGTTTTTGAGTTCCCTAATTTCTTGAGTTTTTGAAGTTCCTTAGAAGTCCTATCTAGCATCTATACCCTAGCCCCACTCCATCCATCATATTCCCCATACCTTCACTTATTTTGCCATTATCACATCCTCCATCATCATAAGATCTGCTTCTATAGAGCTTATCTGACCTCCCAAGAATTTTGACACTCTCTACAAGCACCCTACCACTCTCTGCAAGTACCCTACCACTCTCTACGAGTGCTTTATCACTATTTGTGAGTGCACTGCTACTCTCTACCTTAGCCTTGAGTTTCCTATCACTCTTCGTGAGTGCCCTGCTACTCTCTACCTTAGCCTTGAGTTCCCTATCACTCTTCATGAGTGCCCTCCTACTCTTCCTAAGAGACCTACCATGTTTTAGAGTCCTATTATGAAGACAAGCAATATTCTCGAGTGTTGTTAGTGCACATATGCACCATCAACCTACAATATTTCCATTCATCTATGGACAACTAGCAAGAAGCAAGGTAAATCAATCTCTTTTATTTCATTTCAATATCTTTATATTTGCATGCAATTTCATTTATCAATAGCTAGGGTTTTATTGATATCTAAGGGTCTCATGCAGTGGAGCCCTCACAGTTATTACTAACTCCCTGTTATTATTTTTATGTGTGCAGGTCTAGAGATTCATCAATGTTGGACAATTATTTAAGCTGGAGTGGTCCAACTCAATAGATATCTAAAGCCCACTCAACTCTTTTGGGAGAAAGAACAAGTTTTACAAACACCACAAGCATTGCTAGCTAGGGTTTCAGAGAACCCTAGCATTATTGTATTTATTGTATCTGAATAAACTATGTAAAACCCCATATTTGGGGTCACATTTGATTGTACTTAGATCCCCAAAAAATAATAATATCAGATCTATTTCATTGTGCAATTTATTGTGTCACTTGGTTTATTCATTTTTAGTTAGTTATATCTGGTGTTTCATTTTTGTCTCTACAGTATTCATTATAAGTGGCACTATAATACTAAGTTGTAGCATGATTTTTTTTTGGAAGGGAGACGTTTTTCGCAGGACTGCCCAAACTTCCGAACTCGTTTCGGTCATATCTCACTCATCCGGACTCGGATTGAGCTAAAATTTTGAGGGTAGATGCCTGAAAAACCCTAGAACGTCTCCACAAATTTTCATATCATTTGGAGCAACACAGATCCTAGCGCATCCCTATGTGTGAATGACATATTTGGCAAGCGGCTATGCGAGGGTTTCATCTGGGTTGAGTGCAAGCAGCTCCGAGAGGTTGGTTTTTAGGGCCTTCGGGCCCTAGAGGCCAATATTTTTGTGGTTTATTCTCAATATTTTAGCAGGAAATGTTGTAGGGGATACAATATGGGTTAGAAATTTGTCTTTCAACAGATCATACTGTGAACTTGAGTGACAACGGCTTCCAATTTGCTGCACAAAAGAAAAGTGAAAACCATACCTTTCCACGGCGTCTAGGGCAAGGATTAAAGAGATCACGAAACAAGTTTCAAGCAGTTGATCAAAAAATGGCTCATATCTCAAGTGAATCTGGTGCTAAGGTGCACCCACAAAATAATTCTACTATGAAAACCCCTATCAAGGGTAAGAATTTTGAAGACTCGGTCCCAAAAATGAATTTTAGGGATGCCCTTCATGGTGGACAGCCTCAGCCCAATGCTAATATCAATATTAGGGCTTCCCATAAACCTCTAAGAATGCCTAAGATTGATCCTAGGAAAACGGAGTCAGGATGTCTTAAAGCAGGTGATGGAACTCCTATTGTTAAGCTTGATATGGGTAACATTCAGACTGGCATTGAAGATTTGGAAAAAAGAGGACTAATTTGTCGGTTCGTGGGTTTTCGTCCGAGTCTATCTGCTTTCAAAGTCCGGGCTGCAAAAAGTCTGGAAAACTAAAGGTGAGTTACAAATCTCTATTTATCCAAATGGTTATTTTCTTGTTTTATTTGCTAATAATGAAGATAGAGAGAAAAATTTTCAAGGGGGTCCTTGGTTTTTTGGAAGGGCGGGGCTTTTCATGAAGCCCTGGCATACTAAATTTAAAGCCGAAGAAGAGATGCCTTCTATTGCTCCCGTGTGGGTTAGACTCTTTGGCCTCCCTATTGAATTTTGGAATCCTACTATTTTTTCTTCAATTGGAAACTCTTTAGGAACTTTTATGATGACTACTGATTGTACTCAAAATTTTGAACATATTATTTATGCTCGGATTTGTGTTTTAATGGATTTTGACAAACCCCTACCTAAAAAGATCACATTACAATTTGGGGAAGACACTTGGGAGCAAGTAGTGGACTATGAGAACATTCCTTTTCATTGTAGAATTTGCCATGAATATGGTCATTTGGCCAGTGCTTGCCCAAATAAAATTCCTGATCAAAAGAAAGAAGATATAAACTTAGCAGGTTTCCAAATACCTAAGAAGAAGAACACTAAAAAAAAACCAGTTATGAAGGATCAATCAAAGTCATCTGCTAATATGTTTGAAATCCTTTCCACAAATGATGTCCCAAGTGAGGAAGAGGAAATAATGGAAACTGAAATCTTAGAAACACAATTTAAATATGAAGGGAAGAACTCAAGAGACAAACCAACAAATCAAAGGTTTTCAACTAGAAAAAAAAGAAGAAAATTTACACAAGAAAAACAATATTTCAAATGTCAAAACTTCAAATAATGCAGGTCCCAATATAGACTCTATTGAACCATCTAGTAAAATTTTGGTTGTGTACGAGCATTCTTCAAGGTTAGAAGCCATCTCAGATTCAATTGGAATAAGTCAAGAAACAGGGAAAAAAAAATTGAAGATGGATTCTAATCAAAAAGTAGGTCGCAAGACCAATCAATATCATATGGTAAAAGAAGGTGAAAAGCTTGTAGAGGAAGGTAAGATTAATGCCCTTCCCAAATTTTTTAGCCATGGTATTAATGAAGATCATCACTTGGAATATTAGAGGACTCAAAGGGAGTCTTTCAAAACAAAATGAAATTAGAAGAATGATTCAAGTAAATCATCCACATCTTGTTTTCCTTCAAGAAACTAAGATGTCAATGGAGGATATGGACTTAATTGCCGATAAAATTTGGCCAGCTGGAAAAGTGGTTTCCCTCGGTTCCCAAGGGACTTCGGGTGGCATTGCTTGTCTTTGGGATCCAAAAGAGGTAGTTATTCACCATATGGTTGGCAGTTGGGGTTTGTTGGCTATAGCTATTCAAAGTAGACATTCCAACCAGATTATGCTCTGCATTACTGTTTATGCTTCGACTTCTTTGGAGGAAAAAAGAAGACAGTGGAAGGATATTACTCATATTATCTCTCATTTTCCTAAATCTTGGATCTTGATCGGAGGAGATTTCAATACCATCCTCTCTCTGGATGAGAAAAGGGGGGAAATAGAAATTTGGACAAAAGCAATGACCTCATGAGCGAATATATTGCAAACCTCCATCTTGTGGATATCCAACTAGATAATGGCCTTATGACTTGGTCTAACAGAAGGCAAGGCTTAGCTTGTATAATGGAGAGATTGGATAGGTTTTTGCTCTCTAAAAATTTCTTAATCCATGGTCACATTCCTAAAGTGAAGACTCTTAATAATGCTGGTTCGGATCATTGGCCGATCATGGTGGAAATGTGGAAAACCAATGTGAGTTTCTCTCCTTTTCGTTTTCAATTAATGTGGCTTAGAGACATTTCCTTCAGACCTCATGTGCAACAATGGTGGAAGGAAGGTAAACCTAGGCATGGGACTAAGATGTTCTATTTTGTCAAAAGACTGCAATACATTAAATCCAAAATCAAGACTTGGAACCTGGAAAGAGTTTGGGGATGTTCATAAAAAAAAACATGAAGTTATTGCTCATCTTGAAAATTTGAATAAGAAAATCCGTTTAGATGGCCTCACGAGAGAAGAGAAGTGCGAGATGAAATTAAACTCACAACTCAGTTAGAGGAATGGGAAAAAAGAGAAGAAATCTTATGGAAGCAAAAATCTAGAATTCAATGGCTCAAAGAAGGAGATCGAAACACAAATTTTTTCCACAAATCTCTTCTAGCTCGAAGATCTCACAACTTTATTTCTTCCTTAAAATCAGATTCTGGAGATGTTGTTTATACTTGGGATGGCATGAACTCTATTGTTGTTGATTACTTTTCCAATATTTTTGTTGCTACTCCCCTTGACTCAGCTTCACAATATAATGTTCTTCAAGCAATCCCTTCTCTTATCACTTCTGAGGAGAACTCTATTTTAACTGCTCATGTTACTATCAATGAGCTTCAACAAGTAGTTTTTAAAATGCAAAAAGGGAAAACCCCAGGTCCTGATGGTTTTCCTATTGAGTTCTACCAAGAGTTATAGGATATCCTTCATGTTGATTTATTAGAGGTGGTGGAAGAAGCCAGGAAAGCCAAAGAAATTTTGAAGGTTATCAATAAAACTTATATTACTCTTGTTCCAAAAGCTCAAGAGGTTGATCATATCTCAGCTTTTAGACCTATTGCTTTATGTAATGTTCTTCTCAAAATCATTACTAAAATCATGGCAGAAAGGTTGAAGCCTCTTTTGCATAAGATTATTTCCCCGAGCAAGGGGGTTATGTGGAAGGACGTCAAATAGTAGATGAGATAGTTCTTGCTCAGGAAGCCATCCATTCCATGGATATGCAAAATTCTCCTTCCATGTTCATTCGGTTAGACTTATCCAAAGCTTATGACAGTGGATTGGCACTTCCTTATCAAAGTTTTGAGGCAATTTGGTTTCTCTAAGGATTGGATGGATTGGATTATGGGATGTATCTCTTCAGTTTCCTACTTAGTTCTTATCAATGGTAGGCCTTCTCGGTCTTTCCCGGCTTCTAGAGGTATTAGGCAAGGTGACCCGCTATCCCCTTATTTATTCATCATTCTTGTTGAATGCTTGGGTAGGACTATAACCAAAAAGAGGGAAAACAAAACCCTTGAGGGAGTTACCATTGCTCATGGAGCTAGACCTATCTCTCATCTTCAATTTGTGGATGACTCTACTATTTTAGGTAAAGCTACAGTTAAGGAAGCTTCTAATATTAAGCAAATCATTAGCTATTTTTCTAAGGCTATTGGGCAGTTGATCAATGAAGACAAATCTAAAGTTATTTTCTTTCATTGCTCTGCTAGACAGGAATCCATGGTCTTGGATAAGCTAAGATATAAGAAGACCTCTCTTCCAATCACTTATTTAGGTATTCCCATAAATATTCAAAGGCAGAAAAATAAATATTGGAATTGGTTGTTGGACAAAGTCAAGAAGAAAATTGGAAAGTGGACCAACAAGTGGCTTTCTTATGGGGGTAGAATCACCTTGGTAAAATCAGTCCTTCAAGCTATTCCTATTTATGTTTCTTCCATTTTGAATATTCCAAAGGTTGTTCTTCGAGAATTGGATCAAATCGAGTCATCGTTTCCTTTGGAGTGGTACTAAGGAGAAAAGAAAATGGGCCTTGGTGAAATGGGATACTTTATGTCTTCCTAAGAGTGAAGGGGGGTTAGGTTTACGGTCTTCAATTAATAACAACAAAGCTTTAGCTGCTAAATTATATTGGAGGATGTTGCATAACCCCAATGCTCTTTGGGCCAATAATCTCCATGCTAAATATGCTTGAGAACAAAAGGCCTGAAGACCTTGTTCGCTATCAACTTCCTACCAAAGGTTCTCCCATTTTAGCAGTTCTTAAGACTGGTGAGGATTTGATAAAGAAAAAATTATTTTGGATCATTCATAATGGTCAACATGCAAATTTTTGGACAGATTCTTGGGATGGTCACAAGCCTTTGATAACTCAATTTCCCGATTGGAGGCCTTGGATGGAGGAGCTTCACCGAGCTAATTGGATAAAGGTGGCTAATTATTGTCGGTACCATACTTGGTAATTCAAAGGTTGGTAGATATTGGATCCCTATTGAGGACTGGCCTATTCAAATCCCAGAAAGGCAAAGACAAGATATCCAAGGCATCCTTCATATGAGATCCCTCTCTTGGTCCCATGAAAAAGATTGTTTTGGATGGAACAACACTACTAAGGGTGAGTATTCGGTTGCTCAAGGTTATTTGACCTTATGCCATAATAATCCCAACCATTCTTCGACATATTTTCTCAATTGTGGGCTCAAAAGCTCTGGCCTAAGGTGAGGTTCTTTAATTGGCTTTTATTGCATCGTAGGGTGCTTACTGGTGAGCAACTTATGAAGCGTGGTTTTCATGGCCCTTTTAGATGTGAAATGTGTGAAGAGAATGTAGAAAATATCAACCATATTTTTATTGAGTGTACTTTAGCCTCCGAGCTGTGGAGGAGAATGGCCACTTTACTTGGCTTACAGTGGTCCAATTTTTTTACTTTTGAACAACTTTGGAGGGATTGGCCTAATCAAGAGGGTGTTGATCATTTTATTAGGCAATTAGTTTGGATGGGTTCTACCATTCTTCTTTGGAATATTTGGAATGAAAGGAACAGCCAAATTTTTAATCAAGATAGGAAGGATATTCACTATATTTGGCAAAAGACCATAGCCAACTTAGTTGAATCAGTCCATCATCTCCTTAATCACCCCCAAAACTCCCACCAAATATGGGATCAAGTGATGCAAAGATTGAATATTAAACCTTCTAAGGGCAACCATCTTAAAGGGAATGTGAGTATTAGTAAATTGGATAGGAATAGAAATTGGCAACCTCCTCCTAAGGATTTTGGAAAAGTCAATACTGATGGAGCCTCTAGAGGGAACCCTGGAAAAGCCAAGGTGGGAGGAATTGGTAGACTTTCAGATGGCTCCCTGGTTTTTACTTTTGCTGAGAATTTGGGTATTCTTTCCAATAACCTTGCTTGAGGGGTATGGTATCCTCGAGAGGTCTTCGAGGAGGCTACTAAGGTTGGATGGGAAAAGGTGTTAGTTGAGTTCGACTCTCAACTTATGATTAATCTCTTGAAGAATCCTTCTAAGAATCATAAGGTGGATTGGAGAATAAAAAGAATTATTGAGAAGATTCGAGTTAATCCGGATGGGATTTTTGAAAGTTGATTACAATCATGTGGTCAGAGATCAAAACAAGAGTGTTGATGCTTTAGCTAATTGGGCTTTGGACAAAGGTGATCTTACTTGTTATGGCCACCCTCCTATATGGTGGGCTTCTCAAATTAGGGAAGCTCTTCTTTCTATCATTTCTTTGGATGGCTCCAGTTCGAAGGTACCTAGTTTCTTCTTGTTTTTTTTTTGCTTCTCTTTGGTTCATTCAATTTTTTTTAGTTCCCTAGCTCATTCTATTCTTTATTTTGTTTCCTCTGTTGATTCTTGCCTTAATAGTCTTCTGGTCTAGATAGGTCTTTGTTTTGTTCATTTTTTATTTCTTTTTTCCTTTTTGTTTTTTTTTGTTTAGTTTTTTAAGGTGGGTGGGTTTTTTTATTTTGTTTTGTTTTTGTGTTCTTTGTGTTGTTTTTTGTTGTTCTTGTGTTTTTGTTTTTTTTTTTTATGTTTTTTGTTATTGTTCTTGTGTTTTTTTTTCGTTCTTGTTCTTGGGTTTCTCTTTGTTTGTGTTATTTCGTGTTTTTATGGGTGAGTGTTTTCTATATTTTTTTTTTTTTTTTTATTGTCTGTTGTTGGTTGTTTTTTATTTTTATTTTTGTTTTATTTTTTAATTTTTTAGGTTTTGGTTGTGTTTATTTTTCTTGTTTTTTTTTTGGGTTATGTCTTTGTAGTGTTCTGTTGTTTTTGTCTTGTTTGTGTTTTGTTATGTGTTTCTTGTGTTTTTCTATGTGGTTTGTGTTGTGGTTTCTTTTATCTTATTGTGTGTGTTTGGTTGTGCTTTTGTTTTTGACACACTCAAGGAGCATGTTTTTTATTTTATTTTATTATTTTTGTTGTTATCTGCTTATTTTTAATTGGGTTTGTGTGTTTGTTTGCTCCTTGAGTGTGTCAAAGGTGGTAGGCCAGGTCCGAGTCCTGGGCATTTTTGGCGGAATGGATACCCCTGCCTCCTTGGGTCTTACCCGAAAGTGGCATCCCTTTTGGGATGTTTTCCACAAATAAAAAAAATACTAAGTTGTAGCATCAATATAGTGTTTTGATACATATTTTAGATTGTGGATACTCTGATCTAGATTTTTTTCAATGAGTTTACATAGGTTTTAATGAAGGGTCTCAATCCCCTCATACTGAGTGGGGTTTGAACCTTGGACCTCTCAAAGAGAGGCCAAAGCCCTTACACCATAATAAGATTACAACTAAGATGGAACTAAAATTTATTCATCTAAAAAATTATTATTAATTTAAATTAAATATGGTAGTTACTATTTAATAGAAAGTTGTATATAGACGATGAATCAATAGAGCTAGGCAAAATTTTTCAGGAATATAAATCATCTTTCGAGAGCCATATATTTGCATAGAGTTGTCTAAATACGATTATTGTTGTGCCGTTTTATGCAAAATTTGAAATGAGTAGTAATTTCAAAGAATCCAAGTAGTATTTAAGGATATATGACCATGTGAAGACAACCATTCGAAATGAGGGCAGTGTTAGTAAACTTTTTCCTAATAAACATTTAGTCTTTTAGGAGCCATTTCTTTGTGATGGGTTTTTTGATTCAGATGATTCTTGGACTAATTTGTGTGAAATTCAAAGATCTTTAAAATGAGTGGTCATATTAAGGAATTCATGTGGTATTAAGGGATATACAACCTTGTGAAGTCAACCATCTGGAACAAGGGTAGTGATAATTTTTTAAGTCATGTAAAAATAAATTACAAATATCTATCAGTTAGAGTTTGGATTATGGGAGAAGCAATTGGGATAGGGTATTAGTGAAGTAGGATATTCTATTTGGGTATATAAATTTTTAGGTAAGTTTATTTTTCCCCTTCATTATCATAGTAGTTTTACATGAAAATTATTATAGGTTTATTTTCAAATAATATAATTATTGTAGGATATGCTAATAAATTTTAGTAGATTTTGAGTTATAGTTTCCTTCCCATGGACTAATTTATAGCTAAATCCTTATAATAATTCCTAGTAGTAGATCTTATTAAGGACCTCATATATAAGTGATCTTTGTTGCTTAAAGATAGGGAAATTAATCGTAAATCAAATGGGGCTTGACCAAGGGCTTTGACCTTGAGAAAATGGATTATTAGGAGTTGGAAGTCTCCAAGAGTGAGTCTATCCTTTCTTCCTAAAGGTTTCTTCCTATCCATTTTATGACTCTTCCCATAAACCAAAAATATGAAGGCTTTGCACCTGAAAACAAAAATACTTTTGAAAATATCTTTGAGACAAAGAACTAAAAGAGAAAACCCTTAAAATTATCAAGCGAGAGCTAGGGAAGCAAGAGTAAACATAGAGAAATGAACACAATCTAAGTTGGTTGAACTTCTCCTTACCAAACAACAAAATGATATTTGTAATTCACAAGTGGAGGTAGGAGACCCTAATAAGATATTATTTCTATATCATGGAATATAATGGGTGCTAATTCTCCCTCAAAGTAGAGGTGTATTAGGGACCTTGTTTAAGTAATAAGCTTGATAGTCTTTGTATCCAAGAAACTAAAATGATAGGAGAATTTTCCAAAACTATGAAAGTAGTATGGACAAGATGTGAATGGTATGCAATGGATTCTAAATGAGTAGTAGGAAGAATTCTAACATGTTGAAATCTTGTTAGAACCTCTTGTGCAACCATTCATAAAACTAAGTATTGGATAGCCTCATTAGTCACATGCTACTTTACAAATATTTATTTCATCCTTATTAATTTCTATGGACCTACAATCGAGTTAGGATAATTAGAAGTATGGAGTAGGATTGAAGCCTTTATGAGAAGTAAAGACTAAGAAACTTGATTCATGATCATAGGAGATTTTAATGCCATAACCAAGCTGGATGAAAAATTTAGGAAAATTAGGAAATTAACTCAAAGTATGAGAGATTTCTCATATTTTATTCAAAACAATAATCTATGGGAGGTTGAGTTTGAAGAGGAAAATTATACATGGATCAACCATAGGAGAGACCAAAATGTAATAACATAAAATTTAGACAAATGCATACTCTCAAATCATTGGCTAGATGAAAGGACTTGTGTAAAAATTAATACCTTAACAAGGATTGGTTCAAATCACTAGTCAATAAGAGTTAAAATGGTGGTAAGTGAATTCAAAAAAAGATCTTATTTTAAATATGAAAATATATGGGAAGACCATCCTCAATTTTTTGACATGATATTACAAACATGGAAGTCTTTAGGTTCTACCTTTTCTTCTACCAGATCAGTGACCTCCATAATCACCTCTATTTTCTCTAGTTATATTTTGATAACTTCCAAGATAGGGTCTTGGTATTCTTTTGGGTGTGTTATTGAAATCAAGAGGAAACTAGTTCAATTGTTGCCATCCTTAACATGTTTAATTCAATAGAGTAGTTTCCCACCATTTCTATATCAGTGTGTAGCTTATTATTTGAATCCTATCATAATTATGCCAAAGATTTCTCTCTTCTTAAATAAACTTGCATTGTATCCTCAAATAGGTCCCCTCTATGGGTCACTATCCAATTTGATAACTTCTTTATAACAATATTATTATAGTGATTATAAGGGTCATATGATCTCCAAGTGATTTCAACAAAGCCATATGAATCCATTTTCTACGATGATGACAACATAATGTGATATCCCATATATACATAATACCCCATTCTACAAGGGATGTTCAACCAGAGAATTTTATCTTCCTTCTTAGATACCTTGGTTTTGGTTCTTCTGTAACCTGTCTGATGATCTCTAATGCTATCATTGACCTAGGGTAGAATCTAGGTAAAGTCTTTGTGGGGATTTTTGACCTGTATATTCTTATGTAGGTGACATCTTCATTGAAAAATTAATCCCTTGCATTGTTCTCATGCAAAACCTAGATATCCCTGAGCCAATTCTATGAGGACTTTTGCCACAAAGTTTAAGATAAATATCTGAAATAAAATTTCCAAAAACTTTGTAGAACTAGACTCGCCCTCTTGTATAAATGGGAGTCTTTCTTGAACAATTTTTTTGTACACTCTTCCCATTCTACAATTGAATTTTCATCCATATGACCCAATATTAAATGTATGAGGAAGTAATAGTGTGAAAAATGGGGCATCACATATTTCTGCTCTAAAATGGTTTTTTGTAACTACTTAAGTTCCTTATCTAGGGTGTCACATATCATATTTTCCAACTTATACATGGTTGGCTGGTCTTTTCTATTGCATTGTACTATCAAATACATGACTTCCTTTTCTAACCAAAGTAAATCTTGGTCTCCCATAAATATATTTATTATATTAGCATAATATTTTACCTATGGATAAACTACAGATTTATATACAAGAAATTGAGAAGATAAATCTTCATTATAATCAAAGAGCTTTGTGTAGAAGGTAGTACCTATCATATATTGGGCTTGGGAGATAAGTACCTTTTTATCTAGAACCCTCATGGCTTCTACAAGATAGAATACTTTGCTAATCCTTTTTGGAGTGGTTCTATACAAAGCTAAATTTGAATGATCTTTTATTGCCCTCATATTTGGGTCATAAGCTAATGCCAACCAAGATAATAGGTCAAAGGAGTAATAGAATTTGGGGCATATTAATATTTCCAAGTTGCTTGCCCATATATTGTTGTATGGATTGGGATCATTTCAATATTGGTATGCCCTTCTAAGAAGTTCTTTGAGTAAAGTAGAGTGGCATTGGTAATCCTCCTTGGTTTGTTGATAACTAAAATATTTGGTTTGCTCCACTACCCACTGTTGTTTGATCGTGAACTATTGGTTTGGTCGTGACATATTTGAGAATTGCTTGGTTTCCCTATTGTAAATGATACCTCCTAATTTTTGGTATGGTGATGTATCAATTAAGTCTTCAAACTTTACCATGATAGTAGGGGCTCAAGAAGTAGCACTAGATGAAGCTATTGCAAAACACTAAGTTGTTTGAATTGAATTGATCTCAACAACAAATAACAATTTTTATAGCTCTATATATGGTATGACTATAAAAGGTAAGCACAGGTAGGAAGTTATATCTTTTATAGGGTGTTTTTCCATATGCTCTACCATTAAAAATTTAGCTACTATATTTGTCTTACTGCCACTCATCAACTACCACATAATTTCCCTAACGACTTTACCTATATTGAAAGTGTTTTTTATAAATTCATTTTTGTAATTGACTGTTGATCTATATACTTGCCTAAATTTGATCTCCCTATGGCATCCTAGTTGTTTTAAAGTGCATGCTTGATAAAATCCAAGAAAATACGTACTCAACCTTGTACCTGGACCTATGTGCTTTCAATTCTTATTCGTCAACCTTGTTATATTGATCATCACTTGTTTTAAAGAATGTGCTAGTTAGTTGACTTCTTAACTTCATCACTTGATTTGGAAGCCCTTTTTAAATATTTTTCTAACTGTGACTATCATACTTTATCTTTTATATAACTACAAATTCCTCACCCAAGTATGTAAGTTTTCTTCATGGAATTATTTTATGGGCCCATGGTATGACTTATTTGTTTGTTCCTAAAGCAAAAGCTAAATTATGTTAGTCAAAATAAATTTAAAATTATGAACTTACAATGCTTTATTGGGGTACAAGTCATCCATAATTTTATTTCCACCAACCGCCATCCAACACTGAGTCATGATGAGCTAATTAGGGTCATTTACCTTCATCTTGATAGGTGAATGAGAGTCATCCATCTCCTAGCCAATCGCCATTCAACACCCAATTTCTAATGGGTCAATCAGATCCATCTACCCTCTTTTGGTGATGCAATCTAGGCCATTTATCTCTAGCCAATTATATTTTGGCATTAGGAGTGTGGCACTTGAATCTGGGTCATCCACCTTCTTTTGGAGATGTAATCTAGGTTATTCATTTTTGGCCAATCGTCTAGAGGTGCCCTTGTCTTGGTGATCAAATCCAATAATGAAATGTGGAAAAGTATTTCTTTTTAGAATTTTAGATGTGTGGACAAGGGATCTAGTTTCTAATGAAGATGTGATGTACCACTAGGGGGACTATAGACCTTAGGGAGATGCAATTATTTTTCATGATGGACTTAACATCTAAAATGAGTGGAAAATTGGGGTTAACTATGCATGTATATGAACCTTAATGATTTTATTAGAACCCTAAGGTGTATGACCATGATGAATATATTTATGAACCATTAAGGTTCTTGGTGGACCTTAAGACTTAAGGCCTAGAAAAAATAATGTTATCGTGCCATTTTAGAAATAATTTTTTACTTGGACAAAATACTTATCTTTTTTACTGTGGCACAACTTATTTGTCTTATTCTCACCCATGGTATATCTCCTTTGTCTTCTTCTTCCCGCAATCACTATTTAGCACTCGAGCTATGGTAGGTCAATCAAGGTCATCTGCCATTGTCGTGGTAGTGCAATCTGAGTTGTTCGTTCATCTAGCCAATTGCTTGAAGGTGCCCTACTTTTGGCCAACCAATTAGAAGTCCTAATTTATGAGAAAATCAACATGCAATGCCCAAGTTTTGGTGGCCAATCACCATTTATAACCTAGGTTTTTATGACCAATCAAAAGTATCTATATTATTTCAAAGAAAACCTTAGGAGATTTTTAATTTTTAAATTTCCTCAAATGCGACCATGGTCTTAGAAGATTTTTTTTTTTACTTGGTGGCTCAGGACTATGGCGAAGGTTAGGAAAATGAAATCTTAAACCTTAGTGAAGGAAATTTGATAATGTTTCTAAGGTGTGGGTTCAAAGCGAAAATAAAGAGGGCTATGAATCTATGATGACTTATGAATAGGAAGTATTATATTTTGGAAGACTTAGGGTAATATAAAATACAAAAGGGGAAAATGATGGATGAATGACTTTAGAAAATATATGGGGACCTTAGACTTAGGGAAAAATTAATTGAGGGTGAAGGCCACAAAATTTTCCAAAGCGACCTTAGGGACTATGGGAGAATAATGGATGGATGATGATGTTTGGGGATATTTTTGGCAATGGCCTTAGGGACTAACAATTTAACATTGAAGGACTTTCTGGAATTTGAATATTATTATTTCTATGTAGTTATTATTTAGTTAGCATGGAGGTAGCATATAGGAGATATTTCTAAATTAGAATTTGTCTATGTTAGGATTTGATTACGTGAAAGTTGTAAGCCAAGAATGTTGATCCCAAATTAGTTCTGCTCAAACTTATAAATCCTATGCAAGTTTCTTTCAATATAATGAGTTTTCAAATCTCATTTTGGTATCAGAGCATACCAGGTTTTCTCAGATAGATCAAAACCTATGGAGAGTTGCATGAAGAGATCTAAAGCATGCACTTTGTTAGATAAACTCAAGTGGCCAGCACTCAACATAGTTGCAAAGAAGAGATCGAGTAAATAATTCATATCTCATGCATCCTCAGGTATTTTCTAATAATATTTTGAGGGTTTTTAGAAAATCACATCAAGAGAATGCAATAAAAAATTCAGGTAATTTGGAGCTCATTTTCTGATTTTATTAGCATTTTGAGTTTTGCAATAAAATTGTTGTATAAGGTGGAATACAGGGTATTTGCTTCTAAAATTTTACGAGAAATTTTATTTATATAAAATCATCATTCAAAAAAAAAATTAGGTTATTTAGATCTATATTGATCTATTTGTGTGAATATTGATTTTTTCTTCAAAAAATCCTAGATCTAGAATTGTGATAAAAAGGGAAAAATTAAATGATACACATATTTTTCACATTTGTAAATTTTATTCTAAAATTTAGAGGGTTTTCATATTATTGTCTTAGGAATACAGAGTTTAATTTTCAAAATTTTTTGAGTTGTATGGATTGATTTATATGAAAAACATTGAGGTTGTCTCAAAAAACACTCTAAGATCTAGAAAGGGTGAAAGTAAATTGATCACATATTTCTCATTTGTGTGAATTTGCTTCTGAAATTTAGTGGGTTTTTAGATATTTATATCAGAAGTCTAAAATAAAAATTTTAGTTTTTTTCAATCATTATTGACCGATTTATGATAAATTTTTTTCTTGAGATTTTGGTAAATAAAAAAGAAGCATGTATTTTTGCAATCAGAGGTTAATTCTAAGAGATTGACTTAACAGGTTGAGTTAATTGAGTAAAATAAGATACCCTACTGATCTTTATTGCAAAAATATTATATTAGAAACTATCTACATTATTCCAAATTTTTATTTATTAGCTTCAATGGATGCCAATAACGATCTTCCCATTCCTGAATTTAATGGGTTAGATTATGAGTATTGGTCTATCAAGATGAAGATCTTACTCATAGGCAAGGGGTTATAGGATATTGTAGAAGAAGGCTAAAATGAACCTGCATATTGGACCACCTTGAGTGCAACTGATAAAACAAGTAAGAAAGATACCCAAAAGAAGAATTATTTTTCCCTCTACCATCTCCAAGCAGCTTTGGAGAAAAGTATTTTTCCTAGGATTGCTTCTTATTCAACAGGCCTAGAAGCATGGAAAGCCTTGAAAGATATTTATCAAGGGAGGAATCAAGTGAAGCAAGTGAGGCTTCAAAATTTGAAAAGAAATTTTGAGAATATCAAAATGCAAGAAGATGAAAGAGTAGAAAATTATTGTGTGAGAGTGAAAGCAATTGTAAACAAAATGGAGATACTTGGAGAAGATGTCAAAACTGAAGTGGTTGTGAAGAAAGTGTTGAGAAAACTTATTCATAAATGGAATCATATTGCTATTATTATTTAATAATCTAAATATTTTTCTACTCTAACATTTGATGCACTAATTGGTTCTTTGATGTCCCATGAAGAGAGACTCCAAGGTTCTTCATCAAGCTTTAGAGGTGATGAAAAAGCATTCTCATCCAAGGAATGTGAGACTCATGGCAATGCACAAGAAAGAGGACAAGGAAGAGGAAGAGCAAGAGGAAGAGTATGAAGCTTTTGAAAACTAAGGATGAAGCTTTTGAATATTTCAAGGATTTAAAAAATAATGTAGAGAATAAAAGTGAGTATGTTTTAAAGATATTAAGGACTAATAGAGGAGGGGAGTTTTGTTCAAATGCATTTCTCAAATATTGTAAATATTTTGGAATCAAAAGGTAATTAACTACTGCCTACACTCCACAAAAAAATGGTGTGGTTGAAAGGAAGAACCACACTATTGTAGAAATGGCTAGATCAATGCTTCAAACAAAGAAACTCAATAACATGTATTGAGTTGATGTTTTTAGGACAAGTGGTTACATTTTGAATAGAAGTCCCACTTCTAGTTTAGATGGTATAACTCCCTATAAGGGCTGGTATGGCAAAAATACAAATGTAAAGCACTTCAAAGATTTTGTTTTTCTTGCATATGCACACATTCTTTATGAGATAAGAAAGAAACTTGATCCCAAAAGTCAAGCATGTATTTTCATTGGGTATTATGAGTCTTAAAAGGCATATAGACTCTACAATCCAAAAACTCACAAAGTTGTAATCTCAAGAGATGTAATTTTTGATGAAGGGGGAGAATGGGATCATCAAAAACTTTTTGTTGATGATGGATCTCAAGATGCAAGCTCCTACCAAATGTAGCCCATTAACAAGAACAACAATGGAAGTCCTCCTCCAAGTCCAATAAAGAGCTCTACTTCAAGTACAAGTGTTACTCCAAGTTAATAAAAATCAGCAAGTTCTTCTCCAATACCCATGGAAGTAGATTCACCATAAAGATGTAAGAGAACACTTAAGTACCATACCTCCTACCAAATGATGGATAAGAATTTTCAAAGAAGATACACTAGAAGCCAAGCTAGTGAGATGAATGAAGTCTTGAAAAGACTTGAAAATTTGCACATGTATGGTGATGAAGACTCCCAAGAACCTAAGGGAGATGTTGTAAACTATGCTTTAATGACTAGTGTAGAGCTAGATCCATATAGTTATGAAAAAGCATGTACTCATGATGTATGGCAACAAGCCATGAAAGAGGAAATGACCTCTATAAAAAAGAATGATACATGGGAGCTAGTGGATATTCCTCAAGTCTTCCTACATTAGCACATTCATCACCTATGCCACCTCGCTGGCCTGGTTGTCTATCATTCAATTGGTCCACATCATCGCCAAAGTCGTATTCCTTTTGAGCTGCATCTAGCATCTTCAAACCAATTACTAATGCCTCCACTTGAAGTCCATGTCATCAACCTTATCTGTGTATCCACTCTAATTTTCCATCGCAAATCCTCCACGTGCTTCAATTGGCCATCAATGTTGGTATCTCAGGATTCCCCTACTTATGTCTGTATGGTCCACCAAACAATCACTGATATTAGTCATCATTCGTGAGGTCCTCGTGTTTTCCCTGAACGTTCATTGAAGGGACCCTTTTTGATGTGGCTTTCCCGTGTCATTGCTTTTGGTCACTTGGTGTCGTCGGATCCATGTCACTATTGTGAGTCGTTGAAACCAGACTACTGCTTTTATAATACCTGCAATCACACCATGGAAGTTAAACTTTAAATAATAGAGAGATTAGCTTAAATGAATGCAGACTTGTTAAAATGTATTAGCTAATACTAAAGCATTATGTAATGGACTCTTATTTATATATATATATATATATATATATATATATATATATATATATATATATATATAAATAGTACTTTATATATTATATATATATATATATATATAATATTTCTTATTTATTTATTTGTTCTTTTATATTTTTATTATTATTATTATTATTATTTTTATTTTTAAGTAATACTTCTTATACACATCCACCGTGGAGATTGAACTTCATTTTTTTTTTATTTTAAACATTTATATGTACAAAAAGCTTACTTGAAACACTCAAATGAAGAAAACATAAAATGCAACCATAAAAAAAAGCTAACAGTAAAATTGACGACAAAGAGTCGTCGACAGAAAAAGTCATCGACAATAAAATATCGTCGACAAGAAAAGGTCATCGACAATAAAATATCGTCGACAAGAAAAAGTCATCGACAATAAAATATTACTGACAAAAACTAATGACAAATGCAAATTCAAAACAAACCGATCATTAGACACTTGAAACCAACATGCAAACACCCAAATACCAAAAATAAAAAGGTGGGTCCCCAATTTTGGGGTACGTTGTGGAGCAGCCACAACAAATGGCGACTCTGTTGGGAAATGCTCCTGAGCATTTTGGTGAGAACCCAACCTGAAAACCTTCAAAATTCAAACACAAGCATCAGCACATATCCAAATAACAAAACTAGATGAGAAGTACATGAAGCATTAGAATTATTCAGCGTCAGCTCAATGTGTGCGGTGTGATTCATTCCTTATCATTTGAAATTGATCAACATTCCATCATCTGTTTCACTTATGATTCGTGCATACGAGAAGTTATGGATGATTCCTGTAGGATTTAATGCATGGTGAAGATGTTAGAGATATAACAACCCGCTTTGCAAAGGCTCAAACTTTCTAGTACCATGAACAAACATATTAAAACTATCAAACCCTCTTAGGACCAAATATGTGTGTACTGAATTAATTTACTAGATCCCAAAGTTGGTTATGTGCCACTACCATCTTGAACCCATGTGCAAGTGTAAGTGAAATCAGAGCTTTGGGGAATAGGATTCCCAACCTAAGCGAGATGGGAATTTAACCCTATCCTTACTACTCGGATCTGGAGTTCATTACCTCATCTTGAACAAAATGATTTAACCTGTTATGGATGAAACTGTCAGGCTAGCCTGTCCGTTTGAGCAGTCAGTGGTCTTGCTTTTAGACAAGACATGTTGCCACACATGAGCATACTCCACTGCCAGCTAGGCGTCTATAGCCCCGATGGAGATTAACCCCATAATCCAGGATTTGGCTTTACTTTTGACTTCTTGAACCTTGGGGATGACTACCCATCCTTGCAAGGGACATGTAGTACGATCCTTCCAATCCAATATTAATGATGAAATGAAAGTAGCATGAAAAATATTTTCTTTGGAATTTCAAGTTCTTGAGTGTAGATCATGCTTTTAATTTCTTAAAGCATGATGGAGGCAAAATAGAAGCTTTGGGGAATCGGATTCTCAACCTAAGCGAGATGAGAATTAGACCCTATCCTTACTACTCCATGAAGGTCAAATCAGAGCTTTGGGGAGTTGGATCCTCAACCTAAGTTCGATGGGGATTTAACCCTATCCTTACTACTCTGATTTTAGGCTTTAAGCACTATGGGAGTGGTAAAAACCACTATTTTAAGGATTATGTTGCATGATAGGACAAACACGAAATACTCCTTTCGCCTCACCTTTTCTTCCAAGTATGGTTTTGACCATTTTTCTCAAGATCCTCTTTAATATGTGTAGAACGTGCTTGGTTCAAGATAGTTCGGGCACCAGTTCCCAACCTTAGGATCCTTTTAATATATGTTATGTAATAACCCTAAGAGGATTTGACACCTTTTCAATGATTGTATTTGAAATGAAGATGCAACTGAGATGAAATGTATATGCAATGTGGAATGTAACATGAGATATGGATGAATGCATTGCTCTTTTTGAAATGCGGATGGAGTATACCACCTACTTTGCCATAATTTGTAAAACTGACAACTTCATGCATCACAAGTTCCAAACGATATTCTTTAATGTGTTTGCGATACTCGTGGAGCTTTCTACAATACAATTCCGATGTTTCATATTCTCTTAGTCTTAGTCAACATTCATAAGGACATAAGTTGACATCTCGCTTTTCTTTTCTTTTTTTTTTTTTTTTTTCAAGACAAACCAAAAGTGTCCAAAGGACCAACACACAAAACTTAAAACAAAAATGAGATCCAATCCAAAACCAAAACACGAAAACCAAAAGTATATACAAATGTACAATATAATACAAGATGGTGCAAAGTTTGGATTATCATTTTCCCGGATCCCAAACCTGATTAGAATTCTTTAAAAGACATATGACGTGATACGCATACCAAGTTTTGTAGGAATCCAACAAAAACAAGATCAAACCAAACAAAGAAACAAACTTCCACTTGCCCCTCTCACCATACCAATTAGATTTAGTTCCATTAGTATTCTCATAGGTGAGATTCAAATTACCAAATTGATTAGACAATGGTTGATTTTCAATTCTTTCTTGTCTATTCTTTAAGGTGTAAATCTCATAATTCCATTCATGATTTAGAACTAGGCTTTCTTTATCCAAAATGAAATTTTGTAAGCAAGAGCCTATTTCTAAAAATTTCAAAGCCAATTCATTTTCCATGTTCTTAGGCCAATCAAAATTGTGCAACAATTTACAAGCATCTAGGATATTTACTAAATGGGGATCATTAGAAGTTTTTATCCTAGGTTCAAGAATTAATTGTTGATGAATTTGATTTAGCAATTTAAGTGCATCAAGCTCCTTTTCCTTCATTAAAGTAATGTTATCAAAGGTGTGGTTAGAAATTAATCCTTGTTCTTCATTCACCTTCAATGGCATTTCATCATAAATATCATTTGAATTATACAAATATTCACCTAAATCTTGGATGTTTGGTCAAAGTGTATGTCAAGTAACTCATCTTCATGATCAATCACTTGCGTTGCTTCTAATAGATCAACCACTTTGTCATTTAATTCCAATTCTTTGTTCACTATCCATGGTATCTCTTCATTTGAATCCTCAACATAATCATGCAAACTTGTATCCGAATCTTCAATGAACACTCATTTGATGATTCAACATGATCAATATTTTTGTAACCTTCTCAAATCTTGTGAATATGAGATCTTCGTATGAAGTAGAAGTTTCAACATCCTGTATATAAATTGGAATAGAGGCTTCATCAATAGGGGTGTGAGGAAATAACACATCTTCATATCTTCCCCAACCATTGTAAAAATTATCTTCCAAATTTGTGGGATGAAACTCCATGGTATTTGTGACATGATCTTTTGATTCATTCATCAATTCACTTTCTTCTTTGTCCTTGGTAGTAGGATCATTATAATATTCCAAAATTTGATGAGATTTGAAACCCTCTTCCAAAACATCCTCAAATTGTACAGGAGTTGTAATATCTTCCTTTGAGTAGGCGATTATGTTGTCTTGTATATCAATTGGCACACAAGTTTCATTAGCAGTTTTGGAGTGAGTGTAGTCTTCCCACTTCTTCCAAGCATCATAATAATCATCTTCCAAAGTCAAGTGGTGACGTTCAACTACTTCTTCAACATCTTCCAATTCATCAATGTGTTTCTCATCAAATTCACCTTCACCTTCTTTAGATGGTTCAATAATTTCCAAAAGTGGGTTATTTTTTGAATTCAAATTTGTAAGGCTATCATCGTCCAAATTAGTAACCCATGATTCAATTTTATCACAATTTGGAGGGTGAAGAATTTCTTGATCATTAATTTCAAGCATCTCATCGAGAGTGTCTTCCAAGAACAAGTGGTGAAATTCTATCATATCTTCAAATTCATTTATTGGTTTTCTTCCAATTTCACTTTCAACCACTTCATTCAATTCTATGGTAGTTTCTGTCCTATCACCTATCTCAAACCTTGTTGAATTTAGGACCCCTTTATCCGAATAATCGTGTATCTCTATGAATGAGATCATTTCTGCATAATCCTCACTGGTGGATGTTGGCTTAGCAATTTGCACCTCCTCTTGGACTACATCTAAGGTGGTTGTAACATTTGGACCTTCAAATTCATCCCCTTGATCATTTACCTTAGGTATCATTGGAGTGGAGGGTGCTATATTTAATGGTTGGTGTCGGTTGGCATCACTAACTCCAAAAGAACAATCTCTCATGTGAACATGTTGTGCCTTTTCTTCTTCCAAAACTTGTTCTACCTTTTCCAAGATCTCATAGATTGTCTCTAGAGACAGGTCATCCAAGTTTTTCTTTAAATATGTAACAAGTTTGGGGTGTATGGCTCCCATGTATACTTGAATAGCTTCCTCTTCTGATGTGTTAAAATTTTCCCACATTTGGGAGTGCAACTCACGAAATCTTCCATTGAATTGACTCAAGGATTCATTAGGCTCATTACGTATGGAGGTAAACTAATTTTTCAACATCTCTAAGTCAACTTGATTACCAAAATGATAAAGATAGGTTGCTTCTAGTTGTATCCAAGAAGTCCTAACCTCCATGGGTAGTTGGCCATACCAAAAGAATGGTCTATCATCCAAAATGTATGCAAATAACTTACAAGCCACCTCCTCATAGAAAATTTGGAATTGACATAATGTATTCTTGTAGACATACAATTTTTGCAAGTATCCTAGTGGCACCTCTTGATTAAAATATCATAGAAACTCCAATAACATTTTAGGAATTTGATAGGGTATCCCATGTATAGACAAACCCTTATAATGATCCTCCATCGTAGATACCATTCTTTCTCTTAGAGATGCTACTTCAGCTCTTATATCGTATGTCGTCATTAGTAAAACTCAAAATATAACTTCAAAACCAATTTGTTAGTCATGAATAAAACAAGGAACCATGGCAAAGCAATATTCTAAAAATGTAAATTAGTTTCTGATTCACCAGATCGCATATGCGCAAGTGAAGAGCATACTCCTAGTGTTGTAGGCTTTCTGATTCACAAGATCGCATTACACGCAAGTGAAGAGCATAATACCGACAACAAATACATTTTAGACAAAATAATTCCTTACAAATAAGCATGAAATGACTAGCAAATATCAAACATGTAACGTATGAATAATCATGTTAGCATCAACCAAGAGATGTATCCATTAAAATCAAATGAAAGTAATTGCATGGAGACAACCTCGTTAGTCAAGACCAAAAATTTTCAAAATCAAATCAAAACACATTATTCCTGTATGAACAATCAAAAAGCGTTAGAACAATGCATAGCAATTCATGTCCTCCTTTTAACACTACAAGGTTGTATTGTTAAAAGAGGGCTAAAGATAATAATCAATAGGGCATGAAATATTCAAAATTTAAATCCCTATAGCATTTAAATCACATTGAAATAAACCAATTCAGGCCCTCCTTCTAGCGCCAATCTATTGAGTGGTATTTTCACCCAATTGTGAAAGTACACTCTCCCTTAGGATTTGGGTTCCAAATCCCCTCTTGCAAAGAAGTTAAACAAACAACTTCTCCAAGGTCTCCGCTATATTAGCATTTGCATATGTGTATTAGTAATCTCAAATAAAGATATTCAATTTAAATGCTTGGAACACCTTAGTGATTGCAAGTAACTATAAACAAGGGGCAATGTTGGTTTATTTTACCATGAAACTTTAGTGATTGTTCATTGAACCAAAATAAAGCAAATGTGAGTTGGCCCTCATATGACCACGATGTAGTACCTTAATTCCTTTTATCTTGAGGGTTTTAAAATAGATTTTATCTTCTTTATTAAATCCAAATATGGCTTCTTATCATGAAGATGAAGATAGCTTTCAATGTGATAGATAAACTATCCCTCTTTGGTGAAATAGGTTTTCACAAAGAGGCAATAATTTATGGCCTTAAATAAAGGGCTTTAAATGTCACTTTAACTTATCCCTCTTAAATGAAATCAAATTTTCATCAAGATGAACAATTAAGTGCTTTGAAGAAAAGACCTTCAATGTAATACTCAAATTACCCCTCTTTCGTAAAATTAGAATTTTTATGAAGAGAGGGCAATTTTAGGCTCCAAAATGGAAATTTGTGAAAATGCCATAAAACATAACACCTTCAATGAAATTGGAATTTTCATGAAGGGAATGTCATCATAGGCTCATGAGCATAAAACAAAACTGAAAAAATGAAATTTGACCTTAAAATGGAAATTTTCTATTTTCGGAATTTTTAAAATCTGCAGTAAAACAGCAACTTCGATGAATTTTTAAAAATACTAAACAACTCCGAAAATGAAATTTCAAAGTGCGTATTGGAAGTCTGAAGTATAACCTACGCAATGGTGAAATTATTTTTGGATTTTGAAAATTTTTAAATGTTTATTTTAATGCCTGAAAATTAAAAAAAAGTTAAAATTTCTGGAAAAATAAAATGCAGAAAAATGAAAATGAAATGCAGAAAATGGAACACAAGATACATTCAGTTTGATGCTATCCTATTCCGGAAAAACCGAAGATGTGAGGTTTTCATGCATGCAACCTAACCTATTGGACTTGCAAAACAAGCACAATCCGGATAAGCTAAGTGTTGGCTTCTAGGGTTTTAAATGAGGTTTTCAGATTTAAACATTCGCATGAAGCAACCAAGAAACTTGCATAAACTCCATTTACAAGCCTAAAATCTGAAAAGGGAAAAAAATAGACATTTAATCTTGCATGCAGAAAATGACTCCTCCTTTCTTGCCCATAAAATGCAACTTTCTGAAATTTTCTGCATTAAAAATATGTCCTTGTACATGGCAGAAATATGGTTTTCTCAAAGAACCAGTCCAATGTGGAAGGAAAAATATCTAGAAAAACCCAGTGCCAAGGCCTTGCCTTCATTCCTGCAATCTTCTCTGAAAAGTTTCCAACCCCCTCTCTCTCTTTTGATGGCATATTTACCCTTTTTGAAAAATGCTTCATTTTCCATTTCCTGTTGCTTGACTTCGAACGCCTACCTTTTCGTCTTCCTTTGTTTCCTTTTCTTTTCATTCCTTCCTATTCCTTTTTGTTCCCCTTTTGTAACGGCTTTTTAATCGGCGTTCACAATGGTCAGATGTACCTTTATTTTATTTGTGTAGGCCTATTAGGTAAGAACGTAATATGTAACCATTATTACACCACCGTGCCTGACTTAAAAAATAACGTGTGGGCATCTTCATGCTGCCACGTATCCCTTATGCGTTAGGTATGAACACGTTTTGCTTTGGAGTGACCTTTCAATATTTTAAATCATAATGACTTTGTGCATGTTCAAATATTTTGGTAATGTATTCCAATATCCACATCTGGCTTTCGACGTTTCTGCATACACATGGCCCGAGTCCACTGGTTCCTTTGTCGTGTCACTTGGTCCAAACTCTGCACTATGCATTGAGGCTCTATGTGGAATCATAGACTACCTTAGGTCAATTTAATTTTTTGATGATGTGTTTTCCAACTTGGATGACTATCACAGATGGCAAAGTTTGAACAATCAACTTGCATTGCTCTTCTGCTACATGATTGTACTAGCAATTTCACCTCAAGGTCATGTTAACATGGGTTGAATTTACTAGATAAAATTCCCCGTTGTCATGGATTGATTACTCCTCTCTATGCTTGAAGTTTCATGCAAAATGACCCTTTTCTATCTCCACTTTAAAAACGTAAATTCTGCACTGTTGAAGTGTTCAACTCCTTGTGCTAGGTATTTGAGTTGCCACATCATGAACTATGGGCCCTTCCATTCAATTTAATATGACAAGGTTGACCCCTACCATGTATGCCCATGTTCACCTTTTATAACGTCAACAAGTCTTCACCCAGTGCACACTAAACAAATTCAGCTTTGGTATTGCGAATGTATCAATACATCTGCACATCGCTCAATTTTTCCCTGATTGAAAGTCATCGAAGCATAGCATGGTTCATCAAACTGATGCATTGACACATTTGCACTATCATCCCATGGTCTATCCAAATGAATTCCCCATTCTCGATCCATGCTATCATTTTAAATTCCCATTCGGCCATCGCTGCATCGCATAGTTCAAACATTGCATCGTCGGGTGTTATTATCTTTGGGAACATGCATTCTATATATGGTACCCTCTCAACAAATCCTTTGCTGATGCACTGCTTAAATCTATCACGTGGATGCTATCAATGTCAAAGTCTTTAGGTTGCCTGTTGTATTTGGATGCTACAAAAACCATCCTTTATTTCTTTTTGAATGCACCTAGACCGATTTCGAACCAGCCCCCAGATAAGGATATAATCCTTGTGATGATCAATGGTCCTCGTTGCTCCTATCCAGGTAGACATTATCCTCCAATTTTTCCATTTGTACCAATTGTCCTGTGTTATCTAAGAATACCTCAAAAATTTCCATGTCCTCATGCACTATGTCCACCATACCGGATCCATGTCATACGTTCAGCTCACTTTTCACCTTGGAGTTGTCACCACGATCAGTGTTCTACTCACACCATCCTCATTTGGTCTGTGGGGTCTCACATCATTTTTCCATTGGCAATCCACGTCGATGCCCGATCACTTCATCCATTTCTACACAAGTCCAATGGTCCACCTGCGTCCATGATTGATGTCCACATCAGCCACTAATGCCAAGTTGTACTCCATTGATATCCAAACCTGTGCTCTCACATCATCTTCTTCGTCCACGTTTGTCACCACATTCGACACTGTCATCGTTGAGTTCCTATTTGTATCCAGCACATCCCTTTGACCCTAAATAAAACATAGGGTGCCTTTGTATGTCTTTATGGATCCCTCTACTATTTTCGTTGCAACTACAATTTGAATGTCACCGTCGCACTGCCATGGGCTTTCATTGCATCTGTTGTTTATTATATCCAGGTTGGTCGCTTGCATGTCTTGAAGGTCATTTTACTTCTATTTTAAACCTTTTACCATGGTGTTTGGTAGCCTCCATATTTCCCACATCTGCCTACATTAGCACTTTCATCACCTATGCCACCTCGCTGGCCTGGTTGTCGATCATTCAATTGGTCCACATCATCACCAAAGTTGTATTCCTTTTGAGTAGCGTCTAGCATCTTCAAACCAATTACTAATGCCTCCACTTGAAGTCCATGTCATCAACCTTATCTATGTATCCACTCTAATTTTCCATCGTAAATCCTCCACGTGCTTCAATTGGCCATCAATGTTGGTATCTCAGGATTCCCCTACTTACGTCTATATGGTCCACCAAACAATCACTGATATTAGTCATCATTCGTGAGGTCCTCGTGTTTTCCCTAAACGTTCGTTGAAGGGACCCTTTTTGATGTGGCTTTCCCGTGTCATTGCTTTTGGTCACTTGGTGTCGTCAGATCCATGTCACTATTGTGAGTCGTTGAAACCAGACTACTGCTTTTATAATACCTGCAATCACACCATGGAAGTTAAACTTTAAATAATAGAGAGATTAGCTTAAATGAATGCAGACTTGTTAAAATGTATTAATACTAAAGCATTATGTAATGGACTCTTATTTATATATATATATAAAGGAGTACTTTATTATTCTTTATAAATATTATATATATATATAATATATGTCGAGCCCCCCGGTATATATATATATATATATATATATATATATATAATATTTCTTATTTATTTATTTGTTCTTTTATCTTTTTTATTATTATTATTTTTTTATTTTTATTTTTAAGTAATACTTCTTATACACATCCACCATGGAGATTGAACTTCATTTTTTTTTTTAAACATTTATATGTACAAAAATCTTACTTGAAACACTCAAACGAAGAAAACATAAAATGCAACCATAACAAAAAGCTAACAGTAAAATTGATGACAAAGAGTCGTCTATAGAAAAAGTCATCGACAATAAAATATCATCGACAAGAAAAGGTCATCGACAATAAAATATCGTCGACAAGAAAAAGTCATCAATAATAAAATATTACTGACAAAAACTAATGACAAATGCAAATTCAAAACAAACCGATCATTAGACACTTGAAACCAACATGCAAAAACCCAAATACCAAAAACAAAAAGGTGGGTCCCCAATTTTGGGGTACGTTGTGGAGCAACCACAACAGTACCTAGAAAGGTAAAGCCCCCACTACTATTATGTTCAAGATAAGAGAAAAATATTTAATGGAGGCTAAAAAGGAGGTCAGTAAATAAAATTTGGATGAGACAAAATTTGTTGCACAGCCACCAGTCTCGGCAACAGAGCAACTATTTTAGCAGAAGTAGTAATAAAATATCGATGACATTTTTTACCTATCTACTTTGGTAGATACAAGTATGGTTTTTATCTCTTCTCCTCCTTTTTCTTCTTCTTCTTCCCTGAAGAAATATACCTCCCCTTCTCGATTTCAAGAGGAAATAGTACCACCATCATCACCTCATAGCCCTCCATCACCTCATCCCATTGCATCTCCACCTCATTCACCATAAATTCCTATCATCATCACCCCCAACTCACACTCATTCACCTCCAACAACATCATCACCCATACCCATAAAGGGGCTATCACTTCCACCTTCTCCACCCACATTTATAGCTACAATCTCTTGTTGGCAATTTTGGGTACTTTGGGTACATTGCATTTGCTCAAGTGATTAAGTTGTCATTGATGTCAAGAAGCTTTCGAAGGAATTTGATTTGATGTCAAATAATTTGTTTTGATGAAGGTTACGGCATGACAGTTTCAAAGGTCTCTGGCAAACCCCAAGCTGACAGGTTCGAAAGAAAAGTGTAAGTTGGAAAAGTGAGTAAGTTGGAAAAGTGTCGCGATATCGCGACATGTCGCAGTTTCACGACTTAAACAGGAGAGAGAAAGCTTTTTGAAAAAGTGTCGCGATATCGCGACATGTCGCATTTTCACGACTTAGGCAGGAGAGAGAAAGCTTTTTAGAAAAGTGTCGCGATATCGTGACATGTCGCAGTTTCGCGACTCAAAGAGGAGAGAGAATGTACGGAGTCAGAAATGTCGCGATTTCGTGACATATTGCAAGGAAGATTGTACGGAAGAAAAAGTGTCGCGATTTCGCGACATGTTGCAAGAGAGGGAGTCCGAAAGAAAAAGTGTCACGATTTCATGACATGTTGCAGGAGAAGGAGTCCAAAAGAAAAAGTGTCACGATTTCGTGACATAATGCAGAAGAGAGAGTCCGTAGTGTGAATTGTCGTGATTTCACGACAAGTTCGAAGAGAGAGAAAGTAGCAAGATAAAGTGTCACGATTTCGTGACATGCTACGTAGATTCAAAGTGAGAACTGTCACGATTTCGTGACATGCTGCAAAATATGAAGTGAGAACTGTCACGATTTCGTGACATGTTGCAAAATCGAAGTGAGAACTATCACGATTTCGTGACATGCAGCAAAGGGAAGAGTCTGAAATGAGAAGTATCATGATTTCATGACAGGTTGAAGAGAAAGCGTACGGATGCAGAAAGTGTCATGATTTCGCGACAGGCAGAAAAGATAGCGTACGGATGCAGAAAGTGTCACGATTTCGCGACGAGGCTACAAAGAAAGCGTTCAAAAGCTGAAAGTGTCACGATTTCACGATAGGATGAAGGAACAGCGTACGGATGGAGAAAGTGTCACGATTTCATGACATGTTCCATTAGTGAAGCGAGAGAGTTTCAGAGAGAAGTGTCACGATTTCATGACGAATGAAAGCATGTCTTAGCATAGTGCAAGGAGAAGTGTCACGATTTCATGACAAAAGTAGAGAGGAAGGCGATGAAGATAGAAATGTCGTGATTTCACGACAGAAGTGAAGATGACATCAGCAAAGGTAGAAGTGTCATGATTTCATGACAAAAGCCATAAGATAGTGTACGGTTGCAAAGGTGTCACGATATCATGACATGTTGTAGTTTCATGGTAGAAGCTACAGAAGAGTTGTAGAGGCAGTGAAGCCGACAAAGTTAAATTTGGGCCGACGAAGATTAGGGTTTGTAGTCGACATAGTTTAGGGTTGTGCAGCTGACTAAGATCAAGGTTTTGATCTTGAAAGTGTTAGTATAAAAGGAGGGCTGTTTGGAGAGTTAAAGCATCGATTCGGAGTGTGCGTTCGAAGTGCGACATTCACAGATAGAGTGTGGGGGAGGAGTTCGATCACCGAGAGCAGAGTGCAAAATTTGATAGCAAGGTACAGAGTGCATTTTGTCGAATCATCTAAGTGAGAGAGATCGCAAGGAATCAGAGTGTGCGAAGACGGTGCTACTATGTTTGTGCAAAGGAGCAGAAGCGGTCATTGGATGCGTCATTGAATGAGCATCGAAGTGTGCGAGATACAACCGAAAGAGTGCAGATAGCATAGAAGTGGGGAGTTGATGCGCAGAGTGTGCGAAGATAGTGCATAGTGTGTGCAGAGAGACGCCTGAGAGAAGGCAAAGTGCGGCTGTAAAAGCACAGAAGTTGTGTATGTATTGGAGCAGTCTAGGCAGGTTCTAGTAAGAACTTGCAAAGCAGAACTGAGACAAGTCTTGGTGAAGACTTGGGTGAAGATCAAGCAATCTTTAGTGAAAGCTTGTGAACCACTTTTGTGAACTAGATTTGAGGACCAGTTGAGGACAAAGATTGGTGTAGATTCGAGGTCATTTGTGCCAGACCGAAGGACTATGTTTGGTGCAGATCAGAGAAAGACGAACGAGGACATTTGTGCTAGATCGAAGGACTGTGTTTAGTGCAAATTCAAGGACCAGCTTTGGAGGTGATAGAGTTGAGGACAGAGGTCTCCAACCAGAGCAGGGAAGACAGGTGTCTTCTATGGATAGAGTTCCATTTGCTAAGGGTAGCGAAGGTAGAGGTCTTCTAGAGGATCACCAGCCAGAACAGAGCTAGGGGATTGGTGTCTCCTTTGGGTTGGTGCCCATAAACATTGTAATCGGGAAAGGTATTCCCAGAATTTGATTTGATAAAATTTAGTGAAATATTTTATCCGTGGAGTAGCCCACATTGGGTGAACCACGTAAATTGTTGTGTCTCTTTGTGGATGGTGTTTTGTGCATTGCTTTGATTACGACTTTTGATTCTGCTATCTATACACTGCATAATATTGAATTGAAAGTTGAATTGAAGGAAAAAGTAAAAAGTGGTCTTATACTGTTCACCCCCCTCTCAATATAAGCTTGTGTTCTTCAATTGGTATCAGAGCGGGTTGCCTTCAAAAAGTTTAACAGCTTGAAGGAAAAGCTAGTAAAGAACACAATGGACTATTCAAGTGGCAATGCAAGCACCTATTCTTGATGGGTCAGATTTTGGTCTTTGGAGTGCAAGGATGAAGGTTCATCTAATGGCACTTGGTAATGAGGTATGGGAAGTGATTGAAGATGAGTACACTATTCCTGTACATGGTCCTTATACTAAAGAAGAAAGGCTCCTACATCACAGCAATTCAAAAGCAATGAATGCAATCCTGAAAGGCTTACAGAAAGTAGATCTCACCAAAGTGATTCACTGCAAGACAGCTAGTGAAATGTGGAAACAGTTGAAGGTGGTTCATACAGGTGATACAAATGTTCGAAAGGCCAAGTTGAGACACTTCAAAGGTATGTTTGAACAACTCAAGATGAATGATGATGAAAATATTAGTGACTACATGCTTCGTATGGATGAGGTTGTTAACTCCATGAAAGACTTAGGTCTTGAGCTTGCTGAAAATGATGTTTGTGATAAGATTTTAAGATCTCTTCCTAATAGATTTAGTGAAAATATTTTTGCTATTGAGGAAGCTAAAGATTTGGATAAGTTGAAAAAGGATGAGCTTCATAGCATACTTGCAACATTTGAGTTGAGAACTCAGGTGAAGGTTGACGTCAAGAAAGAGGCAACTTTCAAGGCTACCAAGAAATCCAAGGGTAAACAGCTTCAAGAGAGTGATGAGTCTTCTAGTGATGAAGAGGCATATTATAGCAAGAAAGGCAAGTTCTCTAGAAAGCACAAAAGCGTGAAAAATATAAGATGTTTTAATTGTGGAAAGTTTGGTCATTATGCTACTGACTGTACTATTTCCAAGAATGAAAGTGATGAAGAGAAACAGGATTCTAAGAGCAAGGATTCTGAAAAGCACAAGCATCACAGAAAGAACAAAGATGAGCACAACAATCAAGGAAAGAGGTATTCTCACAAGCACAAGAAGAGTTTCTACCTAGACAAAGCAAGTAAGTGTTCGAGTAGTGATAGTGAAAGTTCTTCGAGTGATGATGAAAATGAGATGTTGTTTATTTCAGAAAAAGAGGAAGAACCGAAACATAGATTCATTATCATGAAATGTCTTAGATGTGGAAATTTTGGTCACCTTGAGGATGATTGTACAAATAATGATTTGGTTTCCAGTATGTATGAGGATGCTTCAGAAAACTATAAGGAAGATGCATGTATGGTCTTTGAAAAAGGTAGCACCTCTAGTGATAAGAAATCTGAAAAAGGCTTTGATGATTCAGAAAGCAAACAAATAAAGGATCTTGAAAGTGAACTTACTAATGCTCTTAGTGCTTTGAAAAAGGAAAGAAAGAAGAATGCTAGACTCAAGGATAAGTTAGATGAATGTTGTATGGAGAGAGATGATCTTATAGAAAATCTTGATTTCTCTATAGCTAAGACACAAGAACTCAAGGATGAGTTAGAGTCTAAGGTTCTTGAGTATAGTGAGTTAGAACAGAAAATGGCTTCTTTGGAAGAGGAAACTAAAGAGTACAAGGATAAGCTTTACAAGTTTCAAGATAGCTCCAAAAAGGTTAAGTCTCTCATCAAAGGTCAAAGAAAGACAACAGATAAAACAGGCCTTGGATTTGTTAAGCCGCACAAGGAACAAGTTGGAGAGTCTAGTAAGAGACTCCAAAAGGAAGAGAGTTCTGATGAGGAAAGTTTTTCAGATCATGAGTCATTGGATGATAGATGCGCAGAAATAGAAAACAGAATTCAGAATGAGAAGAAGAAGTTTTTGGGACCCAAGAGGTCAAATAAAAGAAAATTTCATGACAGATGTTTTGCGTGTCACAGGTTTGGTCACATGGCTGCACATTGCATGGCTCAAGTAAAGAAAGTAAATGACAATTTCAGAAGTGCTAGTTTCTTTCGAGGGTATTGCTACTCTTGTCAACAGTTTGGGCACAAGGCAGTCTATTGCGAGGTAAATAACAGGCTCGACCAGAACAGGTTTAATCAGAACAGGTTTAGGCAGAACTGGCGGATTCAAAGAATAGGTATGCCTAAAAGAAATAACATTGTTACTTGTTATAAGTGCAACAATGGAGGTCACACAACTAGACAATGTAGAGCTGAACTTCCAAGGTACAGGAACAGAAACAGTGGTATGAACAGGTCCAAGGATCAAGGCATGGATAAGAACAGGAATGATAACAGGAACAAGAACAATGACAGGAACAGGAATAGGAATATGGACAATGAGTTCAAGAGAAGGCCCGAGCAAGGAAGTTATAGACACCGATGATGATCAGTGCCTAATGGGAGTTTTACTCCCACCCCAAAATTAATCACCTCATCAGGAGGTGGGGGAGGGACTGAGCTAAGAGGCTCATTCTTAGTCTCGAGCCCCAAAGGTGACCCTTTGCCATTGATGACAAAGGGGGAGAGATATGAGTAAGGGGGAGAGCTTCAAGTGAAGAGGAAAGCTTCAAGTCAGGGGGAGCAAAACTTCAAAGGACGTTGGTCAGTTGTTAGCACAGTTGGTTTCAGTTTTGGCTCTTGAGAAGCGTTTTTAGTAAAGGTTTGCCATCAATGACAAAGGGGGAGATTGTTGGCAATTTTGGGTACTTTGGGTACATTGCATTTGCTCAAGTGATTAAGTTGTCATTGATGTCAAGAAGCTTTCGAAGGAATTTGATTTGATGTCAAATAATTTGTTTTGATGAAGGTTACGGCATGACAGTTTCAAAGGTCTCTGGCAAACCCCAAGCTGACAGGTTCGAAAGAAAAGTGTAAGTTGGAAAAGTGAGTAAGTTGGAAAAGTGTCACGATATCGCGACATGTCACAGTTTCATGACTTAAATAGGAGAGAGAAAGCTTTTTGGAAAAGTGTCGCGATATCGCGACATGTCGCATTTTCGCGACTTAGGCAGGAGAGAGAAAGCTTTTTAGAAAAGTGTCACGATATCGCGACATGTCGCAGTTTCGTGACTCAAAGAGGAGAGAGAATGTACGGAGTTAGAAATGTCACGATTTCATGCAACATATTGCAAGGAGGATTGTACGGAAGAAAAAGTGTCACGATTTTGCGACATGTTGCAAGAGAGGGAGTCCGAAAGAAAAAGTGTCATGATTTCACGACATGTTGCAGGAGAAGGAGTCCAAAAGAAAAAGTGTCACGATTTCATGACATAATGCAGAAGAGAGAGTCCGTAGTGTGAATTGTCACGATTTCATGACAAGTTCGAAGAGAGAGAAAGTAGCAAGATAAAGTGTCATGATTTTGCGACATGCTACAGAAGTCAAAGTGAGAACTATCACGATTTCGTGACATGCTGCAAAAGACAAAGTGAGAACTGTCACGATTTCATGACATGCTACAGAACTCGAAGTGAGAACTATCGTGATTTTGCGACATGCAGCAAAGGAAAGAGTACGAAATGAGAAAGCGTCATGATTTCATGACAAGTTGAAGAGAAAGCATATGAGATGCAAAAAGTGTCACGATTTCATGATAGGTAGAAAAGATAGCGTATGGATGTAGAAAGTGTCATGATTTCACGATAGGCTACAAAGAAAGCATTCGAAAGCTGAAAGCATCATGATTTCATGATAGGATGAAGGAACAGTGTACAAATGGAGAAAGTGTCACGATTTCATGACAGAAACAGTAAGCATGGTTTCATCAGCAGAAGTGTCACGATTTCACGACAAAAACTAAAAGCATGTCTTCTATAGGAGAAGTGTCACGATTTCACGACAAAAGTAGAGAGGAAGGCGATGACGATAGAAATTTCATGATTTCACGATAGAAGTGAAGATGACATCAGCAGAGGCTAAAGTGTCACGATATCGTGACAAAAGCCATAAGATAGTGTATGGTTGCAAAGGTGTCGCGATATCGCGACATGTTGTAGTTTCATGGCAGAAGCTACAGAAGAGTTGCAGAGGCAGTGAAGCCGACAAAGTTAAATTTGGGCCGACAAAGATTAGGGTTTGTAGCCAATGTAGTTTAGGGTTGTGCAGCCGACTAAGATCAAGGTTTTGATCTTGAAAGTGTTAGTATAAAAGGAGGGCTGTTTGGAGAGTTAAAGCATCGATTCGGAGTGTGCGTTCGAAGTGCGACATTCATAGATAGAGTGCGGGGGAGGAGTTCGATCGCCGAGAGCAGAGTGCAAAATTTGATAGCAGGGTACAGAGTGCATTTTGTTAAATCGTCTAAGTGAGAGAGATCACAAGGAATCAGAGTGCGCGAAGACGGTGCTGCTATGTTTGCACAAAGGAGCAGAAGCGGTCGTTGGATGCGTCGTTGAATGAGCATCGAAGTGTGTGAGATACAGCCGAAAGAGTGTAGATAGTGCAGAAGTGGGGAGTTGATGCGCAGAGTGTGTGAAGACAGTGCACAGTGTGTGCAGAGAGACACCTGAGAGAAGGCAAAGTGCGGCTATAAAAGCACAAAAGTTGTGTATGTATTGGAGCAGTTTGGGCAGGTTCTAGTAAGAACTTGCAAAGTAGAACTGAGACAAGTCTTGGTGAAGACTTGGGTGAAGATCAAGCAAGCTTTAGTGAAAGCTTGTGAACCACTTTTGTGAACCAGATTTGAGGACCAGTTGAGGACAGAGATTGGTGCAAATTCGAGGTCATTTGTGCCAGATCGAAGGACTGTGTTTGGTGCAGATCAAAGAAAGACGAACGAGGACATTTGTGCTAGACCGAAGGACTGTGTTTAGTGCAAATTCGAGGACCAGCTTTGGAGGTGATAGAGTTGAGGATAGAGGTCTCCAGCCAGAGCAGGGAAGACAGGTGTCTTCTATGGATAGAGTTCCATTTGCTAAGGGCAGCGGAGGCAGAGGTCTTCTAGAGGATCACCAGCCATAACAGAGCTAGGGGATTGGTGTCTCCTTTGGGTTGGTGCCCATAAACATTGTAATCGGGAAAGGTATTCCCAGAATTTGATTTGATAAAATTTAGTGAAAGATTTTATCCGTGGAGTAGCCCACATTGGGTGAACCACGTAAATTGTTGTGTCTCTTTGTGGATGGTGTTTTGTGCATTGCTTTGATTACGGCTTTTGATTTTGCTATCTATACACTGCATAATATTGAATTGAAAGTTGAATTGAAGGAAAAAGTAAAAAGTGGTCTTATACTGTTCACCCCCCCCTCTCAGTATAAACTTGTGTTCTTCATCTCTGCCATAGCTACAACCCATGCCATAAGCATAGATTCTACCATAATCACCACAACACCTCTCCTAGTTGTGCAAATATCAAAATTTCCTTCACTCACTATGGATTTTATGCTCACTGATCATCCAATAGTAGCCTTTATAGAAGATCAAGAGTGTTTCATTGAAGAATAAAAACTATTGGGATAATAAATTAGCCCAACCTTACAAGAGGGATTCTTGAGTGAGAAATTCTATTATGGTTGATCCAGTGGCTAGACAAAGGAATAAAATCAAACTTACTCCTTTGGTCAATAAGCTAGAAGCGAACATGGCAGTTGAAGAGTACCAACTAGAAGAGCAAACTGAAGACATGTCCTAATTGGTCCTGGAGGATGAATTTATCATAACCAGATCTAGGTTGGAGATAATGTATGTGCAAAGTGACATCTACAGGGATAAATATGAAAAGTTGGAGGAGAAGGTTGAAAAACTAGAAGCCAAAATCAGTGAATAGAGGAAAGTGGAAAAGGCTATAAAGAATGAAGACAAAAGTGGTAGGACAAGTTTCAAGAAATGGTCCAACAGAATGAAAATTATTCCAAAAAAATACAATCTTTACAGTAATAGCTCCAAATTAACAAAACTAGAGTTGTAGGTTTCTCCAAAGACAAGGTAAAAAAAGTCAAGAAAGTATGGTCTAAAATTGGAGAAGTGCTCTAGAATTTAGCCTATAATCAACTTTATGGATGACGCCAACCAGATATTGCAAGACACTAAAGAAGACTTGGAAAAGGCTACTAAAGAGATACAATCAATGGTGCCTCAATCTAAGAGGATCTTCAAGTTTTCTGAGGCAAGATGCAGTGAAATTTCTAAGCCCATCCCTAATAGATATTGGAAAATGTGAGGCTAACAACCAAAATATTCTTAGAAAAAATGGACTGATTCAAAAAGGATGTTTTTTAATAGACTATTGAAAGCAAAATACATAAGATTTTTGACATAAACCAAGAAATGATATAGTATGGCTTCCAAGGATTTTGGGATGAGGAGAACTCTCTCCTGGGTAATGAAGAGTTTCAAGCTAATTTGAGTTCTATTTTACAAGATGAATTTGATATTGATGCATGGGATGATCCTATTGAGTAACATAAGGTAACATAGCTAATAAAATACTTAACTAGACTCAAGGATTTAATGGAAGATCTGATAGACTGGGGACTCTATATATCTTATGAGAAGACCACCAAGTTGTGGTTTATTCATCAGCAAGTTATGGAGATATATAATCCTACCCAAGTTGCTTGGAACAAAGATTTGAATTCATTGGACCATATGGTTTAGCTATTTGAAGAAGATGCATAGCAAAATGGGAATTATGGGGAAAAGGAAGTTGAGGAAGAAGTTTAAGAGGAGGAAAATAAAAACATTAACGAAGATAAAAAAGAAAGAAACAATGTGGAAATGCACCAAGAAGAGGGTGACCAAGGGGAAGATAATGTAGAAGACACTAAAAATGTGCAAGAGCAATAATTTGAAGAACAATATCAGTAGGAAAAGGTGAAGGAATAATAAAATCTTGCTGCAAAATAAACATCTTTGTGAACGGTTTTGATTCTAACAATGTTAAAAGGTAGCAATGAAGCATGGAACTATGAAAATATATGTAAAGGCCATGATGTTGATTTGCAAGGAGGACCATCTTCTGATAAATCCCTATAAAAATTTGAACTTGTGGAAGAAGTAGTCCCTTGCAGAGATGATCTACATTTACCTCTTGCATGATTTCCATGTGAACTGTTACTCTCTAAGCATATTCATAAATTTTTGATAGAGTGATGGTCACAAGGAAGTTATTCTATGAAGCATAGATTGTAGATGCCTGGAGTCTATTCTATCCTTCATTTTCCTTCATTCACTCATCCCCTGCACTACATAGTTTTTTCTCCCTCATTTTCATTTATTCAATTTTCCCTGAAAATCCCACTTCATTCATTCATTTCACTTCACTACCATTAATCCATGTTATTTTAAATCCTGATGCTGAATGGATAAGACTCTGAGTTTTGAATATTTGTAAATCTCCCTATGAGGCACCAGAACGTAAGCCCAAAAGACCACATACTTAGAAAAATTTTGAAAAATTTGAGTAAGTGTTGAAGATATGCCTTGGACTATGATACAGTGTTATTTTTTGCTCAACCCAATGCAGTGTTAAATTCCACGAGACCACAACACAGTGTTAATTTCTATGGTCAAAGTAGTCAAATTGGCCTTGCGAGCAATTTGGATTGTAAAATTTCAAAGGAACGGTTCAACACATTGTTATTTTTTGTGAGGGTACGATAGGTGTTATTTTTCATGGTACACTTAGTCAAACATGGCTTGCAAGTGATTCAAGTCATGTAATTCAAAGGAGTGGGTGGAATTTTTTGTAATTTTTCATGCGATAGAAAGACAATGTTATTTTCCACGAGGGTATGATAATTGTTATTTTTTGTGGTCCACTTCCGAAATTCAAAGGAACAGGTGGAATGTTTTGTTATTTTTTGTGTGGTAAAATGCTTTGTTATTTTCCACGGTTGGTTTAGCCGAAGTTGGTATTGCAAAAATCCAAAGAGCAGTGACAAGAAAAGTTTCTTTTTCATGTAGCATGAAGGCTTATTTTCTATGTAAGGAAAGTGCTTTGTTATTTTCCACGTGAGACAAACGCTTTATTATTTTTCTCATTGCAAATGGTCAAAGTTGCCTTGCATGAGATTCAAAACATGAAATTCCAAAGTGGCATCAAATGAGGCTTATTTTCCATGTGGTGTGATAGTTCTATTTTTCGCATTCTCAAAGCAATATTTTTTTGTGGGACAATGTACAAGCTTAATATTACATATTTTGAAAAGGTGACCCGAGGTAACATTTTATTTATCAAAGTGGTCAAACTTGATGTTGTGGAGTTTCAAAGAGTGGATTTCAACACTGCAAAGTGCTTAGTGGATTATAAAAATGAATTACCCCTGTATTAGAACAAGTTAAATGCTACGAAATATGATAAAGTGTTTTAATCCATGATCACTCTAAGTGCTAAAGTTTTCTTCTAAAGATATAATCTGTACCATTCAAAAGAAAATTGAGGATCCACGATTGGTGCAACTCAAGTGATTTATAAAAGCAAAATTTAAATTTGTGTAATACTATAGATTTTTGTTTAAACCATTTGAAGAAAACAAGCTCATACTGAGAGGGGGGTGAATAGTATAGCACCCACTTTTTACTTTCTTTCCAAACCAATATCAATTAATGTACTTAATTGTAATAACCAAATATAGCAATGTGCATTAATAACTTAGATAGCAATAGTAAGTAAGAGCACAAGTCACCACACACAATTGAGACACAAAATTTAACGTAGTTCCCCCAATGTGGGGTACTCCACAAGATAATCTCCTTATAATATTTCACACAAAAATAAGTATTCTTATCCAATACAATAATTACTTTGATCTGCTCAAAGCTAGGCAATACAATGATCTGCTCAGTTAGGCAACACACTGATCTACTTAGGTAGGAAATACACTGATCTACTCATCTAGGCAACACGTTGATCTACTCAAGTAGGCAATCCACTAATCTGCTCAGCTAGGCAACACACTAATCTGCTCAAGTATGTAATCCACTAATCTGCTCAGCTAGGCAACATATTAATCTATTCAGGTAGGCAATCCACTGATCTACTTAGCTAGGCAACACATTGATCTGCTCAGATAGGTAATCCACTTATCTGATTAGCTAGGCAACACACTAATCTGCTTAGGTAGGCAATCCATTGATCTGATAATTTAGGAAACACACTGATCTACTCATGTATGCAATCCACTAATCTACTCAGCTAGGCAACACATTGATCTGCTCAGGTAGGTAATCCACTGATCTTCTCAACAAGCTCACATAGAACTTGTCTAAATATTTTCAACAAGTTCACACAGAACTTGTCCAAATATACTCAACAAGCTTACACAGAACTTGTCTAAATTTGCTCAACAAGCTCACACAGAACTTGTCCAAATTTGTCCACAAATCTATCCCAAATCTGTCCCAAAAATTCTTCATAAGGCTCAATCAATCATACACAAAAACTACCACAAATATGTCCATAAATATATCCCAAAGACCTTCTCAAATGCTCAACCAATCATGCTCAAGTAGCATTCAAATATCATCCACAAATCTACAAATGCAAGACTCAATGATGAACTCAACAATGAATGGCAAAACACTCTACAATGGATGACAACAATGATCCACAATTATCTCAAATCAAATCAATCTCAACTCAACTCAAGTAAACTCATAGAAGCATAAAGAGAATTGTTAGATACTCAATATGTTCTAAGCTCAATCTCAACTCAAATCAGATTTATAGAATAGTTTGTTTCATGGAACTTGAAAAATCACTTCACACATAACTTGACTAGGCTCAATAAACTCAACTCAACCAATCATCATAAGAGACATCTCTTTCTCACAAAACCCTAGTCCAAGCATGTATCAACCAACTCAAATATTTCCAATAATGCTCAACCACAAATCTCACATAACAATGATACTCATGTTCTTTTCAAGTTCTTTGCATAACCAATGAGCTTCAACAACTATGCTTATAAAACAAGGTTTAAACACAACTCTCAAACCAGAAAACCTTGAAGCATTCAACCAACCACTTTTGAAAAGGAAACCACAATCAATCCTTTTCTCTCCAATGATATTTCAGAAATCAACCACCATAATCAATCAATAGGAGAATGTGCCCATACTTTTTATGAAGATGAAGAAACCTCTTTGGAAATCTACCACACTCAACAAACTTATTTTTCAAATTTCAACAAGGGTTAGAGATCATGATTAATATCACAACAACAATATCCAAATAACACCTTATCACTCCTACTCAACAAAATGCATCATGTCCCATTATGAAAGAATTAATCACTTTTGAAAAAGAATAAAACAACCTTCACTTTTTAACCCCTTTACAAAAATATAAATATCTCTTTACATCCACCTTATTTCTCCCTCTAAGCAAGTTAATAAAATAGCCCTCAAAATAATATTTCCAATTATATATAATATTATATACTTCTAAAAGGAAAATCACCATAAATCTCTCTTTTTCTCAACATGCATCACAACCCTTATCTCTCCTAGGGAAACCTTAAATATATATATATATATATATATATTAGGAAAAATTATTAACTTGCCTTTGTCCTCAGCGAGATTCTATCCCCGGTCATTGCCCCTACACCACTCTAACCGTGGATCCAACAACCACATGAGCCAACCGCTCACATAGAACAGTGAGCGCAAACCTTCTATTTATTTTCTTCGAGTGTGTCCTCAAACACCACGTGCACCAAAAGAGTCCTCCCTTTCACTTTGCAAAACCAGCATTGGTGGGATTCAAAATTCGGATCTGCTGGCGCTTCAACACCTTACACACCTTCCTCTTGCCGCTAGGCCACAAGCTCCTATGGTGCTTTGTAAGGGACCTCCCTTACTTTTATTTCCTCCTTTATTCGCTAGATTCGAATGAGTTGCAACGCCTTTGCTCCCTCTTCAAACGTACACCCTTTTCACACTCTTTAACACGCTGGCACCTTTCACTCCCTTAGCAATTTGAACACATCACCATCATCAAGGACATGGAGAATCAATCAAAGTATTTTGTGGCATATTTATATATGCCTTCCTCATTTCTTTTGACGTCGGTGCTATAAATTAACTTTTAATTTTAAATTTAAATTTAAATTTTAAATAACTAAAATTTAAACTTAAATATTTAAAATTAAATATCTTCATCATCGGGGCACATTTTTTGATGAAATGAAAAGCCAACCTGGGTTTTAATAAAAACCCATTTCAAATATGCCATCCATGGTTTTAATAAAACCTTTTATTTTACCTACCTTGGTTTTCACAAAAACCCTATATATATCCATGCTTTCCAAAATATCATAAATGCTTATTTATGAAATACTTTGGCCACCAAAACTCAATATGGTCCATGTGACATCAATGAAAACATAAAATACCTCAAATTTCCAACACCATTGTTGAGCTGAAGCAAAAGAGATGAGAAGTTGAAGTGATGCAAAATCAAGATCTAAGAACCATTTTAGTTGTAGATCTACAATGAAAAATCCATGGCAATAACAAAGAATGATCTAGATTAACTACTATTATATCAACAATTAGAAACCATGAGAGACCGAGCAAGTTGCAAATTCCAAGTTGTAGAGAATCCATGAAGCTTAGCTCCCCTTATTTCTTCAAATAAATAAGAGGCTACCACCTCAACATCCTACTGATCTAGCACTCTAGCTTCCTTGTAATGTTCCTAATACTCTTTCATTGTACAAACTATAAATAGAGGTCAAACCTTGATTAAGAAGTGTCAGATCTAAAGTTTTTGCTTTCCCTACTACTATAAATTCTCTTACAAATCAATATAATAAGCATTACTTGGATGTTTACCTTAGGCTTGTGTCTTCTTTGCTTGTGTATTTTTAATCTGTGAACTCATTTATGCTATTGTTACTTTGTTTAGTCTATTCTGTTGATATTGGATTGCTAACTTAGAGCACCTTGGAATGCTTCATGTTTAAATATATGCTTGGAAAAAACTTATTTTTCTATTTTTTAAAGTATTAATCTAATTATACTATTTGGATTTTTAATACCCTAGATATTTGAAATAGTTCTTGAAGTAAGTTTATATTCTTTTATGATGATCACTAGTTTTGAATGTTGGTAGTCTCAAGTGTGGAATACTGAAAATGTAATTTTCCAAAGGATACCCTATAGTTGTCTATGTTTTTAGTTGTATCTGACAACTATTCATTCATTACTTTCTAACCCTTATCCCATTTCTATCCCTATCTTTACACATTTAACTAAGCTTAAATGAGTCAACACTCAATTAGTTGACAAGGTATACCAACCTACTATGGAGGTTGAGTTAAAGCAATCTTTAACTCATCAAATTTTGGGGTTTGGATTGTGATTAGTGGGTACTCGCATTTCAGATCATTATAGATGATAGTCATAGTTTCAATATTACCTTGATGTCAATTCAGATCCTAATAGTATCAAGCTTCATCAAAGTATAAAACCTAAGATTTAATATTTTGAGCCTCTATTGTTAGGACTTTTTAGTTTGGGAAGGTTATGTCTAAGGGATATTTTGACTCTAAGGGTGTTATGACAAGTTGATCAGCTATAACTTGCCCCTTTAATGATTTTTGGCTAATGAATTCAAGGTCAAATTCACTAAGGGCTATGACCCACTTGGTAGTCCTTCCTGAGAGGTAAGGTTTTGACATAAGGTATCATAAGGGATTGACTCTTGCTATGACATAGGTCTTTTGGCTGAGCATGTAATATCTTAATTTGAGGGAGGAGAAAATGACTACTAGACATAGCTTTTCTAATGGTGTATAATGAGTTTCATAATTCACCAATGTTCTACTTATATAGTAGATAGCCCTTTCTCAATGTTGGTCATCATATTGAGCTAACAAAGCTCCAAGGGTATGATTAGTAGTAGCTATATATAGAAATAATGGTTGGGTTGGGTTAGGTGGCATCAAGAGGTAAGTTTTTAGAGCTTCAAAAGCTTTTTGACACTCACTATCCCATTCAAATTTTGTCTTTCTTGAGTAATTTAGAAAAGGGTTGACATTTATCTACTAATTGTGAGATGAATCTTTGGATGGCTTGTAATTTGCCTTGGAGACTATGTAGTTCAATCAAGTTTTTTGGTGGTGGCATGTTTGTTATTGTTATAATTTTGGAAGGGTCTACTTCAATTCCATGATGAGATATGATAAACCCTAATAGTTTTCTTGATGTTACCCCAAATATGCATTTTTTGGATTTTAGCCAAACTTTGTATTCTCGTAATATTTTAAAGATGCATCTTAGGTCTTGAACATGATTTTATCTTTTCTTGGAGCATCCTAAGAGGTCATCTACATAGTCTTCTATAGTGTTATGCATGAGGTCATGAAAATATATGTCATGGCTCTTTGATATGTTGCTCCTACATTTTTAAGGCCAAAAGGCATGACTTGATAGAAAAAGGTTCCCCAAGGGGTTATGAAGGTTATTTTGGATTGGTCTTCAGGAGTAATATTTATTTGATTGTAACCTAAAAATCCATCCATTAAAGATAACATTTTAGATCCTATGGTGAAGTCTACTATCATGTCTATGTTTGGTAAAGGGAAGTTATCCTTGGGACATGCACTATTTATATCTCTAAAGTCTATGCAAATTTGAATGGATCCTTCTTTCTTGGAAATAGGTACAATGTTGGAGATCCAATCTGAGTAATCTATAGCCTTTATGAAGCCAACATCTAATAGTTTTTGGAGTTCATCCTTAACTAAAAGAGTGACTTTGGGATGCATTTTCCTTAGTTTTTGCTTAATTGGTTTGGCATCAGGATGTACGACAAGATGATGCACCAGTAGTGAGGGGTCAAGTCTAGGCATATCATCATATGTCCAAGAAAATATGTCATTGAATTATTTTAAAAGGTTTGTGTATTTTGCTTGTTCATCTTGGGACAAAACCTTCCCTAATTTAAGGAGTCAAGGGTTTTCTTTAGTGCCAATGTTGATATCTATTGTTTCTTCAATCAAAGTTTGTGATTCATCCTCAAAGTGAGGAGGGGTGGCTAATATCCCTAAGTATTTTAACTCTTATGGATCTAACAATGTTTGTTTTGATTTAGATAGTTGGGCAGAATCTAGATTGAAGATCTATTTAAGAGATTCTTCAATGTGATCTTGATCACAAGATTCTTTGATGTTGCTTTCCTTTTTATCTAATATGGATTCAGGATGGATAATTGTTAACATGTTGATGCTAGAAAAATATAGGGTTTTGTGAGGTGTTTCATTGAGAAGTGACCATAGTTCCTTCTCATATTCATCACCCCATTGGGAGCCATGTAAATATTTGGTGTAATTTTCTTCATCATCTTCTTCCAACAAAGGTGATGGTTCATTTTTGTTGGGGATATATCCAATCCCACATCATCCTGGCTAAGGTTCAACTTCTAAAGGTTCTTTGATGCCTTGTTCAAACTATCCTAAGCCCTTGCCTTGATAACCCATATTGACTAACATTTGTTTAGATACAAAAAATGCAGGTGACATGTAACATGATGCATATGTTCATTGGCTAGGCATGAAGTTACCACCTTGGATTTTTTTATCAAAGGTAGTCCCCCCATAGATGAAAGTGCAAGTGCCTACTTGGAATTTCAATCCTTTTCTATTGGGTAAACCTATAGCATGAGGGGAAAGGAATAGACTAACTAATTCTATGAAGGGATCTGGATTTGGATGAATTAAGTTGATTTGTTCTTTGGAAGAAGATTGGGGATCATCTCCTAAGTTTATAAGGGGTTATTCTAATACTTCTTTCCCTTTATCTATATTAGAAGAAGTGGATGGTAATGCTAGTTGAAGTGAGGGGCAAAGGTTAAACTCCTTTTGTTGAATGTCTAAAAAGCTACATAAGGCAAAAGGCTCTGGATCTCCTAGGATATGGATAATCCTTCCTTGATATTCATATTTTAAGCATTGATGTAAGGTAGATGGTACTACTTTCATGGCATGTATCCAAGGTCTTCCAAGTAGCATGTTGTATGTTACATCACATGATATAACATAGAAGAGAGTGTTAAGGACATATGGACCTACTTTCAAAGGTAAAGTTATGGTGCTTGTGACCTCTCTTTCTTCATTATCAAATGCTCTAATAACAAGGTCTAATTTTTGCAAGTCTTTTATGCTTAAGTCAAAATTTTATAAAAAATTGACATTGCAAATATTTAAGGCTAACCCATTGTCCACTAGGACTCTCTTGATATGTTTATCCCCTATTTGGGCTATTATATAAAGAGGTGAATCTCCTGATATGGTTTCAAGGGGTGTGTCTATCTCATGAAATGCTAGGATAGCACTATTGATCCCAAGTGAATCTAACTATATTGGTAATGTCGTTAGGAGATATGTCTTGAGGGACTTCTTGCTCACTTAAGAGTTTTAGCAATATTTCTCTATGAGTGGGTGATGTTTTTAGCAATTCTAGAAGGGAGATTTTTGTGGGTATGTTTTCCAATTATTGTCAAAGATCAAAAGAGTGTAAGGTGTTTTTAGGGGTTGTGAGGACTAAAGGTGATCTATTAGGAATATTTACTCTAGTATTATGAGGAATGACTAAAGGTGGTTGTTTGGAAGATTGATTTTTGGCTTGTTGTCTAGTTACTACATAAGATGATTTTGACAAATGAATGGTACCTACAAAATTGGTAGACTTTTGGTCACGTGTTGGCAAGGGATTTTGAAAAATTCCTAAATTTTTATTAGGAGTATCTTGTTGATTGAAGACTATATTTCCTTCTTCTATAAGATCTTGGATGAGGTTTCTCAAAGTGATGCACTTGTTTGTTGTGTGTCCTTCTATGCGATGATAATCATAGTGTTCATCATGCTTATACCAATTGGGTAACTCTTTGGTAGTATCCCAAGGTCGGATAGGTGGGAGGTTTATCATTTTTAATCAAGGAGCATTTTTAACATGGTGATTTGGCTTTGTCTAGTATTTGTATATTATCATTTGGATTTGTCTTGTCTTGATACTACTAACTTTTGAGAAGTGTCTTGGGTTGCATTTACATTGTTGTTTTGATAGGAATTGGTTACACCATCTCCTACAACATGTTTGTTTTTGTATTGAACTTTGTTGGAAGATTTTTCTTCCTCTTTCTTATAGCTAAGTTGTCCTCACCTTATGAGAATGACTTCTACCCTCTTGGCCATGTCCATGACTTCTTCAAAAGAGGTAATGTTTATCATTTCTAAAGGATAAGATAATTTCTCATGAAGGTTTCTTATGAAGATGTGCAAAATTTCCTTAGGGGGAGGAATGTATTGAAGTCTTCCCACCAAGGCCCTCCATTTGGCCAAGAAATCTGAAAAATATTCATTCTTGGATTGTTTGAGTTGGTATAGATCATCTATGGTGACATTTTCTTCTATATAAACTAAAAATTGCTTAACAAAGGCTTCCATAAGTTCTTTGAAATTTTTAATGGAATGATGAGGTATTTGAAAATACCATTCTAAGGCTAATCCACTAAGAATTTTAGGAAATAACCTAAGAAGCAACTTCTCATCATGATTGATGTCACTACATGCTATTTGGAATAGTCTCAAGTGATTAATGGGATCTTGTTTTCCATTGTACATTTGAAACTTAGGAGTTTCAAAGTTCTTTGGAAAAGGATGGTTGACTATCATGGGGTCTAATGGTTCATTATAGAACTCATCAAAAGAATATTTTTATTTTGATGACCCTTGAAGAGAAGCAATTTGATGTTCAAGCTCTTCAAACTTAGAGTCTCTCTTTTCAAGGTGTTTGAGTTTGGCATTAATATTTTAAAAATCATCAGTTGGAGGGTTTGGTGGAGTAGGTAAGGTCAAAGGAGGTTGTGAGAGAGATTGAGATAGAAAAGGTAAGGTCATAAAGGATGAAGTAATTTGATTGGATGTTGTAGGTGGAGGGGTATAGTTGACCCCTAAGTCATGAGATAAGAAAGGATTTGTAGAATTGGGGTTTGGAATAGGTATTGTGATACTAGGAGATGATGTTGAAATTGGTATACCCATAATGGGTACACCTATAGATATGGTTGGAGGAGTTGTAGAATCATTTGGATGTGCCATAGCCACATTAAGACTAGCAAAGTTATTTTAATTTTCATTCATTTGTGTGATAGTGGATTGTCCATTAGAATGTTCAAGATTATCATGAGGTGTAGAAGGTTCTTTCCTATTTTGTTCTTCAAGTTCTTCCCTAAGAACATCTAGGAAGATATATTTATTCCTTTTAATATAATCTCTAATGTGATCTAGAGAGTTAAAATTGACTCTCTCAATAAGGTGTTCTTCTTCCCTAGGTTCATGATGTGGCCAAGGGTTTTCCACTTGGTCTTCATGTTCATGTGTAAAGACTTCATAAGATGAAGATGCTAAACCCTTGCTTTAGGTATTGTAAGGATGTTGAGCCATAGTTTGAAGGTTTTGAAAAGGAGGAGTTAATTTATTAAAGTTTTGTTTCCAGAGTACTTATAGAAAAGAAGAGAAGATGTTTTGAAATCCTTATGTCACCTTGGAAAACAACCCTCCTTATGACTCCCACTAGCCCACCATAATATACTAGCCAAGAGAGATTTCTCCCCCAAGGTTCATACATTAATTTACTCAAGGGGTCGTTATCCTTCCCCCAATAGGACTAACAATTTGGTTATGTTCTTGTTATCTTGAGTTAATGTGATTTACACTATGCAAACAAAATTAGATGATCTTGTTTAAGTTTGAATATTTTTATCTTATTAAGGCAAAAGGGAGTGTTCATATCAAGTTCACCAAAATATAGATTCAAAACCTCACACACATATGGGAGGATCCATTGGGACCCCTACTTCCCTACTTGAGGGCCTCTTTCCAAAGGAGACCCTAAAGATATGGGAATCTTCAATACGAGTAGGCTCTACCTCATGTATTAAAAAGGTGGCTATGTGTTGTGTTGATGTTCATGCTTGTATGATGTTTAATGAGTTAATTCAACAAACACCTAAGGTTTTGGATCTCTAATATAACTCTTTATCAAGCCTTGACAAGATAAAATTTATTCAAACTTAAAGTGAAGATCATCTAAAGTGTATGCTAAATGCAATCACACAAAATGCAAGAAAACAAGTGCTAGCCTAGTATGCTCTTTTGATTTGAATGATGACTATGCTAAAGAGGTTTTATTTTCTTTTAAGGGAAATAAAGGAATATGCAACAAACAAACTAGCTTAGGATGCAAGCTATATGATTTTTTATTTTTTCCTAAGTGTGTTTTGAAAAGAAAGATCTATGCTAAGGTTCCTTTATTTTCCAAAGTAAATATGACTTAAAATAAACAATTTAGCAAGAAACAAAGATCAAAAAACTAAAAATAATGAAATTACAACAAGCAAGGAGGTGCCAAGTGGTAGGGTTACCTAAATTAATGTCTGATCAAATTTTCCATAGTCTATCAAATTTGCCATTAGTATTTTTGCAACTAAGTGGTATTTTTGAAACCTATAAAAATAGACCAAAAAAATTAGGTTTATCTAATTTTGGGGGTTTTTCTAAGTGTAGAGAGGTGATAGGATATCTTCCTAGATGATCAAACCCCCTGTTAAAATAATTTTGAGTGTGAATTTGAACCTTTTGGAATGGAAATAGTCCTTATCAAATTTACCACATAGTGGTAAATTTTCCAGTGGATTTTTTTGATAGAGAGTGGCATTTTTATCTATGTAATTCTAGAGAGTCAAATTCACCAATGGCTATAGGTAGTGGATATTATACCCTATGATAGAGGTCGATTGAGTTTTTGGTCAAAATTTAATACTATGTAGGTCAATTTGTTCCAAAATTTGGAAAGAGAAATGAGAGAGTTGATCTCTAAGGCCTACAACTTAGATATTTGTAGAATTTAAAGATAATTGCTATCAATTTTGAAATATTTTGGATGGAGGTAAATGAATTTAAGAGGAAATTGAATGAGTTATCAAATGTTTGGGTATGCCTCCAAATGGAGATGCTAAGAGGAATCCTAAAATGCTTCTAAGATGAAACTAAAAAGGATTTAAGGCTATGGAAAGGTAAATACCAATGTTAAATGAGAGCAATCTGATATGAAAATCTTATTTAAAGTGCATGAAAGTAAAGAACATGTAAATAAGATTATAATGGACATATAATATAGCATATGAAATAAAAAAGAGTTGCAAGTAGATATGAGTTAGATAAAAAATATATAAATGCCTCCAAAATGAAAGAAATAAATGGCCAAAGTGCATGGATTCAAAGAGAAAATGATGTTAGTATGCTATAATGAAAGAAAAATTGCTTATGAAATGGAAGAAAAATGTTATAAATGGAAAATATAAATGAAAATAGATATAAAAAGGCTGCAAAAAGGAGTTTTGAAATGCTAAATAGACAAGAGATAAAGGATTAGTAAATTCCAATGAGAAACCAAGTTAGAAAGGCCAAAATAAGAGGGAAAAGCATAAAATAAAGATAAGAAGAATGAGGAAAGAGAGGTGCTGAGATAATATACAACCCTAGCACATGCTCCTCCTCACTCCAAGGTGATCCTCTTGCTCCAATGACCTCTTGCATTGCTTGAATTAACAAAAATACTTGATTAATATGCTCCAAATGAGAGGATGATATAATGCTAATGTGTGTGTGTGTATGAGAGAGAGAGAGAGAGAGAAAATATGGTAGAATGTAATTAGCTCCAATTGCTTATGGAATTCTTACCCAAAGGATTGCATTTATAGATTTTGGGGGAGGTAGTGAGAGGGAAAAATAGGTGTGATATGCTCTTAATTTTTTAGAAAAAAATTGAATTTATAGGCCTAGTTCATGGTTGGAGTATGTGAGGTCAAAGGAGGTAGTCAGACGAGGGAATCCATGTGCCTCTGGCTTGTGCAAAAGGATTCTGGTTATTTGGGTAAAATTACCACTTTCTGTCAAAATTACCATTGGGATTTTTTCATGGATTGGTGATATTGACCAACAGTCAGTTTGACTAGTTGGTGGGCTGAAAATTACCTTTTTGCAAAAATACCACTAGGTTGAAAATTTGCCACTGGTGTTTTGACAAGGAGTTACAAATTTGACAAGAGCTAAAAATTATGCCCAAATTGCTTGGGCTGATTTTATTGGTTGTTTGTTTTGTTTGGTATGATGTTTAATGTATTTTTCTTGTATAGTGTTTCAAAATTAGGTGTCTATAGGAAGAAACCTAAAAAATTAAAGGTAGTATTTAGACTAGTAGTCCCTAATAATTTTGAGCATTGGTAGGTCTTCAACAATGATGAACAAATTATAAATTACAAATGATAAAATCTCTATACATTGAAGGGATAATGGCTATTGGGATGACATCATAAATGGATTAATACAACTAAAAATAAATATGCCTAAGGGTTTGATCACTCTATAAATCCTATTTTACCTAAATGATACCACCCTTAAAGTGAAATCCTTCTCATACCACCTTTTCAAAGTGTTTGAAGGAAAGAACCTACTACTTGGAAAGGATTGCACTCAAGAAGAAATGGGCCTTTTCAAAGAGCTATATAGAAAGTATGAAGATATTATTGTATGTTCATATGAAAATATCAAGGTGTACAACCTAAAAAACATAAAGCACACCATTAAGTTAGTACAAGGTGCTAAGCTTTTAAGATAGAAGCAATGACCTATGAAACCTAAAATTTAGGTAGTAATGGAAAAATAAATTTTGAAGCTCCTATAGGCCCTGTTGGTTCGACTTTTATACACACCTTGTGAAGAATGAGCATAAGACTCTGATAACACTTATAAGAGATAAATCCCACTCACTTTAGGATCTTGTTGGTTATCCAAGGTGTGAGTTACAGAGTTGGGTCGAATGTCTATTCACTCTTTTCCACTTCTGAAATAGTTTTCAAGTAGGCTGTCTGTTACCTTACAATGGGTTCTGAACTTGTTCAATAATGTTTAGAAGTTGTTACTTTGTTGACAATCGAATTTGCAATCAGTTCTTTGATCTAACTCTTTAGCAGATTAAAAAAAGACAAATTTAAAGAAAATAAAAATGGATCATTCAATCGAAAGAACAGAGAGAGTAGGGTAAGGCAGAAAGAGAAGTTTATCAAACTTGGCTAGAAAACCAAAACTACCAATTTTATTTATACTATCAGCTTCATAATAGAACAAATCAAAGAAGAAGGTGCCCAGCTTTCTAAGATCACCTTCTACTAAGAGCATAAGACAGAGATAGAACAGATCTGAAATAAAATCATAAACAAAAGGGAAGTCGGTTAAAATTGGTATCTCTCACTAGTAGCATAGCTCACACAGTGAGGACAGAGCAATCAGAATAGACCTGAACCTTAAATCTGTGGTTTTACCTAGCATACAATAAAACAAATGAAGCCCACCAGCATATTTAATCTTGATAACACGGATTTATAGCATATATTTAATAAACTTTAACGAGATAAAAACAAAATAAAATGAACTTAGCACAATCTGAAAGAGATTAGGCTCCTGGCCATGCTATCACAGAAAGCAAAAAGCACATCAACTCCAAGTCTAGAATAAAGCATTTAACAAGATTTGCAAGAAATTGCTTCAATAGCCTTTTTTCTAAGTTTTCGCCCCCTGCAATTACATTCAAAAGAAGTATTTATAGACTCAGGACAGACCCTGATTTTTTCAGAAATATCTTCTTCTCAAACCCTAAATCTTATCACCTTAAACTCTACTACCCGGGTTTTACAATATAAGGCCTTTTAAAATAAAGCTTTGATAAAACTTAACCATTCTGCAAATCAGTGCAGTTACTTGCCATAAATGGAGAAGGTAGAATTTTAATGCCACTTGCATCCACCCGCAACTATGTGTAAATGTCTTCATTAATTCCCCTGGGAAATTTGGATGAGTCACCACTTCTCTGACATTTCATCTTCGTAGAGCCGTCTTTGAGTTGAAAATCTCTGCACGCCATTACTTCCGCCATAAATTTTTGTTAAATGCGTCCATCGACAAATTTCGATAACTATGTATAGATATTTTCATTTTTCGGTCAATTTTTGACCTATTCCATTAAATGGATGGCTGCTTAGTCACCGTAAAGTCTCTTTGCGACCAGATCCATAAAATCTGGATGAACTAGCAATTCTCGGCATCTCAAATTTTAATGTGACGGCCTTCGATTAAATTGTGCCTGACTTTGTCTTTCTCGCCATTACTCCCACTATCATGCAAGTGTCAGCTTGCTTCTTGCAAAAGACAAACAAGGATTAGTACTTTAAAATCATTAATTCAAAACCTTAATTATTAAATCGAAACCCTAAAGTTCATTATACGTTGGCTTGTTTTCTTTTGACATGTGTCGCAAAAATCGTGACATGTGTCCTTACTTCTAGCTGCTTTCTATTTGGTTGTCTCTGCCACAAAAATGCGACATGTCACGATTTCGCGACATGTCGCGAAATCGTGACGGAGACAACGCCCTAGGCTTCTTTCCCTGTCTCTGTCGCAAAAACGTGACATGTCATGATTTCGTGACATGTCATGAAATCACGACGGAGACAACGCCCACTGCTCTTTTCCCTATCCCTGTCGTGAAAACGTGACATGTCACGATTTTGCGACATGTCACGAAATCGCGACAGAGACAGCGCCTTCCGCTCTTTTCCCTGTCCCTGTCGTGAAAACGTGACATGTCACGAAATCGTGACAGAGACAGTGCCTTAGGATCTCCTCTGGCTTCTTTGCCTTTGGCGTGTGGTGATTTCATGACATCGCAATTTTGCGACACCCAAGGCTTCCTTTGCCCTTTCTGTTGGCATGTCACAATTTCACGACGTCGCGATTTTGTGACACCCAAGACTTGCCTTGGCCCTTCTGCTGGCGTGTCGCGATTTCGCGACGTCATGAAATTGCGATGTCATGATTTCACGACACCCAGGCCTTGCCTCCTTTTTGATTTTGGCTTCCTACTCACTTTGCCTTATTAAAACGACCAACCTCGTACCTTGTCGCGATTTTGCGACCTTCTTTTGCCTTGGCAACTTTCTTCTTCATGTGCCGCGAAAATGCAACATGTCGCGATTTTGTGACGTGTTGCAAAATCGTGCCCTTTTCTATGCCTTAACCATTTTTTCTCTCTTGCTGCCGTGAAACTGTGACACGTCATGATTTCGCGACATGTCACGAAATCGCGACGTTTTCTGCACTCTGGCTCTTATCTGTTTTTCCTGTCGTGAAACTGCGACATGTCGCGATTTCGCGACATGTCACAAAATCGTGACGCTTTTATCAAGTCTTGCATTCTTCCAAAATATGTCATGATTTTGCTACATTTTCATTACTTGGCACTGTCTTTCCAAATATGTCACGATTTCGCTACGTTTTCCACAAGACTCGCTTCCAGCCAAAACCCGTCGTGATTTCATGACATTTCTAAAAATGGAAAGTGTCGCGATATCACGACATTTCCAAAAATGGAAGTGTCACGATTTCGTGACGTTTCTAGGACTTAGCTCATTTTTCTAAAACCCGTCGTGATTTCGTGACATTTCCAAAAATGGAAAGTGTCACGATTTCGTGACTTTTCCAAAAATGGAAAGTTTTGGCTTCTAATGAATTCATCTATCTGGAATCTGCATTTTTTCATATCAGTGAAAGATTTTCTTTACTCATAAATGATTCTAACATTTGAAAAATGAATTCTAAAATAAATCAAAGCCAGATGCAAGTCTGTTTGGATACTTTGGTATATGCAAAATTTGAAGGAGGCAAGCAAAATTTGGAATAAAACCAGAAAAACATCAAGAGGGTCCCCACTGTAAAATGAATAGCTAAATATTTTCAAAGGATGGAAATTCAATTTTTTAGTGGGGGTGTGTTGCTTCTCAACAGGCCCATATAATATTCCCAAATAAACACTCCACTTTAATCACCAATTTGGTTCCTATGTGCGAGAAAAATAGTAGCATAAGGTTATGCATTGATTTTAGGAACCTAAATTGACCTTTATTACAGGATCAATATTCTTTTTCTACCATTGATCATATTCTATAAAAGGTATTTGGCTCATAGATATTGTCTATCCTCAATGGTTTCTCAAGGTATAGTCAGATCTAGGTAGATGATTATCAACTATAGACAACCTCACTACTAAATTGGGTACCTTCATATATCAAAGGATGTCATTTAGTCTATCAAATGTGGGGAAAATTTCTAAAGGGGCTATGGATATAGAATTTCTTAGAGTTGTAGGTGAGGTAATTCTCATATAACTTGATGATCAAACTATTTGTTCCAAATATAGGAGTAAGCACATGGAGCATCTAGAGTCAGTATTCCAAAAGTATATGGAGTTTGATGTCTCACTTCATCCCAAGAAGTCTAATTTTATGATCTAAGAAGGCAAATTACAAGGGCACATAGTGTTAAAATAAGGTGTGTCCATAGACCCTAACCAGATAAAATCCATCAAAGATCTCCCATTACCCTCTTCCATCAAGGAAATTAGGTCATTCCTATATCAAATCCAGTTTGTTGCTAAATTCATCATGAATTTTTCCCAAAGATTCAAACATATTATCAAAATATTAACAAAGCACTCCATTCTAGGATGGACTAATGAGATAAATCAAGATGTTAAATATACCATCACTAGAGCCCCGATCTTGATCAACCCAAAATTTTCCAAATATTTTAGGTTTTTTTCAGTACCAATAAAAGCATTGTCATTTTCTTGACCCAAAATAATGATAAAGATATAGAGCATACCATGTTATTTATAAGCTAGTCCCTCCACAACTATGAAGAAAAATACACCCTTATTAAAAAATATATATTCCTCATCATAAAATCTCTTGAGAAATTTAGGTACTAGTTATTGTAGAGTAAAAAATCCATATTTTAGTACATCATGATGTACAATCTGCCATACTTCATAACCAAAATTCAATAATTTGATATTGAAATTAAACCATAAATCTCAATAGGGGAAGGATATTTAGTGCAAGTTTAGCAATGATAGCCCTTAAATATCAAATTTCCCTAGTAGAGGAAATAGATATGGGTGAAAAAATGAGTTGAATGGGTAATATATGCAAATGTATGGCCAAGGTACCAAAAGGGTTAATAACCAAGGAAAAATCAGTTCAAGTAGAAAGTAATATGCTATTACTCGCTTAATGGCATATTTTTTAGGAAAGGGTGTGATGGTGTATTGTTACACTACATTGAAGAAGAAATAATAGAGATCCTAATTAAACAATACCATGATGAAGGAGGAAATTACTTTGTGCCCACCATAACTCCTAAAATCTTTAGGGTTGGATATTACCAGCTTAACATCTTGCTAGTTACTATGAGTGATTCAATTATTGTAGATCCTACTTAAAAATGAAGAGCACTAATGCCTCTAAAATTAATCATCATTATTAAACCGTTCCAACAATGGGGACCAGGCTTCATAGGTGAAATAAACTCATTGTCAAGTGTATATCATGGATGCATACTCACTACTATAGATTACTTCACTAAATGGGTTGAAGAAACCCCAACCAAATTGATTGATAAGGAGACAATGATCTAATTGTTATAAGATATCATCACTAAATTTGGGTCTTTGGCCAACATGGTCATAGATAATACTACATACTTTAAGGGATATAAGGTATTTAAGTTTTCCCTATAATATAGGGTATTTCTTAAGATGTCTTCCAGTTACTATCCCTAAGTCTATGGGATTTTTTATTTTTATCAGTTAAAATATTTGATTAAAAAATAGGTTTTAACAGGTACCCAAAACCTGATTACATCATAGAAGAGAAAGCTGAAAACAGTAGCATAAACCAGAGAGACAAGGATAGGGAACACAGTCCCACAAAACTAGAAGCGCCACGGAGGATGCCCTTGAAAAGCAGACAAGAAGAAACTGAGGGTGACACAGAGGATACCCTTGAACAACAAAAAGAAGCTAAGGGTGACATAGAGGATGCCCTTTACAAAAAACCTCAGCAAGAAAGGAAGCCCTAAGCTTCATCTTCGGGTTCCGCACCGACTTCCTGGAGCTCATCATTTGACTCATCCATATCGACGTCTTTATCCTCGCCTTTGTCATCCTTAGGAGCAATAGCAACCTTGATGTCCTCCTTGATAGTAGAGACCTTACCACCATCCTCAGAAAAGGATTTCTTGAAGAAGAGCAGGTTCAAAGCATTGTGGAGATCAACCATCTAGGACATGCAATTGGAAATAGAGTTGATAATGAATTGTTGCAGACACTGATCAGGGACATCCTTATCATCATCCTCGGAGTCGATGATCAAGGATTTCTTTTCTTGTGCTAATTTTTGCAAGCGCATAGAGGAACGAACACACTTTGGCTCGAGGGATTCACTTTTAACTCTTTTCCTCAACTTACGAATAGTCTCAACCACCACCCTCTTTTTGGAAGATAGGGCAGGAGAGCTAGAGGATGGAGGAGTGGACTGGGAAATATTGGGTTGGATAAGGCTAGGTTTAGCTTTAGGAGTGGGAGGAAGGATAACACCCTGAGGGCAGTGAATCAACCAATGGCTATACAAAACCTTGAATAGGCCCTGATGGGAAGGCAACTCATTACTATTTTTCTTACGGATGTGGTCTAGAGTGTAGCTGATGGAATTGAAGAGGAATTGGGGAATGTTCACCAGGTTGACATCACAAAAATGATTAAAGAAAGTGAAGTGGAAACTGCATAAAACCTTATCAGGGTCATCCACAGTGATGAACTCCATGATGGGTTTCATGACATTGTTCCAGGGAGAGGGGAGCTCCTCACGATGCATGCCCATCCAAGCCTTTTTGCAGAGGTCCTTGTCTTTGATTTCTTTGAGTTCAGCTTCCCAATTATGTTTTTCATGGTGAATTGACCTCCCTTTCACCTACTACCCTGTAAGCTCAACCAGAGTCTTGATGTCAACTTCGAAGGTTCTATCATGGATCGTCACCCTTCCATTATCCCAAGTGCCTAGAAAAGTAGAGGTAATTTTAGGATCCTCTCCATTGAAACTCTTAAAGAAAGGGAGGAAGCCCCTAGCAGTGAGGATAGCTTCAGCAATGGAATCCATGACAATGAAGGATGGCTCAATGAAACTCATGCTGGTAGAACAATAGAGGCTCTAAGAATGAATTTGGAAAGGACAATGATGGAGGTGAAAGGGACAAGGACTGCTATAAAAAGAAGCAGCCTTGGGTCCAATTTTGGAAGCAATGAGATCTCCATCTCATCTGGGGTGTCGAGTGAATCGGGGAAAGGTGAGTCTGCACAATTCGAGGTGATCGTGATAGACCTCGCTTGAACCATCTTGGATATGGAGCATGTGAATGGCCAACCCAACCTCCCACATGATGAAAAATGCATACTAGGTGATGGAATCAATGGTGAAGGCATGAAGGAAGAGGCAGACGTGGATGGAATATGGAGGGTGTGGGAAAGGAGGAGTGAGGGATATGGATGGCCCAATGGTGATGGGGTGAAATGAAATGATGGCATTGGAGGAGAGGTGGGAGCGAATGACAAGAAAATGGAGGCCAACATGGCAAGGCAGATGGTGAGGCAAGCGAGCTCGGAAAAACTACAAATGAAAATTTCTTGAAAAGTGATGGAGAGAGGATTAATGTTGAAAATACCAATAAAATCGGTTAATCCACGTAATGAGGTTACGTGGGAATCAGTGGAAATAGAAACAAAATCAACAAGCATTTAACCCATTTGTGGAAAATCTGACTTGCTCCATGTCAGCATTTGTCTCATTTGAGGATATTCTATCTTGCTCCATGATAGCAGTTAGTTCCTAAGGAAGGCCACTTGTCCAAGTCACCAAGCTTGTGGAGTGGGCGCCAATGTTTGCAAGCTTGTCAATGGCTTTATTGCTTTCCCTAAAAGCATGTTGAAAAATAATCTCTTGAAATATTTGACTTAAAGACCTGGCTTCATCAATATAGTCCCTAATCCTCCATGAGGGATTTTTAGAATTCTTTAGATAGTTGATAGTAGTTAGAGAATCCCCTTCAACCATGAGTCTATCTAAAAATTATTTTGCCAGAACAATACCTCTCCACAAGGCTCTGGCTTCAACAACCTGATTCGTCTAAATTCCCAAAAATTTTGCAAAGGTGAGGATGACTCTGCCACTGCTATCTCTAAGGATACCCCTAGCTCTAGCTAATCTAGGGTTGCCCTTGGTAGCACCATCGAAGTTTAACTTGAGCCAACCTGAAGGAGGGGGAATCCACTTGGAATGGACCCTTAGGTTAGGGGGAGGATTCGGGTGATTGTCCATGATGGGAAGATTGAGAGAGAGGCCCAAGGAAGTCTCGAATCGAGAGGTGGGATGGGATGAAAGAGGACAGAGGGAAGCATTCTCTATAGCAAAGGAAAGGATTTTGTTCAAAACATAGTCTAGGCTCAACATCTTGTTAGAGAAAACTCTACGATTTCTTTCCAGCTAGACTTGCCATAGAAAATGGTGAAGGTAGACTTGCCACAGGAACTTAAGGTGGGGGTTGCAAAAAGGATTCGACCATTGGGAAAAGAGATCAACAATAGAGTAAGGTTTGGCCCAAAGGATGTGGAATAAATTGAATAACTTGTTGAGGATAGATGAGGAGAAGGAACATGAAAGAAAAAGGTGATGGGGGGATTCCCAATCTGACAAGCATAGAAAACATCTGTTAGGAATGGCCATGCCTCTTTTAAGAAGGTTGTCTATGGTAAGAATTTTTTCTTGAATGGCCACCCAAGAAAAAAGGGCTATTTTAGGAATGAGGAATTTAGGCCAGATAAGACTGAAAGGAAGTAAGGGCTCTTCATGGGCCAAAAGCAACTTGTAAGCAGACTTCATAGAGAAATCCCCACTTTCAGTGAATTCCCAGAAGATCTGATCTCTAGGACTCCCGGAGGGGATGAATGTGGAGCTTAGAAGTAATTGTAGCTCTTTAGATTCCTCAGGATGGGATGTACTTTTGATGATTTTCCATATTTTCCTATTGTTCTGAATACTTATGAAATTGGACACTTTTTGACCAAAAGTGTTGTCAGTGTAGCCTTTCAAGACTGCTAGATTAGGATCATTTATTAGTGGTTCTCCTTTTATCCATTTGTCATTCCAAAAGTCAATTTTGTGGCCATCTCCTAATCTCCACCTGAGACCTCTTTCCACTAGGAACCTGGAATGCAATATTGATTTCCAAAAAGTAGATCCTCTGATAGGAAATGTAGCATTGAGAAAGTTTGTGCCCTACAGATATTTTTGACTGACAATGAGAGCCCACTCACTTCCCACATTGGTGATTAAATGCCATGCCTACTTAGCCAAAAGAGCTAAATTTAGGAGATGGAGTCTCCTGAGGCCTAATCCTCTAGAACCTTTAGGTTGGCAAACTTTGTCCCAGGAAACTAGGTGGAAACGATTCTTGTTTTCAGACCCAGACCATAGGAAGTTCTTTTGGATTTGCTCAATTTTGTGACAAAATCCTGCTGGGACTTTGAATATAGATATAAAATAAATAGGAATGCTTTGAAGGGAAGCCTGGGTAAGGGTGACCTTGGTAGCTTGAGACAAAAGGTTTCCTTTCCAACCTGCAAGTTTCTTCTGTAATCTCTCAATTACGTTATTCCACATTGAAACAGTAGGATTGCCTATGAACAAAGGGAGGCCCAAATATGTAGTAGGAAAGGATGACATAGGGTATTCAAGGATTCTAGATATCTTAATCTACCTTTGGATAGGAGTGTTGAGAAAGTATATCTTGCTTTTGTGAAAGTTAATTTTCTAGCCAGTTTCTTCTTCATACAAAAGCAAAATATGTTTAATGACTTTGGCCTCAAAAATAGAAGTAGACATGGAAATGATGGTATCATCAATGAATTGTTGATGGGAGATAGGGCTAGTTTATGTAGTAGCTTTGATGCCTGATATGATATTGAGCCTACATGCAACTTTAATAGTCTAGCCTAAGGCTTCAGCTGCTATTATGAAGAGCAATGGAGATATGGGATCTCCTTGAAGAAGACCCCTGTTGCTCTGAAAATAATCTGCAGTGGATCCATTGACAAGCACTGAGAACCAAGGATTTGAAATACACCCTTTAATCAACTCAACCCATTCAGGGTGAAAGCCAAACCTAAGAAGGATGGCAAAAAGGAAGTCCCAACTAATTCTATCAAAGGCTTTATTCATATCCAACTTCAACACAAAGGTAGATTTTTTAGATAGATGAGCAGAGTGAAGGGCTTCATGAATGGTTATAACCCCATCAAGGATGGACCTACCTTGAACAGAACTCCCTTGGCTCGTATCAATGATGGTGGGGAGGATATCCTTCATTCTAGAAGCAATGGCTTTGGTAAGAATTTTGTACACCACATTGCAAAGGCTTATAGGTTTGTAGTCAGTCATGGATTTGGCCATAGGACTTTTAGGAATGAGAGCAATGAAAGTGGAATTGAAATAGTGAGGAATAGACTTAGAGGACTTAAACTCTCTGATGGTGGAGCACACATTGGGTCCCACAATATCCCAAAAAGTCTAGAAAAAATGAGGAGGAAAGCCATCAGGCCCAGGGGCCTTATCAGGGTGCATGGAGAACAAAGCATGATTTATTTCCTCATCAAAAAAAGGAGCCAGGAGCTTGGAGTTGGCAATCTCTGAGACAGACTGAGGAATGTGATAGAGCATAGAATTTAGGGCAAGATCTGAGGATGGCCTACTCTCACCAAGAAGAGTGTTAAAATAAGAAACAACTTCATCCCTAATTTCTAAAATATCAGAAGTGGTGGATCCATCACTTTTTGTAAGCTCCTTAATTCTATTGTGACTTTTGTTTCTCATAGTTGAGGCATGAAATAATTTTGTGTTTGAGTCTCCCTCTTTGAGCCATAAAGCTCTAGATTTTTGCTTCCAAAAGTTTCTTTGCAAGCAAGAATATTATGATATTCTACTAGGATACTTCTCTCTTCAGATCTGATTTGCTCATCACACTGGCCTAATTGGATCTTGTTCTCAATGGAGAGTAGCCTATCCTCAATAGATTTCTTGATTTCAAATAAGTTTCCAAAGACTTCTCTATTCCAAATTTTAAGATTTTATTTCACATGTTTCAATTTTTGGGTAAGTTAGAATGATGGACATCCTTTACCAACCTATTTATACCAATGCAAAATTCTATGTCTGATGTCAGAGTGCTGAATCCACATCACCTCAAATCTGAAAGGCCTTTTGAAAGGGCTATCCTTTAGGATGTCCAAAATAAGGGGACTATGATCTGATCCAATTTTGGGAAAATATTGGAGGTTTGCATCCCCAAAAAATTGAACAGCTTCCTGGGATAGGAAGAATCTATCTAATTTCACTTGAATAAGTTGATTCCCTATTCTTCTATTGCTCCATGTGAATTTGGCATTTTTAAGTTTGACATCCATAAGATTATTGGAATTGACAAACTCATGAAAATATTCCATACTTTTTTTAGGGAATCCAGAACCTCCCCATTTGTCTGAAGGATAAAGAGGAGTATTGAAATATCCTGCAATAATCCAAGGGATGTTATTGAATGAATCCTTGAGACTACCAAGGGTATCCCAAAAATGAGCCCTTTCTGATAGAGAATTTGGTGCATAGATATTGGATAGAATCCATGAAGAGTTATTGTCTCTATCATGAAACAAAACACTTAAAATTATTTCACTTGATTGAATCAGACTTCCATCTAGTTTCCTTGGATCCCATAAGCACATGAGTCCTCCTGAGGTTCCTCTTGCTTGACTAAACACAACTTCACCTTTACTCCAAATTTTCTTAGCAGCAAAGGTAGAGTTATGATGGTCAAGTTTGGTTTCTTGCATTAGGAAAATTGTTGGTTTTAACTCCCTTCTCAATGAGCTAACAACCCTCTACTTAGTTAGCCCATTAAGACCTCTCACATTCCATGAGAGGATCTTCATTTGGGGACTTTTGAGGATTTCCTACCTCCCTTTCCATTGGTTTGGGGAGGTTTGGTGCTTTTTGCTTCATCTCTGGATTGGGGAATGATAGGGGAAATAAAATTTTTTGAATGCCATTGGCAATGTCATCCTAAACTTTATTTTTCCATTGATCATTTGCTGAAATTCTTCCCCTTTTTTTATCACTCCCATAGTCAATGGGGGACTTCATAGAACTTCAAGTTTGTTTGGGGCTAAATTTTGAAGGAACAATTTGTTCGATCACAGGGCTTGAAGACATTGTGATATTTTGGATCTTTGTAGGGTTGAAGGATTCAGGAGGAGGATAAGAAGGTCCAGACCTTGTAGGAGAGTCTAGATTTTGGGGGAGTTGAGGCTCCAAGCTTTGGATATTTTGTTCATTCTCTATCTCGAACAGGTTTGGATCAGATAGAACTGAATATTTGTTTGGGATATCGACAATAGAACATACCTCATCTCTACCGGTTGGAGGTGGTGATGTGATAGCCTATTTGCCCTTATCTACTAACTGGTGAGTAGCTTGAGGTGCTTGCCTTTCCTCAAGTTCATGAATCACAATTCCTTTATTGGCTTGGTTTTGCACATTTTTGGGCTGCTTGAATCCTTTTTTTGGGCCTGTATTCTTCCATCCTTGAGAGTTGCGGCTTGGACCTTCTACCCCTACGGTGGGTTTTTCTTTCATAGGTTGAACCTTCAATGAAGGGTATTGACTTCTGAGATGCCCTTGAGTGTGGCACTCCATGTAGAAGGCCAACTTGTTTTCATACTCAATGGCTTGTTTGTGGTAGTAAGAACTATATTCCAGTTCAACGAAGGTTGGAAGCTCCGAATCCAAGTTTGCATTAACACAAATTCTGGTAGCAATCATCCTAGTCCTAGCTAGGGTTGCATGATCAATGGCCACTAGAGTGCCAATGGTCTTGGTGATAGCATTGAGGATGTCCTGGTGCCAAAAATTCCAGGGGAGATTTGGTAATCAAACCCAAATAGGAGCATAGTTGATGCTTTAGGTTTTAGGGTCAAAGTTAGCATCCCATTTATGCAAAAAAGGCTATGATGACCTAGGAACCATGGTCCTCTCATAAGAATCTGATTGGCATCATCATGATTACTGAGGCGAACACCAAAAAAGCCTTGGGAAAGGCCAAAAATTTCCATAGAACCGGTAGTCTTCCACTTGGAATGAGCCCACTTCCGAATGGTTTCAAGGTCAGGACAACCACCAAGCAGCTTGCCAACCAGGGAGAAAGACTCCATCGATAGATAATTTTTAATTAGGCTATCAAGAACTTTGACTTTCATCCCAATAGGATCAAGTTGGGATGAAGGATCAATAGAGCAATGCGGTCTTCCACCCAAAACTTTGGCAAAAGATGGCTTTTCAAAATTGGGCCCCCCAAGGGGAGGGGGCCCATGAGAATCTCCTTTGTTGGGAGGTTCATCTCCCTAGGCCCTGATGAATTTGATAGGGACATGATCATGCACTTCACCATATTCAAGATTCCCAGAAGGCTATCCACCCTCGAGGCTAGCCTGACTCTCAAAAATTTGAATTTGGGCCTTCCCACCCTCAGAAATTTGAAAATTTTGGTTCTCGCCTGCATAGTGAATACACCCGCTCATCATCTCCTCAAAATTATTTTGACTTGACATTGTGTCTTCTCCCCTAATTCTATGGTTTAGCCGAGTCAACTAACAAGAATATCACAAGGATCCTAAAGAGAAACATTTTTTAGTCATAAAGGGACTGGCATACCAAGTTATGTAAAGCACTACAACTAGATCAAATAACACCAAAATTATCCTCTAGTTTTTCACCCTACAATATATTCTATGGTAAGGAGGCCATATTCCAAATAAATTTGGAGCTATCTTACCTCCAGGTGTCATAGCAACTTGAATTTGAAGGGACCATCATTGAGGCCATGCAAGTGAGGCTAAATGTATTATTATTCCTAGAAGAGAAAATAAAAAATGCTTTTAAAAAGATAGTGCAACACCAGGAAACCATTAAAGGTGGTCTAATAGGTAATCCATGGAGATGCACTACAAATAAGGGGATCTTATACTCATGTGAATGAAGACCAGGAAAAACCAGGGGAAAATCAAAAGTTTGATTCCTTCTAGAGTGAGACCTATAAAATTTTGAAAATAGCAATCCCAAATGCCTGCAAACTTGAAACTATGGATGGGAGAAAATTGCTAATTTTATGAATTGGTACCACATTTACCTGATCTAGTAACAACTCCACCCAAAAGAGTAGGGTAATGGATAAGGTTTTGTCCCCAAAATGTATTTATAAAAATTTGGTGAATCAATTTTGAAATACAGGTGAATAGTATCCAAACACATGTAGAAGGTTCACTATTATTAGGGGCAATATTGGAAATTTAAACTTAAAATGGTCAAAATATTATAAAATTAGGTTAAATCAACCCAAAAAATAATTTGCACCTAGAAGTGTTTGGCTAATGGGCCCTGGTCGAGGGTCCCAAATATTAGCCAATTCCAAATTTTGAAAATCTTAATTTTATCCAATTTGGCGATAAATAGCCACCATGCATAACCATGCTGAAAAGAGTATTTAAACATGTGCAGTGAATTTTCACTACATACAAGACTCAACATGAATTAGTAAATAAGATAAATATTTAAGTCCAGCCACAAGACTAAAAATATCTATAAATACAATATGGTAGCACAAATCGGATCTCCTAGGAAGGGCCCAAGAAATAAAGAGTTCAAAGGGAGAAAAACTGGACTTCTAAAAGAAATTTTGGGAAAAAAAACCACCATTTGTATGAAAACTAGAACCCTAGGGACAAATCCATCTGCAAAGCAATGAAAATTAGAGTTTTGATAAAAATCTAGGAATATTTTATGTGTAGAAGAACGATCAACATGATTATGAACAAAGGGACAATGCAAACAAATGCCAACCATATCTAGGAAAATATTAGGAGACTGCATCCTAAAATAATAAAGAAATAATAATGGATCCCATGCGATCAATGCATCTTAGGGTGGGTAGAAAACTTTCATGGCAAGCAAATGCTACCACAATGATCACCATTGGAGCTCAATTTTTATAAAAAATGGGAAGGACTCATAAATATAAGATTCAAAATAAAATTACTAGTCTACCAAACACTTAATCAAAAATGACTTCCCACCAACCTTGAGCCTACCATACATAAATGTAAAACAATGCCTTGAGTAGGTGGTGATGGAGTTTACAAGTTTATTGTCTATGGTAGAGCAAGAGAAAATTTTAAATTTTGTAATGAATCTATAAATGTCTAGCTTAGAGCCTTGGGGTAGGAGGAAAATTTATATATTTATCCTACTATTTGGCCTTGTGTATATATTTTTTCTTATTTTTCTTCTGTGAATTAGTCTGGACTCAAAAATTGAGTCATTTTATTGATAGTCTGAGTTTTTTTTATTCTACCATGTATGTATTAAGATATTCCATATTTACAAGGAAAAATGGTTAATCTCTTCCTATCATGGTTCTTGTATGTGTATTGATTCATATAGGAAGTTGCAGTTAATATTGTTATGCGCTGGTTCTTATGCATATCTCTTATGGATTAATGACTATGTTAAGTTAATAACATGTTCATTTTAACTATTTATAAATGATACATGTGTTTATTTATCCCATGGTATATAGAAGGATTTTTTATCTTGGTGCATCGTCACTCTTAGATTAGGACTTTTATTTCCCTATTTTCCTTCTATCATTTTTTCCTAGCAAAACCTTATAGATTAATAGTATCATAGGAGAGTGTGCATCAAATATTATATATAATAAGGAGATAGCCTTAGAAAAATCTTGGATTTTGTCTTGTAATTCATGGTCCCATCCACTCGAGACTTCTAGACTATTATGCTTTATGTATGATATGAGTATGAGGTGCATCCAAATATCACAATGGATGACCATATCACTATGATCATACCAAATAGTTTTATTGGCATTTTTGGTGGGACGAATCTAATTTTATTCATCCCATAATTTTAATCAAACTTGATTCCCAATAAAATATAAAGAATCTAAGCTCAAGAGTAACACCCATCATGCATCCACCAGCTTCACTAACACTCTTGGTGGAACCCCAATTGATATTGACTAGGATCTTGGCAGAGATCCTAATCATTATATTCATTATAAGAAAATATCTACCTAGCAACTTCCATAGCTAAAGAACTCAAAGTTTTTTCAACTCCATTGATACTAACAGACCTAACAGATTTATCAAATCCAAATCTATCACAAGATCCAATGTATGAACAAATACGTAGGTATTGCTACCTCCTCTTAATCATGGTCATAGAAGGAGATAACAACATCATAATATGATAGTGCACCAAAATTAGCCACCCAAAATATTTTTTACCTAGAATGACAAAGGTCCATTGCAACCACCTGTTCCATCTACAACATGGGATGAGATCCTATCCTCTATATTGAAGTTATTACTCTATTTTACGAGGTAATATTTTACAACTTCTATAGAATACCTCCATCACATGGTCAACTTATGTACTATTCACAATATTGAATCACAAAATATTTACCTAAGATTGCTATCTACATCCTTCAAAGTAAAGTATTGTGAATGGTACATTCGTCTCCAAGTACATTCAATCAAGAATTAGGACCAACTTGCAAACCTCTTGATTGTTAGATTTGGTGAAAATGTGGATAACATGTCTCTTCTAGAGAAACTAACCACCATAAAAAAATATCCTATGGAGATGATGGATAACTTCAACACTAGATTCTAGAAGACCTAGAAAAGAATACCTAATGATGTATAACCACTACTAGGTATGGATTTTATTTACTTCCTGAAGGTTATCAATTTGGAGATTGTTATTATCAAATCAATAGTAGGAAACTCTTTTACCCCAAGCCTATAATCTTGCCACTCAGGCTAAAAATGACTTGATTCATATAGGAAGACTATCTTCAAGGCCTCTAATACCTTTATTTCCAAATGGTCAACCTTCCTATCAACCACCTCTAATTGTTTAACCTACTAATTTTTAGTCGACCTTTGCTTTAATACTGGTCTCAATACAAGTTCCCCCTCCTACTCTAGAACAACATTTCACTAATCCATACTCTTTCTATTGGATGAGATGATTAACCTATTAATGATGGTATCTAATAAATTTATAACCCTTAGAATGTAACTTATCATCCAAAGGTTCCAATATTTGAACTATCTAAAACCTCTTTTCAATAGAGCCAGCAAGGTTACTAACCTCCATCTAGTATTTATCAAAGGCATCCATCCCAACTTGATAGGGAGTTTGCCTAGACCTAAATATTGAGTTAGTAGATAGTAATCATACTTACTCCCTTACAATAATTACCTCTAAACTTGGTAAAGGCAATTATGTGGGAGATTTGTATACCTAGAACTATCCACACTCAACAACGTACCCTTCTAATACTAGAGATATCAACTAAGCACATATACCCCACTACATGCTACCTTCTCAAGGCCAAGCATACTAGCATAAGGTAAGGCATTTAGTTCTCCTTCTAATAAAAATACTAATATGGTGGTGTAGACACTGGTGACCTAGAATGAGGGAGAAGTTTACATGGTTTCAAATAGAATAAACATATTGATTGCTAGTCAACCATAAATTTAGTTTGATAATGTCACAAAAAGAAAAAGGAGGGCTATAGAAGAGAAATGGAAAGTACAAAAATCATCCCCATCACCTCACTAGAAGCTACCAAATATGATACAAGTTGACCCAGGTGAGATAATCAAGCAAAATAAAAAGAGTTTGCCCTAAAACTAGCTAGAGCTCTCAATACCATGGTTAAAATGCCAAGGACTCAATGGACAACAAGTGGTGCACTTAAAACCTAATCTCTTAAGTATTTTAATGAGGTAAATAATTTGAAAAGGTCCATTATCCCCATGCTAATTTGGGACATCATCACCATGCTAGGACAAATGAAACACTTAGAAGAATCCCTAGAGAAACAATGAACTACCAGTAAAAAATATATGTCCATGATACTATATGTATCCAGTCCTAGGTCAAATAGACTTAAGACCCAACCATTTTACTTGATACTTATATGTAGAGATAATTTGATCCATAATTGCCTAATTGACTCAATTTCAAGCACTTCAGTCATGCCTAGGTAGGTGGTAAATGTGTTAGGACTAAATTATGAGCCAGTCAATCAAGGGGTGGTCCAACTCGATAGAATCCTAGTTCAAATCGTTGTCCTTGTGAGAGACCTCTCATTCACACTGCATGTCTACCCCAATGTAACCATCTTCCAAAATACATTAGTGATCAATTTATTTTATTCCTTTGGAATCTACCTATCTAGAGATTTCCCCACCAAAATTATAGGCTACTTAATATAATATTAGATGCACATGTTCCTAAGAACCTACTATGGTACTAAGGGAAAGATCCCATATGAACCACTACATGTCCATCATGTGGAACATATACCAAAACTCAAAGCTAAAGCAATGTAGATATTCCTAATAGAAGAAATTTGGTCTGAGTTTGAGCTACTAGTGAATGAAATTTACACTCTGGTCCTTTGTAATCGAGTGGATAAGTGGGCTTGAAAAATATGGGCCTCAAAGTTATACAATATTCTTGAATCAACTATATTAGGTACCTACGTAATTTAAGATAATAATCCATTCTTACGTGAATTCATTAAGACTTTAGAAGACTTGACAAGGATTTGAAAGCTCTACTTTAATGGAGCTAAATTAGAACAAGAGTAGGAGTTAGCATATGTTTAGTCTCACCCAGTGGAGATAAGATGTTATAGGAATATAGCTTGTAGTTCAAATACTCAAATAATATCACTAAATATGAGCTATTGTGCACAACCTGCAACTTGTAGCAAAAATGGGGATTAAAATTTTGTAGATATATAGAGATCCTAAGCTAGTTGTCAAGCAAGTAACATCCTAGTGTCCAGCTAAGAATAAGTTATTGAAATTGTGTACACATAGGTTTTTACACCTATTGGAATTATTCAAAGTAATCAATCTGTAGGTTGTTTCTCAAACTAATAACATCGATATTGATCACATGGTTCCCATCGATACACAGTTTAACTTGATAGAAGACCTACTGCAAAACCACCAATTTGTCAAATTTATCATTAGACTGGCAATCTTGGAAAATGAAACACATTAGCAAGTCTTTAACAGTGATAGACATATAATTCATTTCATTCAATAGGAAGATAATTTTATAGATGAATTATCACCAAAGGTACAAGAATCTTATGAAGATTAAATTATTCAACTAAGGACCATCAATATTTCCAAAGGACTGGTCTCATTGAATTCTTTGTCCAAATTGAATTATTTATTCAATGGTCAAAAGGGTATTATCATGGATAAAGATAATTACCAATAAGTGGAGATAGTGGTCAATCAAACATTATAGATAGGGAAGATTTCCATCCTAGAGGAAAGGGAAGCCCTTTTTAGCCTAATGGAATTATAGCTTGGAGCTATAAAGACATAAAGAGGTATGAAAAGAACATCATTTAGCATATAATAGAAATATACTCAAATGAAAAACCCATAAGGAAAAAAAGAGGTATATCAACCCAAATATTGAGTCACTCACGAGGAAGAAATTGATCAAGATAATAGAGGCAGGAATCATATACCCACTCCAACACACTACATGGATTTCCAATCTGATGATCTAAGAAAGAAGAACATATGGTTGTGTGGGAACTTTAGAGACCTCAATTAGGCATCATTAAAAGACCATTGTACATTTCTCTCCATGGATAATTTTACACATAATGGCTAGGTTTGAAATGTTCTCCTTGCTAGATAGATTATTTGGATACAACTAGGTATGGGTTAAGGATGAATATTAGTACAAGATGACATTCACCAACAAATGAGGCACCTTTACCTATTAGTGCATGCCTTTTGGCATGTCCAAGGCCACATGCCAAGGCCAGAGTGACCTTCCAACAAGCTATGTATATCACATTCAATGACCTCAATAAAGTATTCCTAATCTATCTGGATGACATCACGGTCTTCTTAAAATTAAATAAAGACCATTTACCACCCTTGGAAAAGGTGTTCAAACATTATCAATAGTTTGGGGTATGTCTAAACCTAAAGAAATATATTTTGTGTTTTCCTCCAGTTAAACTACTAGGGAATATCATGTCAAAAGAGGGAATAACCATAGACCTGGATTGGGTTAAGGTCATTGTCAACCCATCACTTTCACAACATGATAAAGATCTATAATCCTTATTGGGTCAAATTAATTTTTCTTAAAATTTTATACCATATTTTGCCACCATTTTTTATCTAATAATCCACATGTTAAAGAAATGACAAGAGTTCAAGTGGATTGAAGAGAGTAAGGAATATTTCAAGAAAATCAAGCAAGCCATGATGGAGGCTCCTATGTTAATCAACTCATACTTTGATAAATATTTCATTATTTATGTCTATGGGGTTGAACTTAGCATAACTACCATTCTTACCCAAAAGGATGATGAAAATAAAGAACACCCCATAACATTTTTTAGTCAGACTTCAAAGATATATGAAAAGTGTTATAGATTTATGGAGAAACAATTACTACCTTGATCCAAAGTTTAAAGAATTTCAAACACTTGATTTCAAATAATAAAATTACTACTAATGTTAGTCATTCAAGTATAAAATATTATATCATGAATGGATAAATCAATGAGAAAAGAGTAGGATGGATCACTAGGATCCTCAAATATGACATTGAAATAAAGACAACCAAGTTGATTAAGGGTAGAGCACTATGTCATAAGCACACCCAAGATGTTTTTAACACTATAGACGAGCAAAATGCTTCTTCACTGCAACCAAAGAGGTTGAATATTGGTGCAAGAATAGATAGATTTAATGCAAGGAGGTCAATACCCATTAAACCTAAGTAGAACATAGAGGAGGTATTATAGACTACAAAATGCTCAATTTTTCCCTCATTGAATGGATCCTATATAGGAGAAAATTTGATTCTATACTTTGAGATGTGTTAGCATCGACTAAGTCACCTCACTACTCTGGAAATTCCAATTAGGATTCTCTTATGGATACTATTTCGATCACACCACCATAATTAAAATCATGTGATTTAGATACTATTATCCACCTATGTTCAATGATGCACATCAATGGGTAAAGGGATGCAAAAATTATAAATTCTTTAGTGGAGAAATCAGAATGCCCTCATGCCCCTAAAACCCATCATTGTAGATGAACCATTCTCCCAATTGGGACTTGACTTCATTGGCATGATCAATCTACTCTCTAGTGAATGCCATCGATGGATCCTCATAGCTATAGACTACTTCATAAGGTGGATAGATCCAGTCTTTCTTAAGGAGATCATAGGAGAAGATGTTCATTTCCTTGAGAAAATTTTCACATAGATTAGAGTATCCAATACAGTCATCATAGAAAAAATAGCTCAATTTTCACTCCAACATGACAACTATTTGAAATCATATTTAGATTATTTTCCTTAGGGCAATGGCTTGGAAGAGTTATAGAGCAAGAATTTGCTCTACATCTTGAAAAAAAATGGATTTAATAATCAACAATAATGGCACTTGCAATTCAAAAGGGAACCATTGGAAGATAGGATCATAGCAAATAAGTACTTGGGTTTCTCGTTTTACTCTTTATTCTATTATTAGGAGGTAAAGCTACCCATTTCTATAGAGCTACCTGCACTACAATCGCTACATAACTTGGAGCTCCAAGAAAATGATGCCATATCACTAAGGATAGGATAATTATTAAATATTTAATAATAAAGAGAAAGGGTGAGAGAGCACCTACTCAATAATTAGGGTATTATCAAGAGGTGGTTTGACTATAATTCAATAGCAAAAAAAATGGATAGGCAACCATATGCTCAAGTGGAACAAAGATCATAGCAAGCTAAGCCACACACCAAATTTGAAGCCATATGGAGTGGAACCTACATTATCACTAGCAACAAGGTGGAAAATACATTCAAAATATTTAATCGAAAGGGGTAAAACTTCTAATACTAGTTAATAGAATTTACCTAAAAATATATCCATAAATATATATAAAAAAAAGAGGGAAAGAGAGGATTCAAAAGTGAATAATTCTAGATGTCATGCATTAACTAAGTTTTCCTCAATTGCACCAGCTTTAAACTTGATTAGGCAACACTGAATGAGGTACAAATCTAATGCATATCAAGGATAAACTCAATTAAGACCTAACCTAATCAATGTATTACTTTATACCATGAAAGGAGGATCTTACTAAAAATTGAATCTCATTGGCTAGGTTTTCTAGTAAAATAATTGAGTGCAACTGCCATCACCTACTCAAGTGCTCATAACAATTGAATAGGTGGTGAGGTTGTCACATGTAGTTGATGTTCCCCAAAGAGCCCAAACAAGGATATTACAACACCAAAACCTTATAAAAGCCTTGTTGAGTGGTATTTTCACCTAGTTGTGAAGATACACTCTCCTTTAGGATTTGGGTTCCAAATCCCCTCTTGCAAAGAAGTTAAAAAAACTTCTCCAAGGTCTCCACTGTATTAGCATTTGCATGTGTATTAGTAATCTCAAATAAAGATATTCAATTTAAATGCTTGGAACACCTTAGTGATTGCAAGTAACTGTAAACAAGGGGCAATGTTGGTTTATTTCATCATGAAACTTTAGTGATTGTTCATTATTTTTTTTGGATTTTGAAAATTTTTAAATGATTATTTTACTGCCTGAAATTTTAAATAAGTGCAAATTTTTGGAAAAAATAAAATGCAAAAAATGAAAATGAAATGCAGAAACTGAAAATAAAACGCATTCAGTATGATGCTATCCTATTTCAACAAAACCGAAGATGTGAGGTTTTCATGCATGCAACCTAACCTATTGGACCTACAAACAAGCACAATTTGGATAAGCTAAGTGCTAGCTCCTAGGGTTTTAAATGAGGTTTTTCAAATTTAAACATTCACATGAAGCAACCAAGAAAACTTGCATAAACTCCATTTACAAGCCTAAAATCTAAAAAGGGGAAAGATAGACATTTAATCTAGCATGCAGAAAATGACTCCTCCTTTCTTGTCCATAAGATGCAACTTTCTGAAATTTTCTGTATTAAAAATTTGTCATTTTACAATAAAAAAAAATTTTGGTTTTCCCAAACCAGTCCATGGAAGAAAAACAACTCAAACAGGTCCAAAATGGCCCTCTTGCCTTCAACTCTGCAACTCTGCTCGCAGCAATTTCCAACTCTTTCAGGCCTCTTTGAATGGTGTATTTAAACTTCTAAAAAAATTGTTTCTCCTTCCATGACGGTTTGTTTCATTTTTTGATGGTTGTTCGTTTCACCTTCCCTTGTATGTGTGTGTTTCGATTTCCATTTTGTGGTCCTTCGCCGCAAAAATGTAACATGTCGCGATATCACGACATTTTTGCCTCCTTGCTCTCTTTTGTTGCTTTTAGCCGCAAAACTGCAACATGTCACGATATCGCGACACTTTTTCTCTTTGGCCGTGATAGTGCAACATGTCGTGATATCGTGACACTTTTTCTCTTTTGGCCACGACAGTGCAACATGTCGCGATATCACGACACTTTTTCTCTTTTGGCCGTGACAATGCAACATATCATGATATCACGACACTTTTTCTCTTTTGACCATGAAATCGCAACATGTCGCGATATCATGACACTTTTTCTCTTTTGGCCGTGACAGTGCAACATGTCATGATATCGCGACACTTTTTCTCTTTTGGCTATGAAACTGCAACATGTCGCGATATCGTGACACTTTTTCTCTTTTGGCTGCGACAGTGCAACATGTCGCGATATCACGACACTTTTTCTCTTTTGGCCGTGAAACTGCAACATGTCGCGATATCGCGACACTTTTTCTCTTTTGGCCACGACAATGCAACATGTTGCGATATCGCGACAATTTTTCTCTTTTGGCCGCGAAGATGAAACATGTCGTGATATTGCGACAATTTTTCTTGTTTGGCCGTGAAAATGCAACATGTCGCAATATCACGACACTTTTTCTTGTTTGGTCATGAAAATGCAACATGTTGCGATATCGAAACACTTTTTCTCCTCGCTCTTTCTGTTTACTTTGTGCCGCGAAAACACAACATGTCGTGATATCGTGACACTTTTTCTTGTTTGGCCATGAAAATGCAACATGTGATATTGCGACACTTTTTTCTTGTTTGGCCATGAAAATGCAACATGTCATGATATCACGACACTTCTTTTCCTCGCTCTTTCTCTTTGATTTGTGCCACAAAAATGCAACATGTCGTGATATCGCGACACTTTTTCTTCCTCGCTCTCTCCCTTTGCCTTGTACTGTAAAACTGCAACATGTCGCAATATCGTGAAACTTTTGCCTCCTTGTGGTGTTTTGCTTTTTCTTTGATCTTTAGCATATGGGCCACTTCGGTATTCTTGGAAACATGCAAAAAAATGTGGGTCCCCAATTTTGGGGTACGTTGTGGAGCAGCCACAACAAATGGTAACTCTGCTAGGAAATGCTCCTGAGCATTTCAGTGAGAACTCAACCTGAAAACACACAGAATCAAATACAAGCGTCAACAAATATCCCAAGAATGAAACTAGACAAGAAATACATGAAGCATTAGAATTATTAAGCATCAGCTTGGTGTGTGCAATGTGCTTCATTCCCTATCGTTTGAAACTCGTTCAACTTTCCATTGTCAGTTTCACTTATGATTTGTAGGCAAGGCTATGAATGATTTGTGCAGGATTTGACGTATGCTAACTATGTTAGAGATATAACAACCTACTTTGCAAAGGCTCAGACTTTCAAGTATCATGAACAAACATATTAAAAATTTCAAACCCTCTTAGGACCAAATATGTGCATACTGAATTAATTTATTAGATCCCAAAGTTGGTTATGTGTCACTACCATCTTGAACCCATGTGTAAGTGTAAGTGAAATTAGAGCTTTGGGGAATAGGATTCCCAACCCAAGCGAGATGGGAATTTAACCCTATCCTTACTACTCTGATCTAGAGTTCATTACCTCATCTTGAAAAAAATGATTCAACCTATTATGGATAAAATTGTCAGGCTAGCCTATCCGTTTGAGTAGCCAATGGTCTTGTTTTTAGACAAGACATGTTTCCACACATGAGCATACTCCACTGCCAGTCAGGCGTCTATAGCCCCGGTGGAGATCAACCCCATAATCTAGGATTTGGCTCTACTTTTGATTTCTTGTACCTTGGGGATGACTACCCATCCTTGCAAGGGACATGTAGTACGATCCTTCCAATCCAATATTAATAAAGAAATGAAAAATATTTGCTTTGGAATTTCAAGTTCTTGAATGGGCAAAATAGAAGCTTTGGGGAATCGGATTCTCAACCTAAGCAAGATGAGAATTAGACCCTATCCTTACTACTCCAATTTTAGGCTTTAATCATTATGGGAGTGGTAAAAACCACTATTTTAAGGATTATTTTGCATGATAGGACAGACACAAAATATCCCTTTCGCCTCACCTTTTCTTCCAAGTATGGTTTTGACCATTTTTCTCAAGATCCTCTTTAATATGTGTAGAACATGCTTGGCTCGAGATAGTTCGGGAATCAGTTCCCAACCTTAGGATCCTTTTAATATATGTTATGTAATAACCCTAAGAGGATTCAACACCTTTTCAATGATTGTACTTGAAATGAAAATGCAACTGAGATGAAATGTATATGCAATGTGGAATGTAACATGAGATATGGGTGAATGCATTGCTCTTTTTGAAATGCAAATGGAATATATCACCTACTTTACCATAATGTGTAAAACTGACAACTTCATGCATCACAAGTTCCAAACAATACTCTTTAATGTGTTTGCGATACTCGTGGAGATTTCTGCAATACAATTCCGATGTTTCATATTCTCCTAGTCTTAGTCAACATTCATAAGGACCAACACACAAAACTTAAAACAAAAATGAGATCCAATCCAAAACCAAAACACGAAAACCAAAAGTATATACAAATGTACAATATAATGCAAGATGGTGCAAAAGTTTGGATTATCATTTTCCCGGATCCCAAACCTGATTGGAATTCTTTAAAAGACGTATGACGTGATATGCATACCAATTTTTGTAGGAATCCAACAAAAACAAGATCAAACCAAACAAAGAAATAAACTTCCACTTTCCCCTCTCACCATACCAATTTGATTTAGTTTCATTAATAATCCTATGGTGGAGTTTCCAGTTTTCAAATTGATTAGACAATGATTGATATTCAATTTCTTTATGTCCATTCTTTAAGATGTCCATTCCACACTTTGATTCATGGTGTAGAAATAATATTTCATTTTCATTCAATAAAGCCATAACATTAATAATATTTGAATCAAACCATTCCTTAGGTAAACCTTTATTCAAATTTTGCATGGTGAAACAAAAAAGGTGAGATTTTACCTTTGGCATGTTTTCATTTGACCTTACTTGAAGAGGATCTAAAAAATCCTTTTTTCTCTCATGACATTCATCATCATGTAGCACTTGTTCTTTCTCCATGACTTTTTTATCAAAGGCACCAAACTTAGGTACCCAATTGAAAATATGTCCATCCTTTTCAAACCATAAGTCTTGTCTATCTAGGGGTGGGTTAACTAGCACATTTTCGTGATTAATCAGTTGGGTTGTTTTGGGTAACATGAGATTTTCAATTGGATCATCAAGATATCAAACCTAAATGATTTAGGTTTTGTAATTTTCTCATTTTGAAATGGCATAATCATTGTAGCACAAGTAAGTGGATCAAGATTTTCAATTTCTTTTCCTTCAAAGGAATCTAAAGCAAATAACTCTCTTTCTTGATTCATGGTTGTAGAATCCTTATCATGTTCCAAAATTTGATGAGATTTGAATCCCTCTTCCAAAACTTTCTCAAATTGTACAGGATTTATAGTATCCTCATGTGAGGAAGCAATTGAGTTATCCTGCATATTAATTGACACAACAAGTTTATTAGAAGATTTATATTGATAATATTCTTCCCATTTCTTCCATGAATCATAGTAATCATCCTCCAAGTTCAAGTCATGACACTCAAGTACTTCTTCTTCATCTTCTGATTCATCAACATGTTTCTCACCCCATTCATCTTCACCTTCCTCATTCTCACTCTCTTGACGATATAGAGTTTCCACCACCAAAATGTTGTCCTCTCCTTGTTGATGTTGGGGTGGACCCTCATTTGGCACAAGTTCCAAATCATCCACTTGAGCTTGGAGACAATGAGTATACCTAGAAATTTCAGGACAATTCCTTTCATTATGTTCCTTTGTATTATGCAATCTACATCCCTTTTCCCATGCAAAATCAGAAATATTAAGAATGGAACTAGAGTGACTTGGTCCTGTAGAAGTATCTATCTGATTAGAAATAGGGGAAGGCACACCCCCATTGTTTGGCTTCATATTCCACTTTCTCCCTCTATTGTTGAAGTTTTGATTTGGGTGAGGGGCATGGGATTCATACTTCTATTTTTTAACCAAATAATTACTCAATTTGTGAACTATATTTTTGAGCTCTTCAACCTCTGAATAAATCTCTATTGGTTGAGCTATGTTATTGCTAGTTCCAGTAGGGTTTGCGTAATTGGTGAGATCTTGACTTAACATTTGAGTTGGATTTTGAGCCACTTGATTTGCGTAGGGATTCACACTTTGAATCGAAATTGGATTGGGGAAAGGAACTATAGCCTAAGAATTAATCAAACTAGCTCCTTGCATAGTCTATTGACTATTTTGCAAAAATGAAGGAATGGGGGGAATGGATGTGATTGGTTGAATTAGAATGGGTGTGTAAGTGGGTGTTGATGAATATGGTTGTTGATAAGGCAAAGCATTTATGCCTGATATTTGTGGTGCCATGATCTGATTCATCATAGGAGCTTGACCATATGGACCATATTGTCCTACCATAGGCATTTGGGAAAACCCATAACTCTATGGTGTCATTTGTTGTTCAATAGTCATATCTTCATTGTAGGCTAGAGCAAGCGTGGTAACTTGAGGATTTCACCTTCCAAACATTGCTGTCATAGGATCCAATTCCCCAAAATATATTTGCAAAGCTACTGCGGGATCAATGACAAAATTCCGAATTGCTCTATTATAGCACTTCTAAAATCTCTTATTAAAAGTTCATATTGGCTCACCCTGGCCTCTTTTGCATGTAATGAACTAATTATAGATGATTGTGGGATCTAATGGTGACCTGAATTAGTTGACAAAAGCATTCTCCATTTGCGTCCATGACGTAATGGAACCCGTAGGTAAGCAAATATACCATTCGTAAGCCACTTGGTCTAGGCTCATGGGGAAGAGTCTACAAGCCACATATTCATGTTGAACTTGCAATCTTATCAAAACATCCCTATAGGCCTAAATATGTTCTTCTATGGTCCTTGGGCCATCCGGTTTGTATTCGAGCAAAAATCTCTCGATATTCTTAGGGATCTCGTGAATATCCCTTACAATATTCAAAGGAATGTTATGGGCTCCGTACCAATGAGGTGGTGGAGGTTGGGCCATTTGATTCAAAATCGATGATGATAACCCTACAAGAACCTGACAAAACTCTCAGTACCTCAAAGAAAACCTACGACACACAAAAAATCCTATAATTAATGAAATTCAAAGAATAACTTCAAAATCAATTTGTTAGTCATGAAAGAAGGAACCTTGACAAGCAATATTCTAAAAATGTAAGTTTATGATTCACCAGATCGCATATGTGCAAGTGAAGAGCATACTCCTAGTGTTGTAGGCTTTCTGATTCACAAGATCGCATTACGCGTAGGTGAAGAGCATAATACCGACAACAAATACATTTTTAGACAAAATAATTCCTTACAAATAAGCATGAAATGACTAGAAAATATCAAACATGTAACATATGAATAATCATGTTAGCATCAACCAAGAGGTGTATCCATTAAAATCGAATGAAAGTAATTGCATGGAGACAACCTCGTTAGTCAAGACCAATTTTTTTTTTTTTAAATCAAATCAAAACACATTATTCCTGTATGAACAATCAAAAGCATTAGAACAATGCATAGCAATTCATGTCCTCCTTTTAATAGTACAAGGTTGTATTATTAAAAGAGGGCTAAAGATAATAATCAATAGGGCATGAAATATTCAAAATTTAAATCCCTATAGCATTTAAATCACTCTGAAATAAAACAATTTAGGCCCTCCTTCTAGCGTTAATCTGTTGAGTGGTATTTTCACCCAATTGTGAAGGTACACTCTCTTTTAGGATTTGGGTTCCAAATCCCCTCTTGCAAAGAAGTTAAACAAACAACTTCTCCAAGGTCTCCGTTGTATTAGCATTTGCATGTGTATTAGTAATCTCAAATAAAGATATTCAATTTAAATGCTTGGAACACCTTAGTGATTGCAAGTAACTGTAAACAAGGGGCAATGTTGGTTTATTTCATCATGAAAATTTAGTGATTGTTCATTGTTTTTTTTGGATTTTAAATTTTTTTAAATGTTTATTTTAATGCTTGAAAATTTAAATAAGTGAAAATTTCTGGAAAAAATAAAATGCAGAAAATGAAAATGAAATGCAAAAATTGAAAATAAAATGCACTCATTATGATGCTATCTTATTTTGACAAAACCAAATATGTGATGTTTTCATGCATGCAACCTAACCTATTGGACCTGCAAACAAGCACAATCCAGATAAGCTAAGTGTTGGCTCCTAGGGTTTTAAATGAGGTTTTTCAGATTTAAACATTCACATGAAGCAACCAAGAAAACTTGCATAAACTCCATTTACAAGCCCAAAATCTAAAAAGGGGAAAGATAGACATTTAATCTAGCATGCATAAAATGACTCCTTTCTTGTCCATAAGATGCAACTTTCTGAAATTTTCTGTATTAAAAATTTGTCATTTTACAATAACAAATTTTTTTGGTTTTCCCAAACTAGTCCATGGAAGAAAAACAACTCAAACAGGTCCATAATGGCCCTCTTGCCTTCAACTCTGCAACTTTGCTCGTAGCAATTTACAACCCTTTCTGGCCTCTTTGAATGGCATATTTAAACTTCTAAAAAAAAAATTCTCCTTCCATGACGGTTCGTTTCATTTTCTGATGGTTGTTCGTTTCACCTTCCCTTGTATGTGTGTGTTTCGGTTTCCATTTTTTGGTCCTTCGTCATGAAAATGTAACATGTCGCGATATCATGACATTTTTGCCTCCTTGCTCTCTTTTGTTGCTTTTAGCCATGAAATCGCAACATGTCGCGATATCACGACACTTTTTTCTTTTGGCTGTGATAGTGCAACATGTGATATCACGACACTTTTTCTATTTTGGTCATGACAGTGCAACATGTCGCAATATCGTGACACTTTTTCTCTTTTGGCCATGATAGTGCAACATGTCGCGATATCACGACACTTTCTCTTTTGGCTGCAAAACTGCAACATGTCGCGATATCATGACACTTTTTCTCTTTTGGTCGTGAGAGTGCAACATGTCATGATATCGTGACACTTTTTCTCTTTTGGCCATGAAACTGCAACATGTCGTGATATCGTGACACGTTTTCTCTTTTGGCTACGACAGTGCAACATGTCACGATATTGCGACACTATTTCTCTTTTGGCCGTGAAACTGCAAAATGTCGCGATATCGCGACATCGCGACACTTTTTCTCTTTTGGCCACGACAATGCAACATGTCACGATATCGCGACACTTTTTCTCTTTTGGCCGTGATGATGCAACATGTCGTGATATCGCGACACTTTTTCTTGTTTGGCTACGAAAATACAACATGTCACGATATCGCGACACTTTTTCTTGTTTGGTCGCGAAAACGCAACATGTCACGATATCGCGACACTTTTTCTCCTCGCTCTTTCTCTTTGCTTTGTGCCACAAAAATGCAACATGTCACGATATCGCAACACTTTTTCTTGTTTGACCATGAAAATGCAACATGTTGTGATATCACGACACTTTTTCTTGTTTGGCCGTGAAAACGCAACATGTTGCGATATCGTGACACTTTTTCTCCTCGCTCTTTCTCTTTGCTTTGTGTCATGAAAATGCAACATGTCGCGATATCATGACACTTTTTCTTCCTCACTCTCTCCCTTTGCCTTGTACCACGAAACTGCAACATGTTGCGATATCGCGACACTTTTTCTCCTTGTGGTGTTTTGCTCTTTCTTTAATCTTTAGCATATGGGCCACTTCGGTCTTCTTGGAAACATGCAAAAAAAATGTGGGTCCCCAATTTTTGGGTACATTGTGAAGCAACCACAACAAGGCCCTACATGCCAACCCTATGAAGAAAACATGATGTTCAAATGCCTTAAATAAGGATATTAATGATAGTTCTTGAAATAGTTTAAATTTCTTATAGAAATTTTGATAGAGCTCTGCATACTTCTAGAAGGTTATGAGTTGGTACCAACACAAGTTTCTCCAAAAATTCACATGCAATAAGAGATCGACATATACCAAAAATCCCTATCGATGATCAAAACTCATAACCAACTCGAGGGTCATCTCACCAACTTTAGGATGCAATTCTCATTGTCCAAATCCATGTGACATGTTTGCTTTTGAGCCAAATTATATTTGGTCCCAATATTTTGAATCTTGATAGACTCAAATATAAGAGCAATCAATAGATAATTTGGTCAATATAAATAATAATAACATTCAAGAAAATATCAAATATGATTATAAAATGGACAAAATCATTCATGCAGTAACATGAAGAAACTTCAATATTATTAATGCTTGAATGTGAACTTCATATATTAATTTTATATACAATACATAGAGCTTTGTCTCCATTATATAGCCTTACAAATATGACATTTTATGTGCTTGACTATTCCTCTCCTCACATATCTAGAAAATGCATATTTTCCTATTCCATACATAAGATAAATCCTCTCATGTCCTTTGGCTTCTCATATTACCACTTGTATACATGACTCTTGACTCTCTACTTACATGCACACTTAAATCTATGGCACTTGCACACTTCTACATGCACACATAATACATGAAACTTATGCACTTTCTCACATTATATATTTGCACACTTAACTACAAGAAACTTGTGCACTTTCTCGCATTACACACTTGCACACTTTACATGGAACTTATGCATATCTTACATAGACACTTACATAAAGGGAAAATATAAATCACACTTCTAAAATTTAGACTCAAACCCTATTCTAATATTTACATTATACCATAGGTACCAGGGGGGTACATTAACATGTACCAAATAATGTAATATTCTCCAACATGACCAGTATTTCATAAAACAATGTGAGCTTTAATTACCATCCCTACCACTTCATAGTAGAAATATGCCTAACTAAAAAAAAAAAAAAATTCTCTAAATGAAGTGAATCTAAGAAAAAAGGGGTTCATACAAGATATTAGACTCTTCAATCCACCTAGGGGAAAGAACCTACACTTCAAAAAATTTCCAACCTCACAAGAGTTCTTAGAACCAACATCTCAAGGGAGACACTTAGAATCTTATATGTCTCATCAAAAGGGATTTGTGGTAAAGATAAATGTAAATCATCCAATTGGGTCTCTAAGGGATAATATTGAAAGCTTCACCAACATGGAATATTGGTAATAAAATCCAATTGTGCTTCAATGAGAAAATTAAAATTAGCTAATCATGAGGAAGGGGCACATAGACCAAGGAGTTCAAGAACCTATAAGAGGGCCATGATAGTCATAAAATATAATAAAAAAGGATCACATTCATGCAAATTCATAAATAATTAGGAGATATTCAAAGCCTATTAATACCCTCAACCCCCTCTCGATATTTCTCATTATAACAAAGGCAACCAAGGTTGCCAAAAGATCTGAAGCATAGAAATTTGTTAAGCCAGTGTAAAAGGAAGATCAAGTTGCATATTACTCAAAATATCCATGGAGTCCAAGAACAATAGCTCAACCACCGTTTTAGCCTCCAAAATAATGTTCTTCACTTCAAAAAGAAGCATCCATGCTCAAACTAAAAAGGAAGAACCTCATCACTTTATCACTGACACAGCAAAAGAGATAGCATATCCTACATTGTCAAAAAGTATCATGATTTTATAAGAAGGTGCCTATCAAAGAAGTATTGACAAAGAGTTCAAGTCCTTCCTTGCAAAAATTTAGATGAGTTATTTGTCCTGATAGATGGTTTCTCAAGTGCATAACTACTATGAGATAGTGGTGGTGTGCGCCTCAAGTTATGACTCCAAACACATGATAGCTAGGAAATGTGATAGTAAAAATAATAGTCAAAGTAATATGGTAAATTGTGATGGATCCATAGTCTACCAATGTATACTACTCTCGTATCCAAGATAGATTAAGTTGCCTAAACTTTGAGCTCCAAAAAATGGAGACCTCCATGTGGAATTCTTCATGAGCTATTAAAACTTCAAGAATGACACCCACAATGTTTTGAGCATGGAAGTATTTATTTTTAATTATAATTAAGATAAGAAGGTATTGAAGAACACAAGATTATACTAAGAGGGGGGATGAATAGTATAAGATCAACTTTTACTTTTCTTTCCAAATAATATTATCCAATGTTATCAATTGCAATATCAATAGTAGTAATCAAATCAATGCACAAATCATCACACACATGAGAGACACAAATTTAACGTGGTTCACCCAATGTGGGTTACATCCATGGAGAAAATATTTCTTCTAAATTTTCTCAACAAATCTCTTGGGAATTAATTCCCTATTACAATATTTATGGACCTCTATCCAAAGGAGATCTCAATCCCCAATACTCTGGTTTGTGGATCTCTCTCCATAGGAGAACTCTATCCCCTTTGCTCTGGTTTGTGGATCTCTCTCCATAGGAGAACTCTATCCCCTCTGCTCTGGTTCATGGATCTCTCTCCACAGGAGAACTCTATCCCCTCTTCTCTGGTTTGTGGATCTCTCTCCATAGGAGAACTCTATCCCCTTTGCTCTAGTTTGTGGATCTCTCTCCATAGGAGAACTCTATCCCCTCTACTCTAGTTTGTGGATCTCTCTCCATAGGAGAACTCTATCCCATCTACTCTAGTTTATGGATCTCTCTCCATAGGATAACTCTATCCTCTTTACTCTAGTTTATGGATATCTCTCCACAGGAGAACTCTATCCCCTCTACTCTAGTTTATGGATCTCTCTCCATAGGAGAACTCTATTCCCTTACTCTATTTTATGGATATCTCTCCATAGGATAACTCTATCCCCTCTACTCTACTCAACTCTACTCCAATCTACCCCAAGCCTTAACACAAATCTTGATCAAATTAGCAACCAAACCTGCTCACAAATCTATCCAAATCTGCACCATACCTCATTACAAGGCTAGCACAAATATACCTCAACTCTACCCAAATCTATCTCAATATTGTTTCAAGTCTTCTCAAAATACTTGCTCAAATATACCTCAAAGCTACTCCAAGTCTTCTCACAATACTTGCTCAAATCTACCTCAAAGCTACTTCAAGTCTTCTCACAATACTTGCTCAAATATACCTTCAAGCCTTCTCAAAATACCAACTCAAATATACCTTCAAGCCTTCTCAAAAGACTTGCTCAAATCTACCTTCAAGCCTTCTCAAAAGACTTGCTCAAATCTACCTCAAATCTGCTCATAGAACCTGCTCAAATATTTTCAAATCTTGCATACAAACAAATGCTTATATCTCTTTCAGAAATACTTTCTTCAACTAGGCAATTTAAACATATTCTACCTAGAATTCATTTAACCTATAGAACATATAGAGAATGATATGCACTATCAAAACCCCAATATGTTCTTCACATTCACAAATATTGCATTCAACTAATCCAATCTCTATCTCTTGCAAAATCCCTTTCAAATCAAATCAAAATAGTGTATAACTTGCTTCACAAAACTGATCTATCTTTCTTGCAAATTTGCTCTCAAACATCAACCTCAATAATGCACAAATTTCCCTCACAAGATTGATCTCAAACACTTTCACAATTGCTTTCAATATCTCTCAAACCAATGCTCAAAAGGTTTCACAATGATGCACAAACTTGGTTCTCAACTCTAGCTCAAGTATTTCACCCCAAATACCTTCAAACCCACTTTTATCATACAAAAGTTACAATAAAATATCAAACCACTATAACACCTTATTACTCCTATTCTTGCATGCAAAACATATCCCCTTTGTTTTTCTTTATGCTTTTTGCAAAAATAAAATATATATAAGACACTCTTTGTAATTTATGTTTGCAAAATAAAGGCTCTTAAAACAAATCCTTGCACACAAAACTTTATTACTTCACAACCTTATGACTCCCTAATTATAAAAATAAAATTTTAATAAACTCAACCCTTATAACTCCCTAATAGCAAGAGAACAAATTTTATTTCACTCAACCCTTATAAAAAATTTATTTAAACTCATGCCCTTATGACTCCCTAAGCACCAAGCAAAAATTTATAACAAAAATATTGCCCTTACCACTTAAGGGAATCAAGCACGTGACCTCATGAAGCCCACGCTCTAGCGCGTGCTAGAGCACCATGTGGGCTAACTGCCCACACAAGAACCAATGTGCACTATGTTATATTTAATCCTGCATCGCTCCTATGATAAAAAAAATACCAAGCAAAACTATCATTGTTGTATCTCAACCTTAAGACCTGCTCCATGCCATGTCTTATGCAGGGCCTGCCTACCACCTGAGCTAGCTACTTAGTTGAGTTTCAAACCTGAGCTATCTCCTATATCAAGATGTATGTGCTATCAAATATTTTCAAAATGTACGTCCTCCTTACTACCCCCACACTGGATATCATGCACTTCTCTCATGTTTTGCTCCTTCTCACTACCTCCACATTGGGTATTGCGCACTTCTCTCATAATTTTCTCATTCTCACTACTTTTGCATTGGGTATCGTGCACTTCACTCATGAATGGATTGAGTGTCTTTTACCTTCGTCGCTTACATAAAAAACCTTTTACAAGACTTTTAATTTCCTCCTTAAATACTATGTTGCCCTCTTAAAATTTGGACGTCGATGCATGGAGAGAGTTGTATAAAAAAATTTTGCCGCTCCTTTGTTTAAAAATCTTTTTATTATAATATTTTAAATCTTGAAAAGATTTAAATATATTATAATTTAATATTTTCCCTTTGGGCCATTTCATAAACCTTTTTATTATAATATTTTAAATCTTGAAAGATTTAAATATATTATAATTTAACCTTTTCACTTTGGGCCATTTCATTAGGTCTTGTCTTTTTGCCAATGCCATCATGGAGAACTTAAATAAACTTTTCTTTTTATTTGCAAATACCACCATGGAGAAATAATTAAACCTTTCCATTTTATTTGCAAAAACCACCATGGAGAATGCCTTGTCTTTTTCTTTCTCACACAACCATGAAGAGTGCATTGTGAACCAATACTACCTTTGACATCAATGACAACCAATGTACTCAAAATTTCCAACAATCTCCCCCTTTGTCATTGATGGTAACCCTTTCTAAAAATTCCTTTTCCTATCACTGGATTCCAAATCTGCTCCCCTGAGAAACTGCTCCCCCTAACTGAATGCTCTCCCCCTTACTTAAATCTCTCCCCCTTTGACATCAATGGCAAAGGGACTCCTTTGGGGCTAAATATAAGACTCTTAGCTCAGCCCCCTCCCCACCTCCTCTCCTTGAGGTGATTAATTTTGGGGTGGGAGTATCTCTACTCCTAGCATACAATGCTCTTTTTCTTTGTCAACCTTCTTTTTCAATATTTTTGTAGCCATACCCTTTTGATCCTTTTGAGTGTCCCTATTCTTGCTTGTCTCTGGAAGTTCTGGAAACTTTGTTCTACACCACTTGGCCTTATGCCCAAGATTATTGCACTTGTAACACTTAATGTTGTAATTCTTGGAAGGTGTAAATATCTTGAAGTTCCTCTTGGTGAAGCCATAATCATTTATGTCATGAACCCTGTAGTGGATCGCTTTATGACCAAAGTGATTACAAGAGTAGCAATACCCTTGAAATAAATGTCCATCTTTGAATGAGTTGAAATTCCTTTTAGTGAGGCCATACTCTTTCTTTCCATGAACCCTGCAATGCATAGCCTTGTGACCAAACCGATTACATGAAAAACAATGTCCTTTGAAGAAATCATGTTTTGCAACCTCTGGTCTCTTAGTCCTTTCTTTGCCTTCTCTATGATGATCCCTATTTCTTGTTTGTGCATTGTTTCCTTTCTTAGTGAAGCTTCTATTCTTCAACTTATCCTCATAAGTCTTAATTTCTTCTTCACTCTCTTCCTCTGAAACTTCTTCTTCTTTTGAGCTTGAGCTTGACCCTTCTTCTTGTTTCCCTTGTCCTTCTTCAAAACCAAGTCCTATTTTGATAGATGAAGATCTTTGTGCATTGATAATTTTATCCAAAGTTTTTGAACTTTTCCCAAACCTATGTAGCTTGTCCTTAGAATATTTCACTTCCATCCTTAGAGAAACTACCTCATGTTCTAATCTTTCACATTCTAACTCTTTTACCTCTAACTTTTCAACCATGACCTCTTTAAATCTCCTTGCCTTAGCTTTTGAGTTTGTTAGGTCTTGTAGAAGCTTTTCCTTTTCTTCCTCATGTTCTTGAACTTGAGCCTTTAGTCTTGAATTCTACTTTCTAACCTTTTTCAATTCTCTGAGAGCAACAATAAGTTCTGCTTCTAGATCAACTATGCCTTCCTCTTCATTTTATAAATCTTTTTCTACTTCTTGGTCTCCAAGAGCATCTTCATACTTTTCAACTTTATCTTCAATAGGAGCATCTTCTTCCTCTTCTATTTCCAAAAATAGAATCTCTTCTTCTTCACTATCTGAGAGTCTTTCATCACTATCACTTGAAGCCTTGCTTGCCTTGTTAACATAGAAACTCTTCTTGTGCCTTTGAAAGAACTTCTTTTCATGCTTGCCTTGACCATACCTATTTTTCTTTTCATACTTGAATTTTCCTTCTTCATTTTTCTTATGATCTTATTTCTCTTCACTACTACTACTTTCAGCTTATGGAAAATTAGATGCATAGTGACCAAAATTACCACAATTAAAATATTTCACAATCTTCATACCTTTGTGCTTTCTTGAGTCCTTGTTTCTTCTCGCATAGTTAGCTTCTTCATCACTGCTTGACTCACCACTTGATTCTAGTTTCTTATATTTTGTCTTCTTTGAAGCTTTGAAAGATACCTCTTTCTTGGAGTTGGGATCCTTTACTATTCTCATCTCATAAGCTATGATAATTCCATGTAACTCATCCATAGTCAACTTATCAATATCTCTCATCTCTTCTATAGTTGAAACCTTTCCATCATACCTCATAGGGAGTGATCTTAATACTTTTTGAGCAACACTGGAGTCTTCAATTTTGAATCCAAGTCCACACATGGTATTAACAACCTCATCCACATGAAGTAAGTATGTAGCAATATCTTCCTCATCTTCCATCTTCAAATCTTCAAACCTTTTCTTGTGGTTTTGTAGTTTTGCCATTTTGACCTTTTTATCTCCTTCATATGTTTGCTTCAATTTATCCCATATCTCTTTTGCTAATTTGCAGTGCATAACTTTCACAAATTTTACTTCATGTAATCCACTTAAGATTCCATTCATATCCTTGGCATTATTCACATGTAACAACTTACCATCTTTATCTATGGGAGGAGTAGTTGTAGGTGTGAATCCATCCTCAACCGATTGCCATGTCTCATATCCTTGTGCCATCAAGTAAGTCTTCATTCTTATACTCCAGAAGGCATAATTATTCCCATAAAACAATGGTGCCTTATTTGATGAGGATCCATTCTGAGATGCCATCTGTGTTCCTGTAATATCTTCCTTCAAGTTGTTAGACTTTTCCGAAGGAACCCGCTCTGATACCAATTGAAGAACACAAGCTTATACTGAGAGGGGGGTGAACAGTATAAGATCAACTTTTACTTTTCTTTCCAAATAATATTATCCAATATTATCAATTGCAATATCAATAGTAGTAATCAAAGCAATGCACAAATCATCACACACATGAGAGACACAAATTTAACGTGGTTCACCCAATGTGGGTTACATCCACAGAGAAAATATTTCTTCTAAATTTTCTCAAAAAATCTCTTGGGAATCAATTCCCTATTACAATATTTATGGACCTCTATCCAAATGAGATCTCAATCCCCAATACTCTAGTTTGTGGATCTCTCTCCACAGGAGAACTCTATCCCCTTTGCTTTAGTTTATGGATCTCTCTCCATAGGAGAACTCTATCCCCTTTACTTTGGTTTGTGGATCTCTCTCCATAGGAGAACTCTATCCCCTCTACTCTAGTTTATGGATCTCTCTCCATAGGAGAACTCTATCCCCTCTACTCTAGTTTATGGATATCTCTCCATAGGAGAACTCTATCCCCTCTTCTATAGTTTATGGATATCTCTCCATAGGAGAACTCTATCCCCTTTGCTCTAGTTTGTGGATCTATCTCCACAGGAGAACTCTATCCCCTCTACTCTGATTTATGGATCTCTCTCCATAGGAGAACTCTATCCCCTCTACTATGCTCAACTCTGCTCCAATATGCCCCAAGCCTTAACATAAATCTTGATCAAATCAGCAACCAAACCTGCTCATAAATCTATCTCAAATATGCACCATACCTCATTACAAGGCTAGCACAAATCTACCTCAACTCTTCCCAAATCTATCTCAATGTTGTTTCAAGTCTTCTCACAAGACTTGCTCAAATATACCTCAAATCTACTTCAAGTCTTCTCAAAATACTTGCTCAAATCTACCTTCAAAGCTGCTCCAAGTCTTCTCACAAGACTTGCTCAAATATACCTTCAAGCCTTCTCAAAAGACTTGCTCAAATATACCTTCAAGCCTTCTCAAAAGACTTGCTCAAATCTACCTCAAATATTGCTCATAGAACCTGCTCAAATATTTCCAAATCTTGCATACAAACAAATGCTTATATCTCTTTCAAAAATACTTTCTTCAACTAGGCAATTCAGACATATTCTACCTAGAATTCATTTAACCTCTGGAACATATAGAGAATGATATGCACTATCAAAACCCCAATATGTTCTTCACATTCACAAATATTGCATTCAACTAATCCAATCTCTATCTCTTGCAAAATCCCTTTCAAATCAAATCAAAACAATGTATAACTTGCTTCACAAAACTGATCTATCTTTCTTGCAAATTTGCTCTCAAACATCAACCACACTAATGCACAAATTTCCCTCACAATATTGATCTCAAACACTTTCACAATTGCTTTCAATATCTCTCAAACCAATGCTCAAAAGGTTTCATAATGATGCACAAACTTGAACTATCCAATTTTCACAATCATGACAAAAATAGTTCTCAAACCTAATGCAATTGTTTCAATTTATCTCAACAATTGATGCACATGTAGGTCTCAAACCCTAACTCAAATATTTTCAACAATGCATACCAAACAACCCTTTTATCTCCACCTTATGTTCCAGAAACATTTACTCAACCAAACATCTTAAACAAGGAATGATATGCCCATACCTCTTATTTTGCTCTGATGAAGATATGTCCTCAAAACCTATCTTACAAACAACTTATCCTTCTTGTGCCACTACAAGGGTTAGATAGCAAAATACTTTCTCAAACCATCCACATGAACTTCCTTCTCAAAAATATATGCTCAATGAAATCTGAAATTGATGTTCAATAACTCTTCTCTTGTTCTCAAAAGATAGGGCATTAATAATTATCAAAGACCTTCAAACCCACTTTCATCATACAAAAGTTACAATAAAATATCAAACCACTATAACACCTTATTACTCCTATTCTTGCATGTAAAACATATCCCCTTTGTTTTTCTTTATGCTTTTTGCAAAAATAAAATATATATAAGACACTCTTTGTAATTTATGTTTGCAAAATAAAGACTCTTAAAACAAATCCTTGCACACAAAACTTTATTACTTCACAACCTTATGACTCCCTAATTATAAAAACAAAATTTTAATAAACTCAACCCTTATAACTCCCTAATAGCAAGAGAACAACTTTTATTTCACTCAACCCTTATAACAAATTTATTTAAACTCATGCCCTTATGACTCCCTAAGCACCAAGCAAAAATTTATAACAAAAATATTGCCCTTACCACTTATGTTGTCAAAGGGAATCAAGCATGCGACCTCATGGAGCCCACGCTCTAGCGCATGCTAGAGCACCACATGGGCTAACTACCCACACAAGAACCAATGTGCACTATGTTAGCTTTAAACCTGCATCGCTCCTCTGATCAACAAAAAACCAAGCAAAACTATCATCGTCGCATCTCGATCTTGAGACCTCCTCCGTGCTACTCCTTGCGTAGGGTCTGCCTACCACCTGAGCTACCCACTCGAATGGAAACCAAACTATGTTTCTTCCCTTTGAAATTTGTGTGCTATTCATTTATCTCTGAAAACATGCATCCTCCTTGTTGCCCCCATGTTGGATATCGTGTGTTGCTCTCATGATTTTCTCCTTCTAACTACCTCTGCATTGGGTATCATGCACTGCTCTCACGAATGGATCGAGTGTCTTTTTCCTTCGTCGCACACATTCAAAAAGATTTTTACAAGACTTTTAATTTCCTCCTTAAATACTATGTTGCCCTCTTAAACTTTGGACGTCGACGCATGGAGAGAGTTGTATAAAAAATTTGTCGCTCCTTTGTTTAAAAACCTTTTTATTATAATATTTTAAATCTTGAAAAGATTTAAATATATTATAATTTAATATTTTCCCTTTGGGCCATTTCATAAACCTTTTTATTATAATATTTTAAATCTTGAAAGATTTAAATATATTATAATTTAACCTTTTCACTTTGGGCCATTTCATTAGGTCTTGTCTTTTTGCCAATGCCATCATGGAGAACTTAAATAAACTTTTCTTTTTATTTGCAAATACCACCATGGAGAAATAATTAAACCTTTCCATTTTATTTGCAAAAACCACCATGGAGAATGCCTTGTCTTTTTCTTGCTCACACAACCATGAAGAGTGCATTGTGAACCAATACTACCTTTGACATCAATGACAACCAATGTACTCAAAATTTTTGGCAGGTATCTCAAGAATATTTGGGCATCTTGCATATATTTATGTATGTCCTTAGAGATAGGATGATGACCTTTAACTTTAGCACCTACATAGCCCACCAAATCCAAAAAGGGTTGCATAGTCTTAGGTATGTTCCTGCATTTAGGATTTACTCATTTTTGGTGTATTTATTATTATTTTAAAATCCTTGGTTGTACAATCACTTAGGCTTGAATATGAGATACAAATAGGGTCAAATGCGACCATCATCCTCATATCCTATATTCCTCTATCGGTACTCATATTATTACACTTTTTTTATTAAATCCAACCCTAAACATGATTAGAGGAGGCATCCCCTAGCACATATCAGATTCTAGAACAAGAGACCTATTATTTTAATTTAAGGGAGATTGTTTCTTCCTCAAATATGACATTATCATCGATCTATACAAACTTACCAAGCCAGTATGCCTATTACCAAGGTACACTATTGATAGGGTGGTCTCTCTAAAAATTTTGAGGTAGTTGGATATGATTGATATTGCCTATAGAAATGGGTAAAGCAAAGTATGATACTATAGGCCTCCAATGACCCTATATAAGGCATATTTTTTAAAAATAAAAGCAACCTCCATCCTAGAGAATAAACTATGTGAACTATCTTAAAAAATTAGATGACTCATGGCACTATGACCCAAAATGGAAAGTCGTGAAGTGGTTATCAGGTATAAAAGGTGCCAATAATTTTAAGCATAAAACCCTACCATAGATATAATCATATTGAAGCATAGAGGAGGGAACTTTCCCATTGTTACAGAAGGTACATTTCTTTCCATCCAAGCCACAATCAAAGTGGTATTATTTTTCTATCAAGTAATTGGTAAGGTGAACCCCAAATTGCATATTTAAAAAAATAAAAGGGAAATTTTGTAGGGTTAGGGTTGGAAGGTTATCAAAATTAATTATTTTGATAAATTCTACAAATATTTTAAGGATATGGTAGCAATGCCTTCACATCATAAAGAAGATGAGAAATTTAGCTAGTTATATGATGAAGAGCATGAGGAAGAAGTTGAGGATTATTGGGAGAGAAGCGAGGGAGAGGCTTTGAGTGAGTAGTCATGATAGTTAGTAATAATATAAGGATCTTAATAGGATTATATCCATGCCCTTACAAACACACCACAAAAATTGAAAATACTCCTTATCATAACCTCCATTTTAGAACCCCCCCTTTCAACCATCCTAACCCAACCATCACCATCATGGGGAAGGCATATGAAAGAAAAACCAAGCTGGAACAAAGTTTCTCTAGGGAAGTGGAAGCTATTACCTGGCATAAAACCACTCAAAATTATAATTATAAGCAAGGATATATCATATGACATCCCTTTGTTGCCTCTATATATGACTTCCAAAGTCACTACCCCCACACTGGAAGAGGCACCCCCATTGGCTGAAGTCATAACCTATGTATTTCCTACCATTTGTACTCTATATGAATCCTCTCTAAGTGCTTCTTCTATCACCCCTCCCATATCTACCACTTTGTCTACTCCTTTGTCACTCAATAACTTCCAACCAATTCAATCCATGGCACCCTCTACCCGTCTTTTTTTGATCAAGTTTTCTTTTATACCCCTATCATTTAAAGGTTAGCCATCCATCCTACCCATCCTAAAACCTTTGGATTTACCTCAAAAAATCTAGTAGTAGCTAACCAATCCATAACCCATCACCTCCATATTTGACCTACAATCCCAATTTGAATAGGTCTAGGAGAAAGCATAATGGCATTCACAATAGGAAGCAATAGAACAAACAAACAAACCTGCAATGATGTAGTTAAGGATTTTTTATGATCCCCAAAATGTGACACCATCCAATCCCATATCAAACATATAATATCTAATCTATAATTGGAGATACAAGTGCAATATTATCTAGTGGCTACCATGAAACATAGTCTTAAGGATGGCAGACTAGAAGACAAGGTTGAATTCACTAAGTAGGCACATAAGGTGGTGAGCCATGAATATTTGATTCATGCAATGAGGCTAGTAAAGAAAGAAAAGGAGTTAGAAAATATTTAGCAAGCACTTAGAGCTTTCCAAGTTGAGGTCTAGATTCCAAAATAGCCTATCTCATGGCACATTTAGAAGAGGCAAATGCAACAAAAAAGAAACTATAAGATAAAAAGATAAAATTCATCAAGATAGAGTAGAAGGCAAGTGGTGTAGAGTGAGATAGGTTGAGTACTCTACAATGGGATCTTCAAAGTAGTTGGTGGCTTGATTCCAATACTTGAGTTCATCCAAATAATATCCTTATGAAATGTTGAGGTTAGCAAGGTGATAGATCATCTTTGATAATTATTAGCCCCTTATTTTTTAAGGTTCAAGCATTTAAGGTTTGGGTAGCTTGGTCAAATAATCAATAATGAGTGGTCATACGAATTACTAACCGTAACACAATGACCCTCATAATAATAACAGACATGGTGGTAGAGTGAGTCATGCACCAATATAGGATCAAATCAATACTCTAGCCTAGACAAAACAAGAGTGGAGAGAGCACATTGACTCTTTGGTTCAAATTGTCCTCCCATATTCTTAAGATCCAAATGGTGAACTTTTAGAGTAATATTTTTGACAAATATTAAAGCAATAGAATATCCCTTAGATACCATTAAGCTCAACCATCATTGATACGACATCTTGGGTAATGGAATAAATGGTTAGATTGAAAGTGCACCTTTAAGAAATCATAGGCAAGATCATCCACATCTCTCCAAATGACCAGTGGGATCTCAAAAAGAGCTACCTTCAACTCACCCAAGAAAAATTATCTTCAAAATATGAATAGGAAGAGGTTATAACATTGATGAATAAACATCAATAACCTCCTATCCTATTATTAGGTCCTCTATTGTGATCCTACACCTAAAGGGGTAAGGCCACTAAGTTTTGGGTCCTCCATCACTAGCAGGTTGGAGATCCCTCATGAATCACCATAACTATAGTGAAATTTCACTACATAAATAACTTGATAGAAACTAGTAATGAGGAAGAGAAATATCTAAGTCCACAAAAAAGACAAAAAATCTCACCAAAAATAATGTGGTAGCACAAATTAGAGCTCCTAAAGATGTCCCAAGTAATAAAGAGTGCAAAGGGAGGAAAACTAGACTTTTGAAAAAAATTTAGGTAAAATTGAGCACAAGAAAAAAAACAAACTAGAACCCCGAGGATAAAGTCATCTACAAAGCAACAAAAACTAAAGTTATGATAAAAATTTAAGAAGATATTGTGTGTAAAATAATGGTCATACATATTTTTAATAAATGGCTAGTGCTAACAACCACCAACCAGATCTAGTAAAATATCATAAGGAGACTGCTTCTTAGAAGCAGGAAAAAGAATGGGCCTCACATGATCAACATGAGTCTTAGGGTTGGCAGAAAAATTCCCTAACAAGCAAGTTCCACCACAATTATCATCATTGAAGCTCAATTTTTTAAAAGGGAAAGGACTCATAAATGTAGCCTTCAAAAGGAAACCACTAGTCTACTTTTCACTCAATGAAAAAGGACTTCCCACTAGCCTCAACCCTATCAAACATAAATGCAGAATGATCCCTTGAGTAGGGGAGTGATGGAGTTTACAGGTTTTCTACCTATGGAAAAGTGGGGGAAATTTTTGAATTTTGAAATTTATAATGAATCTATAAATACCTAGTTTAGATCCTTGATATAGAAGGAAAAAAATGTATATTTGTGCCTAATATGCCTTGTGTATATATCATTTCATAGTTTTCTTCTGTGTATTAGTTTGGACATGAACCTTGATTCATTTTACTGATAGTATTTGAGCCTATTTCATTCTAGCACATATGTATTAAGATATTCCATATATATACAAGGAATATCCTAGTTCTTGTATGTGTATTGATTCATATGTAATATTGTTTTGCATTGGTTCTTATGCATAAATCTTATGGATTAATGGCTATGTTGGATTAATATCGTGTTCATTTTAACTATTTATAATTAATACATGTTTATTTATCCCACTTGTGTATAGAAGTTTTTATGATCTCAATGCATCTCCACCCATAGCATAAGACTTTTATTTTCTCATATTTCTTCTTCCTCTTTTCCCTCCCAAAACCTGATAGATTAGGAGTAGCATAGGAGAGTGAGCATCAAAGATCATATCTTATAAGAATTCATCCTTAGAAAAATCCCAAAGGTTGTCCTATAAGTCACAATTCCATGCTCTCAATACTTTTGGACTATTGCACTCTACATGCAATGTGAGTACCAGGCATATCCTATTATCACAATGGATGACCATGGCATTTTTAGAATTCCAACAATATGTATATATTTCTAGGAACTATTACTTTGGAAATTATTCCCTTTTTATTCTTCAAATGTCACTTTAATCATTCCCCTTCTTCTAAAAATTTGTCATCCTCTTTTCCTCTCCTTCCATCATTATTTCATCAAAAATTACGGTAATAAAATAAATAAATCAATCATTATGGTCGAAAAAAACTGATGTCACTTCATATTGAGTCAAATGACTATATACACAAATGGGCTCTTTAAAAGACAATTTACTAGAAAATTCACCCCTACACTTGGTGCAGGTAGGCATGCATAGCTAAACCTACATAGGTTAGGGGCTATAAAGCTTCGTATCCTTATCTTCACATCATTTTGCTCTAAGCACCATATCCAACAATGATTTACCTACCTTTATGCACTATGCAAACCACTTATCATTTCATTTAACCTCACTACATGTAGTGCATGTGGAGCCTAACAACCCATGCATTTCTTTCAATTGAGATCAATGAGCTCCCCACATGTAGTGATTCACTCATATATGCCCACCTACCAAGTCATCCCTCAAGGAAATAAATACCAAGTGAATCACTTGGTCTCTCAAGTAAACCACTAATAGGGATCAATCAGACACCCTTCAAGTTAAATTTTCAACTCCCTTAAGCACTTGATTTTGTGAGTAAACACTCTAGAAACAAAAAACTCCCAACTACTTTAAGATAAAAAAAATCACTAATTTTAGAAATCCTAAGCACCCTCAAAACAAGTGAATCACTCTAATTATCGAGATTTAGCAAATTTTTTTCTTTCTCCCAAAATATCATAGTTTACCTCAATTTTATCATTTTAATCCTAATTCATTTTGGTTACCACTTCTGCATCCACAACCCCTTATTTGCTTGAATCACACCCTATCTCACCTTACTCCATTTTCACTACTCCACTTACATTCTCCACCCTCACTAGTACCTATACTTATAAAGGAGACAAGACCATCAGAATGTAGGCCAAAGAAGAAGAGGGTGAAAATAAAGAGACAAATACCCCCTCCTCCTAAAAAAATCAAAACTTTTCAATGATCCCTATTAGATAATAAAAAAGGGAAATTACACACTCAATTAGGTAGGTCAAGAAGAAACCTTAAGAAGGTTCAACCTGGGGCCCTAAACCAATTCATAAAGCATAATCCATATCTATACATTGAGACTTATAATGAAATTAGTACCACAAGTATGGAGTTGTTCCAAGGTGGTATAAATATTTTCAAAAGTACGATCCTTTGGGAAGAATTTGTAGACTCCTTCGATGGAGTGAAGAGGCTTTTGATAGGAGGGAAGGAGACAAGGAAAATGCTCAAGGCAATAAATGACCTGACAATGTGGGTGTCCTATAACCCTAAAATTCAAAAGGACTTCTATTACCATTACACAAACACATATTTTTAGGATTTATTAATCTCTTACTTGAAAAATACCAACCTACCAATAAACTTCAACATCCCAGTAGAGTTATGGATCTTTAAAAAGGATGTGAATATGATCTTGTCTAGAATATTCATGATCTTTGGGTGAAAGGAGTGATTTGAAGTCTATGAAGAGCATATTATATATCTTCATGTTGTGCAAACCTACCCCTAAATATTCATTTAGACACCAAAATCTAGCCACTTGTCGTCCATCTATAGTTTCTCGTCATATTTACCCATTATTTATATATTTTTTAATATATATTTAAATAATAATATTATATATATATATATATATATATATATATATATATATATATATATATATTTATATGAATTAATCCCAACCATTCATATACCTTAATCCATGCCACATACCCAAATTTAATCTCCATCCTCCATCATGTTTTAATCTTGACCATGCAAATTATGTTGTTGAAACCCTAAATATGCCCTCAGAGAGATTATAAAGAGAATTCATTTTGACAACTCAACCCCTAAGATTTTCCTAAATCCCCTAAGCTTTTTGAATCCTGGATTTCCAAGTTTCCTAAGTCTTTGGAAGCCCCTACAAAATCCTCCTCGCATCCTCACCCTTGCCTCTACATCCATCATTGCATCCTTAGTGCGAAGGAGATCTACTTCTATATAATATTTTAGCCCTCGAATGCCCCTTTGTTACTCTTGATCATAATTGGGTGCTTTTCGCCATCCTTGAGCACCCTTGGGTGCTTCTTGATACCTTCGAGCACCTGTGGGCATCTCAGACCCTAGTTTTGTAGACTAGCAAACCCTCGGGTATCTCTAGGGCATATGGACACCTATTATTTTTACAACAACAATCACATATCAGAGAGTGACAAGTCATCAACAAGGTAAATCTTTCATTTTTGCATTTATTTTTAATTTTCTCATATTTGTTCAACGTTTTTTCATTCTACAACTAGGGTTTGTTATTTCATGTCTGAGGGTCTCACACAATGGAGCCCTCATAGTTACTACTAATCCCTTGTTATTTTTTGTGTGTATATATAGGAAGAACCTATATTTATTGGAAGCTGTTGAAGCACTCAAGTGGTCCAACCTATGGATATCTAAAGCCACTCACCCTATTGTTGAGATAGATTCAAGCATGAAGACACGACCCTTATTTATTAGCTAGATTTTTAGAGAACCCTAGCATATTGAAATTGTTGTATTGGATAATAAAGAATTGTAAACCCCCATTTTAGGTACACTTGATTGTAATATCAGAGATCCACCTAGTAATAAGAATAAAAGTTTATTTTTGTGCAATCATCTGTGTTTATTATGCTTTGTTCATTCATTTATTTAAGTATATTATTTGGTGTTGTTTAATTTTGCATCTACAAATGGTGATCATAGTGGGACCCCCTAAGGGTTTCTTATTTTGATTTATCTTGTTAACTGACTTGTTGCTTTTTGTCTCATCTCACAGGTTTTTCATAAGGATGGATCGCATGAATTTTGTAGAATCAAGGTTTTTGGAAAACTATAGAAGTTGCAAAAGGTGCGTAGATGCCCGGTGGTGCTTGAGGATGCCCTCCAGTATTCTAGAAGCACCCAAGGACATTTCAAAAGTAGGGAGGCATTTTATAGAGATATCAAGTGAATACATAGGCTTACCTGTAAGTCTGTTGTAAACCCTAGTCTTTTTGTTTTACTTTATTTTTACGTTTTTGTAGATATCAGACTAAAATGAATACCATAATATATCTATTAAAACAATTATTTTAATGTGCATTTAGGCATCAGAATAGTCTTTGCATGCATCTGCATTTACATATTACACATTTCCATTTAAATATTTCATGATTTTTTGGTGTGCTGCACTTTTTGTTTGCATATGAAACATTAAGAGCATGAATTAGTTTACATTTTAAGGTTAGGAATCTCTCCTTTTGCTTTTCTAAGTAGGAACAACATTAGTATATTGAAAGCACCCTTGCATTTGGTTATTCAAGGTGAAAGAGTAGATGAACCCTTCTCTGTTTAGAGAATGGTCATAAAGCGGTGTAATCTACTTCTTTTGGGAAAATTAATATTTTTGGTGTTTTCTTATAATTTAGACTTGCGAAATTAGTTATTCTTGACATTGTGTGTACACCATAAAATTTTGAAAATATTAAAATGAATCACACACTGTACATTTTATTTTTAACAATAATGTGTTGGATTTCATCACCAACCATTGCTTGAGATCTAGTGATGGTGGGTTTCATCTCCATCCACCAATCTCTTCCCCTAGACACCTTAGGACACCCCTGAGAAAACTTGCTAGATTTCATCACCAGTAAGAATATCATTGCCCATCCAAGCCATAGTTTTTACCCATTTTAATTTAGATTAGTTCATCAAAACACACAAAACAAAATAAAAAGGAAAAAATATTAAAACAAGATAACAAAAAGAACAAAAGGTAAGACAAATTTTGTTGCATAAACATAGGATTGGATTTCTTGTTTGATTTTGTGAGTTTTTCATTTCACATTTTATTTTCCAACACATTTTATATTTGGTTCATTATTTTATGGTATTAACAAGAAATCAAGCTAAAATAATGAATCAAATATCAACCAATCAAACCACTTCAACAATGGAGTTTTTATCATCACCTTCCACCACCACTTCCATGATCAATCACCCTAGTGTGATATAGGTAAGTTATTTAGATTTATCTGCAAGTCCCTCACACATTGTGTCATCCACATTATTTCATATGGCCATGCCACAAATTGAGTCATCCTCACCTACCTTTGGTCACCACATCACCCATATAGATATGGCCCAAGTAGAAGCTCTTTAGATATCTACTAACTATATCTTAGAGTCAGTCCCTAACTCACCTAGACATGATTCTATTTTCCAATAGGAACTTGTCTCCTCCCAGCCTTCAAGCCTTACCCAAGTGTACAATAATCCTCTTTTTGAGGTATCTGCTGCACCTTCCCAATATTTTTCCATACCACAATCATCATGTGCCTAAAGTACATCCATCCCATCCTCATACATCTCATTACATGATAACCCCTTGTATGAAGCACATGTTAATGTTGCTTCACAAGTGCCCATGTCCATGCCATCTAGTGTCTCCCATTAAGTTACAATTCCCATTGCAACTTACCCCCCACCTACCTCATCAATCCCATCCACATCCACTCCATCAACCATTGATATGGAAATACATGAGATATGGAAACATCTCAACAAATTGCTTAAGAAGTGGTAGAATACTCAATAGCAATTTTAGGTGATCAACCCTAAGCCTCAACCTATTTCCACTCAGCCCATATTTGTCATCCAAATTCTATATTGGATACCATAATATTCTGTGGTTTCCATTCCAACAATGCCACCAACCCATACTCATTTTATTTCCATTGGCCAACCTATCCAAAGTCCTCATAAAATATCTTCATATATTCATTCACAATCATTCCTTCATCATAAACATCAATCCACTCTACCAATTCATCATCACCTAATTACACCTCAACATATTGCCACCTTGTCATCACAAAATCATCAAGTGATTCAGTGTTTCCACATTTCTAGGGAGGATCCTTGAATCCAGGATATGTAGCAATAGATTGATAGTTTGATACAACATACTCTTGGTATGATAAACTAGAAGCCTACCCTACATCAACTGATCAATCAAACAATTCATCCTTTGGTACCATCATCGCCATATTTGGTAGATTTCACAATATCAAAGCTTGATAATTTAAAGGAACGAAGAACCATAAAGAGCACATGAGTTCATTTGTTCATTATTACTTTAGAATTCAAAGCAATGATGCTCTAATGCTTAGAACCTTACCTCAAAAATTAGGGGGAGATATTGTAGAATGGTATAACCATTTACCCAACCATAGTATATATACTTTTGAGTAATTTGTTGACCAATTTATTGAAATATTCTCCCTCAATATTAGAAAAAAAATCTCATTATCTTATATATTTTATTTAAAACAATATGATGATGAGTCTATCTATGACTTTGGTAACCATTGGAGGGTCGTTATCACCAAATTTCCATTTGCCCTACCAACAAATGAGTTGACCTAATTTTTCGCTAAGAGTTGCTTAAAACCCATCTCTTGGTTATTACAATTACATCAACATATATCATTTGATGAAGTTCTTTCCTAGGCTAGCACTATTGAGGAGATAAAAATCTAAGAGGGAGTTCTTAAGCCTAAGAAAAAAGAATGGCAAAACAAGGGCCAATATAAAGGAAGTTATTCTAGGCAATCAAAATCCAATCTAGCCAATCTGGCCAATTCATCCAATCAAGTAAATCAGGTGGTTATGAGCCCACCAATAATGGTTCAAACACAACCCATGCAATAACAATAGCGATAAATTGAATATCATACGATTCCCTCAACTACTCAATCAAGTCAAAACATAGTGTCAGTTGTGGACAACCGACCACATCGATAATCTATTCAACAACCCCATCAATATAACCCATTGGATAAATCTTATAACTCCATTTTACATAGGTTATATGACATAAATCAACTAACCTTGCCTAAGGTCAAAGCTAATGATCACGCGAGAGCTTCATGATTTTTATTTTGCCATGTGATTTTTGGAGTGTTTTTGGTATTATGGAAGGTAGAGCAGGTACGGAAGGGGTGGGTGGGAACCTCGAGCATGGATCAAGCGAGGATCCAGAGGAAGGCGGTCAGGCTATGGTAGATTTGGAGGCGGGCATCACACGGGGCCCGACCCTCCTCAGAAAGACCCGATAAAAAAGATACGAAGGACAATGCGGGGCCCAAGAAGTGGTTGTCTTTTGTTGAGACTCTTAGAGGAAAAAGAAAGGAGGTTCTCTCTCTTTCGCCCCTAGTTCCAGTAAATAATAAAATTTCAGCCCCGACAAGTTCCATGAGCCCTTTTCTTTTAATGGAAGAATTCTCCCTGGTAGGCAAGTTTTTGGGAGGTAGGCCGGACATGGAGACTATCAGGGCTTGGGCGATGGGTAAATGGTGACTGGTAGGCAGCTTGGAGTTGGTAGCTCTAACTCGAGGGTTCTTCATTATCCATTTTAACAATATGGAGGATGCTAACCACATTTTAACAGGAGGTCCTTGGTTTCTAGGCAAAAGGAGCCTTTTTCTCAGATGATGGGGTGAAGATTTTGACCCTGAAAAGCAAAATATTAACATTGCCCCTATTTGGGTTCGTCTCCCGAGTCTACCTACCCAGTTCTTCAATGAATATTGGCTGCAGGGCATAGCCAGAACTATAGGGGACCTGATCTCCATTGACCATGCGACCTTGGCCAGGACAAGGATGACTCATGCACGAATCTGCGTAAATGCTAATTTGAATAATGAATTGCCAAGGTTTGTGGAGCTAGAGTATGGAGAATACTATAGAAAATAGTCGGTAGAATACGAGAACAGACCGACATTCTATGCAGAATGTAAAAATCAAGGACATCTATGCAATCAGTGCCCTAACCTGGCAATGAATAGAGAAAAGCAGAAGTAGGGAATGCTAGACAGAGGAAATTTGAGGAGTTTCCCTAGCAGAGGTGATTTCAATCAGGCAAACTATGTCTACAAAAAAAGAAAAGAGAGGGTGCAGGGTCCCAGCAAGACAAAGGAAAACAACAGGTTGTTGGCAACCAAAATACTCAGGTAAGTTCCAATCCTCTAGTTTCAAATAAATTTTCAATTCTATCCAATATGGGAGTAGGAGGATTATCAGAAGACATGGAAGCCCAGCACCTTTAGGCTAACCTTTATGACTCTCTCGAATCCCCATCCAAGTCAGGATCCTCAAACCCTAATGCTAAAATTACTGTAAGCCCCATGGGCATCACAAATCCAAACCCTAATGCATGATCTCTAGAATCCACATCCAAGTCAGGATCCTTAAACCCCAATGCTGGAAATACTTCAAGCCCAGTGGGCATCCCAAAGCCAAACCCTAATGTTGAAGAACTTAGGAAGAAAGTTGAGGCATTGGAAAATAAAAATCTCATCTCCCTAACATCATCACTAGGAGCCAAGTGAATCCTACTGAGGGGCCATCCCGTAGACCAGGGGAATACAGGAAAAAAGGAGAAGATTTGGATGTAGGGGTGGAGATATGTGAAACTCTTTAGACTGAGGAATATGGCAGTCCGGTTCTACAACAAATTACCTCCCCTCAGTTTAGTCCTAAACAAACCAGGAGCACTGTGAAGTCTCCTATAGATTTTGGCAGTGAAAAAGAAGAGGGAGAATATCAAATGTTGAGCATCAAAAAATTAAAATTGATAATGACATTGCCAATGGAAAATAGAGAACCTTGTTTCAACAGGTTATTCCAGGTTCTGAAGACAACAAATTAGGAAAACCCCCTCAAGGGAGGGGGAGAGGAAGAAATCCCAAACAATCTAAATGAAGTTCCTCTCATGGAACGTGAGAGGCCTCAATGGCCTACCCAAACACAGGGAAGTCAGTGCAATAAGAAATCAAGTGAATCCAACTATTATCATGTTGCAAGAAACAAAAACTGATGAGATTCAATAAAAAAAATAGCAAAAAAATTTGGAATCAAGGGGAGATGGTTTGCAAATCAGCCAGAGGAGCATCTGGAGGCCTTATGACTTTGTGGGATCCCCGGATAGTAGAAGGCACCATTATTCAGAAATATGATAGGGTTCTTAGTGTTTTATTTAAGGAAATAAACAACAACAGGTCATGGATCCTTTCAAATATTTATGCCCTGACTTCAATTCAAGGGAGAGCTCTACTATGGGAGTACTTAGGCAATCTGAGTGAAATCTTCCATAATGTCCCCTAGATTATGGCTGGGGATTTTAACACTCCTCTTTACCCTTCAGACAAAATGGGTGGAAATGGACCACCTATCAGGAGCATGGATGAGTTCAATGACTTTGTGAACTCCAACATGTTGATGGATGTAAAACTTAGAGGAGCGAATTATACCTGGAGCAATCGATGGATAGGGTGTCATCTCATTCAAGAAAGGCTTGATAGGTTTTTCTATCAAAGGAGGCTACAACTTTGTTCGATGATTCTACCCTGCAAGCCCTTCCTAAAATTACCTCTGATCATAATCCCATTTTTTTGGAGATCCCTAACTCTCTATCCTTCAAGAAACCTTTCAGATTTCAATCTATGTGGATCAAACATTCCAGTTTAGAGATAACTTAAGTCAGTGGTGGCAGCAGCCTATCAGGGGTAGTGCAACTTTTAAACTTGCTGGCAAATTAAAGTTTGTTAAGGAAAAGCTTCGAACTTGGAACAAAGAGGTCTTTGGGAACCTCTTTGAAAATAAAAAATAGGTTGTTGAAATTTTGAAGATAATTGATCAGAGGATCCAACATGGTGATCTGTGATGAAACTACTAGGCAGGAGGAACGAACAAAACTAGCAGAGTTTCATAACATTTTGGCCTGTGAGGAAATCTATTGGAGGCAAAAATCAAGGGCTCTTTGGTTGAAATATGGAGATTCAAATTCCAAGTTTTTCACGTCACCACGCTTAGAAACAGAAGCAATAACAAGATAATTTTTAAAAAAAGTAGATGGTTCTATTACTCAAGACTTAACAGAAATCAGAAAGGAGGCGATAACTTATTTCAATTCTATCCTTGGTCAGGAATCACAGTGCAATGAGGAGGCCAAAGATATTCTCTTGCAATCCATTCCTAGCATAATAAATGAGGATATAAACCTTAAGCTTCTAGCTCCCTTTTCTGATGAGGAAATTAAGGAAGCCTTGTTTAGCATGGAGCCAGACAAAGCCTCGGGACCCGATGACTTTCCCCCTCATTTCTATCAAGATTTTTGGGACATCGTAAGTGAGGATGTAATTTTTCTATTCTAGAGAATTCCAAGCAAGCAATCATATCCCAAAAGGTATCAACTCTACTTTTATTTCTCTAATTCCTAAGAAGCAAACCCCTGAATCTATGGTGACTTGAGGCCAATCAGTCTATGCAATATTTCTTACAAGATCCTAACTAAAGCCATTGCAAATAGAATGAGAGATATTCTACCCGACATCATAGATCCATGCCAGGGAAGCTCTATCCAAGGTAGGTCAATCTTGGATGGAGTTATCATAGTTCATGAAGCTCTACACTCTGCTCATAAGACTAACAGGTCTATTTTTGCCCTCAAGCTTGATATGAACAAAGCATTTGATAGGCTAAATTGGGACTTTATGATTGTTGTCCTCCTTAAGTTTGGTTTTCACCACCAATGGGTTAATTTGATCAAAGAATGTATTTCTAAAGCATGGTTCTCGATTCTAGTTAATGGAACAACTACTGGTTACTTTCAAAGTCATAGAGGAATTCGACAGGGGACCCTATCAGCCCCATGTTATTCATCATTATGGCAGAAGCTTTAGGTAGAACCATAAAAAATGCTTGCAGTTCAAGGCTAATATCGGGAATCAAGGCAACATCTCTCACTAGGGCTATTTCTCACCAACAATTCATCGATGATACCCTTATATTGACTAAGGCATCGATGGTTGAGGCCAAAATAATTAAATACATCCTGCAACTCTACGAGGACTTCTTGGTCAGAAAGTTAATTTCAGTAAAAGCAAGTTATATTTCTTGAACACCCCCATTCAGAGGCAAGGAAGGATTGCAAAAATTTTAGGGTGTGATATAGCAAACCTCCCCACTTCGTATCTTGGTCTCCCTCTTTTCATTGGTTCTTCGAGAGAGTCAATGTGGGACAGGGTTATTGAAAGAATTCAAAAAAAACTTGTTGGATGGAAAGGTCATCTTCTATCTCAAGCAGGAAAGCTGACCCTCACTAAGGCCTCTCTTCAGAGCATTCCAGTCTATTTCCTCTCCATTTTCAAAGCCCTTGTGAAGGTTTTCCAAAAAATTGAGAAACTCCAAAAAGAATTTTTATGGAGTGGATCAGAGGAGAAAAAAGGATACACCTTGTAGGATGGACCAAAGTGTGCAGACCCGGGGAAAATGGGGGCTTAGGTCTGAGGAGAATTGCTCATATAAATTTAGCTTTACTAGCTAAGCAGGCGTGGCATCTCATTTATGGTGAAGAAAATGAATGGACAACTATCATCAAATGAAAGTATCTTCAAAATATGGAATTTCTAAGTGACTCAGTTCCAATCAGAGGTTCTACTTTTTGGAAAGCAATTCTTAATTGTAAGGAAATCATCAAAAAAGGTTTAAGATGGGTTTTAGGCAATGGTGAGAGGATAAATTGTTGGAATGATAGGTGGGCTAAGGATGAACCACTGACGCAATATCCTAACTTAGCCCGAATCAGAGATATCACAGAAGAACTCATTGGCAGAAAAGTCTTCGATTATATGGTTGAGGACAGAGGTAGAATGAAGTGGAAACAAATAAGAATTCAAGGATTTCAAGTGGAATCAAATGATCTTTGTAACATTCTCGAGCAACAGTTTATCCCCATGAGACCCAAGGAAGATCAAGTGACCTAGGCTCCTACGAAAAATGGGCAGTTCACTATTAAATCAGCTTACAAGCTTCTGCTTGATGATGAGGATTTTGTCCTCCAAAAGGACTTAGTTTGGATAAAAAATTTAATTCCAAAAATTGTAGTCTTTTCATGGTTGGTTATCCAAGGAAGAATTCTAACCATTGATAATATGATGCGTAAAGGTATTTGTATCACTAATCATTGTTATCTGTGCAGGGCTAATTGGGAGACCATTTATCACATTTTCCTTGAGTGCCCTTTTTCCTTGACTATCCTAAGTGGGGTTTTTAGGCCTTCAATATTTCATGGGTTAAACCAGCTATCGTACTTGATTTGTTCATCCAGTGGCCTTGCCCCTTTTCAAGCCAAAGACTTAGATACATGTGGAAAATTTGTCTCAATCACTATCTTTGGCAGGTGTGGTTAGAAAGGAACCATAGAGTCTTTAATGAGTCTATCCATGATCATCAAACTATCATTGCCAGGATCCTATCCTTTGCCAATGAGAATGTGAACCTTATCCCTTTTGATAGTTGTAAACCTCATCTGCAGGAGACCACGATTGCTCAATATTTAAGCTTAACCTTGTTAGATGAGTCTGTGCCTAGGGTAGTCAACCCCAGAGCCAATGTTAAGTGGTCTCCACCTCCTACGGGTTGGTTTAAGCTTAATTTTGATGGAGCAGCTAAGGACAATCCTGGTAGAGCAGGCGTTGGTGGCATTGTGCGAGATCATAATGGGAATATGATGCTTGCATTTTCTGAATATTTGGGAACAAGGACGAACAACGAAGCTGAAGCTAGAGCTATGTGGAGAGGCCTTCAAATGACTCAAGACTTAGAAGGCAATTTGATCATAGAAGGAGACTCTATGCATGTTATAAATCTCCTCAATAATTGGAAAACACCTCCTTGGAGGATTAAAACAATTGTTGAAGAGGCTAGGATCCTTTTCCAGGGAAGACAGGACAGAAAAGCCCAACATGTCTTTCGGGAAGCTAACAAAATTGTTGATAAGTTGGCCAATTTGGGTGTCGATGGTGACGAACTTTTCAAATGGGAACACGGTGTCCCGAGTGAAGTAGAGGAGCTTATTCAACAAGAATGCCAAGAATGATAGTCAAATTTACCAACAGGGAAGGCACTGTAAGTTCGAAGGCTAGGAGTATTCCCGTCTCTTTTTTGAATTGGACTCACAATAAAAATTATCTGAGTTGTCAGTCTTCGTGGATGTTGCTTGGAAATACCACAAAGACTAATGGGGATAGTCACATGTCAGATAACATGGCTCCTAGTCATCTTAGTAATTTGAGGTTGGTTGATAATCATAGGGAAGGAAAGAAATGACAATATAAGACTTCGAACCAAAGCCACGTGGACCACCAGATAGCCACCGCCATAAATCTAGCCAGCAGGTTCACTTCTCCAAGGCTGATTGGCCAAGATAGTATGTGGTACCAAAGCATGTCATATATGGAAGAAAGCAATTACCAAAGAATTATTAAGAGTAACTGTCAATACAGAGCTTGTGGGAGTTTTTTTAGTACTCTGCTATGTGTGTCTGTAGCTTTTTGTTTCTCCATTGTCTCAAGGAAGGGATCCGTGTCTGTTTCTTTTTTGTAATTATGATGCATGTGTGTTTTCTCGGGGTATACCCAAAATGTTGTATGGGAAGTTTCTTTTTGATAACAGGCTATGTGCCTTACCGGATGTAATGGCTTTGGCGGCATGTAGATTTTACATATATAGGATCCTTAGTAAGGATATGTTCATCAACAACCCTGGGCTGATTTTTGTAAAAGGTTTTGGGTCAACTTGTAAAACCCGGTATTAATGCTATAGTATCTTATCTACCAAAAAAAAAACTTGATGATCCCGCTAAATGTGGTAAACACTATAGGGAGCATTTGTTTTATCCTTATCATAGATAGAATGGGCATGACATAAATAGTTGCCATCAAAACAAAGATGGAGTGCAAGACCTTATTGAGTTAGAAGCTATCAAGATTAACAGTTCTCTAGCTCAATAAAATTAAAATCTTAGGATTTTTCAAACACCATTTTCTCATCATGAGGAATCACAACCAACAACAGGAAGGTCAAATACCAAGATTATTTCTAATCATGTTAATCATGTTTAACAATACCAAGTTTTTGTGGGTGCTATTCATGTAGTAACTAGAGGTCAACAATAACACTCCAATCAACAAAATATTTAGTAGTAGCCTATTCAACTACCCATACCTCCATAGGAAAATGTGTCTCAACCTGCCACATCAACATCTCCTATCCATTTTTTTGTAAATCCCTCCCAACCTATCTATATTCTATCCCATCCATCTCAACCCATTCATCCTCCCAATCACCAATCTAGACCAATCATCTCATTGAGAAGTCGATTAACCACAATATTAAAAATAGATTCATCCAAACTATTTATATATGAGCTAATCCAACAATATCCTCCATATCGTGAAGTATTAATGGATATTCTAAAATACATTGAACTTCAATCTTAAGATGTTAATACATTTAACAATTTTATGGGGAATATTCAAACATGTATGGAACTGTCCATTACTTTCTATGATTTTGAGATAAAACCAATATCATTGGAATTAGTGGATCCTCCATTACACATCATGGCTCAAATTGATAGGAATCCTTGCAAAAGAGTTTTAATTGATACTGGCTCCTCCAAAAACATCATCACCATATCTACCCTTCAACATCTTAAGCTTCCACTAGACCACATCACCAAATCCTCTTTCACCTTGAAAGTATTTAATAATGCTCCCTACTCCATAGTTGGCACTATTGTTTTGCCCATCGAAGTGGGGGTTAAAATATTACAAATTATGTTCCACATATTGGAAGGATCCATGGCGTATAATGTACTCCTTGGATGACCTTGGATGAGGGAAATGAGATGTGTCCCCTCCATACTACATCAATGCTTAAAAAAGGTACATGAGGAAAAAATACATTGCATACTGGTGGATGTTCAACCGTCTAGTATTGTAATTTTATCTCAAATCCCTATGAATCCATACTTACTTCCACTCATTTATCTCACATCATCAGCCACATCATAAACCACCCCATTCATAGCATCATCTAAAGCCCCTATTCTTGAGGAGCTTCCAATCACCAATTCTCATCAAGCATCCACTTCCATACCTTGATCTTCATCATCATTGACCACATGCACATGTGGTCAAACTCAATCTACATTAACAACATCATCAACATCCTCCATAAATATTTCCACATCATTGCCAATTCAAAAATCCACCCATCCAAATCCATCTTCGTCCATATCATCCAATGTCTCACAAGTCAAAATGATGGATTGTGAGATACTAGCAACCAACCATGAGTTAGTTCCATCCATAGAAAATCCATCCACATCATACCAAGTCAAGGTACACCTCACTAATCCTTGTATTGGTGAATATGTGGTCCAAGATATTACAATCACACCACTCAACATTCAAACTGCTATGAACTACAATCACCCATGTGACACACCCTTATCTATGGGAGTGGTATACAATATGGGTTCAATGCCTAATAGCATTAATTTTATGTATGGGGGACTTTATTCATCATCCAATGTAGTTACCCCATATGAACCCAAATCATCAACATCGGCCAATATACAACATATGTCGGGTTTCTATCCTGATATTTTCACATTGTTAATTGGCAAGGGCATGGCCTAGGATGGCATGAATAGGGAATGCATGAGATTATCGATGTTTCATATCAAGAAATGCATGACCATTCAGGTTTAGGTTATCATCCACTTTCATCCACCTCTTCTCTTGAATAAGCTTTTCAAAGCTTAAATTTAAATTCAAGAGAAAATATCCATCACCCTAATGACTCTGATGATGAAATTTATGAAGAATTTGACCTTATATCAATATATTCTAATGAATCTAAAGAGGAATCAGATCCTATCATTCCACACACTAAATATATGAGTTTTACCTTAGAATATTCCCCATCCATCAACCCATATTTCGCTTACTTATTCCACAAGAGTGAGCCAATCCAAATGGTGAACCACCACCTCCATCTCATTAATCCATCTCATCAGCCATTAAAATTCAAAATAAAAACAAAAAAAATTTGCATGTACATTACATTTATTTGTGTTGTTTGTTGTTGTCTAGGTTTAACATAGTTCTAGCATCTATTCTATCCTAAAGGATCCATTCCATTCACCTTTTCCACCCATCCATTTTCCCTTTATGTCAACATGAATCCTCTTGACTTATTTACCCCACTTCATAATCCATACGATTTGGCAAATCCAATTCCTATTGACATGAGTCTTATTGATATGGACCAGATTTCCTCACCACCATCCTTTTTTGAGTTTGTCCTATCCGAGGAATTGTTAAGGGATTTAGCCAACTACATTCCTCCATCACCTTCACCTTCACCTTCACCTTCAGATCCTAAGGTTTTCTAGGCATACATAGATGAGGATAAGTTAGAAGAATTTGATGACATCATATATGACATTCATCTAATCCCAAATCCCCATCAACTTGAGGAAGGTTCTCACATGTCTATTGAAGATATTATCAATGTGAACCTTAGTTCAGATGTAGACAATCCCTAAATTGTCAAACTTGGAAAAATTTTATCCACTGATGAACAAGGGTAATTAATTACTCTCCTCAAGAGGAATAAGATAATTTTTGCATGGTCCTATAAATATATGCCTGGTCTTGATCCTAACTTGGTTATCCACAATCTCACCTTAAACTCTGATGCTAAGTCGGTCAAACAAAAACTTAGAAGGATTCATCCTACCATTGCCCTCTTGATCAAAGAAGATCTTCAAAAGTTATTAGATGTGGGTTTCATTGTACCCATTGACTATCCTAAATGGCTCTTAAACATGGTACCTGTTCATAAGCCTAATGGGGCGATATGCGTTTGCACGGATTTTTGAGATCTTAACAAAGCGTGTCCCAAGGATGATTTTCTTCTTCCAAACATTGATACTCTTTTTGACACCCATGTTGGCCATGAAATGATTTCTCTCATGGATAGTTTTTTAGGATATAATCAAATTCAAATAAATCTTGATGACCAACACAAAACAACATTCACTACACCTTGGGGGCCTTTTTGTTACAAGATGATGTCCTTTGGCCTTAAAAATGTAGGTTCCACTTATCAACGTGCCATGACATACATCTTCCACAATTTTATGCATAATATCATCGAATATTATATGGATCTCTTGGAAAAATCCAAAACTCAACAAGAACACATTGGTGTATTGGAAAAAGTCTTTGATCGACTTCTAGAGCATAATGTAAGGTTGAACCCCAAGAAATGTGTCTTTGGTGTTACCTCTAGAAAAATACTAGGGTTCATTGTCTCCAAAAGAGGCATTGAGGTGGACCCAAACAAATTCAAGGCCATCATGGAGATGCCCCACCCAAAAAAACTTAAAGGAATTGCATAGTTTACAAGGAAAGGTTCAATCAATCTGTCGTTTCATTGCATAACTTTCTAATAAATGCAAGTCATTCAATCACTTGCTATAAAAGGGGGTGTTATTTTTAGGCACAAATGAATTTCAAAAATCCTTTGATGACATTAATAAATACCTAGCTTCTCCATAGTCTTAGCTCCTCCTCATCTGGGGTCCCCTTCCATCTGTATGTTTTAGCAATAGACTTTGCATTAGGGACAATGCTTGCACACAAGAATGAAAATAATCAAGAGCAATTTGTTTATTACATTAGTCAAACATTGGTAAGCTATGAAACCAAATATTCTTACATGTGAAAATTGTAGTTAGCAGTGGTTTTTACCACTAAGAAACTCAGACATTACATGCTTAGTCACACCACATATGTCATAACTAGAGAAAATCCTCTACCTTATATAATGTCTTGCACTTACAATAACACCCATACCACTTAATGGATAATGCTTCTTACTAAATTTGATCTTGAATTTATCAGCCAAAAATCCATTAAAGGTTAGGTTATAGCTGATCATCTTGTGGAAGCTCCACTACCTAGTGATAAATCCTTTGATTATTGATCTCCCATATGATTCGATTCTCATTGTTACCAAACAAGAAGAATATGTCATTTTGAAGGAAGACATCAATATCACACTATTCTTTGATGGTTCTAAGTGAGAAATATCAAGGTTTTGGATTTGTGTTTCATACACACCAAGGGGTTCCTATACCCTTATCATTAAAACTAGACTTCCAATGTACAAAAAACAATGCAGAGTATGAATACTTAATCTTAGGTCTTCAAGCAACTATAGCTATGGGCATTAAGTGTATTAGGATATTTATTGATTCTCAACTTGTTATCAAATAGGTAACTAGAGAATACCAATGCAAAGAGCCTACCATTAAGCTTTACCATGAAGTTGTAATGAAATTGCTCTCTAAGTTTGATTGGTATAAAATTAATAGTTTGCCACATTTGACTAATAGTTTTGTAGATGCAATGGCCTCTCTTGGATCATTGATTCCAAAGGATACCTTAGGAGAGGTACAACCCCTTATAATTACAATGATCTCTAAATCTACAATTGTTCATGTTGAATATAAGGATGAAAAGGATTTTTGCTTTATTCATTTGTAGCCATGTGAGCTTTTGTCAAACCAAATAATAGCCTTTCTCAAGTTTGGAACACTCACATAATATATGGCACGAACTGCTAAATGCACTTTCAATCAAAAGGTATCTCACTTTACTCACTTGGGGTCCGTGTTGTATAGACATGGTTATGATGGAATCCTCCTTCATTGTCTCGAGTTTGCTAAGGCACAAATATCCATATCTAAAGCTCATGATGGTATTTTTGGTGGTCATTTTAGTGGAATTGATATTGCAAAGCATATTCTATGCATGGGTTATTATTGGACCATAATAGAATGATATTGTTGCACATACGTCAAACATTGTAAGCAATGTCAAGAACATGCTAATTTAACTCATGTACCATCACAAGTATTACATTCTATTCAAAGCCTTTGCCATTTTCACAATGGGATCTAGATTTAATTGGAAAAATATCATCTTCTTTCTTGGGACAACATACATTCATCATCACAACCAAAAAATACTTCACAAAGTGGGTCAATGCAATTCGTCAAACTAGTATGATAGGACCTAGAATTGTGGAGTTTATACTTCATCATATTATTTGTCTTTGGTATCCCCGTGAAAATCATCTTTGATAATGGAAATTCTTTAAATAATAAGGATGTTTGAGCACTTTTTGAGAAATATAATATCCAACACATTTTCTCAACTCCTTATTACTCACAACCAAATTGAAAAGCTGAGTCATACACAAGAAACTTGTTAAAGAAAATCATAGAGATTGGCATACACAATTTCCCTTGGAATTATGGGCTTATCGAACAAGCATTCACATGCCTACTAGGGCAACACCATTTTCATTGGTCTATGGAGTAGAAGCAATCATGCCTCTTGAGATTGAGATCCTCTCATTGAGAATTTCATTGCAAGAATTCATAGATGATGATACTGCTAGACAAACACGTCTTGACCAACTCATACTTCTTGATGAAAGGTGAGTCAATACTTTAGAAAATTTATGATTATATGAAGACCACCTAAAACATGCTTATAACTCCAAAGTTTATCTATGTGAATTCCAAGTAGGAGATTATATCCTTAAATAGAATCAACAAAACACCAATGCATTGCCACACCTTCATGACAAATTCATGGCTAATTAGTTAGGTCTATACATTGTTACTCAAATAGTGGATAAAGTAACTTATAGACTTGCTAGTATAGAGGGAGTTGAAGAACCCGAATCACTTAATATTATACACTTGAGAGCATTCTATGCATAATGTGATTTATATATGTATATATACATGGCTATTACACAAAAACAACATTGCATTTCATACATTTCATCTCACACATTGCATGGCATAAATTGCATTACACACATTTCATTTGCATACATTTCATTAACACACATTTTATTTCACAACTCACATTTCATTCATTGCATTTGCACCAATAGCTTCACACATTTCACATTTCATATTAGGGATCATTTATTCAGTTCAAATATAAATTGGTCTAAAATAGTCATGTTGCCTTAATCAGGGGCACCTTCAAAACATCATCCATTTCATTGCATCAGTCCATAAAGCTAAATTTTCATTATAAAATTCACATATCAATAATTTCTAGGTGTTTTTGGTCACTCAACCAATCCCAACGTTTTAATAAAACCATAAATACATGTCAATTTTTCTTTAGGACCAAGACACAATATTCACTAATAAAATCTTGAGTTATGGGAATTGACTCCAAAATATTCTTAAACCAACCACAAATCACACATCTGAAAAATATCTTGTGTCAAAGAGAGATAATACCATACTTGGGTTGAACCTCAAAGTGAAAAGGGTCTTTCTTGCTTGTCCCATCATGCAACATAGTCCACAAAAATAGTGGTTTTTACCACTATCATAGTTGTTTCTTAATACAATAGACAGAGTAGTAAGGATAGGGTACAATTCTCATCACACTTAGGTTGAGAATTCGATTCCCCAAAGATCTAAATATTTCATCACACACCATATATCCTCAAGCTGTAAGGATAATACTACATTTCCAGTCAGACGGTTAAGTACTCATCCCCATAGCCTAAAGATCAAAATCTTGGACTATGGAGCTAGTCTCCATCAAAGCTATAGATGCTTTACTAGAAGTGGAGTACGATCATGCATGGCAACATGTCTCTTTCAAAGAGATATGAACATACATAAGGATAAGTTAGCTTCTTGGTCTCATCCATAACAGGTCACACCCAATTTACTCAAGATGATTTAATGAACTCACTTGCACACAAATTGGTTCTTGATTACCTCGAGTATTACAAATTTTTTGATTTGATAAATGAATTCACTACACACACAATTGATCTTATATAAATTAGGCAATATTTAATGAGTTTGTTTGATATCACTAGTATGTTTGAGTCTTTGCAAAACATCAGTTTTCCATATCAAAATCCATATCTTCTTCCATATCAACACCATATCAACATCCATATTATCTTCCATGTCAACATCCATATCATTTCATGAGTCTTCCACCCCACCTACCACCAGTCTGGTGCCCCTATTTAAACAAAAATGCTAAACATGGCCAAGAAAAATCTAAACTATGAATGATTAGTAGAACATTTGCATTCATACACTTGCATTAATCATCCATATAAACTTACATTCACACACATTCCATATGCATTAATCATCCATATACACAAGCATTCCACAAAATGCATCCACATAAAAGCATAACATAAAAGTAAAAGCCATATATATATATATATATATATATATATATATATATATATATATATATATATATATATATATATATATATATATATATATATATATATATATATCTATATATATATATATCATATACAATGAGTGCCCAAAGGCTACATACAATGGAGCACCAAGGATCATATACAAAAATTGCATCTCCGCACTAGCTAAGACCTCCAAGAGGACCCTTGTGACCTAGATGGAACCCTAGACCTAGAGTTATGCCTAGATTCGCTAGGCCTAGCAGACTCGAATACAAATTATGAAGGTTGATTTGGAATCCCAATATGATGCTCCATCAACCTATCCTTGAGTAACTCGATATCTCTCTCGAGATCAAAGGTGCGCTATATCAAGTCCATGACAACACTTCCTATCTATCATCTCTACCTAGAGCCTTAATATCCTCTCCTCATCTCCACATACTACTGGTCATGTCTCCAACTCCACCCATAGCCATGCTATAGTCTCATCCTAAGCTAACACCATAGCATCCCACTCTACCACCAGCTACTCCAACTTCACCCAATCCTCCTCACTTCAACCTAGAGTTCCATCTAGAGTCTCCTCTATGTCATCCCCATCCCTGCCATCTCCTCCACTCCCTAGAGCCTGGCCTGCCACACCCTTAGACTTCCTCCTTAGACTACTATATTGAAGGTGCCTTTGCCACTTAGAATCCTCATCAATCTCATTAGTCTTGTCCTCATCCCTATTCCCATACCCACCATCTACTGCTAGATTTGGTACCATGGTGGTTGTGCAATGAACCATACATTGTACTCTGTAGTAGTCCTTGCATTATCCACATCAAGAAGATCTATCTCTTCATCATCCTCATAGGTCACTCTCCATGCCTCAGCATAGTGTAACAATGTTTCATAATGATACCTCTTGTAGAGAACTAGCTCCTCAAGAACTCCGTACCTCAAGCCAAACTACTGGAGCACCTGATGAGCACCAGAAATGCTCATTTTATATACACTATTAAGGGGTATCATTACTAGTTTAATTAGCATATGAGATGTATTTTTATATAACTTATGCATATAATTGATAGAAAATCTGGTATTATGCTTGATTGGTGTTTTTAGTGGAGATTGTGTATAAATGCAGGTTTTATTACTAATGTGGTGTTTTCCAGTCTACATCCACTTGGACCTGGCATACTTCTACTTTCAGAGACTAAGGCATGGAAGTAGGTGCCTTCCTGATGAGGAAGGTGCCCAACAGAAGTAGGCGCCTTCCTGATGGAGAAGGCACCCAGCAGAAGTAGGTGCCTTCCTTATGAGGAAGGTGCCCAGTAGAAGTAGGCACCTTCCTTATGAAGAAGGTGCCCAACAGAAGTAGGTGCCTTCCTCATGAAGAAGGTGCCTCCATGCCTCCATACTTTGCAAGATTGACCAAGAAGGCAAGTGGGACCATGTTGACCATTGACTCCATGTCATATGCACCAAGTTGGGATAGCTACCAAAACACGTGAAGACAAAGGAGATATTTTATTCTATGCATTATATTAAAATAAATAAGACACTTCTATTATTAATCGATCAATCGGATAACTTTGTAAGGTGAGCATTTCTCCTCACGCTCACGAATCAATCAAAGCAGTGATTTATCGATAAAATGATATGCATAATAGACAACATGAAGAATCAGATCCATTAGCGACTAAGGAGGACAACCATCCGAATGGATCCATTATTTCTAAACATATTCTATTCTGATAAAAATAGAATACGCCTGATTTATCCTACGGGTAAAATTAGTGCATGACTATTATTATTAGTGCATGCTTGTTAGGATTGATTGGTTGTCATGTTTTCTATGTATCTACTGTAACTGCAAGTCTGAAATAGACTTGCCTAAAAATGTAATAGAGGAAGGTTGTGCATTGTATAAATGCACAGGTCTTCCCTGAGAGGGATGACGATTAATTTTAATAGAAGAACTATTTTATTTTACTTCTTGTCAAATTTATTAAGAGTGCAATTCCTCTTATTTGAGCAAGCTCTACGCAGCTAGCTGGGTGGACTATCTGCGGGAGCTTGGGCCCACTCCTTGCAGTAGTCCTCCCCTGTTTCATTTATGTTATTTATTTTCTATAGATTAGATTTAATGTTTTAGTTCCTGCTTTATTTAATTTAGGTGTGTGTTTCTTTTCCGCACATTTAATTTCTTGTACATTTATTTCTAGCATTTCATTTCCAACATTTAATTAATTTATTTATTCTACACTTAGTTTGGTTGAAATCAAAATGCACAAACTTCCCCCACCAAACTAAATAAGGTACAATCAGATTTATTCCCCAACACTGTAGGCATATACTATGTGTGACACTCATAAGTTTACGGACTTACCGGATTGATAATTTATGGAAGAGAAATGAATGTTTTTTGGGACATGAATTTTTGCTCACCATTTTGGCATCGTTGTCGGGGAGTGTCTAAACTGTAGTGTTAGGATTTACAGGTCAGATAAAAAGCCTATTTAAAATTACCTGTAGATATTTTATCTGAGAAGTGTGAGTCCACCAAGGGCCTTTTTATAAGGCCAAAAATAGTTGTCAGCACAGTCAGAGCCAAATCCCATAGGCAATTGTTTGCATTTTCTAGCTTCTTAGGTAAACATGGGAATGAACCTGATGTACCAAATTAAGTGTAGAAGTAGGAATAAAATGTGTTGTTGAAAAAAATTAGAAAAATCTGGCATTGAAGGATTTCCATCATATTTTCAATGGTTTCAAGAAATCAACGAAATAGCACAACCCAGGTATGACAGTTGAAAATCTTTAGGGAAGTGTTTTTACATAGAAACCATTGGAAAATTATGCCTAGTTTTAACGATAAAAAATTTTACAGGCTTGAACTTTTTGCAACGTATTGGTAAATTTTTTTTAATGATGAAATTAATAGCAAGAAAAATGACAGAGCAAAATTTTTAAAGAACATCTTGTTATGAAGTATGCTCTTCACTTGCGCTTAAGGCGACCTGGTGAATCAGAAACTAGCATGTGTTTTTTAAATACTGCTATGCCATGTTTTCTCCAAGTTGCCAACCCGTAGATAGTCATTTTCCAGCCTGCACATTTTACCATTATGTTGAAAAAATTTGGTTTTGAGGTCAAAGGGGGAAATTGCTCTTCTCATGCTACAACACATCAAACTAGTTGATAATGAAATTGATGATTTTTTAGAAGACTAGTTCAGATGTAGGCATGGGGGAGACCCCACCTTCATTATTACCACCAACAGCACAATGAACACTATTTACAGTGTTCATGAAAAAGAAAAAAAATATCTTCTATTGAAAAAGGCTCCAAGTTAAAATGTAGATAAAAAAATAGAAGCTTTATTTTTGTTACTTGTTGGAAGAAAGTATCCTCTTTCCCTAGGACCAGGTTGGTCCAGAAGGGAAATGAGAAATCTCCAACCGGTCACTAAATAAAGCAAGGGAGGAGCCTGGAAGTAATCAGAAGATAAAAAAATATATATATATATATAATGAAAAATAATAAAAAAAAATTAGTTAGAATTTTATTTTAATGCCTTTAGTTTAGATTTTTCTTTTATGTTTTGTAGGACAACATGAAGTGCGATGTAGACAAATAAGGAGGTGTCTGTGAAGATTTCATGAATTGAGATTTATACGTGGAGTTCGTAATAACACTATACGAACTATCTCGTGTACCTGATCGTGTAGCATCCAATCTAGCAGGTGAAAGCTAGCAGAGTTTTACCTTGGCAACATTAGCACCTGAAGGCAGGCTAAGTAACCCTGATCAAGCGAAAGGCTTCTAGTCTAAGGTGCTTATGAAACTTTGGGAAAGTTTTGTTGCAAGGTGTGTGACTATTACAACCTGAGTAAATGATGAGCGAAGTCAAAGATGCTACACCACGTACAAAGTAGAGTGTCGAGACAATGTTTGAGTAACGGTCAATGAGCTCCATTAACAATCGCCTCACATTTGTGAGAGTGGATCAGACATCGGCATGGGGGAGACCCCATACCATACCAGTAGCTTGGACGAATGTTCAATCATTCATTAAAAAAAAAGAAAGAAAAGAAAAAAAAAGAGAGAAAGAAAAGAAAAAAAAAAAGAGAAAGAAAAAAAAGGGGAGGATACGTGAAAAAAAAATGAAGTGAAAGATGCCTTGATCATCAAGAAGGTGCCTTTCGCATGAAGAAGGCACCATACAATGGAGGTGCCTTCCGCATGAAGAAGGTGCCATACATTGGAGGCGCCTTCGCATGAAGAAGGTGCCATACATTGGAGGCACCTTCCACATCAAGAAGGCGCCATACATTGGAGGCGCCTTCCACATGAAGAAGGTGCCATACATTGGAGGCGCCTTTCGCATGAGGAAGGCACCATACATTGGAGGCACCTTCCGCATGAAGAAGGCACCATACATTGGAGGCACCTTCCGCATCAAGAAGGCGCCATACATTGGAGGCGCCTTCTGCATCAAGAAAGCACCATACATTGAAGGTGCCTTCCATAGCAAGAAGGCATCTTCCACAGCAAGCAAGCGCCTTGACATCTAGGGTGCCTTGATCCATTTTCCCGCACCTGGGTGGTTCAATGGCACAAGGGACAAAAAAAAGAGGAATAAGTGATGAGGCACCTTGATGGCATACAGTAGAGGTGCCTTGATAAAAAAAAAATCATGTGAATCCTCCCAATGAAAAAAAAAATGCATAGAACATGTCCTGCTTAGCATAAAAATTGCTTTCTTATTGCTTTGCAGGAAATCATGAACCGAATGCAAGCTGCAGGCATCCTGAGAGCCAGGGCCTAACAGGCATGGAGTCATGACTCCTATTTTCCTACTTTCGTGTGTGTAGGTAATCGTGCCCTCTGAATGCAATCTGAAGGCATCCTAAGAGCTAGGGCCTCAAGCACAGGCATGATTCCTATTTTCTAGTTTTTGTGTGTATAGTTTCGTAGGACATGGCCGTGAACACAATCTATAGGTAGAGCCAGCTTAAACTAGGCCTAACAGATGTGACATCCCATGCCCTACAATTAGGAGTGCGGCAAAGCAGAAAAGGCATTTACTTCCCACCAGGAAGAGAGTGCCTACAATCAGCCCAGTATAGTAGTGCCTTTTTCCATTTGGAGGAAGGCACCAATAAGAGATTTTCTTCTCCCTTGGATGGGGGTGCCTGTTGTTCAGTATGGGACCTGATGTTCGGAAGGTTGCAAACTTGTAAATAGAGGGACTTGTTACCGGAAATGAGGGCATCACCAATTTAATGAAGGAGACTATGAAGAATAAATAAATAAATAAAATCTCCAGGAGCACCAATGTCACAACAATCCCATTACAGGCAACATGAAGACATTTTCACACCATCAAAATCTACCAAAAATCACCTAGGTATATACCATTATTTTTTGTTAATTGTGTGTAGAGTTATTTTTAAAATTATTTCAATGTTAATAACAGTAGATGCCCCTATAAAATATTTTTGAAATATCCTAGCCACATGATGTCTTGGATCAAAGAAAAAAATATTAATATTTACCCCTGAAACAATTGAAAAAAAAGAGGGAAAATAATAATAATAATAATATGGCATTCACGTGAATAGATTTGGCCTTGTTTCATTCATGCATTGTGAAATATGTGGATGGTGAATTTATTAGTGGAACAACAAAGTCACAATCTGGGATATTTAACAAAGGGAGCAGTGTAGACTGATTTCCACTGAATTCAAGGCAAGAGGAGGCTTGAATCCATAATCTAGAGAAAAAAGAGTGGCTGACATCAATTATGGCGTTGTTATGTTGTAGAATAGCAATCTATAGCAAAGTACACAAGGATGTGATCAGATTGCAATCTGCTAATTTAAAGAAGAAAAAGATAGTGGATTTACAATCTTCTTTGACTTGCATAAAAGGATGAAGCAAAAGAAAAAAATTCTAAATTTGCGGGCAATGCAATGCTCAATGAAGGAAAAAAATAGCAGCACTCAATGATAGAGAAACAAATATGTTGAAGGCAATTTTAAAAAAAAGAGAAAAAAAGAAAATAAAAATATATATTATTATCCCAGGGGCTGTTGTCATGAGGACATGACAATATTTTAGGCATGGTCAGCCTATGAGAGGGATAACTTTCGCTTTTGGTGCCATGAGGGCATGGCACATGTTAGGCATGGGGGGATGATGAGCACCAGAAATGCTCATTTTATATACACTATTAAGGGGCATCATTACTAGTTTAATTAGCATATGAGATGTATTTTTATATAACTTATGCATATAATTGATAGAAAATCTGGTATTATGCTTGATTGGTGTTTTTAGTGGAGATTGTGTATAAATGCAGGTTTTATTACTAATGTGGTGTTTTCCAATCTACATCCACTTGGACTCGGCATACTTCTACTTTCAGAGACTAAGGCATGGAAGTAGGCGCCTTCTTAATGCAGAAGGCGCCCAGCAAAAGTAGGCGCCTTCCTGATGGAGAAGGCGCCCAGCAGAAGTAGGCACCTTCCTAATGGAGAAGGCGCCCATCAGAAGTAGGAGCCTTATTGATGCAGAAGGCACCCAGCATAAGTAGGCACCTTCCTTATGAAGAAGGCGCCCAATAAAAGTAGGCACCTTCCTCATGAAGAAGGTGCCTCCATGCCTCCATACTTTGCAAGATTGACCAAGAAGGCAAGTGGGACCATGTTGACCATTGACTCCACGTCATATGCACCAAGTTGGGATAGCTACCAAAACACGTGAAGATAAAGGAGATATTTTATTCTATGCATTTAAATAAGACACTTCTATTATTAATCGATCAACCGGATAACTTTGTAAGGTGAGCATTTCTCCTCACGCTCACGAATCAATCAAAGCAACGATTTACCGGTAAAATGATATGCGTAACAGACAACATGAAGAATCAGATCCATTAGCGACTAAGGAGGACAACCATCCGAATGGATCCATTATTTTTGAACATATTCTATTTTGATAAAAATAGAATACGCCTGATTTATCCTACGGGTAAAATTAGTGCGTGACTATTATTATTAGTGCATGCTTGTTAGGATTGATTGGTTGTCCTATTTTCTATGTATCTACTATAACTACAAGTCTGAAATAGACTTGCCTAAAAATGTAATAGAGGAAGGTTGTGCATTGTATAAATGCACAGGTCTTCCCTGAGAGGGGACAATGATTAATTTTAATAGAAGAACTATTTTATTTTACTTCTTGTCAAATTTATCAAGAGTGCAATTCCTCTTATCTGAGCAAGCTCTACGCAGCTAGTTGGGTGGACTATCTATGGGAGCTTGGGCCCACTCCCTACAATAGTCCTCCCCTATTCATTTATGTTATTTATTTTCTATAGATTAAATTTAATGTTTTAGTTCTTGCTTTATTTAATTTAGGTGTGTGTTTCTTTTTCGCACATTTAATTTCCTGTACATTTCTTTCTAGCATTTCATTTCCAGCATTTAATTAATTTATTCTGCACTTAGTTTGGTTGAAATCACAATGTATAAACTTCCCCCACCAAACTAAATAAGGTACAATCGGATTTATTCCCCAACACTGCAGGCATATACTGTGCGTGACACTCATAAGTTTATGAACTTGTTGTGACGTCCTTCACAACGACCCCAAAATTGGGGACCCTCCTTAAATTTTGTGATTTCAGGAAATTTTTGTTTATCTAATTTTGCTCACATCAAGATCTTGGAAAATTTTCTTTCACTTTGGAATTGCTAACATTTTGCATTTTGAAGGTTTGAATGTAGTTGCAATGCTTCAAAACTGAATATTTTGATTATTTGCATATTAATTGCATTATTTCAAATCAAATAATTTGATTAAAATCATTTTCAAAGTTTTAAATGAAATAATTTGATTAAAATCATTTTCAAAGGTTTAAATGATTAATTTTAATTTAAATAATTAAATTTTATTTTAGGGTTAACCCTAATATTAGTGCAAAATTGAAATGGACATATCTTGATGCAGAGAACTCCGTTTGATCTCATTCAAAACTTGGTAAAAAGATATATATTTTCTCTTTCTAATGATACCAAACTTGCAAGATTCCAGATGTCAATTTCACCAAAAAAAAATAGTGGGTTAATTTAGCAATATGAGAACTTTGAAATACTTTTGAAAAAAAGGAAAGTTACGAGAAAGTAAAGTTTGGTTTTGTTTTGATATTATGATTATTGTTTCATATTATGCAGGTAATACAAGGGCAAGGGTTTAAAGAAGATCGTTATAAAATCTGTTCACAGTGATGAAACGATAAAGAAGATCGTTATAAAATCTGTTCACAGTGATGAAACGAAATAACTAAACTTTTCAAATTATAAATAAATCATCGAGATTCATGAAAAGGGTCATACATTTTTATACAGAGAATGAGAGGAACGATTGGAAGTAAGCAAATCTACACATTCATTGGATGAAAATGGAGAAAATAATTTGTAGAACAATAGAAATTAATAAAATAAAATGTTTATTACAATTTTTTTAATAGTTTGTATACCTTAGAAGATTGCACCAATTCATTTGATTTCATTGTGTACACACTGGTGAACTTTGGATTGGTTTTATAATTCTATAGATGAAAATCTGATCTGTGTATTTTGTCTGAGACATTAAGTAATTTCTAAAATCTAAAATCTTTTATTATATTTTTTATTATTTCATTCTGAAAACTATATATTATAACCTAGCATAATTTCATAAAGTAAAACTATATGGTTAGGTTATAAACTAAATTTATTATTCAAATATTACATCAATTAATATTTAAATTAATAAATTTAAGAAGGGATAAATGAATATTCTTTTCCTCACCTTAATTTCATAAGGTTGAGGAACAAGGATTAATATCTCTAAAATTCAATTTGGATTTGATTTTTTAATATAGTTCTATTTATTTCGAAGTCCAAATTTCAAATCGGAGATCATATTTATTCTTTTGAATATTTAATTTCACAAATATTTCAAAAGATAAATATTCAAAGCAAACCTAATTTATAAACTTTATTTTATCATAAAATCCAAATTTTATACATTAGTTTCATATTAACACCTGAGATTTTATCGTAGACAAGGTTTTGGAACCTTATAAATTGGGCAAGACATTATTTCATTTATTCACTTCTTTTGGATTTGATTTATAATTTCATAAGGGAGTTTGAATAAATGATTGCTTTATCAAATAAACATTTGGGAAGTGAGTTGATTATAAATTTATTATGTTCCAAAGGTTTATCAAGTTTATAAAATTTCATTTACTTTTATTTTTATTAAATTTAAATTGAAATTTAATGCAAAATGCTAGATTCGTTTTATGCTAATTTCATTTAAAGCATTTTGAGACATTAAATTGAAAAGGGGAAATAAAATTTGGTATACTTTAACCTAAGATCATAAAACTAATTTTATTTTGTTGAATTGATATCAAAGCATGTTATATATGATAAACTTGAAATCATTTACCTAATTCCAAGCCCCTTGAAACAATAGTTCACAAATCCAAGAGTTATTCAAGTACTCATTGATGTATATATATCTAAAATGTTAGATATAACATAAGAACCTTGGAGATATATAATGTTATTTTCAAGAGAGAATCATAATTCTGAGTTTATCAAAAAAATAATAAGAAGAAACATAACATTCACTTTGACTCGTGAGAGCCTACGGACTGAAGTTCATGGAGGGGGGGCAAGGGAGGGATGGCTCCAGCACCAGGTTCCCTAGGACTGACCAGTCCCACTTCTCCATTTCCCTGCCCCCTCCCAAGTCTGCTCTCAGGCCTAGTTTCTAGGTTCCCCTGTTTTCTCAGGTTTCCCTCTTGACGGGGTTGTTGGTCTGCAAGGAGGGTTTGGTGGTTTCTTGCCCTGAGTTTCTTAGTTTGACGGGTTTCTAGCATGCTTTCGGGGTTGTTGGAAGAGGGTTGGCTCTAGTTTTCTGGTTGCTGCTTGGGATCTTCATCTACGTTCTTTTGGCTTCGAGGGGTGCCTTTTCTCGTAGATGGTTTTCCCAGTCGCCCCATGAAACCCTTGTCTTCGGGATCTCCTTGTAGATCCGAGGTTTGTTTATTCTTGTGGATGGATCTCAGGGATCTTTCTGTAGTTTGTTGTTTGGGTCTTGGGGGGGTGCCCATGCATGCAGCTACATCTCTCCTTGGATCCATTCCCTGACAGACAATGGTGGGGCTAGAATTTTTCTTGATGGTGGTTTTAATGGCTTGTTTCCTTGCAGGGTTTGATCTTGGGATGGGGGCTCAAGATCTTACAATGCAATGGCTTCCACTATTTTTTCTACCCGTCAAAATCCTTCTCAGTCATGGACACTCATGGGACAGCTTCCCTGTCTCTCCTCTATAGCTTGCATCCCAGATTGGGGTTCCTGTTAGGCAGGGGTTGTGTTCTTCTGGGCATGTTGTTGGTTTTCCCGTTGGGTGGGATCCACGAGTTCACGGGATTTTTACAGGTTCAGGGCATGCTGGTTTTCCTTTATGGGGGGTCATGGGTTTGTCTGCAGGTCTTGGGCATATTGTTGGTTTTTCCCACTGGGCGAGTTTGCCTTCTCTTGTTGGTTTCTCTAAAAGCAAGATTCTGGGCATGCTGCTATTTTTTTCCTACAAGGCGGGATTTCTTGTTGCTATTGGGTTTCCCGCGGGGTGGGAACTTCCCTTGTTGCTATTTTTTTTCCCCGTTGGGCGGGACCCTTCACACCTGGTTTAGGGTTGGTTTTTTGGTTTTCCCGTAGGCAGGATCTTCCAATTTTGCTGGTTTTCCCATTAGGTGGGATTTCTCAAACATGCTGGTTTAGGGTTTGTGTGTCTTTCCTGCTTGGCGAGATTCCTAAACATGCTTGTTTTCCCCATGTGGCAGGATTAGATTGTACAATTTTTTCCCCATGATGTGGGATTGTAATTTTTTTTGTTTTTTTCCCTACTGGGAAGGTTTTTAAATTTTCTAGGGTCCTCGTTGGGCAGGATTTTCCCTTTTTGACTATCGATTTTTCCCGTTGGGTAGGATTTCCTTTGTGGTGGTCTTCGGATGTTTCCCGCTAGACGGGATTTTATCTTCATCCTTGTAATAAGTCTCCCACTGGGTGGGATGTGTCATTTGGGTTTTAACCCTCGGTTTGGTCTTTTGACCTATTGTAAGAAGGTTTTTGGGATCCTTTCAAAACCCGCTTGTAATATAATTCCAACTTACCAAAAAAAAAAAATTCTGAGTTTATCGAGTGGTTTTGTGACTGGACTTACCGAATTGATAATTTATGGAAGAGAAATGAATGTTATTCAGGACATGAATTTTTGCTCACCAGCACCGATGAGAACTAGATGTACGTAGCCTCACTTTGATATCATTAGCCACTTCCACTCCTTGTCCCTCAATGCCTTTCTCATACCAGGAATGAGAGGCAAGAACTGGTGTTGAGCCTCCAATATCCTAAGCTATAGCACAACACAAAGACATTAGTGTTATTACATGTACAAAAAAATCTTCAAAAAGCACTTACCTTGACATATCGCACTCCAGCTCCAACCGCTGCATCCACACCTTCCATCGCCATAGCTTCTGCACCACTCAATTACTCCACTCCACCTAATTCTCTCAAACACAAATTTTGAAATCTGTAAACACAATAATGAGCTTGATTTCCATCTTGCAAGATATTTATAGTTGTTTTAGGCACCTAGAAACACATATGGATGTTTCTTGGTGCATTTGAGCGCACCCTGACATTTGGGATGGATCAAGCACCAATTGATGTTTGAAGTCAAATTTGACAAAAAGAACAAACTAATCCAAAAATTATCTTACCTCCACAAAATCATTCCAAATTGCATCCATGCATCAATTTCATCATAATAACATATTTTGTGAAGGTTCAAACCAGTTTGGATGCATTGTTTTCTTTTGTGCCCAAAAAGGTGAAAAAATCGCTTATCAATCTTCAAAATGGTCCAATTTTTTACAAAATGACCATAATCATCATTCTAATCATAAATTATTAATTTTCACACCATTTCCATTCATCCATCATCACATTTGCACATTTTCCAAGTTCAAACAACAAATCAAGTGAACCTTGTATCTAGTAGTTTGTTCTATATCCTTGGTGATTATAGCGATTGGTATCCATGCAAGTCGGTAAGATGAATAAAATACCATAAGGAAACTTAGTCATATTCATCATCCAATATCTCATTTTTCAAACAAAAAATCAATTTTGGTACTTCATATTTAGAGTGAGACTATGCCAAGACCAATTTGCTCAAAAGTTATCATTGATGGCCTAGTTTGTGGGGCTTGAAACATGGACAAAATTATAAATCATCATTCCTTTTTACATTTACAGTCATCATAGAGATAGACACTATATAGGGTGATTGGTTCCAATTGTGGGAATTATCTGACAGTCACTAGCAGGTCCTCCAAGGTTGACTCTTTTTCTTTTGTTGCATTTTCATCACCTTGCATATCAATGACGTTGGAAGGCACATTCTTCAATAGCATGGAATCACCCTAAACTTGGGGCAACCATATTTGGCTTTGATTTTCCCATAATGGGGTACATCTTACATGATCATGGCATAAACACTTGGTAAAAAACTCCTTCCACCATTGGGGAAAAAAATGGTATCACATTTACATCTTTCATATCGCCACAATTGCACCATACATTTCACGTAACCATTTGTACTCATCTATCAATTGGCTTGTGAGATGTATTTGTCACTCATTTATAAATTTAGGGGGTAAGCTACGCAATCCAAATTCTTTTGTCTCCAATTTTATTTTCACATCTCAAAAAAAAATTGATTCATCATCAAGCCAAACTAGGTGTCTTGTATTTTTGCACCGTATTGTGTTCCACGTAACACGGTACAAAAAGAGGTATTTATAGACACCAAAATCTAGCCACTTGTCATCCATCTATACTTTCTTGATATATTTACCCATTATTTATATATATTTATGTATATTTGTTTAATATATATTTAAATAATATTATTTTATAAATTTTATTTATATATATTTATATGAATTAATCCTAGCCATCTATCATGATATAATCCCAACCATTCATATACCTTAATCCATACCACATGCCTAGATTAAATCTCTACCCTTCTTCATGTTTTAATCTTGACCACACAAATTGTGTCGTTAAAATCCTAAATGTGACCTAGGAGAGATTATAAATAGGAGTCATTTTGACAATTCAACCCCTAAGTTTTCTCTGAATACCCTAAGCTTTTTGAATCCTAGAGTTCCAAATTTTCTAAGTCTTTGGAAGCCCTAAAATTTTTCCAAAATCCCCCTCGCATCCTTGCCCTCGTCTTTGCATCCGTCATCGCATCCTTTATGCGAAGGATATATGCTTATTCAGACTCTATTTTAGCTCTTGAACACCCCTCTACTACTCCTGAGTATCTCTAGGCACTTTCCACCATCCTCAAGCACCCTTGGGTGCTTCTTGATGCCATCGAGTGCCTGTGGGCATCTCAAACCCTAATTTTGTAGACTAGCAAACCCTCAGGTATCTCTAGGGCATTTGCACACCTGTTGTTTCTGCAACAACAATCACTAAATCAGAGAGTGACAAGTCATCAACAAGGTAAATTTTTTATTTTTGCATTTATTTTTAGTATTCTCATATTTGTTCATAGTATTTTAATTCTACAACTAGGGTTTTTTATTTCATGTCTGAGGGTCTCACGTAGTGGAGCCCTCACAGTTACTACTACTCTCTTGTTGTTATTTTTGTGTGCAGATCTAGGAAGAACCTACATTTATTGAAGTTGCTAAAGCACTCAAGTGGTTCAGCCTATGGATATCTAAAGCCCACTCACCCTACAATTAAGATCAATTCTAGCATGAAGACACCACCCTTATTTTTTAGCTAGGGTTTCAGATAACCCTAGCATATTAAAATTGTTGTATTGGATAATACAACATTGTAAACCCCCATTTGGGGTACACTTGGTTGTAATACCAGAGATTCACCTGAAAATAAGAATAAAATTTTATTGTTGTGCAATTATCTGTGTTTATTTTGCTTTGTTCATTCATTTATTTAAGTATATTGTTTGGTTTTGTTTGATTTCACATCTACAATTCACAAATGATTGATTGCATACAATACATAGTAAACCAAATGGACATCCAACTAAAGGCCTTTAGGTAAGAAATAAAATTAAAATATACCTCCTACTTGGTTTGACTCAATATATACCATAAGAAACATTGGTTTGTCACCCTCTAATTAGACTAAGTAGGAGCAATGGCAAGCCCCTTTTATTGGTTGAATGCACAAACATACCCTACTTAGAAGAGGGAAAGACCTCCTAATACTTATATGTTGAGGTGTATAAAGTAATCATGGAAAATTTTAGGGGTAAATCACCAAGGCTATCAAATGAGACATGATACCTCATGATGTTAGGAGAATGCCCAAGTGGAAATTTTAACCTAGGGAGGACCCCATCCTTCATCTACTTCTATGGATTTTAAGCCATACCTTTTGAGTTTTCCATATGTATACCTAACCACATGTTCAATCTAAATTATGCATGAAAACTTGATTACATGGACCTAAAGAATGTTGGGGTCAAAAGAAAACCACCTTCTACCCACTCAAGCAGTTGATCATTAAGATCACACCAAAGTTGCATGGGTTTCACAAAGTGGCAAAGGCAATGTTGAGATAAATAAGAATGGATTAGATAAGATATCATTGGTCCTATATTCCATAAGGGATATTCAAGAGGACACTAAGGATCAAGAATTTTTATACCTTCTTCATGCATGATAAAATATATAACATCTAGAAGGAGGCTAATCCCAATGAATAATTGGCCCTTGATACTCTTGGAAGCAACCATAGGTATTAAGGTAGAATCTAAATTAGGTACAATAACCCACCAGAGTGGCACACCTTCTTTGATCAAAATATAAAAATAAACTATCAAAAGTTAGAGACACTAAGAAAATTAGGATATACAAATAGGAATATCCTAGTGTGGTAGAGGATGAGATACTAGATAACCATAAATTTTACCAAATAAGGCATGTTTGATAATTAATTATCCACCATTTGGGACATTAGACACTCTAAAAATGTGAAAAGGTCCAAAATAATTAATTAAGAAATTATTATCTATTGGCAATTTTGGGTTTGAGAGGATATACAAATAGGAATATCCTAGTGTGGTAGAGGATGAGATACTAGATAACCATAAATTTTACCAAATAAGGCATGTTTGATAATTAATTATCCACCATTTGGGACATTAGACACCCTAAAAATGTGAAAAGGTCCAAAATAATTAATTAATAAATTATTATCTGTTGGCAATTTTGGGTTTGAGATCCTAGCTTCTTGTCTATGAGTTGTCATTGATGTCAAAAGGAAATGGCATTAATGTTAAGAGGATGTGTTGGCTTCAAAGGTGGAAGATTCCAAGAGAATCCGAAGAGATTCCATTGGCAAGGGTTTTTCATTAAAACCAAGTTAAATGGTTTTTATTAAAACCAATGGAGGTTCTCTTTATTATTTATTTAATTATTATTTAAAACCCTTCAAGGTTTTAATTAATTAATTATTTAATTAATTAAGGGAGAAATTATTTTTAATTTATTAAAAATACTTAAGGGTTTTTAAACCCTTTAGAAAGAAAATTTCGATTAAAATTTGAAATTACTTTTCTTTGCAGCTGACGTGTTCTAAAGTCCACGTATGGACTATAAATATGAGAAGGTTCCTAAGGTTAAAGCTACTTGGAAAATCGAAGGCAATTAATTGGTTTGGTTGCTATCGAATGTTCTGTTTACGCTGCGAAAGAGGAGAGCTCGTGATTTGAAAAGCTTTCGAAAAGCTTGACCGTTTATGTGGAAGGAAGTCCATCTTGGACTTCGTAAGCCCCTTGTGGGCTAGTGGCAGCGAAGGCTACGTTTGGGCCTTGCATAGGCGGAGGTCTACGTTTCGATCCCCGCGGAGGGAGCTGTGCATGGATTAGTCACGTTTTTATTAAAACGTGTTTTGTGCGAATTTTGGATTCTTCAAGGGCAGCCATTATAAGGTGTGATTATTTTCTTGATATGATTTTTGGCATTGTTTAGCATTTTTTAAAAGACATAGGAGAAATAAGGGGATATTTCTTTGGTTGTATTTTTGAGATTAGTCTTTTGCTATGCTAAATTTAAAAATGGAGATATAAGGTGTAAGTTTTGGTTGTTGTGTTTTTGGCTTCTTTGGTGGTTGTTTTTAAAGAAGAGGAGCTAAAAGGTGTATTAAGGAAAGTTTTTATATATGCTCATTTATCTTGGTTCTAACCCTAACTTGGTTGGAAGTTTGAGGGTTGTGTGTGGTGACAGCTTTAAGGATCAATTTTGTTCTACTCCAAAAAGGTATGGGCACATTTTCCTTATGAGTATGATTGTTGTATGTTTTTTTTGAAATAAGGTTGGAGTGAAAAGGTTTTCAACTAGGTTTCCTTTGGTTGGGTGTAAATCCTATTTTTTGGTTTGTTGAAGACTACTTATGCATTGTTATCCTTAAGGAGAGTTTTTGGTGAATGCATAATTTTTGGTTTGAGATAGTGGAAGCTTTGTGCACTAGGGTTTATATTTGTGAGTCTAGCTACTTGCATTGAGTTGGTGGAACCCTTGGTTGGTTGTTTTGAGTTTGATGGTTGAGTTGCTTCCATAGAGGTTGTTTGATCAAGTTATTGCTTTAATTTATTCATGATATTGGGCTTACTCCATTGAGTTGATTTGAGCAAGTTATTCTTTGCATTTGGTGATATTGTGTTGGTGTTCATTTTTTTCAAATATCTTTGGAGGGAAAATGATTTCTACTTGTTTCCTTTTCTTTTGATGATTGGTTGAATGCTTCAAGGTTGATGTTGAGTTGAATGGTGTTGGTTGATTAAACCTTGTTTGATGAGCATTGTTGTTGAAACCCTAATTGATGGTGAAAAGAACATGAGTATCATTGTTATGTGATTCTTTGCATAGTTGGCAATTGTTGGGGTTTCATGTTCTTGAAAGAAAACATTCTATCCTATCCATTTCAGATATTGAGTTGAGTTTTCATATTTGAGATTGAGATTGAGTTGAGTTGATTTAAGTTGAGTTTTGAGATTGGGATTTGAGTATAGAACATATTGAGTCTCTAACAATTCTCTTTATGCTTCTATGAGTTTGACAAATCACATTGGGTCTCTAACAATTCACTTTGTGATTTCCTACTAAGAATTTTTTTCTTGGTGAGCTTGCTGAGTTTTTGGACAGGTTCCAAGTGGGGACTTGTGAGCAGTTTTTGGACAGGTTCCAGTGGGGACTTGTGAGCAATTTTTGGACAGGTTCCAGTGGGGACTTGTGAGCAGTTTTGGACAGGTTCTGGTGGGGCTTGTGAGAAGTTTTGGACAGGTTTCGGTGGGACTTGTGAGAAGTTTTGGATAGGTTACAATGGGGACTTGTGAGTAGATTTGGATAGGTCCTAGCAGAGGACTTGTGAGCTGAGTTTGATAGTTCTATCAGAGAACTTGAGGACAGAGGTGCATTGGTTCTATGATAAGAACCTGAGGATAGATTTGGCAAGTCTTTGAGAAGGCTTGTATGTAGAGGATTGATTTGTTCAAGAGTTGGACAGATCCGACGGACGAGAGGAAGACTTGTACTAGACCGACTTATCGTGTTTGGTACAGGTTGCTGAGCTACTGTGGACGTGATCATAGAAGGCAGAGGTCTCTTAGGCTAAGCATTGAGGACAGAAGGTCTTCGGTGGAAATGAGTTTCACATGCTGGCAAGAGGTAGAGGTAGTTGATCTTTTGAGGGATCATTTCCAGAGTAGATGGAAAGGTATCTCCTTTGAGCAGAGGCTCATAAATTTTGATTGGGGGAAGGTATCTCCTTTGAGTAGAGGCTCATAAATTTTGATTGGGTGAAGGTATCTCCTTTGGGCCGAGGCTCATAAACATTGTAATTGGGAAGGATTCCCAAAGAACTTTGAGATAACTTTTAGAGAAAAGTTTTGTGGATGTAGCCCAACCATTCTGGGTGAACCACGTTAAAATTGGTGTCACTTTGTGGATGATATTGTGCATTGCTTTGGGTATATTGCTTTACTATTTTGAAGTATAAAGGAAAAAGTAAAAAGAGGTCTTATATTTTTCACCCCCCCCTCTCAGTATAAGCTTGTGTTCTTCATTATCTCATCAATCTCCTAGAGGCCAAAGAAATAACCAGACCCAAAATCAACATCTCTAGTGCACCTATGATGCTAGTAGTGGTCAAATCAATAGTAATGCAAATTGCAATCAAGTGTAAAGGGGTTTTTAAAGGTATGGATGGATTGATGGTTAAAGTGGAATATGATCAACAATAATATACAACCTAGCTTGAGGAGGGGAAAATCCCTCAAGGGGAATCCCCTCTTGAGTTGGGAAAGGCCAACATGCTTCACTTCCCTACTATCATCTATGTCTACCCTTTATTTATCTATTTTTTGTTCTTTCGTTACCATATATTCTCTCCCTTTCCATTTTTTTTTACACTTATTTTTCCTTCCAGTAGTGAAGCTCATGGTTATCCAAGGTTTAACCTACCTCCAAAAGTTTTTATCGTTTCCAAGACCACCTATCACCTAATTTCCATCACCTACCATCCAAGTTTCCACTATGCAATCCTTGGTCCTATATGTTGCTTCACCACTATCGTCTATGTCCTTGATAACAATGTCACTACTAGCTAGTACACTAGAACAACTAGCATCACAACCCACACCCACCACTTCCACACCATTTCTTTCCTTCATCACACAATTCATTATACTCACTCCACATTCCACTTCCACACATCCATCTTGCCCATTATCTTAGTCCAAAAAACTCCACTTGCAGGTAATAATTCCCACATCCCTAGCTCAAGGGCTAAGTCTATATGAGTATCCCCTTAAACTAGCATAGTTTTTAGGCCAAGCATAGCCTTTGCATTGAAAACATGCAAGTCAAAAAAAACATACATCATCAATGTATTTGATGTCCTTGCTATGAAAGAAAATACAAAGAAGAAAAATTATAAATGATTCTATGAAAATACCTCCATTGCTTCTATATTAATGTAGCCATTGTTGGTAAGGGGTTTTAATTTATATATTTGAGGCCACATAATCTTATGCCTCCAAAATGGCAATAATTCCTATCGATTTGATTTCCAAAGTGTTTGAGCTAGACCTAAATAGAATGGAACCATACCAAATGGTTCAACTTACAAATCAGCCTACTCTTGGCACAAAAATAAAATTTGATTGCTTATTTATTGAGGATGACAAAATGTAGAAGAAAAACCAAGAGCTCAAAGTAGAAGTGGTGCAATTGAAAGAGCAAAGACTAGGTCCAACAAGAAAATAAAGCTTTGAGATAATTTTTTTTAAAGAAGACCAACTAAATAATCAAGTTGAGGAACTTAAATCGTAATTTTCTAAGATCCAAAATAACCTACAATAGATATAAGACCTCACAAAACAACTCATGCAAGGGCAAATCTAGATAGAACAACTCCAAGAGGCCCTAAAAGAATAATATCAAAAGGTTACAAAGTTTACTATTAAAATGGAATATAACATACTGCAACATAATTGTATTTCTACTTAAATGAATAAATATACAATGTGAGTAATTTATATTTATAATGCATACATCAAGCATAACATATATCAAATTACCTAGTACAATAGTTCAAACTTGTTGGAATAGAATTCAATCTATCAAGAACAACATTTAATTTGCCTGTAGAAACACTCAATATTCCTAGAACAACATGCAATCTACTTGGAATGGCATTTGATCTACTTGGAATAGCATCCAATTTGCCTACAGTAGAACTCAATCTTCCTGGAATGGCTAACTTCTATTACAAGCAATGCTAACATATAGTAACCACATTCAATACAAACCCTCAATACCATTAAAAACATTCCTACCATCCTTGATACTCACATACCATGCATAGAAACACCAACCATCTAAATGGATGAGGGAGGATCTTATTTATACAAATGGTAGTTGCAACCTCCAACTATCCAACAACTCATCATTTTCCTAGTTTATATTTTACATGCATTTCACTTACATTTACATTTTATGAGTTACTTTATGACTTAATCATACATAACTTATAAATTATCACATGAAATATTATGTCACAACTTTATAACTTTATTAATTATAAGTATGCATATGTCATCAAACACTAGCATTCAAACTATAAAATAACACAAAATGACAAAACTTATTTATATATCATGCAGACATGCCAATTTTCCTACCTACAACTATCCCCTCCTCTAAAATTATTGATGTCTTAGACAACACATGAGCTAAATACTAGGGATAGAAGCACTAATTATTGTATTGGATTCTCTTATTATTCTCATTCCACTTTCTCCTATTCTATATATCTTCTACAACTGACATCACTTCAAACTGTTGCCCACAACACATTGCTCTTTAATTGCTCACTTCACTTTTTATAATTAATCATATCAACTTGACCAATATGACCAACATGATGGGAAATACCTATAGCCACCTATGTTAAATATCAAGGGGATGGGATCCCCCTTATAGGTTCAAGGGTCATTTCCCTTGTGGGATCAAGGGTTAGTGTCCCTGTAGGGTTTGAGGCAACACCTTGAAACCTCAACAGTGAAACCATTGCAAGATTCATTCTTTAAATTGAAATTTTTATCTTTGTATGTATTTTGGTAGCCTTTAATCAAACCACTTAAACACCTCCTTAGATCCAAATTACTTCTCTCTTATTGCTAATGACTATTTATTAGCCTCTTATGGTCCTTCCTTAGCCTCTCATAAACATCCCTTGACCTCAGATAGCTAACTTGTTAGCCTAAATGGCTCACCTTCATATTCCTAACACCAATTAGATGACCTAGCTTAAATCTTGATGGTCTAAACTCTCCACTATATGGAATGCTCCGTACAACATCCAACAGTGCCAATACCTTGCTTGTATGAGACTCTACTTGTATGATGATTTCACTTGTACGGAAAGCACTTGATCCAACTCTTGCACAACAATCATTTGTACAAAAAATATTTATATGACAAGTTTTTGTACAACAAGCATTTGTATGGAAGGTTCTTGTATGGTAGCATACGTTGAAAACACTTATATGGAAACATATTTCAACAACACTTATGCAATATATGTCAACAACACTTGTATGGAAACATATATCAACAAAACTTATCAATAGTGTGCTATCATACCCTAGCTTATATGCTAGTGTGCCATAAAACCATAACTTGTACGATAAGGTGTCATCATACCACAAATTCTATGGTAGTGTGTCATCATACTAGAACTTGTACAACAATTTTAGATAATCTTTGCTTGTACCACACTCGAAACTCCCCATCATACAGCCTTGGAAACTCATTGTATGACCTTAAAAATTTCATATGGCCTTGATCTATATGATAAAACATCAAAAAATCTCTCTTCATTATTTGTAGCATTCACTATATCATCTAAATCACTTACTTTCCCATTTGCATCAACCACTTTTGTAACTTCTTCCTATGCAGCTTCAACTATCTACTAGAAATTTTTCTTTTCAATTACAATTAAGTTCACCTCCTCAATTGTAATTAGGTTCATCAATTTTACCTCATTTGTTGCAATTAGGTTCACCTCCTCTACTTCTTGACTAGGGCTATGACTCTTCTCTGGTAATTCAAACTTTGTATGCATATATCATCTTGATTCATATCACTTTGATATTTACATGTGAAGTGACCTCACAAATGGTATCACCAACATTGTATAATGGGTCTACCCTTAGTATCATACTCAATTCTATGTGTTCTCATTCTTGTATTGTTGTCATATACTATGTAACTAATGACATCCCCATTTGATACATCCTCACTTTGTGTTGCATATTCATATAACAATGATCTTGCACTCTTTGAGTCATACTTATTCTTAGATTCATTATTCTTCTCTTTGGAGTCACTTCCTTCACTAACTTCTTGAACCCAACACTTGAATGATTAATTACTCTTATTCTCAAACTCATCACTTTCACTATCAAAATCAAACTTAACATCAAGGTCACTTTCATTTTTAAGGTCATTCTCATCTACATTAACATGATCCCAATATTTTAATGATATTTTTCTATCACTTTGCAAGTTCAATATTTATTCCAAAGCCTCTTGATATAATTTTTAAGGGATCAGTCTAATCTTCTTTTGATACATAGGAAGGAGTCCCTTCATGAACCACCTCTTCTTCAATGTGTGTAATGGATTTTCCTCCAAATAGATAAACCTCGTTAACTTTTGGTTGTATGAATGAATAGGCTCTTGCTCACCTTGTTCCATTCTATAAATATTAGCAATGATTACATAGTCATTGTAGAACAACCAAAATTCCTTCACAAAATCATCATACAACTCTTCCAAAGTCTAGTGCTTGCCCTTTAGCAATCTCATATGCTAAACCATTGTGATTCTATAAAATATCATAGGAATAACCTCCTCCAATCTATGTCATTATTCTACCCATTCACTTTCCATATTGTAAGGTAGATTTTCCAATGTTTGACTAGTCCTTTGCTCTCCTAAATGAAATATTAAACACATGAATACCCAAATTGGTCTTTATTATGACAAATTGTCTTAACCTTAGTAGTGGTTGCTCATTTATCTCTCCTTTATCATGCACATCATTGGGTGTACCACTCTATAATTGCTCTTGTGCTAGACAATCATCCTATACAACATAAAATATACCAATATATAGTTTATACAATGTTAGACTCTCATACCGCTTACAATCAATGCACCAACCTATGGTTGCTCTAATTCAGACTCTCATCTTATACATTGTTGGACATGACATCCTACATTTACATCGATGTTGAACTCTTTTTTTGTTCACCATGAGGTACATCAACTTGTAATTCTTCTACACCATGCATGCTTCATCAACATGCAATTCCTCATTGACACCTTTCAACATCTCTTGTTGTAGACACCTAAAATGTGTCATGTCGATGGTGACTACTCATATGGGACATGCTACAAGACCATATGGAAGATCTTGGATAGACTCCAAGATAGAGCAGTGGTTCTAAACACTCAATTTGGGCTCCTTGGCCTAATCAGTCTGAACTACAGTTGAGACCTACAGTCTATAGTCTGAACCGCTGCTGACACATGCGGTTCACAGGTTAGGCTGCAATTGTCACCTACGATCTAAACTAAATTTTATTTTGCCTTCATCTAAGCCAAATCGGTTTGAATGGCCATTTTTTCTAGAATAAGGTGATTAAAGGACAAAAGCTTCCAATCCAACTGTCCTAACCACCTCTTCTTGATCTTGGCTTCTCCATGAAGCAACCCCTAGCCCTTGGGTAATCCTATAAGTACCCCTTCAAATTAAGGCAAAGAGAATAATAGAGAGAGCATTTTGATCAGCTAAGCCCTATCAGATTGTAGACTCACCTGAGTGTAATGAGAGTTTATTTGCCATTCACTTTACAATTCATAAAACATCATGTCAATTTGTGCCATGGATTCCCTAAGGAGCTAGAATGCTAAGAAACGCAAATCCAAGAAAATAGAGTCCCAATTGTGCAATTCAACTGCCAATCCAATCAGAGGACACCAAGGCGACCCTTGATCATCAATTTTACAAGGAGGATCAATCCCACAGCCCTATATTTGGAGTGCAAAGTTACTTTATTTCCCTCCATGGCTGACAGCCACAGTGTACAATGCAGATCACTCATTTGAGCTGTAATTTACAACCAATGATAGATATCCTTACTGTTTCTTTTGCATTGTGCTTTATTAGACTAGATTAATCATCTTAGTGGTTTATTTAGCATTTTAGAGGCTCTAAATAATCGAATTTAGGATTTTATTAGGTTTACTTCATTATGGAAAGTAGGACATAATTAGCTTATTTTCATGTTTTTAATGCCTCATTTCATGCAACTAATCCACTAGATTGATAGCTATACTTTCTGTTTATATGTGTCCATCAATATTTTCAAGTATTGAATATATTTAACATGCTTTATCCACTTTCTTGATTTCATTAGTGTTATGGCATTTTCATGTTCATATCCTTTAAAGGGCCTCATCATGAGAGGCTGCCTATGCTATTAATACTTTTGAGTTGTTTCTTTATCATAGGAAAGTAGATTCGAAGGAGATTCAATCATCTAATTTCTTCCTCAACATGAAGAAGAGGGTCAACTCCACCCTAGAGTAGTTCGTGTCACCCCAAATGGCTTGAAACTCACATTAATCCTTGAGAGTGATTTCATATGCTTTTCCTACTGTAATAAGAGTATTAAAATGGTATCCCTAAGAGGGACGTATATGTAATCAGAATTGGCTTCTTTCTAAATGGAATAAAAGAGTTATTATCTTTGCAATTTGTTTTCAATATTGCAATGCATTATTTTTTATCTCTTATTTCTTTTACATAGTAGGAATCATAGGTGTGAGGCCATTTTGATGGTCACATAAGGTGATCACGATGGACCTCCATAATTCATACCCCTGATTTTTGATATTTTTGGTGTTTTCTTATATTAGGTTCAAACCATAGCTTATAGTTGTGGTCTCATTGTTGGCTCGCAACTACAAAATGTGGTCTATAGTAGCAACCATGCCATAGATCTATAGTTTATAGCAGACACAATAGATAGTAGGAGTTAAAATCTAGATCAAATGAGGACCTGAGGTAGGCCCTTCTGACATTCTCTATCTCTGTATTTTGCTTTTGTGTTTTCCTAGAACAGAAAAATTGAAACCTAAATTGATTAAGGATAAAAGGAACATGAGAATGAATTAGGTCCTTAGGGTTTATTTTTTTGAGTTTTGGCTAGGTGCTGCTAGGAACAACGAGACCTCTGATTACAGTCCGCCCTAGAATCCACCATGCTAGAATAAGTTGTGTGGTAGTTTTGCATGCTTAAGTTCCAATCAGTGGCCATTTACATCGTAAACTTACATTTTCAAAAGGTCATGTAGGACATAGCATGCATACTCTCTAAATTTTTAAAACGTTCTTTTTATGCATATCATGTAGGAAATGATCACTTAAGTGTTATATTATGCATCTTTTCTTTTATGCAATTTAAAAATAACCACACACACCACATTCCAAATTAAATTCTAGTGAGTTGGGAGTGACATCCAACCACTAGTAGGGTTCAACTACGGTGGGGGTGATTTCCATCCGTTGGCCTAAATCCTACGTACCCTTGGATACTAGACCAATACCAGATAAAATTTATATGTATTCTCTTCGAAGGGTATAATGGTGACTAGGGGAAAATGGGTGAGGATCTGGGAGGACCTGTGCTCCTTGACCATGTGTGGGCTTTATTACCACACATTATAGGTTGGATTACGTGACTTGGAGTTCATATCCAAGTTTTCGAGCTACGATTATATAGGTGAAAACCAATTAAACTAAGATTATCATCCAACAAGCTTTAAAACACGATAAGAGTTTCTAATACTGGCACAATAACTCATGAAACAACAAATAGTTTAGGGCTCTCACTTAAAATTTAATTCAATATAATCACCATTGTATACCTTGTTTGCATAGTAAAATATAAAATCTACACACTAGGTGCACCATGGTGGAGACACGGGGAGGTTGGCAGAGGCTTAATCCTGATGCCATTGACCAAGCCCTAATAGATTCACAAAAAAATGTGTCAAAACCTCACCCACATGAGCTTCCCAGATGTCGTTCGATGAGCATCAAATGAGACAATTCAACATGAGGGGACACCATTGAGCATACCCCTGATATAGGAGTTTCTATACACTCTTCTAGACACAGGATAGATCATGGAGCCTCTCAGCATGAGGGTACTCCACTTGGAAGCCATTACCAAGATTTCATTGTACGTGCATCCATGATATTGGCCGATGAGTATGTCATACAGGGGGCCAAGTTGGTACCCTTACATAATAGATCTACAAGAGGTTCCATACCTCCAACTTTAGAGTATAGAAGAGATCGATACCCACCCATTCATGGGTGCGTAGACAAACCCACTTACTAGCATAGGCCTATTCACACTCCCATGCATAGTGAACCTCGTAATATCACTATCAACATATCCAAGGTGGGAGCCAATGGTACACCAGTGCATGAGCGATGGTGATCTATACAGTTGGATATTTTAGGTAGCATCCTCGAGTAGTTGGCTTGCAAGCCTTCAACTCCGCCCACCCGTTCTCTGAGTGACCATAGCGGGAACACTATTAGGACCACCAAAGAACATTGAGAGGCTTCCAAGTGACCTCATGGTTTGCATCCACCATCCATGCATGGTGATACATAGCACAGGACTCAACATGACACCAATGCCATATTCACAGAAAAGGACAAAAGTGTAGTGAATTCGTTAGAAGGGCACAAAACCCATAATGTCACTCACACAGAGCACATATACTAGAGGCCTCTTATAGTTAATCACATTGATATATCACATAGATTGGTATTCAAGCAGAGATGACAACTCCTCCAAGATCAATTGGAGGATGCTCGCCTAGAGAGGCAACACATTGAAGACGAGAATCTTTAGGTGCAGAGGCTCATTAGACAAAGATTATATGAGTAGTGTATGCATGGGGAATGCATCCTTATCCAAAAGGAGAGTGTGTAATAAGAGGATAGTCTAGCCAGGGCTATTTTATACACTCATAGGAAGGATTTTTCACAAAGTCGATATGCATCAGGAGCGCAGATACTCTCACACTCATGTTAGTGCCCAATAGAGATAAAATCCACCACCATTTGAAGATCACAAGCAAAAATAATATGAGGAAGAAGAGGGAGATGAAGCCTATCATGGATATCCCAAAATCTTCCAGGTTGGGGAGGAGGAAAAAAATGTCCTCTACCTTGATAGAGGAAGAATGTACCTCTAAGACCGCTCTCACATCAACTTAGGGAGGAGGACTTTCTATCTTCGCAGGCCTATAAGGCCTTAGCTGAGAAAGTGAAAGCAATCGAGAGGCAAGGTGTAACTTTTCAAAAGCTAACATTGACAAAGATTCATAATCAGCCTTTGGACCCCTCGGTTCCTACTCCAGCATATCCTGAGCATTTTGACATGCCTTGGCTAGATAAATTCAAAGTTTATGAAGACACACAAGAGCATGTCACAATATTTTTGGACATATGCTTCCATATTGTAAGTAAATATGCCTTTTTTTGCGTACATTCATCACAACCCTCTCAGGCCCAACCTGAGAGTGGTTTAACCAACTGAAGAAGCATAGTTTCACCAATTTTGAGCAACTGGTTGATGCCTTTCTTAAGTGCTTTTCTTTTGGCATCAAGAAGATAACTAATCTTTATGATCTGGTTGTGCTAGCTCAACGCAATGATGATCCAATCCTAGAGTATGAAAAGAGGTTGAGGAGATTAATGGCAAAGTTTCCATTCCTCATTCTTGCTATAGAATTGACCCAGATGGTCACGAAGAGTTGTGCCAAGCACATCTCATTATTGTTACAACTGTAGCAGCACTAGACATTCAAGGAAGCTTTGGCACAATCCAAAGTAATTGAGGATATCAAGTTGTAATAGGGCAACTTGAAGCTCAAAAATAGGAAGGAAGGATACAATAAGAGCTCCATGAAACATCAAAGCAAGTAGGCCCATGTCAACCAGGTGGTGTTAAACCTCCAAAGAGAGGATAAGGGGTAACAAAAGTAGAACTATCAAGCCCAACCTCCTCCTACGTAGTACGAGCAGTGCAAGAATAATTACAAAGGAAAAAATAAGGAACAAAACCCACCTCACCAGTTCATGCCTTTAACAGAGTCGTTGACATCGATATTCCATCAATTGTGTGAGGCTAAGGCAATTAGGTTACCCTATATTAAGCTAGTCGATCCTAACCAGCCCAAGCCAAAGGGGTATCAGGATGATCTATTTTGCATCTTCCATTGCACGAAGGGCCACAACATCAAAGTGTACTGGTCCTTAAAACATATTATGCAAAACATGATCAATAAAGGTGAGATTATAGTGATGAATAATCTACTAGCACCTGACAACCAAAATGTGGGGATTTATAAAAATCCATTGCCAAACCATGAGACACCGTGCAACAACGCCGACTAGGTCAACCAAGTGCACATCAAACCACCTACCCAGGGGTTTGTGGGTATGGTTAATATTTCTACTATACATGGGATATGTGAGCAACCAAATCAACCTCATTCTCCCATTAGGATACAAGCTATGCCGAATCAACATCTAGCTCAAAATATTCCAGCCCACCAACTAAATCAATGGTGACCATATGAAGCAGGTTGGTTCAAAACTTGTAGATAACTCCTACGAAGTTGTCTATTTATAAGCTGATACAACAGTCCCCTAGGCATGGGGAGACTCTCATGGACATTCTGAGGTCCATCAAGGTGTAGTCCTAAGATGCTCAAGCATTCACCAATTTTGTGGGGTACGTACAATAGTGCCGAGAACCTACGATCCAATTTTATAATCATGAAATCATGATGGTTCCTATGGATAGGGTTGACCCATCATTACATATCATCATGTGTTTCAATCACGTACCATTCAAGAGGGTCTTGATCAACACAATTTTTTCAATCAATATTATAATGACCAAGGTGTTAAGTCCTTTAAAGTTGCCCAAGTCATATATTGTGCCCACCATATTCATATTGAGAGCATTTAATGACATGCTATTTTCGACGATTAGCATGATCATCCTACCTATTCAGATGGGCCTGAAGACCATCCTCATGATGTTTCATGTGATTGAAGGAGCCATGCAATATAACATCCTTCTGGGGAGGCCTTGGATTTGACAAATGTGTTGCATTCCCTTTATACTACATCAATGTGTAAAGTACATTCATGAGGGACAGGTTCACGTGGTGCCATCAGACGAAGAACCCTTCAAATTCGTGAACCTCATTGATTTGCCTGGGGGTTTCATACTCCCATAAGTGCACCTGGATGTTTGGAAAATGTCACCAATTAATAATCCATGAGGTAAAAGAAATTGTGTTCTCAACCATTGATATCTGTATCGTACAAATTCGAGCACACTACAACGACTTCTTTGAAACTGATTGCATCAGTAATGCTTCAGGATGAAATGAATTTAAAGGTGAAAATGGATAAAAAGGAAGAGGATCACATGCCCAAACCAATCACCAATGAGGCTCCCACTCCTATGGAAGTAGAGGAAGCATAGGAAAGATCCGAGGAGGTACCTTAGCCTACCTCGCCTGCATCATCAATAGGATCATCTGCACCATGGGTGATTGTTCATCTGGCCAACACATGATTAGGTGAATATATTATGCAGAATTTCACCTTTGGACGAATTCTAGAGACTACACAAGAGATGGACCGACCCCATGCTCATCGTTTTTTGATTAGATCAGTAGTGCCATTGGGAGAGCCACCCAATCACCGCTGGGCTGAATCAGCTTCCTACTCGAATGCCTATGGATGAAGATGATGACAAACCGTTCATAGTGAATTTTAATTATCTATCCAACCTTGAATATGCCATGCACATTTTTGAATTATATCAGTGGCATGGGTATGGCCTTGGTATTTTTGATCAAGGACGTAGGACTCTGCTTGAGCCGCATTATCAATTGGCAACTGATAGGTTTGGGCTAGGTTTGCAAATACAAGAACAAGATGATTTGCTTATAGTATATTTATATCATTTGTACCTTAGTCTGGGGAATGATGTGGATTTCAACCCATATCACCCTGATTCTTTTGTATTCTATAGGGATAATCGGATGGTGTCTTACATCACCATAGCACCACCCAAATCATATCACGAGGATATCTTAGTGGATAGTGAGACCTCACCTGATAATCAGTCAGGGAATGAGGTTGAGATGGTTTATGATATAGTATCATATTTATAGTGTTTATACCATATTTTATCGGATAGTGATGATAGTGATCAAGATATAGCCTATATAGGGCCAAATTTGCTAGAGCATCCCATGCTAGTGGATAGTGGCAAAGTATTATATTATGATAGTGATGATGAGGATGAAATGGAGAGAGCCTATCTAGGACATTCCTACCTATGTCACCGTAATGCACCTTATATGGTTGAGGACATGCGTAGAGAGATCAATATCAACCCTCGCCTTAGGGGAAGACCACGGAACTTCGATGTAATCTATCACATGGTATTTCCTGACCCACCTATGTACATGGATCTCATTAAGTCGAATGATCTAATCTCATAATCAGTGCATAGGGAGGACCCAATCATCCATAGATCACATAGAGAAGACCCATTTGTGCCCATGCTGCTAGAGCCAGATCTCAAGTATGGGAGCTGCATCGATGATGTAGAAGTTTGTCCATGTGGTCCTGGAGATCAATTCCATTCCATCAATATGGTCTCCATTGATTTGACCACTCCACTACTCAATCCAACTAATTATTCCAAGCCATTGTGTTTAAATGTAGATGCTATTGACTGGGTTCACACTGAATCGCCTGTTGAGCCTAAAGATTTCTTCCTTAATGAAGAAATGTTGCAACTGTTTCATTTTACTCTAGGATATTCTTATGATGTCTATCACACTGAGGATGCTTCCAATGCAGAACCTATAAACCCAGTATATGACATCCACTTGATCCTTATGCCTCATCAGCTTGAGGAGGGATCACACATGTCAGTAGAGGAAACCTTTGATATGGATATCAGTAACAATCCCACCAATCCAAGGAAGGTTAAATTTGGAGAAAGTCTCACTCCTGATGAGCGTGCCACCCTCATACCTCTGCTAAAAGAGAGATCTAATATTTTCACTTGGACTTACAAAGATATGCCTAGTCTAGACCCAAAATTGGTTACCCATAACCTTTTTCTAGATCTATCAAAGAAGCCAATCAGGAAAAAGCTTAGAAATATGCATACAATAGTAGCCTTAATGATGAAAGATGAATTGCAAAAGTTTTTAGACGTAGAGTTCATTATCTCCATCAACTATCTCAAATGGGTATCCAATATGGTGTCTGTAGGAAAACCTGATGGAAGGATCTGTATTTGTATAGATTTCAAAGACCTGAATAAGGCAACACCAAAGGATTCATTTTTGTTGCCGAATATCAATGCTCTTGTAGATGCAACTGTAGGTCACAAGATGCTCTCCTTAATGGACGATTTTCCTAGTTATAATAAAATTTGGATTAAGCCCAAGGACTAGCATAAAACCATGTTTATAACACCATGGGGAAATTTTGCTATGAATTTATGCCATTTGGTCTCAAATGTTGGTGCCACATATCAACGAGCCATGAAATATATATTTTATGACTATGCATAAGATCCTAGAGGATTATATGGATGACTTTTTGGCCAAGTCATTACTGCGTTTTGAGCATGTGAAGGTCCTGAAGAAGGTCTTTGATCGCCTAATATACCATAATGATAGGTTGAATCCTAAGAAGTGTGTATTCGACATAACTTTAGGAAATCTCTTAGGGTTCATCGTTTCAAAGCAAGGCATCGAAGTTGACCCAACAAAGATCAAGGCTATTTTAGAGATGCGTTCCCCCATAAATATTAAAGAATTAAGAAGCCTTCAAGGCAAAGTAGCATCCATAAAGTGATTTATCACTCAATTATCGAATAAATATCAACCCATAAATCGACTTCTATACTAGGGAGTCCCATTCAATTGGGATGAGGACTGTCGAGCAACCTTTACCAAAATTAAGCAATACCTAGCAACATCGCCAGTACTAGCTCCACCAAGGTCATATGTGTCATTTTTGCTATATATATTGAAAATTGACTTTGCATTAGGGACCATTTTAGCCCAAAATAATGTGCAAGGAAAAGAGAAAGCCATATGTTATATTAGCTAAACCTTGGTGAGTTATGAGCTAGGATATGCATATGTAGAGAAACTGTGTTTAGCAGTAGTATTCACTACAAGGAAATTGAGGCACTATATGTTAAGTCATACAACGTATATTATATAAAAAAAAATCCTTTGCAGTACATGATGAGCAAGACATATCATAACATACATACATTAAAGAATTAAGAAGCCTTCAGGACAAAGTAGCATCCATAAAGTGATTTATCGCTCAATTATCGGATAAATATCAACCCATGAATCGACTGCTACACAAGGGAGTCCCATTCAACTGGGACGAGGACTGTCAAGTAGTCTTTGTCAAAATTAAGTAATACCTAGAAACACTGCCAGTACCTAGCTCCACCAAGGCTAAATGTGTCATTTCTGCTATATATATCAAAAATCAACTTTGCATTAGGTACCATGTTAGCCCAAAATAATGTGTAATGTAAAGAGCAAGCCATATATTATATTAGCTGAACCTTGGTGAGTTATGTGCTAGGATATGCATATGTAGAGAAACTGTGTTTAGCAGTAGTGTTCACTACAAGGAAATTGAGGCACTATATGTTAAGTCATACGATGTATGTTATATCAAAAAAAAATCCTTTGTAGTACATGATGAGCAATACATATCATAACACATGTACTATGAAGTGGATCATGTTATTGATAGAATTCAATCTATAATTCATAGGCCAAAATTCTATTAAGAAACAAGTCATAGCTGACCAGCTGGCTGAGGCATCGTTGTCAAATAGTAGACCTCTTACCATTGAGCTTTTGGATGATGCGGTCTTCATTGTATCCAAAGCTCCCAAACCCGAAGAACCAGAGAATAATGCTGATATGACCTTGTTCTTTGATGGTTCAAAGTGCAAGCAAGGGGGTGGTGCAAGAATAGTGTTTGTCACATCGTAAGGAGCTCCAATGCCCTTGTCATTCAAATTAGACTTTCTTTGCACCAAAAACAATACTGAATATGAAGCCCTACTACTGGGCCTCCACATAGCCATCGCCATGAACATTAAAATATTAAATATCTTTGGTGACTCCTTGCTCATATTCAACCAAGTTAAGGTATTTTTTTAGTGTCGATGTCCTATTTTGAAAGCTTATAAATATCTAGTTGTTATATATCTGGCTAAATTAGAATGGTATGACATCGAGGCAATCCCTCATTCATCAAATAGGTTTATAGATACCATGGCATATTTGGGATCCTTAATACCTTATATTATGTCTGCTGATTTTACTACCATCCATGTTAAAACGCTCTTGCATCCTACAATGAAGTGCGAAGCCTTTGATAATAAAGTGTCAATCAACATGATTAGAGTGGAACCAAAAGCTGAATGGTTCTATAGAGCTGAAGACTTTCTAAATAAGACACCTTGGGGGTCATTAACCTCTTAGATTTCTACGGGGGAGTGGTACTACCATTCATCGCAAAGTTGTTTCCCAGTCTGCATTTACACATGTAGATATGCAAGGAGAACAAGTCATCTTGGCAATCAAGGCTGAGGCTTATGAAAGTTGGATGTTGCAAATCCAAGACTTCTTAAAACTTGGTTTTATCCCAAAGGGATTGTTGCATGTTGCAAGATGCACATTCAAAAATAAATTGACTAAATATATCTTTCTAGGAGATATTTTGTACTGATGAGGTTACGATGGATTTCTCCTTCATTTTCTAAAGCCCCAAGAGTCATCTTAGGAAATTTTAAAAGTTCATGATAGTATGTGTGGTGGCCATTTTAGCGGTATGGCCATCATCAAGCGCATCCTTCAAATGGGTTACTATTGGACCACTATGGAGAAGGATTGCAATGTGTATGTCAAGAAATGCGTCAAATGTCAGCATCATGCTAATCTTACGTACTTCCCATCATAGACCTTACAACCCATCCAAGCAGCTTGGCCATTATCTCAGTGGGGATTTGATCTCATTGGTAAGATCTCTCCCCCATCATCGTGTTGGCATACATTTATTATCATGGCTACTGAGTATTTTACAAACTGGGTGGAAGCAATACACTTAACAATGACTACTAGAGCTTGCATAGCAGATTTTATGCTCAAGCATATCATATGTCATTTTGGGATTCCATCCAAGATAGTTTTGGATAATGGAACGTAATTTAATAAAAAAATTATGAGAACTTTGACATCTAAGTATAGAATCAAACACAATTTTGTGACTCCATACTATCCATAGGCAAACGGTCAAGCTGAGGCCTCAAACAAGATAGTGGTTTCCATCTTGAAAAATATGGTACAAGAACACCACAAATATTGGCATATCCAGCTACCCCTTGCATTATGGGCTTACAGGACTAGCATTCGGACACCCACTAGGGTGACTCCATTTTCACTAGTATATGGCACTGAGGCCATTATGCCCTTAGAGTTGGAAATTCCAATGCTACACATCACATTGAAAGAGTTCATTGATGATGACACTATGCAACAAGCTCACCTAGATCAATTGACACTACTTGATGAACATCACGTGAATGCCCTAAAGAATCTATGCATTTATCAAGAGCGATAAAAATGATCTTATAATAACAAAGTCCATAAAAGAGACTTTGAGGTTTGGGATCTTGTGCTAAAATAAAACCAACAGAACTTTAATTTTCCGCCTGATATGAGAGATAAATTCGTGGCTAGTTGGATAGGACCTTTGTATCGCTCCAAATTTTTTGCATCCTTACCTTCAGGCTATTGGATCCGTGCCCGGAAGGAGGATGGGAAAAGGATGTCGCGGTACCTCGGACTGAGAGGACTTTGCGAAGGTCCCGCCTCTCAAGGGAGGTGTATTTTGATGATTTTTCGACGGATGGTGGGTTCACCGAGGAAACATTTAAGGGCAGTTTCCACGCCTAGGTTTGGAATGTGTTTTAATGTGTTCGTTTTTAACTTTAAGCATTCATATCCTAGGTTTGGCCAAATGAATCTAGATTAATCTACATGAAAATGCAAATTCAATGAGTACAGAAAATAGATTTAAAGACATAAAACTAGAGAATTTATAGAATACAAATGAAGAATACCGATCCGGATGTCCGGTGATGATTCGATGTTTGAAGCGATCGGGATCGTCTGGAATTCGACAGAATCGTCGAGATCTGACGGAATCATTCGAGATCCGACGAGAATCATCTGAGATCTGACGAATTCGTCGGACGAATTCGTCAGAGACCTGCAAGCAGAAAAATAGATACAAAATACAACGAATACTATTGTGCTAATAGAGGGAAACAACACCAAATGGTTGTATGAATACTGAGTAATAGTTATGAACAGAAATTCAAGCAAATTACGATATTCTAATGACAAATCATGATCTTAGTATGCAATCTAAGCTAAATGGGTGAACTCCAAATGCAAAATAACATAAACACTGAATAAACTATCTAATTTGCGAGAATAAAACAGTAGAGAAAAGGTTGAGAAATGCAAACTTCGAGCAGCGATTGCCTCAATATGGACTGCAGTCGAGATCATCTCGCATCGATACGAAATCGCCTCGAATTCGACAGGTTCGCCTCCGATCTGAACAGGTTCATCGGCGACGATGTGTGCTGGCTCCGGCTGAAAAATAGTGATGTACCTGCAACAAAATTGGTATGGGACCAGTGCAAATGAAAAATTGGGATGGTTCAACGTAGATGGAGTTAAATTGCAGATAATTTCAGCCAAGGGGGTGCTAAGGGAATAGCTTAGGATTAAATAGGCTTAGGGGAGTAGTTAGGAGGTTGGAGATCATCCCAATTTGGGAGATCTCCAACGGGGAGGGTCCCTAACGGCGCGGACACGCTTCCGCCCGGATTGGAGACCCGTTGGAACAGAAGCTAATTTTGCAAAATCAGTTTTGCGACAAGATCGTCCGGACGTCCTAGTCCCAGACGAAATCGTCAAATATGGGGCGATATCGTACGATCGGCGACGATATCGTCAAACGGTCAAAACAACCTCTAAAAATGGCACGAAAAAGGGGAAACGGATTACCCGACGGTTAACGGGCGGTTTGGGAGGTTAAATTTGAATTTTAAATTATTTACTAAGGTGAATGTAATTATTATAATTTTACTGCGCCAATTTTAGGGTGCTACATTTTGCCCCCTCTTTAGCGAATTTTCTGAAGAAAATGCGTTAAAGATGAGTTCTTCTCGATCTACGAGAAAGCAAAAATTATTCCCATTTTTAGGCGACGATTCTTGGTCGAATCGTACGACAACTTACTATGGTGCCCCCTCCGTGTTTTTACCCAAATCGAACGTTTGAGGTAAAAACGCGAAAAAGCAAAAAATATTATTTTTGAATAAAATTAAGAAAAATAGGGTAAAACCCTAATTCATTTTTCTTGTTCATTTTCTGGTTTTTAGAGCTCTGAAGCAAAAATGGTGGAGACGACGCACAGATCGACAGAGGTCCGGCGCGGTCTACGGGTAAGAGTCTAGACTTAACTAGGATGCTTTAATTTGAATTTACATGCTTTGTAGGTAATTTTTAGGTGATTTTTGAGCATCGCGGCCGTTTTTGGGCCGTCGACGTCGTCGGGACGAAATCGTCCCGATTTCGATGAAATCGTCTCAATTTCGGCAATTTCGCCCAAGGGCGAAATCGGTGAAAGGGGGACGATTTCGTCAAATTAGAGACGATTTCGGCTTGCGAAATCGGAGACGATTCTGCTCAAATTTGGGACGATATCGTCCAATAGTGGGCGATATCATCAATTACATAAAATTGAATTTTTAACTTGCATTATTAATTACTTGAATTGTTTATTAATGATTGTTTGTTGTTTTGTTGTTTATGTTTGCAGAGAGGATTACTAAAGAGGAGGGAATGGAAGTATGGAGGGTTGAGAGATGACTTGGCCGCTCTCACACAAGGAGAGCGAGATCTGCTGGCACAGGCCGGCTTACTGCATGTGGCAGAGATGCCACAAGTATCCACAGATATGGGGCTACTGACGGCCCTAGCAGAGAGGTGGTATTCGGGTTCTTCATGTTTTTGGCTACCGACAGGGGAGATGACTCCCACACTAGAGGATGTATGGAGGATTTTGAGAATCCCCATACAAGGACGGTTGATTACTCCTATGGCCAATCAGGGCCATGCTATGGGACGACTGTGTGGTGACCCGAGCTTCACCCTGGAGAAGGGCGGAGTTAATATCGAGGCACTACGCCAGATGCCAGGGCATCTAGGCTCACACGGGTACTAGCTGGAGTGGTTGGTGGACTTCTGTTGTGCCACTAGAGTGGGTGCAGGGTGTCGTGGATGCTCGTAGATGTGATCTACGATATGCGGGACCACGGGTATAGGTTCTCTTGGGGCAGTTTTGTGCTATGTCGATTGTACAGGATCCTATATGGGGTCGTGTACAAGGGCGGTCGATGTCTGGTCATGACATCGCTCTTACAGGTTTGGTGTTGGGAGCACATTGTAGTGCGGAGGCCGATAGGGCTTCCTCTGATAGGGGTAGACGGGGAGAGGCCCCGAGTCTTCTACTGGTGGCTTCGAAGAGGGTCACAGTGATGGATAGACCTCCCTATGTCCCGGAGGCTATTGGATGACTTAGTCCCAGACCAGATCACCTGGAGGCCATGGAGGGAGCATCCAGGGTGGGCCGAGGATGGACAGGAGTTGGCTCGCATTAGGCGAGTTTGTTGGCTATGGATGGAGAGGGGAGAGGTGGAGCTCCACCGCTATGACCGAGTTTTGAGGTAGTTCGATCTACAGTAGGGGATCCCATCTCTGAGGGATTACGAGTTTTCCTGGACTATCCGGGATAACACCATGGTTAGCGGGGCTCCCGACATGCAACGGTTTTGGAGCCAGGACGCGGATGATGCCCCCATCCAGCTAGTGGATGGGGATGATGCAGGGGTAGCTGATGGCTACGATGCCTAGTACGTAGGCATCCACCCTCCTCGGATGATGAGGGCACAGGGTCCGATTCACGTGGTTGTGCGTCGGATAGGGAGGCGATGCCAGGCGGCGATGGAGGCGGCCCAGGGTCACGGTGGGAGAGAGGTGAGGAGGCCACGAGGCATAGGAGAGGCCATGACGAGGAGGGAGAGGAGGGAGGCGAGACCCCCATCTCCATAGAGGGAGAGGCCACCATCGCTCGATAAGGGCAAGGGTGTCGACATAGGAGAGAGTAGCGAGATGGCTACTCTTCGGGCGGAGAGAGATCATCTCCAGGCCTAGGTGCAGACTCTACAGGATGAGGCTGCATGCCATCGGGCTGAGGTGTCACAGCTGCGGGATGAGATTGCATGCCTCAGGGCACGGGGCGGAGGGGCGAGCTCTGGAGAGCTGACACGGGCTATCGCCCAGCTGACATTCTATCAGACATTGTATTACCAGCTGGTGCCAGAGGCAGATAGACTACCCCTGCCAGCCAACATTGTAGATCCGATCAGGATCGGGTCATCGAGGACCACGTCCCGATCGAGGACTAGGACTACACAGACTGCGATGGGGCCACCTCGTCCACCTCAGGGCGGGGGAGGAGATGAGGCAGAGAGCTCGAGGGGCTCTCGAGGCTAGAGGGCTAGACTGACATTGTATTATATGATTATTTTTTTTTGATAGAGGATTGAGTATGCCGAGGTACAGATTGTGGCATACCAATCCAGTTTTGATGATGATACATATACGGTTGTTGATATATATATGAGGTGATATATTTTTGATCATATGACTTGTATAATGTGTATGCTTATGATGCTTTTATGTTTGATTGATTGATTTGATAATTCATGTAATTATGTCGTTGGAAATATTATAATTTTAATGTCATGCTTGTAATATTTTAAATGAAATAATCTGATGTAACAAATTGGTTGTTTGTAATGTGATGAAATGTGGTAAAAGATAAAAAGAGACTTCTAACAATAATTTCAAAGGACATTGTCGCTATTATAGACCATTTCATGGAGTCGCTGCTCACTCGGTCGTCAAGCTAATCCCATTTATAGAAATATTGTTAAAAGGAAAAGAGTGCTTAAGAGACTGTCTTAAGACTTTGGTGCAATAGTGCAATGATGATGATGATGATGGTTTGTTTTCAGATTTTCATAAAAAATATTATGCATGAAATAATGTTTAAAATGATTTTTGCTAGGCATAAATTCCTAAGTGTGATAAAATTTTTGGATAATTCTTTAGGAATTATACCATCATTACAAAATTGAAGGTTGACATAATGACATGAAATAATAATGAAAATGGGTTTGCTTTTTAAAAGCATAATTTGTGTAACATAATGAATTAAGTCATATGGTTTTCATGATTTTTAATAAATGGGGAATAAAAATTGTTACAATGGTTTGCGCTAGGCATAGAATATGTAGGTATAGACTTATACCATCATCGCGAAAATCCAAAAAAGATAGTTTTATTGCATGGTTGATTTTTGATGAACAGAAAATATGAAAATGAGGACTTGCGCTAGGCATAAAATTCCAATTTTGGTTTTGAAACTATACCATCGTCGTGAAAGTCAACCAGATATATATGTATATGTTTTGATTGTATAGTTTGAAAGAAATTTTTGATTTTTCTATTATATAGTTGTCTTTGTGGTAAACAATTGTACTTGATTTATTCCAAACAAGTTGCAAAAATAATATTTCAAAGTATTTTGAAGACAAAAGTTAGATTTATAAGGAATCCCATGTGCATATGTGAATTCATTTCCAATCTTGACTTATCATAATGATACACAAAATCTCTCAAATACAAATGTGTGTGCAATTGCATTGTTCATTTACCGGTTTTGAGCAAGATAATATGATACAAGTGATTTGAAGAAACCAAATAAGTGTTCATTAACCATGATGTAGATGCATATAACCATACTAGACTACTATGTAGGTCGGATTATCAAGAGCTAGCTAATCCATAAGCGGACATAGGTCCGTACAAAAGAAGGTCGCTAATGTGACGGACATATCACCATGCTAGGAGTTACCCAAGGCCAAGCGAGGTTGGGCACAAACCACCTGTTATGGGGCTTACCTCACAGTTTTCGAATAATTGAGAATTCCAGGGATTCAAGCTCATCAACCCTTCTTTTCTTTTCAAAGGGTAGGGAAAGGGATTTTATTGCTTTCTTGCTTTTGCTTTCTTTTTCTTTCTTTTTCTTTTTGTATTTTCTTTTTGAGATAATGCTTGGAACATTGTTGTAATGATATAAAAGAACATTTTTCTTTTCTCTTTTTTCTTGAACTTTTCTTTTCTTTTTCTTTGCTAGGGATACTTGCTCGGATTAGTTGTAGAGCAAGGGATTTTTATTCCGGGTAGGGGTGAGCTTGTCCTTTTGCCAATTCTCAAAGATTCTAGACCATGTGCATGATAGGATAGCGGGGGAAACTTTTCGCTCAAGAAATCACTTCTACTATGTAGCAAAACATGGAAATTACAAATATAATCATTTTATTGTGAAAAGATGTGCTTGGTTTAAGTAAATAACAAGATCAATTCTCTATGCTCAAACTTTATTTAATTGAATTTTGTGGACTTTGATATAAGAGAGATTAGTAATCATGCCAGATAAAATCAAGATATTTATTGTTGTGAGTGTGCAAGTGAGGGATTCCAAATAAATGCTAATTTATCCAAAATAATTTGAAACATATAAGCGCAATAATTGTAAGAAAATATATATAAATAACTTTTGAGAAGTTTTGAGAATGTTGACTCTCTCTTTCTTCTTTATTTTGTTTTGGTTTCGAAAGAGTCAAGCATATTGTTGTTTTTATATTTTTATCATTATTTTGATTTTTGGTTTTATTTTTGTTTTTGAGCAAAAAATTTAACAAGTGCCATAAATAAATGCAATAAATAGTTTTGAAGATTTTTGGAGATTATGAATATTTTTGATGTTTTTGGATTTTTATAAATTTGAAAGAAATATAAGATAAAAATTTTGAAAACAAATTATATACAAGGATGAAATGACCAAATTTATGCATAGTAACGTTTAAGATGCAAAATATTCATGGGTTCTTTAAGTTCTTTACCATCTAAGGTAGATAATTTGTATGCTCCTGATTCAAATTTAGCGGTAATAATGTATGGTCCAAGCCGGTTGGGCTCAAATTTACCTTTAAGGTCCTTAGTTGCATTTGTATTTTTTTGATTTTCTTTTAAAACAAGGTCGCCGATCTCAAAGGATCGATGACGAACTTTCTTAGCATATGATCTTTTAAGCTTGTTTTGGTAAGCACGGAGATGCTCCAAAGCATTGATGCATTTTTCATCTAGGAGTTCCAGTTGACTGAGTCTGCCAGCACGATATTCATCTCCTACTTCGGTATCTTGAAGTAGCAGAGCCAAAGAAGGAACTTCCAATTCAAATGGAAAAACTGCTTCAGCACCATAAACCAAAACAAATGGTGAAGTTCCCGTGGGGGTTCGAACACTAGTTCGATAGGCCCACAAGGTTGGATATAATTGAATGTGCCAGTCACGGCCAGTTTTATTGACTAATATTTTGAGAATTTTGATTAAGGTTTTGTTAGATGCTTCTGCTTGACCATTACCACGAGGATAATAGGGAGTGGACCGGCGATGTTGAATCTTATATTTTTGGCATAATTTTTTAACATCTTTATTTTTGAAGCAAGTTCCATTGTCGGAGATGAGATTTGCGAGAATTCCGAACCTACAAATGATTTGATTAAAAATAAATTTAGAAACTTGTGTGCCGGTGCGGGAAGCTAAAGGCATAGCTTCGACCCACTTCGTGAAATACTCGGTGGCGGTTATGATGAACTTGTGTCCATCAGATGACACGGGATTGATTTTGCCAATAATATCCAAGCCCCATTTAGAAAAGGGCCAAGGAGATGAAATAGCCTGCAGCTCTTGTGCAGGCGCATGGACAAGGTCGGCATGTTTTTGACACTTGTCGCAATGGCGCACATACTCATGTGCATCCATTTCCATGGTAGGCCAAAAGTATCCTATCCGAAGGAGCTTTTTAGCAATGACACTACCACTAAAGTGTCCTCCACAAGATCCATCGTGGGCTTCACTCAAGGCTGATTTAGACTCTTCTAAGTTTAAACATCTTAATAGGATACCTTCAAAAGATCTCCTATATAAAGTATTGCCAATTATTACAAATCGACTTGCTCGTCGACGTAATAACCGATCTTTGGTTTCTATTAGAATTGGCGGGGAAAGTCCCATTTTGGAGAAAATCAAATATGTCCGTATACCAAGGTTCGGGAGTAGTTTCATTGATTAGAAACACATCCAAAGGCTCTAAGCATGACTTATTTGAAGCGGGTTCCTGGAGTCGACGAATAATGATAGTGGCATATTCGTCATCTAACTCCAAGGGCGGGGAGAGATGCGGTTGCGGCCATAGCATCGGTTGCACGGTTGCAAGTTTGAGGGATAGCTTCCAAGGTAACTTGATCAAATAAAGACATTAATTGTAAAACATAGGCCTTATATGGGCGCAGTTTATCATCTCCGGTTTGATAAAATTCATTAATTTGGTTTATAACCAGTTGAGAATCACCAAAAACTAATAGATGTTTAATTTTTAGCGCTAGGGCAGCTCGTAATCCAAGGATTAGAGCTTCATACTCAACGGTATTGTTGGTGCAAGCAAATGTCAATTTGAAGGACGAAGGAATAAGATGTTTTTGCGGAGATATTAAAATAATACCCGCATCTAACCCCACTCATGCATCGGGCTCCATCAAAGTATAAGGACCATTGTTCGGTATGGTCTGCCTCTAATTGAAGGCATTCATCTGGAAACTCGATGATGAGGGGATGGGTAGACTCTAAGGGTGCAGCGACTAATTGATCTGCTATGATTTGACCCTTAACAGACTTCTGTCCTATGAATGTGAGATCAAACTCGCTTAGAGCAAGAACCCACTTGGCTGTGCGACCCGATAAATAAGGTCGACTCATGAGATACCTTAAGGGATCATATTTAGCAATGACATAAGTTTTTTGACTAAGCATATAATGTCATAATTTTTGCGTAGCAAACACGACTGCTAGACATAGTTTTTCCAACGTTGTATAGCGGGTTTCATAACTGATGAAGGTTCGGCTAATATAATAATTAGCACGTTCTCGCTTTTCATCATCAAGTTGAGCTAACATAGCCCCTAAGGCGAGAATCCGAAGCGAAAATATATAGGAGAAATGGGCGATCAGATTTAGGTGGTGAAAGCACGGGTGGATTAAGGAGGTATTGTTTGAGAAGTTCAAAAGCTTCTCTACATTACGTGTCCCAATTAAAAGGGACATCCTTCTTAAGGAGTTTAAGAAAGGGACCAGTTTTGTCCGCCAGCTTATCGATGAAGCGACGGATGGCTTGAAGTTTACCTTGTAAACTTCGTAACTCAAATATATTAGTAGGTGCGGGCATATCAGTGATGGCCGCAATCTTGAGAGGGTCGATTTCAATACCACGTAAAGAAACTAAAACCCCTAATAGTTTGTCGGATTTAACTCCGAATATGCATTTTGTTGGATTTAATCGAATGAGATATTCTCGTAATCGATTAAAGACTTTCCTCAAATCATCTAAATGATTATTTTCAATAATAGAGCGAGCTATAATATCATCCACATAATCATGTAGGATATCATGCATCATATCATGAAAAATGTAGGTCATAGCTCGTTGATAAGTTGCACGGGCGTTCTTTAAGCCAAATGGCATCACTTTCCAGCAAAAGGTACCCCAGGGGGTAATAAAGGTTGTTTTAGCTTGGTCTTCAGGAGCTATCCGAATTTGATTATAACCGGAGAATCCATCCATTAAGGACATCATCCCACTTCCGGAAGTGAAGTCAATGATTTGATCCATGTTTGGAAGAGGAAAGTCATCTTTAGGGCATGCAACGTTAATATCTCTAAAATCTATGCAAACCCTAACTTTGGTAGCTTCTTTCTTGGTGACTGGAACTACATTTGAGATCCATTCAGCATAATCAATAGCTTGTATAAAGATAACATTCAGGAGTTTTCTAACTCCCCTTTGACTAGAAGAGCCACTTTGGGATGCATTTTTCTAAGTTTTTGTTTAACGGGTTTAGCATCCGGATGGACCACTAGATGATGCATGACTACAGAAGGGTCTAGACCTGGCATATCTTCGTATGTCCAAGCGAAGACATCTTCATACTCTTTAAGGAATGCAATGTATTGTTCTTGTTTTTCTTGACTTAATTCTGATCCAATATTGATTATGTGAGGATTGTCCTCAGTTCCAATATTAATTTTAATGACGTTTTCTACCTCCATGTGTAGATCTCTTTCAAAATTAGGTGGGGCGGGTGAAACGCCCAATTCTTGTAATTCTTGTAAGGTTAATTTAGATAATTCATCTTGAGGATTAGTGGCCTCAAGTTGGGCTATAGTTGGTATAGAACCATCAAAATAAAATCCATTGTGTAACATCTCTTCAACGGAGACATCATGGAAGATATCTCCTTCCAACTCTTCATCGGGGTCAGCAATCATTTCAGGGTAAGCTATGGATAGCATGTTGCATGAAAATGACTGATTTTTAAGAGGCAAATCAACATGCCTATCCAAATAATCTTGATAACATATGAGATGATCATCATCCTCAAAAGGAAAGGGTTGACCCTTACTAGGAAATAGGCCCACACCACAGTGGGCAGGCCACGGTTCTACCTCGAAAGGTTCTTTCATGCCATTTTGGAAAGGTCCCAAGCCTTTCCCTTTATATCCCATTTTAAGCATCATGGGTTTAGCTTTAATATAATCATTGGTAAAATAACACCGAGCATATCCTTCATGATGAGTTTTGATATTTCGAGGGATTCTTCCCCAGTCATATCCTTTATAAATGAAGGCACAACTCCCGACTTGGTAAGTACTTCCCATAGGTTGTGGGAGGCCCAAAGTACGAGGAGATGGCGGCAAGTTATTTAAAAGGTTTGAATCTTGCATGAAAGCATTCGTTTTTTCTGATATTAAGGTTGTAGATAAATCTGGTAAAAGTTCATCAGAAAGGGCATAAGATGTAGAAGGCTTATTACCTATGTCTTGAGATGTGGAAGGTATGATAGTTGTTTCTAGAAGATTTGAATTTATAGGGGTAGAACTTGAAGGATTGGTTGTAGATTTAAGATCTTTTTGAGGTTCTAGAGTAATTTGTTTAGAGGGTTGTTGGTCTATATAGGAGGATGAAATTAATGGAGAGGAAATAGGTGAAGTTATGGGTGTATGTTTCACAGTTTTAGATGAAAAATAAGAACTAGGATGTGTGGATGACAGAGCAGGGCAAAATTGCACTCCAACGGGTTATGCCAAAGCACACATATCAAAAGGTCTAGGGTCACCATGAATAGTGACCAACTGATTTTTAAACTCGAATTTAACACATTGGTGTAAAGTTGATGGGACCGCTCGCATGGCGTTGATCCAAGGGCGACCCAAAAGTATATTGTACGATGTTGGGCAATGTACAATAAACACGGTTGTTTCTAGGGTTCTAGGACCAACTTGCAATGGGAGGGTAATAACTCCACACGTTTCTTGTGTTTCGTCATTAAAAGCTTTGATAATCATATCAGTTTTCTTCATTTCATCACTTCTAAAGCCAAATCGTTGGTAGAAGTCAAAGGTGCAAATGTTTAGAGATGAGCCATTATCAATCAAAACTCTTTTGACGACTACATCTCCAATTAGAGCAGTAATGTATAAGGGATTGTCCTTATGTAAACTGTGTTGTGGGATATCTTTATCCCGAAAGTCAATACAATCAATCTCTCGAGTGATGATAGTATTGGCCATAGCTTCGAGTTGAATGTTTTGAGGTACCATCATTTGGCTCAATGTAAGCATCAACTCATCCCTATGGGTGGGAGAGGATCTTAATAAATCTAAGAGGGAAATTATGGCCGTAGTATTGGACAATTGCTCATTAATATTGTAAGGGGGTTTAGGTTGAACAGTAGGAGCATGATTCCCTTTATTGGGGTTTTTCAAAACGAATGGAGCTGATCCATCATTTTGGTTTGGTTCTTGTTGGGAATTTTGAGCTTGTTGTCGAGTAACGACTCCAATGGTACCTACAATGTTATAGTGAAGACGCTGAACTGGTCTCGGTTGAGCATTAATGGCTTGTTCATTAGAAAGGAATATATTGGAAGAAGGTCGAGTAGTGACTCTTCTAGGAAATGGTTCTTCTGGAACCATAGCATCTGTGACGGGTTGAATAGGATCTGATTCATTTTCAGAACTATTCGATTGGTTTGAAGTAATGTCTAGTTCACTTTCACTATCTGATTCTATATCACTAGAATCGGAAGTTTGAAAATTATGTAAGGGCCTAGTCGTAACCAGGGATAAGGTCGTGTCAAATATTTGAGGATCCTGAACAGGTAATTGTCCGCTAATGGTTCCTACATATCGGGTAGGAGGGGGAACATTATGATGTTCGATTTGATTGGCTACCTCTTTACCATGTCTTGGTAAAGGGTGTTGAAATATGTCTAGAGTTTGATTGGCATTTTGATTTTGATTTTGGGGAATGGTCTTTTGAGTATTATTAGGAGGGTTTTGTTTAGGTTGGAAGGCTTGCACTTCCATTTCATTATTGTCAATCAAATCTTGTATTTTATGTTTCAACCTTTTACAAGCGTTGGTAGAATGTCCGGGTCCTCTATGGAAATCACGGTGTAAGTCGGCTCTATATCCGGGTATAGTTGGATCGAGGTTCCCGGATGGTGGTAATTGGATCAAACCTCTTTCGAGTAATTGAGGTAAAATAGTTGATAAGGGTTGGTTTAATCTAGTGAATTCTCGAGGAGGCTTGTCAGGAGGTTTCAATATGAATTTTTTTGTTGTCTTCGTTGCATTGATATTAGCAACATTTTTGTTGTCAGTGACTCCATCACCGACAACTTGTTTGTTTTTATATTGATTTTTGGATGTTTTCTCATCATCCTTCTTCCTAAGTTGGCCTCTCCTAATGAGGGCATCTTCTACTCTTCGAGCTAAATCTATAGCTTGATCGAAGGTAGTTAAAGTAGCGATTGATAGCTCATAAGATATTTGTTCTTGTAAATTGTTGATGAAAATGTCCAACATTTCCCTATAAGGCAGCACAAAGTGCGGTTTTCCTATCAATTGCCTCCATCTAGCTAAGAAATCGGCAAAACATTCATCCTTGTCTTGTTTTAAATTGTATAGGTCTTTAATAGTTACATGCCTCTCGATGTAGGCACTAAATTGATGGACAAATGATTCAGTTGTTTCTTCAAAGTTTCTCAAAGAATGAGTGGGCAATTGATAGTACCACTCTAATGCCATTCCACCTAAACTTTTTGGGAACATTTTTAGTAATAGCAAGTCATCATGCGATATATCATGACATGCTATCCTAAACATGCGAAGATGCTCTATGGGATCTTCGGTTCCTTTATATATAGGCAGGATGGGCATGGGAAAATGCTTAGGGTATGGTTGAGCTACAACTATGGGATCCAAAGGTTGACTACAGATCTCTCGATAATTATACGAGGGACGGTAGGGATCTATCTGGTCCATACGTGAAGCTAATTGTTTCACCATGGCTTCCAGATTACTAGTTTGCCCCCCATATTGGTTCGGTAGGGCATTGACATGGGTTTTATGGGCATATGATGGAGGAACATGCAGATTAGATGCCATGTTACTATTGTGTAAATTATTGGTAGGAAAAGTATTATGAAGGAATTTTGAAGTTGTATTATGTTGTATTCCAGATTGTTGAAAGTTTGTATTTGGCTTTGTTTTAGGTTTTTGTTTACTTGAAGCATATTGCTCAATAGTTTGGCGGAATAAAGTAGTGAAGGAAGGTTTCTTTTGTGTGGGAGTGATTTTAGGTTGAATAACAGGTTCCTTAGGAGGTTGGGTAACCTGTTGTTTTGACATGTTTTGAGCCATAGTGACCATATCCGTATTGGATGGCCCGGCCTTGTCACTTTCTTGATCAATGAAAGACAAGGGATTAGTGTGCATATTACACATATATTCCATGGCTGCTTGAGTGTTACTAATTTGTCCCTTTATCAATACGAATTGCCACATTAAGGTCATCAATGTTATCAATGAGAAATTTCTGAAAATGCTCTGCATTGTCAAAAGCAATAGTTCCATTTGGAGCTACTCTAGGGGATGAGGATCCATCCTCTTTAACACTTCCTTCTTGTTCCTTATCTTCACCTAAGTCTTCTTCTGATTGACCTAGAGTTTCTCCTTCCGGATTTGGATCTCCAAGAAGGACATTTGGGTCTCTAGTTGTATCTTGTAACCAATCTTCTTCTTCTCCTAAAGTTTCTTTACCATTCCTAAGTTTAGGCATGGTGCTTTAAGTTTTGATTTCAGCAAATATATATATTTATATATATATATATATATATATATATATATATATATATGCAACAAATTAAGAGGTATATGTTTACTATATACCTACTACAATATTTGAAATGAAATTTTTAAGTTTTTGCTATGTTTTTTAGTTTTTTTTTTTTCTTTGTTTTTTTTTTGAAATAATATAATAAAGACAGCAAATAACACAATAAATGCAAGAAATAATACTAAAATAATAATCTAGTTTTCTATAAACAATTTATGAATATCATTAATAGGTTCGAGTTGTTTCGGAGTCATGAAGTGTTCTTCTTCAAATTGAAAGTTTTCTTTTAAAAATTTGATGAAAAGAGCTATAGTGATATTATCTATCTCAGATGCTGGTTGATAAAAGTAAAGCTCGTGGCAATACTCTCGATATAGCACAGCTCGCGGAACTCTATTCCATCTTTCCCTATCTGTAAGAACAACCTCTTGGTCTTCTACACAACCTAGGAACTGGTGCACAATGGCTGCGTTCTCGAGGTATTCCTCGAAGGTGAACAATTCTGAAGATACTAGAGCTCTCCTATAAGCTAACCATCTATGGCGAGGCTCTCCGAAGTTCATGATAAAAAACTAGTTGATGAGGATCCGGGATTCTATCTAGGAATAGCCTCTTGATTTGCTTAAGTTGTGTGGACCTAGATGAGATGAGACTAAGTCTTCTATCAAGTTCGTTCCACGGGAATTGATTTCTAGTTGTTTCAGGCACACTAAGGACAGAATTGACTTCTATGGCTGCCAATTGGTTTTCTACGTTTATAGTAACTGCTAACCTTTTCTTAGGAGCTACCATCTAAACATGATTTTAAACTTTAAATGTTTTAAAATGCATCTATGTTTTAGTTGTTCTATATATGTTTTTGTTTTGTTTTTGTTTTCAAAAGGTTATGATGCATTCACGTCGGGTTCACCAAAATGTATCGCTCCAAATTTTTTGCATCCTTACCTTCAGGCTATTGGATCCGTGCCGGAAGGAGGATGGGAAAAGGATGTCGCGGTACCTCGGACTGAGAGGACTTTGCGAAGGTCCCGCCTCTCAAGGGAGGTGTATTTTGATGATTTTTCGATGGATGGTGGGTTCACCGGGAAACATTTAAGGGCAGTTTCCACGCCTAGGTTTGGAATGTGTTTTAATGTGTTCATTTTTAACTTTAAGCATTCATATCCTAGGTTTGGCCAAATGAATCTAGATTAATCTACATGAAAATGCAAATTCAATGAGTACAGAAAATAGATTTAAAGACATAAAACAGAGAATTTACAGAATACAAATGAGGAATACCGATCCGGATGTCCGGTGATGATTACGATGTTTGAAGCGATCGGGATCATCCGGAATTCGACAGAATCATCTGAGATCTGACAGGATCATTTGAGATCTGACAGAATCATCTGAGATCTGACGAATTCGTCAGACGAATTCGTCAGAGACCTGCAAGCAGAAAAATAGATACAAAATACAACGAATACTATTGTGCTAATAAGAGGGAAACAACACCAAATGATTGTATGAATACTGAGTAATAGTTATGAACAGAAATTCAAGCAAATTACGATATTCTAATGACAAATCATGATCTTAGTATGCAATCTAAGCTAAATGGGTGAACTCCAAATGCAAAATAACATAAACACTGAATAAACTATCTAATTTGCGAGAATAAAACAGCGAGAGAAAAGGTTGAGAAATGCAAACTTCGAGGCAGCGATTGCCTCAATATGGACTACGGTCGAGATCGTCTCGCATCAGTACGAAATCACCTTGAATTCAACAGGTTCGCCTTCGATCTGAACAGGTTCATCGGCGATGATGTGTGTTGGCTTCGGCTGAAAAACAGTGATGTACCTGCAACAAAATTGGTATGGGACCAGTGCAAATGAAAAATTGGGATGGTTCAACGTAGATGGAGTTAAATTGCAGATAATTTCAGCCGGGGGGGTGCTAAGGGAATAGCTTAGGATTAAATAGGCTTAGGGGAGTAGTTAGGAGGTTGGAGATCATCCCAATTTGGGAGATCTCCAACGGGGGAGGGTCCCTAACGGCGCAGACACGCTTCGCCCGGATTGGAGACCCGTTGGAACAGAAGCTAATTTTGCAAAATCAGTTTTGTGACAAGATCGTCTGGACGTCCTAGTCCAGACGAAATCGTCAAATCTAGGGCGATATCGTACGATCGGCGACGATATCGTCAAACGGTCAAAACAACCTCTAAAAATGGCGCAGAAAAGGGGGAAACGGATTACCCGACGGTTAACGGGCGGTTTGGGAGGTTAAATTTGAATTTTAAATTATTTACTAAGGTGAATGTAATTATTATAATTTTATTGCGCCAATTTTAGGGTGCTACAACCTTATATCATATATAAAAATATTGGTCTAGGTACCTATCACCTAACATCACTAGGGGTGTTGAAGAGCCTGAACCTCTCAACATCATCCATATTAAGGTTTTCTATACTTAGGAGCATAGAAAAAGACCTCGAGGGTTTTCTCAAAACTGCTCGATCAATCCCAAAAGGCTCCAAGGGTTCCTAAAATTGCTTGGTCATATTAGCAAAAGGCTCCAAGGGTTCCTAAAACTTCTTGGTCATGTCAGTTAAAGATATTGAGGGTTTGCTTATAACCACTCGGTTGTCTCAAAAAAGCACCAAGGATTTTTGAGAAATGGCTTGGTCAATCCAAAGGCTCGAAGGGTTTGCTTAAAATTGCTCGGTCATCCTCAAAAGCCCTAAGGGTTTTCTTAACACCGCTCGGTCATCCTAAAAGGCTCCAAGCTCCCTCATGAGTAGTTTGGTCAATCAAAAAGCCCCAAAGGTGCTCATAATCCCTTTGGTCAACCTAAAAGCTCCAAGAGTTTCTGAAAAAATCTTGGTCACTCCTAAAGGCTCCAAAGGCATGTACTCACTGTTTGGTCAAATATAAAGGCTCAAAATCCATAAAAATTTAAAAAGCAATAAAAATACAAAAAAATCGTAAAGCATAAAATGTAAAAAATGTTTTCTTTTCATTTGCATCATTGCATTTCATGTTTCACATGCATTTCATCGTTACATTGCATATAGGCATTTGTCATCTGTTGCATTCTATAGTAGAATGAATTGTGTTTGTCAATCTTACAAACGATGCCACGTTTGTGTTTCAATCATGCACCTCTGCATTTATCATAATCCATAATTCATGTGAGTAATTGTATTTTTCAACACAACCCATAATGTTTCTACAAATAATATACTAGGGTTTTTCGGTCATTCAACCATACCTAGAGGTCTTCTCAAGATTTGATAGAAATCTTACTTTGTTTTTTATCCAAGGTTTAGTTAGTATAGCCATTAGCATATCAGAATCCTATCACTAATCAATAAATTAAAAAATCCTAATAAGGACTAGGGAAATATGAAAGCCACAAAGTAGGACTGAGTATCCTGAGGTGAAAAGAGTTATTCTTGCTTATCCCCCTGTGCGGACGGTTTGGGAAATGTTGGCAATTGGAAAAATTATAGGTTTATTCCTTTAGAATCCCTTACAATAAAATGAACAATATCCCAGAGTAATATCCCACATCAATCCTCAATATTGATACCCTAGATCGATATCATAGATCGACATCCCAAATTGATATCCCATATTGATATCATAGATTGATATCCTCAATCGATATCCTAGAAACAGTTCCCCCAAAGCAAAATTCCCCAAAGGGAAGTTTTTGAAGAAAATTATCACATGTAAATTCCAGAAAGTTAAGATCAAATGAAGATCAAAAATCAAAGTTCAAATGAAGATCAGAATTCAAATTTCACATCAAGATCAAATGAAGATCATAAAGCAAGTTCAAATGAAGATCCAAAGAAAGTTTGAAGTCAAAGTGGAATCAAATCCCTTGCACAACTATATATGAGAAATTATCCCAAAAATTTGAAGAAAATAAGGGGATGAGCTTGAATCCCTAGAATTATCGACACTACTATACCATACACACAACAATATGTCTGTTACATTAGCATCTTGTTGGTGTATAGACCAATGTTTGAATTAGGAAGAGCTATCTTCACTGCATCGCCTAGTGGCTTAGTCCAACAAAAATATAAACCTAGGATTGGATAAACATTTACGGACCCCCAATCTTAGCAATGGGCTGAAAGAATCTCGCCTGAAATCAAGGTATGCTTTTGACTTATCTAAATATATTCATATGTACACACAGGGATAATGAACAGTTAGGGCCTATACTAGCAAAATCCTTACATTTCAAAAGTCTAGTATGGTCAGTATACAAATTTTGATAATTCTACTAGGGTGTTTGAGTCTCATGGAAAACCCTCAAAAAAAAATCTCTAAAATAGCAACAAATACCAAAGATCACAAACCATATAAAACAAAGGTCATTCAATCATCAAACTGCAAAGTATCGAATCCATGATACATAATTACATTGAGCACAAAGTTTTCAAAGATATAGGATAGATACTGGATGGATATCAAAAATAATATTTAGATGGCCACTCACTATATTGTGCATATTGTTTTTCAAATTTCAAAAGCAAAATAGAGTGACATATTATATCATTCGCATAATATCGTTGCATATCATTGTATTTGATATATGGGTGATTAATGGATTAAATTCTTGTAATGAGGATTTTCAATTATAGTCATGATTTTTACACATCCTGTGGTGTCGTCCATTAGATTTTTAAACATGTATCGCATTCATTCCTTATGTTTTAAGTTATTACATCATACAGGTTCATTTACATTAGATTACCATCATGTAAATAAAGCATTACATACATTACACCAGCATAGCATGACATCATCACAAATTAAATTCATACAATAAAATAAAAATAAATGTGTTTAAAAGTAAATATCGCATCCATATGTATCCACCATAAGTAGCACATCTAAGCATCTAGATCACTGCAAATCATCATCATCATCAATTAAAAATATTTATCTAGTGCATGTCATCCATACATCACATCATATAAGCATAGCATCAATATGAACACCTGCATCCATGTGCATAAACATAAGCATAAAACATAAAACATAAAACATACAAATGACAAGTACACATAATGAGCCAAAATGATCAAATATCATATAAATATGTGTATCAATGAGTACATCGAGGTACATCAAAATGCCCACAAGATAAAATTGTGTAGGTCCTCGACCTTACACTCAAAAATGGTACAATAAATATCTTTGTCATATATGTACAAGGGGCCTGCACCCCCAGCCTATGAGTTATTGCCATCACCCCCTCCATCTCTGTGGCTCCTTTGTGAGCTGGCTCCATGAGTGCTAGAGGACCTGTGTGTTCTCTCAGTCCTATGGGTCCTATGACTAGAGCTGGCAGAAGACTGTCGTGTCTCCCTAGTCCCAGTCCTGGTCTGTTGGGACCCTATAGTATTTGTGTCCTTGAGGACTTCCCCACCTATAAATCTGATATGCCCCTCTAGCTAGGAGATTTGAGTCACACGCACTGTATCCCACTTGCTACCCTCCTCCATGATGGAAAGAAGCCTCCTAATATCTACCATGGGATCACAGCTACCTATTAGCAATGAATATGATGTGGTTGGAGGTTCCACGATGGCCTAGGAGGATGAATGATCCCCCCTCTGTATCTGGAATAAATACCTCTCTGTAGTAGTCACACTCAATCGTGCCTGTGCCATATCATGCTCACTAGTGAGATCATGGACCTGTGTCTTCGTCATTGTATCCCATGATATGAGATTTGTCCTCTCCTCCTAGGCCTACTGTAGTTGCCTCCCACTATGAGATAGCTTCACCTCTAGTACGGTGATAGTGGTGTCCTATTGCAACTTTTGGGTCTGTAGCCTCCTAACCTGACTTCAAAGATCAGCAACCTGAGCTAGTAACTGTCCCACATCACTATCATGAAGTGCCTCACCCTCCTCTGGTGCCTCCTCCTCGGCCTCATATTGTGGAGCCTCCTTTGTAGTGGCCTCTGTGCCCCATATGCCCTCAATCCACTGGCGTACATTACACTCCTTAGGATCAACCTCTGCCTCATCATTTTTCCTATCGATGGGTCTCAATCCTTGCCACTATAGCAGGGACCACCAAGTATCATATGTTGTGGTGGTCCCAATCCTAGCCATGCCCAACTCCTGGAAGTCATCGACCTCATCTCCAAGCGATGTCGATTGAACCCAGAGTAAATTCCTCTCTAGTACCAAGCATTGATAGATGGTAGGCAGTGTCAAAATATCTTGTGCGATCCTAAACTACCACAGGACCTATGAGTAGTACTTATACTCATGGATCTCAACCTTGTAGTCGAGTAACCACCTGTCCCTCCTAGCCTAGCACAACTACTCACCAACCTTCGTCCATGCAGGACAATCCATGTAAGGATGTCACTCTATGTCATCCACCTAAAGCTATAAAAATCTAGTGATATAATGGTCTACATCCCTAGCATAGGACCTACTACGAAACCCCTCCTCCTTGCAAGGCCAGCATACTGCATAGAATTGGCATGCATTAGAAATAGTAGTGATGATGAGCGATAGGTCGATCGATCACTTGATCCTAATATGTTATCAGCCCCAAATTTGAAGTAATAGGTTGTAGTTGATACCAACCCAACTCTTGCACGTAGCCTGGTATAACTTCTAGTATAGCTGACATAATAGAGTGCTCCCCTAAACTAAGAGTAGTGTTTGTTACGTGGAGCTCTGTGTAACTCTCCTAACAATGACCAGGAGGTTCTAGGGGATCCTCACACCTGGGGAGTCTGGAATAATAATCTAAATGACCAGATGCATAAATATGGCCTCTCAAATGAATAATATGTCCTTCTCCTACCAATATCCGATGTGGATGCCCCATGATCAATCTTGCCCTGGGCATCCTCGCTGCGGTCACCAAATATGTCACCAAAAACATCCTCCTTGCTGGTAAAAGGAGTGGATGTGATGGGCTCCCCATCGATCAGGATCCTAAATATCTAGTAGACATCCTCCAAAGTCACAATAATTTCACTTGTGGGTAGGTGAAATGTGTTAGTTCGTGCATTCCAGCATTGGGCCAACGCAGTCATGTACGCCTGATCTACCCAGATTGTAATCAGATCAAGCACATAGCCAAAGCCAATTGCATCGAACCACTCCTACTCTAGGTCAGTGAGCTATCTATGGAGGGTGCAAAGGATATCTGGCTCCTTGGCTCTAAAGGTCAATTTTTGAAAAGAAATAATACATAAGGAAAAAGATAACTAAAAACAACTAAAAATAGCTAAAAAATGACCTAAAAAAAGATAAACAAATCTAAAAATTGCTAAAAATACAAAAACATGTAAAAAGTGATCAAAAATTTCAAAAACATTCAAAAATGCATCTTAAAACTACAATAAATGGTATTAATTGCCAAGAAAAATAAAAAAAATCAATAAAAATTTGAAAATTTTGTCTAAATTTGGGAACCGTAGGTCAAATCTGTGGTCTGCATAACGGTAAAAAAATTGACCATTGGGATTTGAATCCCACCGTGACTAACTACGGTCCCCAATCTGAAAATTGGGGACCACATCTGCAAGCTGTGGTCTAGGAACGTGACCTTTTTTGGGTCACTTCCTAGCCTAACACCCAAGAAAATTAAATCCTACTCTAGCCTAGACTAGTGTGAGGTTCTTTGCCAGTAGTTTAGTGAGGTTAATTGAACTCATTTCTTAATGTGGTTCATTTTAAATTGGTAAGGAGTGTGAGGACTCGATTTAGAGTTACCTTTTTCGCACCGATCCCTCTGCTAGATGAAGGTTGTGAAGGGTCCACCATCAGGATGTGTTTAAGGTCGTTGAAAGTGGTTTTAGTAGCATCTCACATCAGTAATGTTTCCTCACCTCTCATAGCTCTCAAGTTGCAATCACTTTCAAGGAATAATAATGCAATTTTCAAATGGAAAAATTTATATACCTTTTCCTAATTTCATCAGATCGTAGCTGATAATCATAGTCCCAAAATTAGGGTTTTTCGATCGCAAGTCTGAGATGCGGTTCCTAAATTTTGAAATACCAATCGTAGGTTGTGCGTGCGATTTGCAACTGGCATTAAATGCACTAAAATCCCATCATGGGAAGGTTTTAAATGACAAATTAATGATTTTTAATGGATTAGAATCTCAATAAGAGCAATTAATTTAATAAATTTGGTGATTTTCAAGCACCAGGATCAATTAAAAATTCAAATTAACCAAAAAAAAATAATCAAATAAAAAAAGGCCAAATGCACCTCATATTTAGTTATTTATCCTAGACACTTGGCGGTACAATGACTGACGCTCCATGCAATCCGACAAGATGAGTAAATAACTATAAGGACATTTGGGGTAAAATTATCATCGTTGATTTGATATGCTTTTTTCAATCTTGAAGAAGGCCTTCGAGGTTGGACCACTCCATGGGAACGAGGCATTTCATGTCTTTCTCCTATGACTCCTTTTAGTAGATCATTGACAAATTGATTCAACATAAATCTAAGCAAATTTGTATCATTTTGATTCCCTAAGAAGGTTATTGCATCCCGACCACTCCATGGGATAGGAATGTGCAATTACTATTAACAGTTGTAATCATAGCTAAACTAGGCCTAGCCAAGTAATTAAATTCTAAATTCTAAGCTTGTTCAAATCATTCATAATGGTCAAGTAACCTTGTCGCTTCATTCATTGTCATTACCCTCATTGAATCATCGCTTGAGGGGGTAGTCATGCTTTCAAATCATAATCAAAGTCAACACAAGATCCCTAAAATCGTAGGTCCCTTAATCTTGTCAAAATTGCATTCATCCTTGTGAATCATTGTCAACAACTATCATAATCTTACCCCTTTTCTCAGGGTAAATAGCAAATATGATAGTTAGTTTGTAGCTCTCCTCATGTTGGTTATATAGGCCTAACTCTTATTGTAGCACCAAAGCTACTTGAATGTCTGATGACGAGTTCAAACCCTTTCAAATTAAGCCTCCAATGAGTTGGAAGTAATTATTCTAAGATGCATGTCCTTTTTGTAGGACCTGAAGCATATAATGTTGATATGACTAATGATCATCATACAACCTTTGGCATCATTTTAGGTGGTGTATTTTTGCTCACACATTGTTTGATCTCACAACGCATCTCAAAAGGGACATCTATAAACACCTAAAACACGTCATGTCGATGGTGACTACTCATACGGTACATGCTACAAGACCATATGGAAGATCTTGGATAGACTCCAAGATAGATCAATGGTTCTAACCACTCAATTTGGGCTCCTTGGCCTAATAAGTCTTAACCATAGTTGATACTTGTGGTCTATAGTCTGAACCACTGGTAACACCTGTGGTTCATAGGTTAGGCCGCAGTTGTCACCTGTGGTCTAAACTGAAGTTCAGTTGGCCTTCATCCGAGCCAAATCAGTTTGAATAGCCATTTTTCTTGAAGAATGTATTTAAAGGATGGAAGCTTCCAATCCAACTATCCTAACCACCTCTTCTTGATCTTGGCTTCTCCATGAAGCCACCCCTAGCCCTTGGGTAATCCTATAAGTACCCCTTCAAATTAGGGCAAAAATAAGAAGAGAGAGAGAGAGAATTTTGAGCAGTGAAGCCCTGTCAGATTGTAGACTCACCTGAGTGTACTAAGAAATTTAATTTACCATTCACTTTCCAATTCACCAAGCATCATGTCAATTTGTGCCATGGATGCCTTAAGGAGATAGAACACTAAGAAACACAAATCTAAGCAAATGAAGGCCCAATTGTGTAATTCAACCACAAATTTAGTTAGAGGACACCAAGGAGACCCTTGATCATCAATTTGACAAGGAGTATCAAGCCCACAACTCTAGATTTGGAGGTCAAAGTTACTTTGTTTCCCGTTGTGGCTGATAGCCACGGTGTACAGTGCAAACCTCTCATTTGAGCAATAGTTTGCAACCGGTGATAGATCTCCTTACTATTTTTTTTTGAATTGTGCTTTATTAGACTATATTAATCATCTTAGTGGTTTATTTAGCATTTTAGAGACTCTGACTAACCAAATTAAGGATTTCATTAGGTTTACTTAATTATGGCAAGTAGGACATAATTAGCTTATTTTCATGTTATAATGCTTCATTTCATACAATTAATCCACTAGATTGATAGTTGTACTTTCTTTTTATATGTGTCCATCAATATTTTCAAGTATTGAATATGTTTAACATGCTTTATCCACTTTCTTGATTTCATTAGTGTTATGGCATTTTCATGTTCATATCCTTTAAAGGGCCTCATCATGAGAGGTTGCCTATGTTATTAATGCTTTTGTGTTGTTTCTTGACCGCAGGAAAGTAGATTCGAAGGAGATTCAATCATCTAATTCCTTCCTCAATGTGAAGAAGAGGGTCAACTCCACCCTAGAGCAGTTCGTGTCACCCTAAATGGCATGAAACTCACATTCATCCTTGAGAGGGATTTCATATGATTTTCCTATTGTAATTGTTGGAAATTTGAGTTAATTTGAGGCATTTTATGTTGTCATTGATGTCACATGGATCATTGATGTCACATGGATCACATTTGGTTTTGGTGGCAAAAATATTTCATAAATAAGCATTTATGATATTTTGGAAAGCATGGCTATTTACAAGGTTTTTATGAAAACCAAGGTAGGCAAAATAAAAGGTTTTATTTAAAACCATGGTGGGCTTATGTGGAAAGGGCTTTTCTTAAAAGCCAAGGTGGAATTTTGTTTCATCGAAAAAGGACCTCCGGTGATGAAGATATTAAAGTTTAAAGTTTAAGTTTAAATTAATGGAGGGCCGACCTATGTGCAATTAATGGAGGTTGGCATATATATATATATATATATAATATATATATATATATGTAAAGGTTTCAATTTATTTTGGAAAGGGGGCATATTATATATCGTCGGAAAGCTTATTTCGAGGGCTATTTGACTAACTTATTTAGAAGGAGAAATAAGGTGTGTGTAAAGAGATATTTCTGATTTTGCAAAGGGGTTCCAAAAGTGAAGTTTGCCTTGTTCTTTTTCAAGAGGATTAATTCTTTCATGAGGTGACAAGGTATGCAATATTGTGATTTATTTTATTTTATGGTATAAGTGGTTTTGGGAGTGAAAAGGTTATGCAATGTTTTGATTTATTTTATTTTATGGTACAAGTGGTTTTAGGAGAGATAAGGAAGTTGTGCAATTAAAGGCCTTGGTGATGATTATTGAAAAGTGGAGTAATGTTGATTATTTTGTGATCTACTAACCCTTGTGAAGATTGGCAAAAGAATTTTGTGATTGTGGCAGATTTACAAAGAGGTTTTTTCATCTTCATAAAAGGTATGGGCACATTCTCCTATTGATTGTTTATGGTGGTTGATTTCTGAAATATCATTGGAGGGAAAAGGATTGTTTGTGGTTTCCTTTTCGAAAGTGGTTGGTTGAATGCTTCAAGGTTTTCTGAATTGAGAGTTGTGTCTAAACCTTGTTTTATAAGCATAGTTGTTGAAGCCCATTGGTTGTGAAAGAACTTGAGTTAGAAAAGAACATGAGTATCATTGTTATGTGAGATTTGTGGTTGAGCATTGTTGGAAACATTTGAGTTGGTTGATACATACTTGGACTAGGGTTGTGTGAGAAAGAGTTGTCCCTTGTGATGATTGGTTGAGTTGAGTTGATTGAGCCTAGTCAAGTGATGTGTGAAGTGATTGTTCAAGTTCTATGAAACAAACTATTCCATCATTCTATGTTGAGTTGAGATTAAGGTTAGAACATATTGAGTCTCTAACAATTCTCTTTATGGTTCTATAAGACTTGAATTGAGTTGAGGTTGATTTGAGTTGAGAGTGAGATTAGAACATATTGAGTCTCTAACAATTCTCTTTATGCTTCTATGAGTTGATTTGAGTTGAGTTGAGATTGATTTGGGTTGAGAGTGAGTTTAGAACATATTGAGTCTCTAACAATTCTCTTTATGCTTCTATGAGTTGAGTTGAGATTGATTTGAGTTGAGAGTGAGATTAGAACATATTGAGTCTCTAACAATTCTCTTTATGCTTCTATGAAGTTAATTTGAGTTGAGATTGCCATTCATTGTTGAGTTCATTTTGAGTACTACTTGAGCATGATTGATTGAGCCTTTGAGAAGGCCTTTGGGATATATTTGAGGACAGTGTTGAGATAGATTTGAGGATAATGTTGGGACAGATTTGTGGATAGTTTTGGGCAAGTTCTTGGTGAGCTTGCTAGAGCAGATTTGGGCAAGTTCTTGGTGAGCTTGCTAGAGCAGATTTGGGCAAGTTCTTGGTGAGCTTGCTAGAGCATATTTGGGCAAGTTCTTGGTGAGCTTGCTAGAGGATATTTGGGCAAGTTCTTTGTGAGCTTGTTATTCAAGATTTTGACAAGTTTTATGTGAGCTTGTTAAGCAGGTTTTATGTGAGCCTATTGAGTAGGTTCTTAGTGAGCCTATTGATAGAGCTTTGGAGGTGATAGAGTATAGAGGATAGAGTCTCAGTGGATAGAGATCCAATAGCCAGCATAGTTGAAGATAGATCTGAGTGAGGAGTCTTCAAGTGGAGAGAGGTCCACCAGTCAATGCAGTAGAGAGACAGAGTCTTCTAGAAGATCACATAGCCAGAGCAGAAGGGGAAAGAGTTCTCCTATGGAAGAGATCCATAAACTTGAGATTAGGGGATCAACATCTCCTTTGGATAGAGATCCATAAACATTGTAATTGGGAGTGATTCCCAAAGAGATTGATTGAGAAATTTTTAGTAAAATATTTTCTCCGTGGAGTACCTCACATTGGGGGAACCACGTTAAATATTGTGTCTCAATTGTGTGTGGTGACTTGTGCTCTTGCTTACTACTGCTATCCAGTTATTAATCCACTGCTATATTTGGTTATTACAATTAAGGACATTAATATATTGGTTTGGAAAGAAAGTAAAAAGTGGTCTTATACTGTTCACCCCCCTCTCAGTATAAGCTTGTGTTCTTCAATTGGTATCAGAGTGGGTTCCTTCGAAAAGGCTAACAACTTGAGGGCAGATTCTACAAGAACACATATGGCTTCACAAAATGGATTATCTACAAATAAGGCTCCATTGTTTGATGGTAACAATTATGCTTTCTAGAGCATGAGGATGAAGAACTACTTGATATCACAAGGATATGAGGTATGGCAGATGGTTGAAAAAGAGTATAAGGTTGAAGGTGATCCCGAGGAAGATAAGACTACCAAGAAATTGGTTGAGATAAATGCAAGAGCAATGAATTGTATTTTGAGTGGGCTACGTGAGATATATTTTGCAAAGGTCATGGTATGTACTTCAGCTAATGAGATGTGGACCAAGTTGAGGAATACTTATGAAGGAGATTCCAAGGTAAAGTTGGCAAAGAAATCTTACTACATTGTAGAAGCAAGTGATAATTCAGATTACAGTGATAAATATCAGTCAGATGAAGAAGAATGTACATTCTTTGGAATAAATGAAGAAAAACAAGAACATCTATTCCTAGGTATTGAAGTTAAATAAGAGGATAAATCTATTGAAGAAAGACATGAAGAGCTTGCCACAACCATTGAGCAAGCAAGATAGGTACAAGAAAGGTCTAAGAATACTAAAATGCTTCATATGCGGAGATTTTGGGCATATAGATGATGATTGCACATACTACAACAATTGCAACAAGGAAAGTTTATTTGAAGAAGAAAGCAACAGTTCTAGTGACAATTCCAACAGAAGTGATGATGAAGAAGAGAATTCCACAAAACAAGAAAAGAAAATCAGGAGGTTGAAAAATAAAATCAAGAGGCTTGAAAATAAGGTTCAAGAAAATGAAAAAGTCAATATGATGCTTAATCAACACATTCAAGATTTTGAAAAAGAGCTTCAAGAATCAAAAGAGTTTGGCATCACTATTTCTGAGAAACTAAAGGAGAGGAAAGAAATATGTGATCAGTTAGAAGAAGAAGATCAGAAAAGTTTGGGGACCTACATAAATGAGTTAGCATGATTTCAAAGAAATTCAAAAACACTGGATAATTTTTTGGATTTACAACGAGATCCATTTATAAATACAGGGCTTGGTTATGAAGAAGGGAAATCAAAAATAAGTACACAAGGTCCTATATTTGTATCAGGAGGTTTCATTTCAGAAATCTATAAGGAAGAACCAGTTCTCAAAGAAAAAGAAGCAACATAAATGGATACTTGCATTTTAGAGGCTATAGAGATGTGTGCCAATTTGCTACTTAACACAAATGAAGAAAAAGAAGAGGGAGATTCCAAAGCACCAAAGGTTTCATATTTCAGGTTTGGGGAATCACACTCAAAAGGAAAGGAAGTTCTAAAATATGAAAGCAAAGAAGCACCTAAGATTTGTGAGGAAAGTTCCAAAGTTCCTATGGCTCCAAATATTCAGTTTGGTTCTTGTTTTGAGATAGGTGAATCAAGTTCAAAGGGAAAAGAAATTATTGAAGAGAAAGGCAAGGAAGAAACTAAGGAAGAGGTTTTAAATGCTACAAAGAAGATTCAAGGATGCAATGCACAAGTTGAAGATGATCATAAGGATAATGATCAAGAAAGGTATGAAGAACCAAGGCATGAACAAAGGGCTTTTCAAGGACATTGTTTTTCTTGTAATGGATTTGGACACAGGGCTATACATTGCAGGATCCATGGATCAAAGAAGTTTGATTTTGCTAGAAGAAACTTCAAGGGAAGAAGGTATGGTTTTCAAGGACATTGCTTCTCATGCAATAGGATTGGTCATAGAGCTTTTTAGTGCAAAGGAAATGAGCAACATGGTTTTGGTTTTAGAGCTACACAATTCAGAAGTCATGGTTATAATGGTCATGAAAACAGAGCTTCACAATACAGGGTTCAGGAAAGGAATGGATATGGAAATTATTTTAAGAATGAATTTCAGGACATGGGCACCATCCAAAGGCTACAATATCAAGTGTTTTAATTGCAATAACTTTGGGCATATTGCAAAATGGTGTAGGACTCAATTCCAAACAGGTTCAAGGCAAGAAGGTCAAAAAGGTTCAAAACAAGAAGATCAAGTAATTCATCAAGAGAAGGATATCAGAAAAACATGGAAGGAAGTTGATAGAGGAAAGAATAAATGTAATATGGGAGTAAAGGTACTCCCACCCCAAAATTAATCACCTCAAGAGAGAAGGGGGTGAGGGGGCTATGCTTAAGAGTCATATCTTTTAGCCCCATAGGTGTCCCTTTTGCCATTGATGTCAAAGGGGGAGAGATTTGAGTAAGGGGGAGAGCATTGAGTTAGGGGGAGCAGCCTCCAAAGAGAGCATTGAGTTAGGGAGAACCTCCAAAGAGAGTATTGAGTTAGGGGGAGCAGCCTCCATAGAGAGTATTGAGTCAGGGGGAGCAGCTTTGATTCTCAGAGATGGTTTTTGCAGTGATTGTGGTGTTTGCATTAGAGGTGTTGCCATCAATGACAAAGGGGGATATTGTTGGACATTTGAGGTATTTTATGTTGTCATTGATGTCACATGGATCACATTTGGTTTTGGTGGCCAAAATATTTCATAAATAAGCATTTATGATATTTTGGAAAGCATGGCTATTTACAGGGTTTTTATGAAAACCAAGGCAGGCAAAATAAAAGGTTTTATTTAAAACCATGGTGGGCTTATGTGGAAAGGGATTTTCTTAAAAGCCAAGGTGGAATTTTGTTTCATCGAAAAAGGACCTCCGGTGATGAAGATATTAAAGTTTAAAGTTTAAGTTTAAATTAATGGAGGGCCGACCTATGTGCAATTAATGGAGGTTGGCATATATATATATATATATATATATATATATATATATATATGTAAAGGTTTCAATTTATTTTGGAAAGGGGGCATATTATATATCGTCGGAAAGCTTATTTCGAGGGCTATTTGACTAACTTATTTAGAAGGAGAAATAAGGTGTGTGTAAAGAGATATTTCTGATTTTGCAAAGGGGTTCCAAAAGTGAAGTTTGCCTTGTTCTTTTTCAAGAGGATTAATTCTTTCATGAGGTGACAAGGTATGCAATATTGTGATTTATTTTATTTTATGGTATAAGTGGTTTTGGGAGTGAAAAGGTTATGCAATGTTTTGATTTATTTTATTTTATGGTACAAGTGGTTTTAGGAGAGATAAGGAAGTTGTGCAATTAAAGGCCTTGGTGATGATTATTGAAAAGTGGAGTAATGTTGATTATTTTGTGATCTACTAACCCTTGTGAAGATTGGCAAAAGAATTTTGTGATTGTGGCAGATTTACAAAGAGGTTTTTTCATCTTCATAAAAGGTATGGGCACATTCTCCTATTGATTGTTTATGGTGGTTGATTTCTGAAATATCATTGGAGGGAAAAGGATTGTTTGTGGTTTCCTTTTCGAAAGTGGTTGGTTGAATGCTTCAAGGTTTTCTAAGTTGAGAGTTGTGTTTAAACCTTGTTTGATAAGCATAGTTGTTGAAGCCCATTGGTTGTGAAAGAACTTGAGTTAGAAAAGAACATGAGTATCATTGTTATGTGAGATTTGTGGTTGAGCATTGTTGGAAACATTTGAGTTGGTTGATACATACTTGGACTAGGGTTGTGTGAGAAAGAGTTGTCCCTTGTGATGATTGGTTGAGTTGAGTTGATTGAGCCTAGTCAAGTGATGTGTGAAGTGATTGTTCAAGTTCTATGAAATAAACTATTCCATCATTCTATGTTGAGTTGAGATTAAGGTTAGAACATATTGAGTCTCTAACAATTCTCTTTATGGTTCTATAAGACTTGAATTGAGTTGAGGTTGATTTGAGTTGAGAGTGAGATTAGAACATATTGAGTCTCTAACAATTCTCTTTATGCTTCTATGAGTTGATTTGAGTTGAGTTGAGATTGATTTGGGTTGAGAGTGAGTTTAGAACATATTGAGTCTCTAACAATTCTCTTTATGCTTCTATGAGTTGATTTGAGATTGAGTTGGGTTGAGAGTGAGATTAGAACATATTGAGTCTCTAACAATTCTCTTTATGCTTCTATGAAGTTGATTTGAGTTGAGATTGCCATTCATTGTTGAGTTCATTTTGAGTACTACTTGAGCATGATTGATTGAGCCTTTGAGAAGGCATTTGGGATAGATTTGAGGAAAGTTTGGGACAGATTTTGGACTTTGGTAAAGATTTGTGGATAGTTTGGGCAAGTTCTTGGTGAGCTTGCTAGAGCAGATTTGGGCAAGTTCTTGGTGAGCTTGCTAGAGCATATTTGGGCAAGTTCTTGGTGAGCTTGCTAGAGCATATTTGGGCAAGTTCTTGGTGAGCTTGCTAGAGGAGATTTGGGCAAGTTCTTGGTGAGATTGTTAAGTAGATTTGACAAGTTCTGTGTGAGCTTGTTAAGCAGGTTCTGTGTGAGCCTATTGAGCAGGTTCTTAGTGAGCCTATTGATAGAGCTTTAGAGGTGACAGAGTATAGAGGACAGAGTCTCAGTGGATAGAGATCCAATAGCCAGCATAGTTGAAGATAGATCTGAGTGAGGAGTCTTCAAGTGGAGAGAGGTCCACCGATTAGTGCAGTAGAGAGACAGAGTCTTCTAGAAGATCACATAGCCAGAGTAGGAGGGGAAAGAGTTCTCCTATGGAAGAGATCCACGAACTTGAGATTAGGGGATCAACATCTCCTTTGGATAGAGATCCATAAACATTGTAATTGGGAGTGATTCCCAAAGAGATTGATTGAGAAAGTTTTAGTAAAATATTTTCTCCGTGGAGTACCTCACATTGGGGGAACCACGTTAAATCTTGTGTCTCAATTGTGTGTGGTGACTTGTGCTCTTGCTTACTACTGCTATCTGAGTTATTAATACACACTGCTATATTTTGTTATTGCAATTAAGGACATTAATTGATATTGGTTTGGAAAGAAAGTAAAAAGTGGTCTTATACTATTCACCCCCTCCTCAGTATAAGCTTGTGTTCTTCAGTAATAAGAGTATCAAAATGGTATCCCTAAGAGGGGTGTATTTGTAATCATAATTGGCTTCTTTCTAAATGGAATAAAAGCATTCTTTTCTTTAAAATTTGTTGTCAATATTACAATTTATTATTTTGTATCTCTTATTTCTTTTACGCATTAGGAATCATAGGTGTGAGGCCATTTTTGTGGTCACACTTGTTTAACCTTACTTGTATGGGCCTATAACTTATTTTTACAATATTTTTTTTTCATACACACATTATGCTTGTATGTTGATGTGCCATATACACCACTATCTTGTATGACAACTTCCATACATACACTACTTGTATGATGTTGTCCTATCGTACATACCCTTTTGATTGTATGACAATCTCTCATATGCTTCCCCCTTCTGCATGCCTTTCATATGCATCTCATTATATAACCCTTCATTAGTATCAATAAATAAGCTTATGTTTTCATCTGCATTGCAGTTTCATATTAGTTTGAGAATATGATGGCTTACCATTTTTTTAAACTACTAACACATTTTATAATTTGCTCATCACAACTCCATGTATCTAGGATTGAACCAACTTCATAGAGGCAATGACGCTAGAATATTGAAATGGAATATAACACAATGTAACACAATTTTATTTCTATTTAAATAAATAAATATACAATGTAAATAATTTATATTTACCATGCAGACACTATACACAACATATATCATACTATCTAGCATAGAAATTCAAAAAATTTAGAAAAAAAATCAATATACCTAGAACAACATTCAATATCCTTGCAACAACACTTAGTCTACTTGGAAAAACACTTAATCTACCTAGAATAGCATTTGATATTTTAGAAATAGCATATAATCTACATGTAGAAACACTCAATCTACCAAAAACAACCAAATTCTAGTACATGCAATGCCAATATACAATAGCCACATTTAATGTAAACCCTCAAGACCATGCTAACCTTTCTACCATCCTTGATACTCATATGTCATGCCTAATAACACCAACCATATAAATTAATGAGGGAGGGGTCTTATCTATACAACTAAGAGGCAGTTGGATCCTCCAACTACCCGATACCTCATCATTTTCCTAAATTACATTTGACATGCATTTGAATTACATTTATATTTCATGGATCACTTTATGACTTAATTATACATAATTTAAAATTTCTAATTATCACAATAAATATTACATCACCACTTTATAACTTTATTAATTATACATATGTACATTCCATCAAACACTTGTGTATGAGCTACAAAATAACACAAAATAAAATATATATATTTACTAATTATGCAAACATGTCAGTTTGTTTGCCTACATTTATAGCCTCAAGATACATAGAGACCAAGGTAACACATGACTTCCAACAATTCAAGTACCTTTGGGATAAGATCAATAAGGAAGTAAAGGATGCTTGTGAATCTTATTTATTGACCTCCTTTACAGAACAAAATCTCAAGAAGGTAGAAGAAATAATTGAGCAAGTAGAGGGACTATCTACAAGGGGTAAATACTAGGAGATCCTCAAACTTCTCTCTTCATGAAAATATCACAAGTATAGAAACTAAGGATGTATTTAAAGGGCCTAGTTAAAAATTAAGGAAGATCATAGATGCTTAGAGAAACATCCAATCTTACAAAGACAACTTGGGATCTCTAAAGACCAAAAGCATAGGAAATAAGTAAAGAAATTTAGGGATTAGTTGCTCCTGGAATACCTAATATATTGATCCACAAATTAAGATCCTATAGGATGACATCATTGATTCTATGTTTGAAGAATAAAAGGAACAAGCTCATCAAGAGGATGTAGTTGAAATATACAAGAATATAGAGCCTATATTTACCAAGTTGCAAGAGTTGACTGAGAAATAGGGAGAGCTATCAAAAATCCCTTTAAATATATACCAATAAAATAAGAGGCTCTCATCTCAATCTAGTTGTCAAGCAATAAAAAATGGTAAAAATTGTTAGGATTGTTTCCTCATAAGTCTAGATAAAGAGAACCAAAAGTTTTACAATTTAATCACAAAGGTCCAAATTTTTTAGACTCCATGTCCAAGGATAAAGGTAGGATTTGGTATCTCACACCAATCAAGCTATTAAAATTATCATCTAATTTGTGGCCAAGTATAAAATTGTATGATCTAATATTGATAGGCCTAACAACACTCATTGTATAATGTATTAATTTAATATAATATTTTATTATGTAATACCTATGGACCATGGTTAACCTTGTTATGGTTAAACCCTCTTTATAACTTATAATTAACCTTAATACCTCTTGTTATGTCAGCTTAGGTTAAAATTTATTATGTAATTGGGATTTTGGTATTGGTATAAATGCCCCCTCCAGTCCTCATTTGATCATTGGAGTATAATGAATGTAATCTATGGAATGTATAGTGATTATTTCTTGTGCCTAAAGATGCCCCCAAATATTTGTGTCTCTTTCTTTTGTTCTTTTATGATTCTGTATAATATTTGAGAGCATGGATTGCTTTTGTTAATTTCTAAAAAATATTGTGAATTTCAATATGGTATTGGAGTAGGTATGAAGTAGTAGCATTTCTTGATCACATATAAATATGATTCATAGTTTTTTTTTTATTCCAAATTTTAGGACAATTTTTTTCTCATTGCTTCATAAGGACATTTTCCATAAGTAGCTAATAAGATGTTCCACTATTCTACTCATTTATTTTCCAAATTTTTATGGACATTTATCACCTACTCCATTTTTCCCTTGCTATCATGATTTCCTTCACCTTTCTCATGCATTTTTAAATTCAGAGTGGATCAAAACTTTTTTGCCTTTGCAAAATAGCTATGACATGATGATTTGGTGCATGAAAGGTTTTTAGTGCCATTTTTTGCATTTAAAAATTCCCTCATGCACACCATTATTTTTAAGGCTTAACACTTCATTGGCAAGGATGTGTCATTTCCTTCTATAGTAAGGGTACACTTCAATTTTTATTCAAATGGACAAGCATGGTTTAGTGTTAAGTTTGTCATTGGTCATGGCTTGAGTCATTGTTAGTCATTTTTATAGTAGAATAATGTGTTTGCAATGGATAGTGAGAAAATATCTAAATTCTCTTGCAAACTTAAGACATGGCACATTGGATAGAGTCATGGCTTAGCCTCTTGTGGGAGAATGTCCCTTTTTTTAAGTAGAAAAAAAACATTTTTTCTTGGTATTCTTAGTGGCAAGGTTTTAAGAATTCACTTGTAATGGTGTCACTGATTGAGCCATCGTAGATGGATCTGTATGGTTGTCTATTCCATGCTTGTGAAAATATTTTTGTATGGAGGATTTTTATTTGAATGCCTATAATGATAAATTATGTTTTAATGTGTGGCTAAAGTGGATGAGATTTTATTCCTCTTTTGTGTTTGGAGCAAGCATCTCAAAGAACACATCATTATCTTGGCTAATGAAATATGCTTAGGCAATATGAGATTCTAGTTTGAATCTCTCCCAAGGCACATTATGGACTTTTGGATGATATAAATGACTTGGCTAACATGTTGCTTTCACTTACCATGAAAAATATTATTTTTTATATTTACAATGATTCAACCAATCAGATGCTTACAAGTGTGAATGATCAAGAAAAGTAGAGGAATTTAAGTAGTGAAATAGGATTCAAACATATCAACAGGTCAAAAATTACCAAGTGACAAGTCAGGATTAGCCCTTGCAACTCTAAGGCTTAGACATTTAATTTTTTCATTTTTTGGGATCCACCAGGGTAAAAGTTTTGGAGGCCATAATTTTTGCATACATAAGCATTCTGAGCCCTTTGTTTAATTCACAAAAAAAAATAATCTCTATGTATTTGTGGCATTGGTTCATAGACCTAATATCATGTAAGGGGTCAACTTATATAATATGGATCGTAAATCTCTAGTTACTCACATTAATCAGTAAAATTATAGTATTTGTTCAACCCAAATCATTGGCTTATTAAGTAGTAATAACCCATTGTGAATATTTCAAGAGGATAAAGTAGTTATTCTTAATGAAAAATTACCATCAAAGAGAAGAAGAGGCTCTTGGACTATTTTCTCTATTGACTAAACTGAAGTTACTTTTTCATACCAAAGAGGAGAGTGATCATTTTAAGTGATCATTTTAAGGTATGTTCAAAATTGTATGAGCTTTTTAGGAAAGCAAATACTACTTAAGTTTCATGGAAATAATGCTTTCCTATTAGGTACCTAGGGATAGGAATATGGGGGCCTACTGCATATGGGTTGTTATGATATAACCACTACTTTTATTATAATCGATATTTAGTAATGATGTAACCATGACTTTTTTATAAGTAGGAGTTGTTAGAGTTGGGAAAAATAAGAGTCTATATAAATGCATGGGTGGAAAAATAATTCACATCAATTTTTATCTTGTAACAGTCTTGGATCATGTAGTTGCTCTCATATGTAAGATATTGTGGAGTGGTTACTTCCTTAAGGAGTATTATTGGTATTGCCCTACCTCAAGGGTATTATGTATATTTTTGTCTAATTATATGGATTATTATTTTGCATAATTATTTTTGTATGGATGTTTGTTATTTCACTATATGGTGAATGGATTTTTGTTAATGATATGCAAATGTTCATAACAAGTGGTATCAGAGCAACAATTATAGCTAAGTGGGGATTGTATTTTTGTGGATTACAAAATGAGGGAATTTTTTTCCAAAAACATCTCATATTTTAGGCTATATATATTCTAGCAGATATTTTTAAAATATTATTGCATAATAATGTAGATTTTTTTTAGTACTACAAAAAAGGTTTATCATATGCTAAATTTTGATCAATTTTGAAGGAGTTATGGTTGTTTAAATTTGGGATATCGAAGTTATTTTTGGTTGCACTAGAATTCATCAAAAAGAAAAAATTGTATCTCTCAATCCATAAGTCTAATTCAGATGATTCTCATGCCATTTTGTTCAAAATTTTAGAATCTTTAAAATGAGTAGTCATATGAAGGAATTTGATCAATGTTGAGGGAGATACAAGCCTTTGAAGCTAGCCATATGGAATATGGGCAATGATAATTTTTCAAATCATATTTTTCTAGAAAATAAAACTTGAAGATATATTTCATTTGGGTAAGAAAACCATTTGTAGTTTATTTTGTTTTGAAGAAAAATTGTAGATCTAATTATTTATAGAAAAGAATAGATGAGATTTGAGAAATCCCAATTTATTAAAACTCTAGTTGTCTTAGAAAAAAAATTTGGGATTGAGGTCATGGAGTTGCCAATATTCATTGGAAGGGATGATAGCGATGATAGGGAATGGTTTATGAAGTGTAAATATTTTCTTTAAATTCTCCTGAATTGGTATGGAAATGTAAGCTTTGTGAGTTTTTATAAGAGGAAGCTTTATCTTGGTATGCAAACTTATTTCATCCCCATTAATTTACATTCACATGGGAAATATTTGAAATTGCATTTTTACGTAAATGGGAAATTAAATAAAATGGATAAAAATATAGCTATGCTCCAAGATGAACAAAAGGGACTAAAAAGAGAGTTGAAATTTTTCAATAAATTAACAAAAGGAAAAAATAAGGGTGATAGTATGCAGGCTGATGGAACCACAACTTTGGTTATAGATAGGTCAAAAAATATTCACAAAGATTTGTTTGAATCTAAAAATTTTATTTTATAGGTTCATGGTTTCATTCAAAAGAAAAAAATATTATCTCCATAAACCCTAGCAACAAGCATAACTTCATTAGTAGGGACTTGGCTAATAGTTTACAAGTTCCAGCAAAGAGTATCAAAGATGGATAATTTCAAGGAGAGATGTTTCAAATTTTTTGAAGACTTGAACCTTTCTATGGATAAGTATATCCTATATGCTAATTTTTATGCTATTTAGATGATGATGTGGATATTTTTCTTAGTTTTCCTTACTTGGATTCTTTGGGTACTATTAGCATTAATGTACAAAGAAGATAACATTGTAGGATATTTTTGAGCTTAAGAAGAAAGTATCCAAGGAGAAGCAAAAACTAATTATAGTAAGGGAACAAATTAGAGAACCAAAAAAGGAATCAAAAGTTAAGCCTACAACAAATACAATAGAATAATCTAAGGAAGAAACAACAACAAATTCCAAGCAAGCTCCAATAGAAGAGCACAAGGAAACACTAAACAAATGGTACATGAGAGAACAACATGTAGAGGAATTTAAAATAGAGAATAAAATATTCAAGAGTCAAATAAAGTAGGGAATTAGGATAAGGTTGTAGCATATTACTACCCACACCACCAACAACAATAACAATATTGGAGGTAGAGCTTAGGGCATAAAAATTATTATGGGTCTACATGCAATCAAAAAGGCATCAAGTATGTCAATGTATGGAAAAAAAATGTATAGTTATTATGGATTTTAGAGTGGTATAATAGCATCAAGGAACAATAGGACTAATCATTCAAAATATTAGAGTAGAGAAAAAGAAGCATGAAGCCAATAAAGCAGTTATGGATACTCAAGCAACAAAATGGTAGCTTGGCATCATAGCAGACCACCACCAACCAAGTTTTCACTTGGATGTAAGTATGATCAAGATTGGTATCAATTGCTAAAATTTCTTAGCAAATTATATTATTTAGTTTCTTATTATGTTTCAATGGAAAAATATTTGTAAGAGGGTGGAATGTTAGGTACTTAGGGATAGGAATAAGGGTGCCTAGTGCATACATGTCACTAAGATATAACCACTACTTTTATTATAAGAGGGGTTAGTAATGATGTAACCATTAATTTATTATAAGTAGGATTTATTAGGGTTAGTGAAAAAAAGAGTTTATATAAATATACGGGTGGAAAGAGAATTCATATCAAGTATTCTCTTGTAACTGTTGACAATTTTGTCACATTGCCTAGAGGGGTAGAAAAATCAAATTTTTGTAAAGTGTTTCTTTTTGTAAAGTATTTCCTTTTGTTGTTTTTGAAAATATTTGTAAGTTGCAGCAATTTTGGCTTTCATCGCCATCCCCTTTGTATATAGAATGGAGATGCAAAAGCTTCGCTACTGAGCAAGCTAAGAAAAGAGCTTCGCAAAAAAAGGAAGATAGCTTCGCCGAAAGAAAGAAGTGGAGAACGAAAAGAGCTTCGCACCCGAAGCATTTCAAACAGATGCTTCGGGCGAGAATCTTGCGAAGCGGCATTCGAAGAATTTCAAACGTTGAGAAGCAGCTTCGCCGAAGAAGGAAGACAAAGAAGTCTAGATCGCGGCTCAATTTGCTAAGGCGTGAAAAGAGCTTCGCACCCGAAGCATTTCAAGCAGTTGCTTCGGGCAAAAATCTGGCGAAGCAGAATTTGAAGGAGTGCAAACATTGAAAACTACTTCGCCAAGAAATCGTCGAAGCACCCACTTCGGGCCTCCCTACTGGCGAACCATTTTTACTTCGCCGAAAGTTGTTGCGAAGCATCTGCTTCGGATAGCTTTCGTGCGAAGCGCTTTCACCCGAAGTGGTAGTGGCCCGTGAAGAGCAAAACATTTTTCCAAGGCAAGGATGCACTTCGGCCAAAAAACCCCGAACCGCAGTTTTGAGGGAGGATCGCGGTGAAGCATTTTGAAGACTCACCAGTGAAGCATCCACTTCGGGTGGAGAACCTCAGCGAAGCAGTTTTGGCACGCCTTTCCATCGAAGCAGCAAAAGAGTGAGAGCCATCTTGAGGAGGAATACTTACTTCGGCGTTTCACATCCCCGAAGCTGTCTCGCGAAGTTCATTCATGCGAAGTGCATAACCAAGAAGGAGGATCTGCTTCGGCTCGAATCCATCGTGAAGCGGAGTTGCGAACGAAAATTCAGTGAAGCACTTCGAGGGCATGCACTCCAAGCTGGGTATTTTTTTGAGGCAATCAAGTGCCTCATAAATGAGTTTTTACGTGCCCGATGAACTCGTTGCTCATTTTTGGCAATTGGAAAGGAAGTCTCAGTCCTTGAAGGAGAACCCGACGGACATGGCGGCCACTCGAGCTCCGCACCCGGAGACCAAGGACGTTCAGACGGCTCATTAATGCATGTTTCCCTGGCTGACCCGGTCGTAGTTGCCAGATATAGAAAAGGATTTGAGAGCTCAGTCACGAGAGCTGCGGGAGCCGACTTCTCAGGTTTTCGAGGATGTACTCCTCCATTTTGTGCATTGATGGCTCAGAGGGTCGGGTCCTCTATAAAAACCTAGGCATTGTAATGTAAAAGGGGGGGAACTTTCTGCTAGAAAGCTGTTGTAACTTGAATCCCTACGATTAATACTAAAGAGCTTTGGGCTTTATTTCTCTCTTGTATGCTGCCTTCTATGATTATTTATGTTATTTCTTTCTTCATTTGCATACTGTAATTCTACATTCTGGATTTAGGTGTGCGATTGGGGATAGAACCCTAAAATTTTCCCGAAGGATACATAGGGGAGGAAAACGTTATAATAGTTCTCTTTTATGCTGCCTATGGATAGTGTTTCTATTATATTCACCTATTTCCTGGTCACCGTAATTTTGAACTCTGGATTTCGACGTAAGGGGGAGGGTAATCCTGGAACTCGTCCAGAGGATACATAGGGGGGCTAATATCATGTTCATTTCATTTTATTCTTGGTATTTATTGTTGCTATTTTGAGCTATTAGCCAGCGATCGTGCTTCTGGTTCTTTCCCACTTTAAATTATTGACATTTCTTCCCTTACCCTATTTATTTCTTTCCTCTCTTTTTATTTCTTTCCTGCACCCTTACTCTTTTATCTCTTTCCTGCACTCTTATCTTAAAACACCGAAGTAGTTTAGTAAAGGAGCCGGCCTTTCTCTAGATATTGGCATGAGGGGCATCTCTTCCTCTCGACCTTTCAATGTTGGTCCAGGTCTAGGGCGCGTACACTACCCAAAATCCTTTCCTGGGCAGATTTGATGACCAACAGTTTCTGGCATGCCCGGTGGGACCCGGTCAGTCTCACCTTGTGAGTGGTAGTGAGAATCGATGCTCGTCTCATTGCCGAAAGACTCTTAGCATCTGGTGACTCTGTCTTACCTGAGAATCTTTAAGTCGTAAGAGACCGATACCTAAGTCTGTGCCTTCATGCAAACAAGATGGAGAGTTAGGAATAGAGGAGAGGAAACTGAGTTCTTTGAGCTTGATATTGATGCCTTTGGGGAACGCTCTAGGTTGGTCACCCCTGAGTCACTATTACGTGGAACATCCTCGCAAGAGGCTGCTATTGAAGAACAAGGACTAACTTCGGATAGCACAGCAGCTAGCTTTCCTCCTAATCCTCCCAACTCACCGAAGCATCCTAGTGCCTCCATTCACATTAGTCGTCCTGTTAGCAACCAAGGAGGAGCTTCGAGAATTCCTATTTCTCAAAATCCAGGAGCAAATATGGCACAACAACAACAACAACAACAACATGCAATACAGCAGCAACAACCACCGCCCAGATTGTTCCCGACATGGAATTCTTTGGGACCGCTAAATCTAGCGGGACAAGGGCAAGTTCCGCCTGCTGCTATGAAGAAGATCCCTACGTTCGATGGAACTGGGAAGACTGCTCTGGAGCACATCCAGGACATAGTTTCTCTGGCGATGATTCATGACATCACAGAAGAGTGAGTTATGGTAAAGCTTCTGGTTCTATCTCTTAGAGGGAAGCTCCTCTACTGGTATAGATCTTTACCACCCGATACTATAACGAGATGGGACCAGTTAGCCGGACAATTGATGAGAAGCTTCAATGAGTCCATCGATCCATCCTCTCTCCTGCATCAGTTCACAATGATTCAGAGACATCCACAAGAAGAGATCACCGATTTCAATGTTAGGTTCGCTCGAACCTGGCAAAGGATACCAGTTGGACTTCGGCCAACTAGCGAAGCTGCAACATACTATTTCCTTCGGGCTTTCAACCCTGATATCAGTGTCATGGTAAGGTATTCGAACATTAATACCTTCCTCGAGTTATACGAGTTAGCCCAGAGAGTGAAGATGGATCTAATAGCTATGGGTAAGCTTCCCCAAAGGATGTCGATGCCCATACTTCCTGATTTCCCTCAATCCTAGTATGCGAGCGCAACCGCTTCGTAGATCTCTGCAACCCCTGCATACCCGATCTCATCTTGGAACCCGAATCCCATTGTATCATAGATTGCTACTCCACAAATCCATTTTCCTACATTCTCGACTTCGTAGCCCACTGTCTCTTTGGCATTCCCTGTATTGCCAGTGCCACCTCAACACCCCGCCCTACCTCCAATACCAACGATGGCTCCATTGCCACCTATTCCTAAAGCCGAAGATATGCAAGCCAAAATACTACAAGAGGTTCAGTCCCTAAACTCCACAGTACAAACCCTGTCCAATGATATGACCATTATGAAGAAGAAGCAAGCGCAGCATGAGTTTCTATCGAGAAGGTCGTATCCTACACCCGCGCTTACTAAAGATCAAGCAGTCCAGCAAGGGAGAGCATCGACAAGAAATGTCATGATTGATGAAGCTCCGAGCACTTCCGATTACATACATTGGTGCTCCACGTGTAATGACCCTCATGAAGAGAATACCTGCATGCTGCACCAACATTATGTACAAATGCTGGTGAGCAGTAGTCATGGTGGTCAGGTCAACATCATCAGGCAATTGGATCAGAACCTGGTAATTGGTGAAGAAGAGCAAGTTGCAGTCCTTACCAGAGGAGGAAAAAGGTCAATAGAGGTAGATGCTACTCAAATGGCTCCCCTAAAGGTGCATGCTCACCATGAAAAGGGACAACAACCTTCCCTAGGCCCCGAGCGAAGCTCCTCAGCCTGCACCAGTCAAGGAGAAGGCCCAACAAGCCCTTGCAAATCCACCTCAGGTGGAAACTAAAGAACAAGCTAGAGAGAAGCTCAAGCTTCCTTCGCTGACCAAGCGACAAAGGGTCGAAGCTACGGAGCAGTATCACACTAGGTACGAGGTGAAAAGAGAACCTGAGGTGCACAACTCCCTAGCCTACAATATTGTAGATGAGCTAAAGAAGATTCCAGCCAAGATCAGTCTGTATGACGCACTACAGCTACCCGATCAAGTGGACTTGCTGCAAGAATCATTGAAGACGACCAAGGCGAGAAAGTCAGCACCGCTTGCCCTAGTGCAGACCCTATCCACATCCATTATGGGGAAGAATAGACCACCTCCATTCTACCTATCTCTACAGATGGAAGGGTATGTTGTACATAATTGTATGATTGACTTCGGGGCGCGACGATAGTCATGCCCAAAGCAATGTGTGAAGAGATAGGTATGGAGTATACGTGAAGTAGCCATGGCGTGCTCCAGTTGGATGGTACTCCCATGAAGACTATAGGAGTGATTAAAGATATACCTATCCGACTACACAAGATGCCTCAGATCACGGTTATACAAGAGGTGGTGGTCATCGACCTGGAGCCATATTTTAGTATGTGCTTGTCAAGAGAGTTTACGATGAAGCTAGGAGGATATCTATCCATGGATTACTCGCACTTAGAGATTCCATTCAAAGGGAAGAAGGTAAAGATCTACAATGAGAAACCTTCTACCTTCCTAGTACAGAAGATGTCCGAAGAAGAGAGCAATGATCCCGTGCATGCGATAGTGGAAGGGATAGAGCAAGTGGACCTAGTCGAGGAATCCCTTGCACAGTTAAGTTGTGAAGATGAGTTTTCATTGGCAGACTTTAATGCCATGATAGAAACCGAGATGGGATGTTATGCCATCACCAAGCCTGAGAAACACATCAAGTTAGAAGATAAAACATGTGCCCAAGAAGGACTATGGAAGTTGTTCTTCGATGGTGCCCGATGCAAAAATGATGTTGGGGCAGGGATTCTTTTAGTATCACCTTCTGGAGAGCAGAAGGAATATTGTTACCGATTGGTGTGGAGCTGCACCAACAATGCAGCAGAATATGAAGCATTATGCCTAGGACTCAAGAAAGTAGAAAAGTTAGGCATAAAGCATCTCCAAATCTTTGGAGATTCAGAATTGGTATGCAATCAAGTCACAAACAAGTGTATTTCAAAGAAGCACTATCTCAAGTCATACCGTAATAGGGTATGGGACTTGTTTGACCAATTCGAATCTCTCAATCTGTAGTCTATTCCACGAGAAAAGAACCGACATGCCGATGTTCTAGCATCCATCGCAGCAAAGTACTCTCCAGTAGAAGACATGGTGCATAAGCCTAAAGCTATGAGGATGATTTACAGGCCCTCTATCCTAGACAGAGATCTGCATTGGCAAGTTTTTGATAATGATGAGCAGATTGTGAATTTTATGATTCAAGAAGCAGCCACAATTGAAAGAAGAAGCCCTGAGGATGAGGAATATGAAGGGCTAGTTCAATTGAAGAATAATCATGTACCCAAGGGATTAATTACTCTTGAGAGCCTCTTTGATCAGAATGATCGAGCAGTTTCTCATAGGATCAAAGTCAATGCAAAGCAGTACCAAGATCTGGAGCTTGAACCTAGAAAAGCAATAAAAGTTGGAACAGATTGCACTTCGAAAGAGCTAGAACAGATCCAATCTCTGTGCAGAAGGTATCCTGACATAGTGGCATGGTCTTACCAAGACCTGAAGGGATACGATCGACAACTGATCCAGCATACAATTGAGTTGCAGGAGGGAATCAAACCCTTTCGACAGAAGCAAAGGCCTATTAATCCGAAGATCGAGGTCCTGATGAAGGCCGAGCTCCTAAAAATGCTCGAGGCGAAGATAATTTATCCCATAAAGCATTCCTCTTGGGTAGCGAATCTAGTCCCAGTTAGAAAGAAGAATGGAGATATACGATTATGCGTGGACTTTCGCAACCTGAACCAGGCTTCGCTCAAAGATCACTACCCTCTCCCATAGATAGATCAGATCTTGCACTCAATGGCTAGGGCTCAGCGCTTCTCCCTACTCGATGGTTTCTCAGGATATAATCAGATCTGGGTTAGGGATGAAGACCAACATAAAACCACATTCACTACCAAGTGGGGAACATTTGCTTACCAGCGAATGCCATTCGGCCTTTCGAATGCGGGGGCCACTTTTTAGAGAGCCATGGATTTAGCTTTTGGTGAACTCTTGAATAAGGTCATTGTTATCTATTTGGATGACATGACCGTCTTCTCTCGAAGAAGGGAGGATCATCCTTTACACCTACAACAGGTATTCAAAAAATGTCGAGAGTTTGGCATTTCAATCAATCCAAAGAAGTCCATATTCGTAGTCAGCGAAGGGAAGTTATTGGGACATGTGATATCAGAGAAGGGTCTCATCGTAGATCCTGATAGAGCTGAGGCTCTATTGAAGCTCCCACTCCCAGTGAACAAGAAAGGACTTCAATATTTTTTGGCCAGATCAACTTCGTGAGGAAGTTTGTTCCAGATTTCGCCCAGGTCATCAAGCCAATGTCCAAACTTTTGAAGAAGGGCGCTGAATTCATCTGGACGGAGGAGAGAAAAGAAGCATTTGAAGAGATCAAGGCCCGAATCGCTCAGGCACCAGTCTTGACCAACCCTGACTACAACCAGGATTTCATCCTATATGCCATAGGAGAACCTGAGAGCTATGCTGCAGTCCTGACACAGAAGGGGGAAGATGGCGAAGAGTGCCCCATCACGTTTCTAAGCCAGGTGATACACCCCCATGAAGAAAAATACAATTTCATAGAAAGGTAGGTGCATGCAGTAATGAAATCTCTTAGGAAATTCAAGCAATTCATTTCCCAAAGTCGGGTTACAGTCTTTGTCATACACCTCGATGTACGCAACTTCATTATCCAAGGAGAGTTGGGAAGCAAAAGAGTCGGTTGGGTCAACAAGATACAAGAGTTCGACATCGAGATCAGACCCACAAAATTGGTTCACGGTCGTGCACTATGTCAAGAGCTAGCGAAGAGCGTAGCGGCCGAAGTGACAGCTTGTCAGTGGGATGACTCGAAAGCAGAAGGATGCTTCACAAACCAAGAAGAGGATGAGAAGGACTGGGTCGGTGAGATAGTTGAATATTTCAACACCGATAGATGTCCTTCACATCTAAATGCTTCGCAGTGAAGGCACTTCAGGATGCGGTCCCTCCGATATACGTTGCGCCCCGAAGGCCTATTTTTTAGAAACATTGATGGCGTTCTTCTCAGGTGCATAAAAGAAGATGATAAGAAGAGAGTCCTAGGAGAATTCCATTCAGGATTATCTGGAGGTCACTTCATAGGAAGAACGATGGCATTGAAGATAATTAAGGTAGGTTATTATTGGCCTACACTCTTCGTCGATGCTTTTGCGGTCTATCGTAAATGCGAGCAATGTGAAATTCATCGACCAAAGTAGAAGTGCTCCTATGCCTCTCCGACCGATACAAGTAGAAATGCCCTTTCAACAATGGGGGTTGGATTTCATAGGGGTTATATCGCCGAACTCTTCCATAGGGCATAAGTTCATCCTGACCGCAACCGACTACTTCACCAGATGGGCCGAAGCAGTACCCACGAAGCATGTCGATCAAGAGACCGTCATCGCCTTCCTAGAGGGATTGATCACCCGGTTCGGCATCCCAGAAGCAATCGTTACGGACAATGGTCCCGGGTTTTTAGGCGCCAAAATCAATGAGTTCCTCTACAAATATGGGATATATCATAAAGTCTCTTCCAATTACTATCCACAGGGTAACGGATTGGTGGAATCAACTAACAAGACTCTGTTAAGGGTGCTAAGAAAGCTCATGGAGAAAAACAAAAGAACTTGGCACCTCCTTCTAGATCGGGCCTTGTGGGCCGATCGGATTTCTATCAAGAAGTCAATCAAGACATCACCTTACGCCCTGGTGTATGGCAAAGAGGCCATCTTACCTACCCATGTAGAGATCCCTGCATTGCAGCTGTTAGATGAGGAAGAAGAAGTTAATCCTATGGAAAATAGGTTAGCTTAGCTACTGCAGCTAGAGGAAGATCATGAGAAGGCCTACCAGAGCTTCGCTAAGCATGCTCAGATCACCCGAGACTGGTTCAAGAAGAAGTCCTCCGACCGCACTTTCAAAGTGGGAGATCTAGTATGGAAGTGGGATTCTTGGAAGGCCAAGCCTGGGAATCATGACAAATTGGATGCTTTCTGGGATGGACCGTTCGAAATTGTGAAGGTAAACTCGGCCAACTCTTTCATCCTCAAGGATGCCGATGGTCAGATCTTGCCGATCTCTGTCAATGGTCTTCATTTGAAGACTTTTCATCATTGAGACAAAACAAACAAAAACAAAAAAAAAAATGTTTCAAGTTTTACTTTTGTATGTAAAATTTTATCTTTGTATATACTCTATTCCATGATTGCCAGAAGGTTCAACCCCAGACTACCATAGCAACGAGCCCCAGCTTCGCTGGACCTAGCGAGGATCTCCTTCGAGGATTTTGTGTGCGAAGTAACTAATGCGATATGCTTCACAGCGAAGCACTTTGGCTTGGAAGGAGTCCTCAAAAGAAACAAAGGCTTGAGAAATGCTTCGCAAAAGAAGTTTGAGCGAAGCAGTTTTCAAAGGGAATCTAGCGAGTCATTTTTCAAAAGGAACGAGCTTCGGAGGCAACCTTCCATGAAACAAAGTGGTGATGCGGCGAAGTAAAATTACTTCGGGCCCGAAGCATAAAATATCAGCTCACATCGGAGGTTCGCCGCGAAGCATCTTCAGCACCGATTTCCACTTCGCCAACCCTATGGCACGCGAGACGAGAAGCATTTAAAATGTGTCTTGGGAGACATGCCAACGACAACCTAGGGGAATGTTCGGGGTGAATGATTTTAATGCCAAGGTGGCAGAGCGCATCCCGAGAAGATTCTATTGTGAGAAAAGCTCGCGCCCAGGTACGAGGTGGCAGGAAGTTAAACTCCCAATGCAGAGCAAATCATCGAACCACATGGGCCCGCGTACCACGCCGTCGTAAAGCCAATCAAATGGCAAAATGACCTCCTCCATTCGAGTTGCAGATTTAATTTTGGTAGGTGCCATAAATTGAGGTAGTTGCCTTTTAAGGCTATAAAACGTGAGGCTTAGCGGTAAAAGGGGTGTTCACCAACTGTTAATGCAAAGATTAAGAGCTCCCATTGATAGCCTACAATTCTTTCGCCCTTCGCATCGAAGTCCTTCGCGTCGAAGCCCTCTAAGACTCTCGTTGCCCATATCCAGAATGGGGAAGAAAAATTCTAAAGAGAAGGGGAAGGAGCCTGAGGTAGCAGGCCCAGAGAAAATGAAGAAGGGCAAAGAAGAGCAAAAACATAGACCTAAGAAGGTCAACCTCAATCCCCACCCAGAAAAGCAACCGATGGAGGAAGGAGAGGATTCTAAAGAGGAGCAACTTGAAGAGCCACCAATTGATGGGTGGGAGAAAATTAGGGACACTGAGCTCTCAAAGAGCGTGGCCGAGCTCCGATACACTATCGAGTTTATGACAAGTAGACTCTCCCCGGAGAACAAGAGAGCAACTACATATTATTCATAGATTTACTAGTATCTGACCCCGCCCACTCACCATTGTCCCAAATTAATCTGTGCCATCATGCAGAACTACCAGCCCTCCTCCAGAAAGTGTTGGACGCCATGGGCCATAAATTGTTTTCAATTTTAAAAGAAGATGTGCAAGCAACCTTCGCATCACAACAAGGGCCGCCCAAGGGTTATTCCATTCGCAATGTCATCCTGAGCGAACAAATGGAGAGGTTCACCTCCTCCACCTATATTTTGAAATTTCTAAGAGAGAACCTCAAGGATGGGCTCCCTTCAGGCAAGCTTCCTCAGATGCCTCACCCATTGACAGATTTCAAGAGCATGGACATCTTCTCCATCATTGCATGGGTAGCGGGTCTGTCAACCGATGCTTCGGTGCACCCCTAGCAAGTGTCTTTGGCCGAATGTATTTCAAGAGGGGAATTTTATGCCCCTGATGCTTCAAGGCCGAACACCAACCCAATCTTCTTTGACTAGGCAGAATGGGTGGCCCGAACCTTGCACACGCGGCTAACCAGTATGAAGAATTCTAGGACGGGCCAGTACTTCGCACCCTGCTCTTTCCTAGTCTGGTTATTTTTCTATCATGTACATAAGAAATTCCCCCACATTGCCATTTCTTCGAGCGGCAAGGATGGAGCTCCTCTGCCAGTGTACCAGTGGACTCCCCTCCTGGAGAGGACGGAGTCATATTATTCTTTTAATCAACAATTCTTGGGACCTGCCATTCATTTGTTGAAGGGTTCTTGCCCTCGGGTGCCCCTCAGTTTAAGAGACAGAGTGGTGAAGGAGAAGAAGGGAGACGTATTTCAATTGACGCAAGGGCTTGTGGTTCACCTATTTGACTTCATGGGGAAGCCCTTCCTGCTACCCGTCTACCCCTCTGAATACCAGTTCGCATTAGAGGTCGCTCGATAGAGCGACGCAACAAATGTCGTCTATGACCACGGTCGAAAATGGGTGCACACTTGCGACTTCCCCTTCAAAATGGGGGTAATTGAAGTGTTTGCCCTGAAGCAACATGTATTCCTAGAGGAGAAGCTTGCCAGCTTTGGTCTGCTCTAGATTCCTCAAAGGTGGCTCTACGATCCCTTGGGAGTGATGAGGGACCACCTCAGATTCAAGAATTTTCATGTCTGCCCCCACCCAAAAATCATGGAGCAAAGAAATAACCCCAATGGGAGGGATCTGGAGTGGCATTTAGAAAGGATGAAGACCTTGCCTCCCTGGCATGAATTCTACCCTATGGAAGTTGAGTTTGATCCTATTCAACATCCTTTCCCAAGCCCAGACTCCACTTTTTGGAGGAAGATGAAAGACGATCTGAGGGAGGAATTGAAGGATTGGGGTGTAGAACAATTAAAAGAATGGTGGAAAATGAGAGTTCATCGACAAAAGATGAAATCATATGGACTCTTGGAGATGGATAAGGACTTCACGATTGTTTATGAAGCCAATGCTGGGACTTGGAAGCCCACCTCCTTCACCGACTTCATTCCCCCAAGTGCCCCAGGTTCGGGCGAAAGCCCAAGGAGAGATGATGATGCTTCGAAAGAAGAAGAAGAGGAGGAGGCAGAAGCTGCACCAGAAGAACTGCCTCAGGAACCTATGGAAAGCCATGACACCAGTGCCATGGGATCGATGCAACAATCAGAGAAGGAGGAGAAGAAGAAAAGAAAGAGGCAAGAGCAAGCTCAAGTGCCTCCAACCCACCCGAAGTGACCACGTACAAAGCTTCTAGGTGCTTCTGGCGGACAACCTATGATAGGCCCAGCCGAGGCAAATATTGAAGGGACGACGTCACAAAGGGCCGAAGTAGCCTCAGACGTAGATGTCATTGATGTGGAGGAACTCCTCCAACAAGAAGGGGTCCCTGAAGGAGAGGTCATGGAAGTCGAGAGTGCCGAAGTTGGAAAGGAGCAAGAGCCAATCACACAAGAAGCCACCACTTCTGCTCCATCAGGAGGGCACGCAGGTACGCACTCCTCACCCATCCCCTTGGTTTCTCAAGATATGTCCACCATGGTCCCGACCGTAAGTCCTCATCAGTCTCTCTCTCTCGAAAGTTCGATCACCCCATCACTTGCCCTTCGCCACCTCGAGTTCGCCTCATGATCCCGTTAGCCCCACAAGCATATCTACCCCGATCGAGTCATCAGGCCGGGACAAGTCCATCGATACTACTTCGCTCACCCATGCCACCATTCCCTTGGTTCTCAGTCAGGGTGAAGGTAGTACTCCAATGTCGAACCTCGTCTCCCACTCCCTTGTCACACACGACATTGTTTCACTCTGCTGAAACTCCTACCACACCCGTCGTCGAACCTACTGGTGAGGCATCCCCCGTTCAATCATTGTATTTGTTCACCCCTTTGGTTGGAGATCCAGCCTCATTTGAAACAGAGTTGTCCATGATTAAGGAATGCCCTCTAGCTGAGAAGCTACTCCAAGCCCGGCAGAACACAGATAAGATGCTGAAGGAGGCGAGGAAAAAGAGAGGGCGCTCTCTGGCCGAAGTAGAAAAATGCACCATTTTTTACTTGAAAGGCGAAAAGTTGCATAAGGTGAAAAAGGTCCCCAAGGTCCAGAAACCTCTGGACGAGATGACTCCAGCAGATTACGACTATCAGGAGAAGACTAAGGACCTAGAGCACTTAAATGTAGATAATGAATCTGCATCCATGCATGTAAGAATTGAAACTTTTTGCGCACATGCAAACATCGCCAATCAGCACAGATTTGAAGCAGAGAGCGCCAACATCAAGTTGGAAGAGGAGCTAGCCAGGACTCGCTCCAAGCTAGAGGACGCAGAGAAGCAGTGTGAGCAGATGAAAAAGGAAGTAGTCACCTTGAAACAACAAGTAAGACAACTGCAGAGTGCAACTAAAACCCAGAGCCAGATACAGGCCGAAGCTGATCTAAAGGCCAAAGAGTTTGAAAGCAAGATCTTGCAGATGCAGCAATAGTTGTACGAAAAAGAAAGCCTGGAGCTGTTTGATAGGGGCCGAATAAAAGAAATCCGCTCACACCTACTAAAAAACTTCAGATCTCGGGCCTCCAGTGCCCTGTCAATTTTGACCTACATTACCGAAGCCCAGTATGCCGCTGCTCAAGAAGGGCCAATAGTAGATGAGATCATCCAAAAAATCAGAAGGCGACTCAAACTAGCTTTTGAGGTCCAAAGTATCAAATATCAGGACCTGCAGGTCACCGCGATGAGTCGAACAACCAGAGATTGGTCCACAGCTCAAGCCACGGTCCGTGCTTTCTTCTCCAAGGTGAGGAAAGCATAGAAGGCGAAGGACCTCCTGGATGTATTTGAACATGAGCAGCGCACATCACTGGGGTACTTTCAAGACCTCTCTTCATTAGGTTTCCCAAGTTTCATGGATGAGGATGGGAACCTTTTGACCAAGGAAGAGCTCAAGCCGGCTTGGCTACATTTTGAAGGTGATGTCTCAGAGATAGATGGCTGGGAAGAGCCAATTATAGAAGGGCAAGTCACAGATTTCATTCTGAGACATTGCAAGATCGTGGCTTGCCTGAATGATCTAAGCACAAGAGCCAAACATGCCGACATAGGGCAAATAGATCGGTTCCATGTTCTGGTAAAAGCGCTACAAGACCGAGAGCCTTTCTAGAAAGGTGCCTGGGCTCATGTTCGTCGAACCATGGAACGCATCCATGATCGCCTTTCCCCACCGCCGCATCGAAGGCCACGTCGGAGGAAGAAGAAGAAGAAGAAGAAGAAGAAGAAGAAGAAGTCGTGGAAGCACCCGTAGAAGGAGAAAAGGGAGAAGGGTCTGGAGGTAACTCTGGCCCAACGGATCAAGGCTGAGGGTTCTTGCACCGAGGCGAGCTCGTTGCCCCGCGAGCCGCCAAGAATGTTGACAATTTTGTCACATTGCCTAGAGGGGTAGTAAAATCAAATTTTTGAAAAAGTGTTTCTTTTTGTAAAGTATTTATTTTATTATTTTGAAAATATTTGTAAGTTGTAGCAATTTTGGCTTTCATCGCCATCCCCTTTGTATATAGAATGGAGATGCAAAAGCTTCACTACTAAGCAAGCTAAGAAAAGAGCTTCGCAGAAAAAGGAAGATAGCTTCACCGAAAGAAAGAAGTGGAGAACGAAAAGAGCTTCGCACCCGAAGCATTTCAAGCAGATGCTTCGAGCGAAAGTTTTGCGAAGCGGCATTCGAAGAATTTCAAACATTGAGAAGCAGCTTCATCGAAGAAGGAAGGCAAAGAAGTCTAGATCGTAGTCCAAATTTGCTAAGGCATGAAAAGAGCTTCGCACCCGAAGCATTTCAAGCAGTTGCTTCGGGCAAAAATTGCGAAGCAGAATTTGAAGGAGTGCAAACATTGAAAACTACTTCGCCAAGAAATCGTCGAAGCACCCACTTCGGGCCTCCCCATCGGTGAACCATTTTTACTTCATCGAAAGTTGTTGCGAAGCATCTGCTTCGGATAGCTTTCGTGCGAAGCGCTTTCACCCGAAGTGGAAGACATTTTTCCAAGGCAAGAATGCACTTCGGCCCAAAAACCCCGAACCACAGTTTTGAGGGAGGATCACGGTGAAGCATTTTGAAGACTCACCAGTGAAGCATCCACTTCGGGTGGAGAACCTCAACGAAGCAGTTTTGACATGCCTTTCCATCGAAGTAGCAAAGATTGAGAGCCATCTTGAGGAGGAATACTTACTTCGGCATTTCACATCCCCGAAGCTGTCTTGCGAAGTTCATTCATGCGAAGTGCAAAACCAAGAAGGAGGATCTGCTTCGGCTCAAATCCATCGTGAAGCGGAGTTGCGAACGAAAATTCGATGAAGCACTTCGAGGGCACGCACTCCAAGCCGAGTATTTTTTTGAGGCAATCAAGTGCCTCATAAATGAATTTTTACGTGCCCGATGAACTCGTTGCTCATTTTTGGCAATTGGAAAGGAAGTATCAGTCCTTGAAGGAGAGCCCAACGAGCATGGCGGCCACTCGAGCTCCGCACCCGAAGACCAAGGACGTTCAGATGGCTCATAAATGCATGTTTCCTCGGCTGACCCGGTCGTAGTTGCCAGTTATGGGAAAGGATTTGAGAGCTCAGTCACGAGAGCTGCGAGAGCCGACTTCTTAGGTTTTCGAGGATGTACTCCTCCATTTTGTGCATTGATGGCTCAGAGGGTCGGGTCCTCTATAAAAACCCAGGCATTGTAATGTAAAAAGGGGGGAACTTTCTGCTAGAAAGTTGTTGTAACTTGAATCCCTGCGATTAATACTAAAGAGCTTTGGGCTTAATTTCTCTCTTGTATGCTGCCTTCTGTGATTATTTTTGTTATTTCTTTCTTCATTTGCATACTGTAATTCTGCATTCTGGATTTAGGTGTGCGATTGGGGATAGAACCCTAAAATTTTCCCGAAGGATACATAGGGGAGGAAAACGTTGTAATAGTTCTCTTTTATGCTGCCTGTGGATAGTGTTTCTGTTATATTCACCTATTTCCTGGTCGTCGTAATTCTGAACTCTGGATTTCGACGTAAGGGGGAGGGTAATCCTGGAACTCGTCCAGAGGATACATAGGGGGGCTAATATCGTGTTCATTTCATTTTATTCTTGGTATTTATTGCTGTTGTTTTGAGCTATTAGCCAGCGATCGTGCTTCTGGTTCTTTCCCACTTTAAATTATTGACATTTCTTCCCTTACCCTATTTATTTCTTCACCCTTACTCTTTTTATTTCTTTCCTGCACCCTTACTCTTTTATCTCTTTCCTGCACTCTTGTCTTAAAACACCAAGTAGTTTAGTAAAGGAGCCGACCTTTCTCCGGATATTGGCACGAGGGGCATCTCTTCCTCTCGGCCTTTCAATGTTGGTCCAGGTCTAGGGCGCGTACACTTCCCAAAATCCTTTCCTGGGCAGATTTGATGACCAACAAGTAACAGTATTGGCTCATGGAGTGGCATTCATATTGGGGGATATTGTGGAGTGGTTCCTTTATTAAAGAGTATTATTGGTATTTCCCTACCTCAAGGGTATTATCTATATCTATGTCTATTTTTTTCAATGAGTTTACATAGTTTTTTATGAGGGGTCTTGGATCCCTCATATTGAGTGGGGCTTGAACCTTGGATCTCTCAAAGAGAGGCCAAATCCCTTACTACTATAGTAAGCTTGCATCTCTTACATATATGTCTATTTCTATGGATTTTTAATGTGCATAATTATTTATGGGTGGATGTTTGTTATTCTTGCATAATGGTGAATGAGTTTTCTTTATGAGAATAAAGTTTCATAACATTTCCTCTATTAAAATGATTGAGTCTGATAACAATGAAAACTAAGTTGCAAGATTCAAGGCATTAAAGGAAGATATTGCATTTTATGGAGGCAAAAATAAATATGATGTAGAATACATGAGGAATTTCCTTGCTAATATCTCCCCCTCATTTTAGATGTTGAACCTAATGAATCATATTATTTCTATCTTAGAATATCAAAATATTCTTACTCTTGACTAACTTTTTTCTCTCCTAGTTTATTTTTAGGTGGCAATATGAAATTTTCTTGGGACTCCACAAATACAAGCTCACACAAAGGAAATAAAATCTAAGGAGGCTAAAAATATTTGATTTCTTTGAAACCTTAGACTTGCTCTAAGGCGGCCGAAGGGGTTGCTTTAGATTGGGGAGTAGGGGACATCCCATAGGATGTCCTGATCTGCTTCCCTTTTTCCCCCTCCCCTGGCCCTATCCTAGTCCTTTGGCACTTTCTAGATCCTCCTCTCAACTTACTATGGCTACAGATGATCTTCTTGGGGTGGTAGCTCTCTTTTCTTCTTTTCTGCACCTTTCCTCACCATTTTAAGGGTTTCCTTCCTATGCTTTTGGACTTTGATGTCTTGGGTCCATCCCAATGCCCCTTTTTTTGTGCTTCAATGGTTTCTTTTCTCTTTTGCTCTTAGGTACGTCCCTGGGTCTGTCCCTATGTTTATTTTTTATGTTTTAGGTATTTTTCCCTTATGTTATTTGGGTTATCCTAGTTCCTATGGGTTTCCTTCATGGTGTGGCTCAACTCTATCCCAGTTCCTTGGCACTTTTTGGATCCTTCTCTCTTGGTTGTCTTTGGTTGCAAATGATCTCCTTGGGGTGGGAGGTCACTTATTCACTTGTCTATCCTTTTCCAAGCTATTTTGATGGTTTCCTTCCTATACATATATTCTAGGATGCCCCTGGGTCCCTCCCTAGGTTTTTTGTGGTGCTTCTCGGATACCTTTTCCCATTTGGTCTCAAATCTGACCTAGATCTATTACAGGTTTCTTCTCAGAGCTAAGTTTTAGTAGTATTATGGATGCAGTGTGCTACTCTTCCTCTTCTTCTTCCTCTAGTTCTTTTAGCTTCCTCGTAGATCTACAAAATCTACCTTGTGTGCAAGGGGATTTCATGACCTATGGAAATCCTCTGATTTGCTACTTCATTTTTTAGGCCTATGATTTTTTGCGTGCAAGCAGATCTCCTGGTCTAAGGAGATCCTCAGGATTGCTACTCCTCTTATTAGGCCTTGTGATGTGGTATCCTTGTATTCTTACTAATTTTCAAATTGTTTTGTTACATCCTTGTTGATGCTTCTTGATCTGCATCCTTTAGTTCCATCCTAGGACATCCTTGGTGGGAACAATTTTTTCAAATTCTAAATTTTTGCATTTTCCACTTTAATTTCAAATTTAGATTTTAAATTTTAGTGGTGGGCGAGATGGCCCCGAATTAATTTTTATTTGCATGTGCTTTTTGTGCAGGATGGCCCTGATCCTCTTCTCCATCCTTCGTGCACGTGTTTTAAGGATGCCTTGGGTGGGATGGCCCTGTTTTAGATTTAAATTTTAACTTATGTGTTATGTTCTGTGAGGCCAGTTTTGGGCAGGATGGTCCTATATTATTTTCCTTATGTGTGTGTTGATCCCACTTGTTGTGTAGGCAAGTTTAAGGATTTATGTAGTTTTCATCTTTCAGGGAAGGATATTATGTTGTATCCTTATGGATTTATAGTGTTTTTTGCTATTGTTGTAATCAAGTTTTTGGGTCCCTTAATAAAAACCCAATTAAATTTAAACTACCAAAAAAAGACTTTCTCTAATGTGAGAGATCTCAATTAGGTTTAGACCACTCTTATGGGGAAAAATTGTGAGAGACGTTTTTCGTAGGACTACCCAAACTGCCAAATTTATTTCGGCCATATTTCACTCATTTGAATGCAGATTGAGCTAAAATTTTGAGGGTAGATGCCTAACAAACCCTAGAACGTCTCCACAAATTTTCATATCATTTGGAGCAACACAAATCCTAGCACATCCCTATGTGTGAACAAGATTTTTGGTAAGCGACTGTGCGAGGGTTTCATCTAGGTTAAGTGCAAGCAGCTCCAGAGGTTGGTTTTTGGGGCCTTCGGGCCCTAGCGGCCAATATTTTTGTGGTTTCTGCTCAATATTTTAGTAGGAAATATTTTAGGGGATCCAATATGGGTTAGAAATCTATCTTTCAACAGATCTTCATGCTATGAACTTGAGTGACAATGGCTTCCAATTTGCTGCACAAAAGAAAAGTGAAAATCATACCTTTCCATGGTGTCTAGGGCATGGATTAAAGAGATCATGAAATAAGTTTCAAGAAACTGATCAAAAAATGGCTCAGATCTCAAGTGAATCTGGTGCTAAGGTGCACCCACAAAATAAATCTACTGTGGAAACCCCTGTCAAGGGTAAGAATTTTGAAGAATCAGCCCCAAAAATGAATTTTAGAGATGCCCTCCATGGTGGACAACCTCAGCCTAATGCTAATATTAATCTTAGGGCTTCTCGTAAACCTCTAAGAATACCTAAGATTGATCCCAAGAAAATGGAGTCAGGATATCTTAAAGCAGCTGATGGAACTCCTATTGTTAAGCTTGATATGGGCAACATTCAGACTAGCATTGAAGATCTAGAAAAAAGAGGACTAATTTGTTGTTTCGTGGGTTTTCTTTTGAGCCTATCTACTTTCAAAGTTTGGGCTGCAAAAATTTGGAAAACTAAAGGTGAGTTACAAATCTCTATTTATCCAAATGGTTATTTTCTTTTTTTATTTGCTAATAATGAAGATAGAGAGAAAAATTTTCAAGGGGGTCCCTGGTTCTTTGGAAGGGAAGGGCTTTTCATGAAGCCTTGGCATACTAAATTTAAAGTTGAAGAAGAGATGCCTTCTATAGGTCCCATGTGGGTTAGACTCTTTGGCCTCCCAATTGAATTCTGGAATCCGACTATTTTTTCTTCAATTGGAAACTCTTTAGGAACATTTATGATGATTGTTGATTGTACTCAAAAATTTGAACATATTATTTATGCTCGAATTTGTGTTTTAATGGATTTTGACAAACCCCTACCTAAAAAGATCACTTTACAATTTGGGGAGGACACTTGGGAGCAAGTAGTGGACTATGAGAAAATTCCTTTTCGTTGTAGAATTTTCCATGAATATGGTCATTTGGCTAGTGTTTTGCCAAATAAAATTCCAGATCAAAAGAAAGAAGATATAAATTCAGCAAGTTTCCAAATGCCTAAGAAGAAGAACACTCAGAAAAAACTAGTTATGAAGGATCAATCAAAGTTATCTGCTAATATGTTTGAAATTATTTCCACAAATGAGGTCCCAAGTGAGGAAGAGGAAATAATGGAAATAGAAATCTTAGAAACACAATTTAAATATAAAGGGAAGAACTCAGAGACAAACCAACAAATCAAAGGTTTTCAACAAAAAAATGAAGAAAATATTCACAAGAAAAACAATCTTTTAAATGTTAAAACTTCAAATAATACAGGTCCCAATATAGACTTTGTTGAACCTTCTGGTAATATTTTGACTGTGTACAAGCATTCTTCAAGGCTAGAAGCCATCTCATATTCAATTGGAGTAAGTCAAGAAACAGGGAAAAAAAACTGAAGATGGATTCTAATCAAAAGGCAGGTCACAAGACTAATCAATATCATATGGTAAAAGAAGGTGAAAATCTTGTAGAGGAAGGTAATATTAATGCCCTTCCAAAATATTTTAGCCCTGGTATTAATGAATATCATCACTTGGAATATTAGAGGACTCAAAGGGAGTCTTTCAAAACAAAATGAAATTAGAAGAATGATTCAGATAAATCATCCACATCTTGTTTTCCTTCAAGAAATTAAGATGTCAATAGAGGATATGGAATCAATTGCTAGTAAAATTTGGCCAACTAGAAAAGTGGTTTCCCTCAGTTCCCAAGGGACTTCTAGTGGCATTGCTTGCCTTTGGGACCCAAAAGAGGTAGTTATTCACCATATGGTTGGCATTTGGGGTCTTTTGGCTATAGCTATTCAAAGCAAACATTCCAACCAAATTATGCTCTGCATTATTGTTTATGCTCCGACTAATTTGGAGGAAAAAATAAGATAGTGGAAGAATATTACTTATATTATCTCTCATTTTCCTGAAGCTTGGATCTTGATCGGAGGAGATTTCAATACCATCCTCTCTCTAGATGAAAAAATGGGGGAAATAGAAATTTGGACAGGAGCACTGACCTCATGAGTGAATATATTACAAACCTCCATCTTGTGGACATCCAACCAGATAATGGCCTTATGACTTGGTCTAACAGAAGGCAAGGCTTAGCTTGTATAATGGAGAGATTGGATAGGTTCTTGCTCTCTTATAATTTCTTAATCCATGGTCACATTCCTAAAGTGAAGACTCTTAACAATGTTGGTTGGGATAACTGGCCTATCATGGTGGAAATGTGGAAAACCAATGTGAGTTTCTCTCCTTTTCAATTTTAGTTAATGTGGCTTAGAGACAATTCCTTTAAACCTTGAGTGCAACAATGGTGGAAGGAAGGTAAACCTAGGTATGGGACTAAGATGTTCTATTTTTCCAAAATATTGCAATACATTAAATCCAAAATCAAGACTTGGAACTGGAAGGAGTTTGGGGATGTTCATAATAAAAAAATATGAATTTATTGCTCATCTTGAAAATTTGAATAAGAAAATCCATTTAGATGGCCTCACAGAGAGTACAAGTGCAGATGAAATTAAACTCACAACTCAGTTAGAGGAATGGAAAAAAGAGAAGAACTCTTATGGAAGCAAAAATCTAGAATTCAATGGCTCAAAGAAGGTGATCGAAACACAAATTTCTTCCACAAATCTCTTCTAGCTCGAAGATCTCACAACTTTATTTCTTCCCTAAAATCAGATTCTGGAGATGTTGTCTACACTTGGGATGGCATGAACTCTATTGTTGTCAATTACTTTTCCAATATTTTTACTGCTACTCCTCTTGAATCAGCTTCTCAACAAAATATTCTTCAAGCAATCCCTTCTCTTATCACTTCTGAGGAGAACTCTATTTTGACTGCTCATGTTACTATCAATGAGCTTCAATGGGTAGTTTTTAAAATGCAAAAATGGAAAACCCCAGGTCCTAATGGTTTTCCCATTGAGTTCTACCAAGAGTTTTGGGATATCCTTCATGTTGATTTATTAGAGGTGGTGGAAGAAGCCAGGAAAGCCAAAGAAGTTTTGAAGGTTATCAACAAAACTTATATTACTCTTGTTCCAAAATCTCAAGAGGCTGAACATATCTCAGCTTTTAGACCTATTGCTTTATATAATGTTCTTCTGAAAATCATTACTAAGATCATGGCAAAAATATTAAAGCCTCTTTTGCATAAGATTATTTCCCCTAAACAAGGGGGTTATGTGGAAGGGTGTCAAATAGTTGATGAGATAGTTATTGCTCAGGAAGCCATCCATTCCATGGATATGCAAAATTTTCCTTCCATGTTCATTTGGTTAGAATCACCTTTGTAAAATCAGTCCTTCAGGCTATTCCTATTTATGTTTCTACCATGTTGAATATCCCAAAGGTTGTTCTTTGAGAACTAGATCAAATCATTCATCGGTTCCTCTAGAGTGGTACTAAGGAGAAAATAAAATGGGCCTTGGTGAAATGGGACACTTTATATCTTCCTAAGAATGAAGGAGGGTTAGGATTCCAATTTGCTATTAATAACAACAAATATTTAGCTACTAAATTATATTGGAGGATTTTGTATAACCCCAATGCTCTTTGGTCCAATAATCTCCGTGCTAAATATATTGAGAACAAAAGTCTTGAAGACCTTGTTCGCTATCAATTGCCTTCCAAAGGTTCTCCCATTTTAGCAATTCTTGATACTGGTGAGGATTTGATAAAGAAAAAATTATTTTGGATCATTCATAATGGTCAATAGGAAATTTTTTGGATAGATTCTTGGGATGGTCACAAGCCTTTGATAACATTGTTTCCCAATTGGATGCCTTGGATGGAGGAGCTTCACTAAGCTAACTTGATAAAGGTGTCTAATTATTGTTGGTACCATACTGGTAATTCAGAGGTTGGTAGATATTGGATCCCTATTGAGTACTGGCCTATTCAAATCCAAAAAGGCAAAGACAAGATATCCAATGCATCCTTCATATGAGATATCTCTCTTGGTCCCATGATAAAGATTGTTTTGGATGGAACAACACTACTAAGGGTGAGTATTCAGTTGCTCAAGGTTATTTGGCCTTATGCCATAATAATCCCAACCAATCATCTGACATATTTTCTCAGTTGTGGGCTCAAAAGATCTAGCCTAAGGTGAGGTTCTTTACTTGGTTTTTATTGCATCACAGGGTGCTTACTAGGGAGCATCTTATGAAGCGTGGTTTTCATGGCCCTTTTAGATGTGAAATGTGTGGAGAGAATGTGGAAACTCTTAACCATATTTTTATTGAGTGTACTTTAGCCTTTGAGCTTTGGAGGAGAATGGCCACTTTACTTGGCTTATAGTGGTCCAATTTTTTTACTTTTGAACAACTTTGGAGGGATTGGCCTAATCAAGAGGGTGTTGATCATTTTATTAGGTAGTTAGTTTGGATGGGTTCTACCATTCTTCTTTGGAATATCTGGAATGAAAGGAACAATCAAATTTTTAATCAAGAAAGGAAGGATATTCACTATATCTAGAAAAATACCATTGCCAACTTAGTTGAATCAGTCCATCAGCTCCTTAATCACCCCCAAAACTCCCACCAAAGATGGGATCAAGTGATGCAAAGATTGAATATTAACTCTTCTAAGAGCAACCAACTTAAAGGGAATGTGAGTAATTGCAAGATGGATAGAACAAGGAATTGGCAACCTCCTCCTAAGGATTTTGGAAAAGTCAATACTGATGGAGCCTCTAGAGGGAACCTTGGAAAAGCTAGTGTAGGAGGAATTGGTAGACTTTCAGATGGCTCCTTGGTTTTTACTTTTGCTGAGAATTTGGGTATTCTATCCAATAACCTTGTTGAGGGGTATGGTATCCTTAGAGGCCTTCAAGAGGCTACTAAGGTTGGATGGGAAAAGGTTCTAGTTGAGTCTGACTCTCAACTCATGATTAATCTTTTGAAGACTCCTTCTAAGAATCATAAGGTTGATTGGAGAATAAAAAGAATTATTGAGAAGATTCAGTTAATCTAGATGGGATTTTTGAAAGTTGATTACAATCATGTGGTCAGAGATCAAAACAAGAGTGTTGATGCTTTAGCTAATTGGGCTTTGGACAAAGGTGATCTTACTTGCTACAACCACCCTCCTAGATGGTGGGCTTCACAAATAAGGGAAGTTCTTCTTTCTATCATTTCTTTGGATGGCTCCAATTTTGGAGGTACCTAGTTTCTTCTTGCTTTATTTTTGCTTCTCTTTGGTTTGGTTAGGGTATTTTAGTTCCCTAGCTCAAACTAATATTTCTTTTGTTTCCTTTGTTGATTCTTGCCTTAATAGTCTTTTGGTCTAGAAAGGTCATTGTTGTGTTCTATTTTTTTCTTTTTCTTTTCTATTTATGTGTGTGTTTTTTTGTTTTGTTTTGTTTTGTTTTGTTTTGTTTTTGTATTTTTTGTGTTGTTTTTTGTTGTTTTTGTGTTTTTGTTATTTTGTGCTTTTTTTTGGTGTTCTTGTTGTTATTGTGCTTGTGTTTTCGTATGTTTGTGTTAATTGGTGTTTTTGTGTTTTGGTGTGTGAGTGTTTTCTATGTTTTTATTTTTCTTTGTTGTCTGTTGTTGGTTGGTTGTTTTTTTATTTTATTTTATTTTTTTATTATTTTTTAGGTTTTGGTTGTTTTTGTTTTTCATGTTTTTTTTGGTTGTGTCTTTGTAGAATTTTGTTGTTTTTTGTTATGTTTGTGTTTTGTTATGTTGTTCTTGTATTTTTTTTGTGTGGTTTGTGTTGTATTTTTTTTTAATCTTATTGTGTGTGTTTGGTTGTGCTTTATCTTTTTGACACACTCAAGGAGCATGTTTTTTTTTTTTTTTTTGTTTTTTAATATTTTTGTGTGTGTGTGTTTGTGTGTTCTTGTTTTTTGTTGTTTCAGGTTTTCTCCTTGAGTATGTCAAAGGTGGTAGGCTAGGTGTGAGCCCTGGGCAATTTTTGCGGAAGAGATACCCCTGCCTCCTTGGGTCTTACCCGAAAGTGGCATCCCTTCTGGGATGTTTTCCACAAAAAAAATCTAAGAAGGCTAAGACCTGTGGATTCAATATCTAGTTCAATTAGTCAAATAAGTCAAATACCACATGCAAATACTATAATAGGGAGGGACATCTAGCAAATAATTGTTTGCTAAATTTGCAAAGGATTAATTTGAGTTCTTGAAATTCAATGTACATATTCTAGATGATGAGGGAAAGTATGAAGGATCTTTCTCAACTATAGAGGCCTACTAGAGCATCCATATGGGGGGAAGATATTATTGTCACTGGTATCTTCTCTCCTTGGCTTTTTAGTTTATATTAAGGAGGGTGTTGAAATTATAATATGATTCGTGGTCAAGACCAACCTTGTATGATATTGATAGGCCTAAGGAATTCATTGTACAACATATTAATCTATTATAATATTGTAATTATTTAAGCCCTATGGACCACATTTAATCTTGTTATGGATAAATCATCTTTATAACTTTTAATTAACCTTAAACCCTCTTGTTATATTAGCTTAGATTAGAATTTTTTATGTAATTGGGGTTTTAGAATTGGTATAAACACCCTATTACACTCCTTATTTTATCATTAGAGTGTAGTGAATATAATCTATGGATTTTACAATGATTACTTATGGTGCCTACGAGTACCCCTAAATTGGTGTGCCTTTTTATTTTGTCCTTATATACTTTATGTATAATATTTGAGTGGATGGATTGATTTTGTTGATTTTTAGAAAATATATTGAATTTCAATATGACTTTGGAACCCCATGAAGCCACAAAAAATGTAGTTCTTTGGTAATACCTTAGGATTCATAAAATTTGAAGGATCATGAGTCAAGAAAATCAGACAATGAATGCCTCATAAAATCCTCCAAAAATTATCAAAACCTAACATTAGTATCAATTAATTTGTAAAAGAGTTCAATTGGATCCAAGAAGCAATTCATTAACAAAATGAATCATTTGGATCTGGGGAGTTATTTACTCAAGGGTGGCTAGTGATTAACTTGCAAGAGTAAGTGATTCACTTACTAACTAGTGTGAATTTATTGGCATGTCATGAGGGGTTAAATTTGAAGGTGTAAATCCTACGGTGAATATTTTGAGAGCAAAATTTTATCATGTAGTAGAGTACTAAGCCATTTTTTAAACCTTCTAAGTCTATTAGAGGTATAAAAAGAGTCATGTAACATTTGGTGGTGCATCATTTTTCTAAATATTAACTTAAATATTTACTAGGAATAATTGTTTCTCACCCCAAGTAATTCATGGATAAACTCTTGCTATAAGTAGGACCTTGGGGGCCCATTGTATTAATCTTTTGGATATGATAATTTAGAGCTACACTTTGTGAAATCCACATTGTGTTTTGACCTCATGAGATTATAATAAATTGGAAATTCCTAATGCATTCCATCAATTGAATTGCCCTCTTGGTTTGCTAAGTGTGATGTGATTGTGACATTGCCCTTTTAGCCAATCTTGTAATTCACTTATCAATTTTATGTCTAATGAATTGGTAGGAATTTATTCTATTTGAATTTTCATGTGTTAATTGACATACACTTCCCTTGCTATGGTTTAAATTCATATATATTTTGAATCAATGGCAACCTTAAACTGTGATGCATTTTTATTTTCCATTCTTTTTCTTTCCACACTTTATTTTGTGTAATTTGTTTTTATGCAACTAGTGTAGTTTAGCATAAGAGTATTCTATGAGGATAGTAGGGAGTCGACCTAATTCTAGAGTGTAAAAAAAGCTATTGAAACTCCCTTTCAACTTTGTTGAAACTAAAATCAGGTAACAAATACCAAAATTGAAGTTAGGACAATTTTTTGGTTCAATAGAAGCCAAACACACATGCATTAATCACATTTAACATTCTAGGTTTGTTTCAATATTTACATAAATCAATTCAAATATCTTTGTATTTATAAAAGGATTTGCTAATCATCATATATCTAATACAATCCAAATATTTTGATTTAGATCTATGCATATTTGCCCTATATATGATTATTTTGCATTTAGATCATAGATTTTGCATTGAGTCTTTAATTTTTCTTGAAACCTTACTAAAATTAATGCAATGGTGATTACATTAGTGATTGAATCTACAAATTTTATTTGAATTAAGCAAAATTATTTTTAATTTTTTAAGGTTTTATAGGCATATTTCTCAAAAAATGGGACTTTGAAAAGTTCTTAAAATTACATGCGGTAACTTGTCTAATTAAAAAATGTAAATTAATCATTATAGATTAATTAAACCTCTTAAATAGATCTAAGACTTTTCAAGTTCCAAGGAGACCCAATTTTTTTTGGTATAAGGTAGAGGTGGTTATAAGGTCCACAAACCTTTTACAAAGTCAAAATGGGCTGGTTCTAGCATCAAGCCCGTATAATCAAAATACAAAATGGATCTTTCTAAGACCCACATTAAGCCATACTTAGAGTCCACAGTCCTATACTTGTCACTTGACTATTCAAGATAAAACAAAAACCAAACAACACCTAGCACTTACTAATACCACTAGGTTGTTGTACTGTACACTTGTCACCTCCCAGGCCCCAGCAAATGGGATGCCTTTTCTGCCTAATTCCATCTGTCGGATTACTCATCATCAACCCCTGTGATCTCCTAATGTTCTAACAGGTTTGATCTTAGCTCTTCTCTAGAAGCCAACACTAATAGTTCTTGAGGGAAGTTATCCTTCCAAATTTGCATCTCCCCAACAAAAACTGCAATATTTGCCATTAGATCCGTCGCCTGGTTCCCTTCTCTAAAGGTGTGTTGGATTTGGGCATTAACCAAATGAGATTTATGAATCTTTGCTTCTAGGATAAGCTCCAAGATGGTCCAGCTGGGGTCTTTATCCTCCTTAATTGCCTTGATTATATTAAGCGAATCCCCTTCAAAGATAACTTCCTTATAACCCTCAATTTTGGAAATTCTCATTACCTGCATGCAGGCTCGGGCTTTTGCAAAATGATTTGTTTGAGTTCCCAAAGGCTCTGCAAAGGCAAGGATCACTTTTCCTTCCTCATTTCTCAAAACTCCTCCTGCTCCTGCAGCCCCGAAATTTCCTTTAGTCGCCCGTCAAAATTAAACTTAACCCACTTTTGTGTGGGGGGTATTCACTTGACACCATCCCGTGGGTTGGTTGTAATGTCTAGGTCTGGAAGTTCCTATCCCAGTTCTGCAAAATCCTCCTTTCCCTTAGAGACATGGTCTCATTTTTGAAGAAGAAAGTTTTCCAGTTTTCTTTCAAAGCTCTGATTATTTTACTACCACATAACCTGGGATATTTCTTACATCCTTTAAATACTCTCTTATTTCTCTAATTCCATATCCCCCATAAAAAATGGGGTAAGCTGAGCTTCCAAAGCCAAGTCAAAAGTTTCACCCAGAATGGGGAAGCCCACTGTATGCAGAAGTCGTACATGCTATTTGGACAAACCTAATCTATATGAAATTTGGACAGGATCATTTGGAATACTGTACAAGAAAATTCACAAGTTAGAAATATATGACTTACAGATTCTATCACTTTCTCACACAAGATACATCGATTGATGAATTGGAAACCTCTCCTTTGCAGATTATCTGTTGTCATAATCTTATTTTGAACTACCAACCAAAATAAGAAAACTATTTTTGGGGTTAAATTATTTAACCAAATAATAGAAGTCGGAGTCCAGCCATTGAATCCTGAGTGGATTAACTTATAGACAGTTTTTATTGAATAGTTCCCACTTGTAGTTTTGCCCCAAATTGCCTTGTCTCTTCCTTCCCCAGGAATGATCGGGAACACCCTTAAAGCATCATTGATTTTGGTTAGGGCCACCTTCTCTTGCTCTGATAGATTATGAACTGTGATTTTCTTCCAAGAGGAATTTTCCTGTGCTACAGCAATAAAATCCCCTACTTTTCCTCCCATTTCCTCTGAAAGTTTATGTTGGAGGACCTGAAGGTCTAAGTTATCTTTCAGATGGGCCTCTTCCAACCACGGTTCTTGCCAAAAGTCCACTTGTCTTCCATTACCAATTCTCCATCTGATGCCTTTCCCCGATCGCCTCCCGACATTCGAGCAAACAATTCCAGAAATAGGAACCTCTAGGGATATTATCAGCTTTCAGGAAGTCCTGATTATTTTTTATATATTTTGCCTTAAGAAGTTTTACCCATCCCAATTGATCATTATTTATAAATCTCCATACCTATTTTCCAATCAGAGCTTGATTCATTTATTTCATTCTCTTTAGCCCCAGGCCCCCCTGATCCTTGCTTGCACACACCTGATTCCATGCTACCAACGAAATTCTCTTTCTCTCCCTCTGAATCTGACCATAATAAGTTGCGTTGAATTTGCTCCAATATAGCTCAAACCTTTGCAGGCATTCTAAATAGATACATGCAATAAATTGGAATGCTTTGTAAAGTAGTTTGAACTAATAAGGCTTTTCCTATGGAGCTGAGAAGGCTGCCCTTCCACCCTGCTAACTTTTTGGCGATCCTGTCAATGACTGAGTTCCACAATGTAGCCTTAATTCTTCCTTCGAACATAGGCATGCCAAGATAAGTTGCTGGTAGAAGCTCCTTTCCACAACCGAAGAGGTTAGCTATTCTTTCCTCCCTCCCACTAGGCGTGTTAAAGAAATAGATGCTACTCTTCTTATAGTTTATGTACTGTCCTGCTTCTGTCTCATAGTTGGTTAGAATTCTCTTTAGCTTCCTAGCCTGAGGCACTAAGGCTTTGGACACAATGATAGTATCATCCACAAACTGTTGGTGAGACACTGGCACTGCTATTGAGGCTGGTTTGAAACCTTCCAATCGACCATCTGCCATCGCTGTTGAAATGTTCCTACCCAATGCTTCTACTAAAATAATAAACAAGTATGGAGACAAAGGATCTCCTTGTTGCAACCCCCTTTCACTCTTAAAGTAACCGTAGGGTGACCCATTCACCATGACAAAAAATCTTGTAGTAGAGATACAACTAAAAATCAACTTAATCCACTGGGGACAAAAACCAAACTTGCCCAAAATCTTGGTGAGGAATCACCATGAGACCCGATCGTAGGCTTTATTCATATCAAGCTTTAGTAACATACCTGCTTCCTTACTAGCCACCATTGAATGAATAACCTCATGAATTGTGATGATACCATCCAGTATTTTTCGCCCTTTCACAAAGCCTCCTTGGTTCATATCAATGATGAAAGGAAGGATAACCTTCAACCTATTGGCGATTGTTTTTGTGAGAATCTTCATCAGAGTGTTACATAAACTGATAGGGCAAAAACTAGAAAATTCCATTGCTCCCACTAGTTTAGGGATGAGGACTAAAAATGTAGCATTAACTCCTTCTGGGATTTCCATGTCCTTTTGAGCCTCAATTATAGCTTCCACTACATCATTGCCTAGGATATCCCAAAAATTCTGGAAGAAAGCTACGGGGAAGCCATCCAGTCCTGGGGAGCTATTACCATCCATGTCAAAAACCACCTTCTTGATTTCCTCCTTTGTGAAAGGACTAAGTAAGAATCCATTAAGATTCTCAGTTACGAGGGGTGGAATGGCCGCCAACAGAGAGTCCTCTTCTTCAATAGTCAGATTTACATCTTCTAGCAATGATTTAAAGTACTCAACCGCTTCCCTCCTTATGTCTTCCATATCTTTGGTGTTAGACCCATCGGCCATCTTGATCTCCTTAATTTTATTAGTACTCTTGTGGCGAAGAGTAGAGACATGGAATAACTTTGTATTTCTGTCACCCTCCTTTAACCAACGCAGTCTAGATTTCTGCCTCCAAAAGGTTTCTTCAAATCCTAGCATCATGTGGTATTTGGCTAACAGCTCCCTCTCCTAGTTTCTTAGATCCTCTATAAGTCGCTTCCGACTTCGACCTTCTCCCGTAGTTCATTGATCTTGTCTTTTAGTTCTGCATTTTTAACAAAAATATTGCCAAAGGAATTTTTGTTCCACTCTCTAATGTTAGCCTTCACATTCCTTAGTTTACATGCCACTTGGGCCAGTTTCAAACCATTATACTTTTTGTCCCACCATTGGGCAACCATATCCTTGAGATCCTGATGTTGGAACCACATAAGTTCGAATCGAAAGGGTCTGATGTATCTTTTCTTAGATTCCTCCCCTGTTTCCCACAGAATTGGGTTATGATCAGACCTGATTCTTGGGAGTGTCATTAATGAAGAGTCCCCAAACCTCTCCAGGCATTCTTGAGAAAGAAGAAACCTATCTAATCTGATTTGAATTTGGTTTTACTTCAATTTTTTTTTAGACCATGTATAGGAGAATCTACGCAGGTCCACATCCATCAGCTCATGTTGCTCAAAAAAATCTCTAAACTCGTAGTTATCAGCAATTATTCTTTGAGAGCCCCCCAATTTATCTATAGGATTAAGGTAGCAATTTAAATCCCCCGCCACAATCCAAGGGTAGTTTGGTACTGTCTCCCTCAATTCAGCTAGCTGACTCCAAAGAACCCTTCTCAGTCACTGTCTAACTTGAGCATATACATTCATTAAGATCCACTCTTCCTGTGTGGTTTTATCCACACATAAGAGACAAATAAACCAACTAGACATCATAATAACTCTACTATCAATCACATTCTTGTTCCACATAACTAGCAACCCTCATGCTGTTCCAGTGGCCTCTTGGCCTACTACTTCAGCTTCTCACCAAGTCCTATTCTTAAAAGGAATAACTCTACTCTCCTCCATTTTAGTTTCTTGCAGTAAAATCATATCCAGTTTGTGTTCTTGTCTAAGAGCATACAAAGCTCTTATTTTTGCAGGATTACTCCCGTGAATATTCCATGAAAGAATCTTCATTTATGGGCTTTGGATCCTCGAGCCTTCACCCCAAAGAGCAATACTACTTGAGTGCCATCAGCCACTCCTCGCTCTGCTTCTTTTTGCCTTAAGGCAGCATTGCTAGGTTTCCCTCTTCCTACCGAACCATATCCCCATACATCCTCTCTAGGCTGGGGTTCCTTGGGATTCACTTAGCTTCTAGTAACCATCTTGGATAGGTTAGTATTGGTCTTTGGGGTAACAATCTAGCTTTCCAGGTTAACTGGTCTTTCTAACAGTGGAGATGATTCCATGCTCTTAGCTTCTTGATTAGTAGATTCTTTTTTACCTGCTTTGGGGTTACACTGATCTTGGTGGTTCACCTCTTCCTCCTGAGTATCCTTGCCTGTATTATTAGTTTCCTACTCCTTCCTCTAATTTTTCTCCTCTAAATCCTTCTCTTGAGTCTCCTCTACCTCAGATTCCACTTCTTGGCTATCCATCTGATCTCCCTTCAGATGATTTAATGCATCAAAATTGTTCTCCACTGAGATGTTGATCTCCTTGGAATTTCTTCCCATAAATTCCTCTGCAGTACATGGGACCACTTCCACCGAGCCTCCATAGGCCTCCCATATTACCCAATCAAACTTACTTGCCCCAGGGCGTTGATCTATGGGGTTCTTTCCTTTGTGATTTGTCTCTGAGGCTTGCTGTATCATCTTAGGAGCAGGTTGAGCTTGAGGGTTCCCATCAAAGGGACCAGCTCCCCTGTGAGAGGGTTTTAGGGCATAGGTATTTTTGGGAGGAGGGTTATAACATTGCCTCTTGCTTACAATAGGGAAAACAGGGTCTCTGATATTTGGATTTCGAGCTCCACGTCCTTGAGGCCCATGTTGGGTAGGAATGGAGATTTGCGGGGGAGGGATATTATTCTGGGTTTGAGGAGTAGTATTTTGGAGTGGGGGCAAGTTCTTGGAAATGCAGTGGATACCCTAGTGCCCTACCTTCCTGCAAACACTACACTTAAAAGACATATTTTCATATTCAAATACCTGAGTATGAAGGCCAAACATAGATGACAATATAATGGATTTAGGGAGCTCTTTACTCAGGTCCACAAACACACACATGCGAGCAAAAAGGAGTCTTTTTTTGCTCAAGGTTGCAGGATCAATAGCTATTAGTTCTTCAATCTCTGTAGCTATCCCAGCCAATATTTGTTCATTCTAGAAAAGCAGAGGTAATCCTGGCATCTTAACCCAAATAGGAGCCAAATCCAGCACCTGAGTCTGGGGGTTGAAATTGAAATACCAACGCTTCAGATACAAGCCCCTTTTCCCAAAAAACCAAGGACCTCCTTGGAGAGTCCTTTCCATGTCCTGTTCACATTGAAATGTCACCAAAATAAAACTCTTGGGTAAAGCCTTAATCATCATACCGACCCTTGGCTACCATTTTTGGATGGCCCATCTCCTTATGACTTCCAAGTCTGGCCTCACCCCCATAAATTTAGCCACCAGAGATGTTCTGCCCTCCATAGCCACATGCTGAGCTAAGGTATCCGGGACGTGCAACCTACCATTGACAGATTTTAGATTAAAACAAGAGTCGAATAATTTTTGCTTATCGTGAAGAGCATTAAGATATGAAGGTCTCCAGTTGCCAGGTTTCTCTTTGTCTCCTTCCTGGTTCTTCCTTTGATCTTGACGCACAGAGTCCTGGTCCCCCTCAGAGATATCTTCAACCGCATCCGCCCAACGCCCTTGGACCAGTTCCAATAGAACTTCCTTGTCCACATCCTCTGCCTGGGGGCCTGCTATCTCACCAGAGCCCCCACCTACCACGTCTTTTGATCTGCCCTCTGAAGCCCCACACCTAGGGTTTGTTGCCACTATACCTCCCGCTCCTCCTCCTTGCTGCTCCATCCGTCACCAACTACCATTAAAAGCAGCCCCCCACTCATGAAGATAAATTACCCATCAATTAAAATGTGTATTTTGAAACAATTCATAAAACGAACACCCAAGCATTCTAAAGTTAGAAAACGAAAAAATTAAAAAAAATCAAGGAGACCCAATTTGTGTACTTCTACTTCATCAAATATTTAAAATTCCTTCATCAAACAAATCAAAGATTTAATTGAAAACTCAAAAGTTTCCCAAGTATCCTTACTAGAAATTTTTTTGTATAATAGGGAATTTGCTTGAAAGTTAGTGATTTACTTATTTACAAATTTTATTTAGTTCAATATTTCTACATTATTTATTTCTTATTTTTTAATTTTTAGCTTAATTCCAAAATCCACCAACTTTGCATCATGACAATTCACTCTCTGTCAATAAAGCGATTCATACCTATTTGAAAGATCACTTCTAAGTTCTATAAAAATACTCTAAAATTTCAAAAAAATTCTTAAGGAATGATTCACTCTATTATTCACAAAGTAATTTACTCAATTTATGAGATTCTCTCAATTTTTTCCAAAAACTCACCGCATGCTCTAACTAGCAATTCACTAGATAGTTTTTTTATTAATTAGATTCATACGAAGAACTAGGGTTACTCATGTCCCATTTGTAGTGATTCATATAACATCTAGAAATTCATTAGTCAATTAATGTTTTTCTTGACATAAGATAAGTTTGACATTGTAGTGACTTCTCACTACTAAGTTGTGCTTCATAAATAAAAGACAAGGCAAAATCCTAGGGTGCATAAGAGTTTTGATCAAATGCGGTCACAATTTTATGGAAGTTGTAAATAGAGTAGACAGACCAAAGTCCCAAGCATGTGCATGAGATTTATGTTGAGGAGTTTGATAATAAAAAAATTTAAAAATACCTATGAAGTGGAAGAAACAAAATATCTAACAAGCATAATGCTAAGAGATTCTGATGAAGATTGAGGTTTCCTCCCAGAATTACTCCTAATAGCAAAGTTTTTGCAATACTTGACAAAGGTCAATGAAAAGAAGTTTGAACAAGTGAAAGTGCATCAAGATCTAAAGAAATTATATGCATACAAAAATTTAAAGTTATCATCAATACCAAGGATAGACCAAATTAATTTATACAAAGGGAAGTGATTGTGCATAGAACCCCAGGAATGGTAGGTGAAATGAATTAATATGATCTTATTAAAAAAGTAAGCACTACCTACCAACATCATCTTAGCTAAATTAGTTCAAGAAGACATTAAGAGAAGGTATGGCGACTACAGTCCTACATCTGAAAATACTAATGGTAAAGAGTACCCCCAATCAATTTTTTAAAATCCTTAAAAGAAGTAGCTAAGAGGGTCAATTCATCCTAGAAATTTTAGAGGGAAATTCCCCTTGATTGTAAACTATAAGTAGTAGTAATTTAGGCTTTGTAAAGCATTGACAAGTTTGTAAAGATTTCCTTTCATTTCTCTTTGTATAGTAGTTTGTAAAATTTTAAATGGCCTTGTGGGAAACCGAACCCCTATTCTAGGTATAAACTTATGCAATACATTTTGCTTATCTATATATATATATACATATACATATATATACATACATACATACGTATATATATATGTATGTATATGTATGTATATATATACATACATACATATATATATGTATGTATGTATGTATGTAAGCAAAATGTATTGCATAAGTTTATACCTAGAATAGGGGTTCGATTTCCAACAAGGCCATTTAAAATTCTGCAAACTAAATATATCTTGGAGGTCATGCATCTACTTTGAAGCCCATTGATGGATCTCATGCCCAGACCTGCTTCTCTTATGTGTATGTATTTTCATCTTGTGTTTTTGTACTTATATATGTTGAGGAGAGGACAATGCTCACATCGACAAATTGCATTTAGGCATGTTGCATAGGGAGATCTTATTTGATATTTGGCACATCTCCACCATTTAGCTTAAGTTTTTACTTTCATTTGATTTTGCTTTCTCTCTTGTTACCCTTTTTCTCCTAAGATCTTAGATTAGGAAATGCCCAAATATTCACATCTTATAAAGGAGTTTACCTTTGTAAAAATCTTGGAGCTCTCCAATTGAATTAAACCCCACATTATTAGGACTAGCCCTACTATGTCGCTCTGTGAGAAGCACAATATTCCCTGTCCACCTAATCCATACCATTTCCAATGGTTAGGACAATCAGAGAGGATAATAGTTTAATGGAATTCCTAGTGGGACCCTAGTGATACATTATTGGTCCTGCAATCACAACAAGTTAGGCTCACACATGGTGAGGGTCTTCCTAATTTACTTGTTGAAGCATTTCCCAACTCACCTGGCAAATTTTCTCCAAAATGAACATTCCAAAGAAGTTGCTAAGAAGGACACCAAATTTAGGTTTCAATGAAGGTATCAATCTATATGCTATTAGATCACTAGCTATATTCACTAGCAAATCCACTTCCAACAAAGAACCCATAAATATAGAAGAAAATAATCCATTATTAAGTTGTTTGTTTCTAAATATTAACAATAGTTGCTACCATGATTTACCATAATTTTTTAAAGAAGAGGTGTAAGCCATAATATGGCTGCTCCACCACCACCACCTAAAAAAATCCCTACCTACAATGACAAAGTTTCTTTGGCACCTCCTACTCTGAATAAAGTGTGGGAAGAGATACCTCAATCTATTTTTAAGTCTCTCACTTAATTAACTATGGAGGATCTCATTACCCCATTCAACATTTAAACCACATGTTGATCCTGGGCATGCTTCATAACATATCATAGCAAATCATAGCTTTGAGACTACTCACAACCTTCTTTAGGGAAAAGGCTCAAGAATGGTACCTTGCACTCTATCTCGGCTCAATATCTAACTAGGACCAACTCGATATGATATTCATTTAAATATTTATAAATATTCATAGAGAAGGTAGATGTAATATCCCTCTTGGAATAATTGTCAACCATAAAGAGAGCTCCCATGGAGTTGATAGAAGATTTCAACCTGAGATTTCACAAGTCTTGGCATAGAATACATGAAGCGCTTTGCCCTCTCCCAAGTATGGGAATAATTTTTTATTTTAGAGCTTTAGATCCTAAGATATCCATGATGATCAGAGCAAAAAATAAAATTATCTACTAGAGGTCTATAAAATAGTTGGCATAGTTAAAAATGACTTAATACTACTAGAAAAGTTGCCCTCTAAACCTCTACTTCCCTTATCATAATATGGTCATAACATCTAGGTAATATTTTCATAGCCATTAGTGTCTCCACTTATGACTTCTGACACATTTACTAAAACCCATGATAATACAATAGTTCTATTAAAAATATTAGAACATTAAAAAGAGCCTTGCTCTTTTACCATGCATTATGGCAAAAACTCATAATAGCAGCCAGTCTTAAACAAATGGAATACCCTTGATAAAAACTTAATGTCTCAAGATGAAACAAAAATGATAAATATATTTGCTATAAAGGAACTAATAAATACACAAGTACAAGGATATTACTTAGTTGAGGACAACAAAAAGTAGTTAAAGAAAAAGGGTACGGTATGCATATAGATAGTATAGCTCCTGGATAGACTTTTTGTCAAAATATAGCATAAATTCTAGGAATGTTGAAGGAGTCCATACCAAGATATTTTTATCCACCAATAGTAAAATGAGGTCAGCCCTTATGGACTTAGATCTCTAACATAGATATGCAATCACCAAAATTATTCAACATAGTAGAATACCTCAAGAAAGTCATCATAGTTGTACTGCTTTAGGAAAAAATATCCCTATCAAAGCAAAGATAATACTTTAAAAAATCATTTAAGGAAGAACAACCTAAGCAACAAGAAAAAATCTAATTAGAGGAAAGGGAAATTAGTAAAAATATATATTAGAATGCTAGAGAAGAACAAATAAGTCAACTTATATATATATATATATATATATATATATATATATATATATATATATATATATAATCATTAGTCTTATTAGAATTACATGCAAATAGGCATGGGAACATATATTATTCAAGAAGAAAATTTTATCTCAAAACTCCTCAAGAAATAAAATGGGTTAATCAGGCTATGGAAGCTATACTATGATGGTGCCAAAAGCATAATAGTGTGGGCATTGGGGTATGTCTAATTTTTCTAGAAGGATCTAAATTTTCTTAGGTGTATAGACTGTAATTTTCTTGTTCTATTAATAGGTATGAATATAAGGCTCTTTTTCTGGGGCTCCATATGGCCAAAAAAATAAGTATCAATATGCTTCAAATATTTGGTGATACTGAGTTAATCATTAAACAAATTTGGGCTCAATATCAAGCAAAAATAGTGTAATGATATCTTATAGACATAGGATTTGGGATCTAATGGAATATCTTGATGTTGTTAATTTAAAATTTATCCCTAGAAGTTAATATGTATGCAGATAGAATGGTAGTTGGTGGATCACAATTTAAACCAATCAATGATCTATTAGAAAATCATCAATTAGTGAGAATAGTAATGAGGCAACTGGTTCTTGATAATGATCAATTTTTGCAAGTATTGATAATTATGAATAAATTTTTTGGTTCCTATAGTAGGTGGATGAATATACCAAAGAAATATCTTCAAAAATTGAGGAAGCATACAAATACTAGATCATCTAGTTGAGTTTAAACAAATTTCCAAAAGGATTGGTTCCCCTAGAATCTCTCTTCAGACTAGATGATGGGTTCAAAGGAACAAAATAATTATAGCCAATAAAGTAGATTACCAAGAAATGAAAGTAGCTCCAATAAAAACATTTAAAATAGAAAAGGTGGCAATGCAAAAACAAAAAGAGTCACTTATCAAGTTATGTCAAAAATATAAAGAGATGATGGCTTGGACTTACGAAGACTTTAAGGGATACAATAAAGATATTATCCAGCACACAATTGAATTAGATCCTGAGACAAAAGTGGCCAAAAAAAATAGAGGTCAATCAATCCAAAAATTCAACCCCTCATAAATAAAGAGTTGAGCAAGCTAATCGAAACTAAAATTATATATCCAATCAACCACACCACATGGGTTTCTAACTTGGTACTTGTAAGAAAAAGGAATGGCAAAATTAGACTATTCATTGATTTTAGATATTTGAACAAGGCCTTGATGAAGGATCATTATCCTTTGTCTTCAATGGAAAAATTCCTCCAAATAGTGGTTGGTTCTAAAATATTTTCACTACTAGATGGATTCTCTAGTTTTAATCAAATATGGGTAAAGGATGAATATCAACACAAGATGATTTTTACTACAAAATGGTAAAATTTGGCATATCAAAAAATACCTTTTGGACTGTCTAATGCTACATCAACTTTCCAGAGGGCCATGGATATTGCCTTCCATGATCTAATAAATAAGATAATATTGATCTATTTAGATGACGTCATAGTATTTTAAAAAATGATCATTTAGAGCACTTGGAAAGGATATTTCAATGATGTCAATAGTTTGAGGTGTGACTCAATCCAAATAAATGTGTCTTCTATGTACCATAAGGAAAAATACTAGGGCATTTTGTATCTAAGGATGGTCTCACCATAGATCCAAACAGAATTAAAGCTATTGTTAGCAAGGCACAAGAAAGGGCTACAATATTTTTTGATCAAAACAACTTCATCAAAAAGTTGTCCTAGATTTTATAGTTATAGTCAGACCCATGACACTTATGTTAAAAAAGGATCAACCTTTTATATGAAATAAGGAAGTGAAAGAAGCTTTTGAAAGGATAAAAGAGGCTATCACAGATGCTCTAGTACTAGTCAACTTAGCTTTCAATAAGAATTTTATTATCAATGCATATGGGGAAGAACTCATTATAGAAACTTTAATGATGCAAAAGAATAAAAATCAATATGAGTTCCTAGTGGAATGTTTTAGTCAAAGTATGAAAGGATTTGAAGAGAAATGCAATTTTGTTGAAAAATGGGTGTATGCTTTAGTTAGAGGATTAAAAATTTGTAATCATATGGTCTTGAATAATAATATTATTACCTATGTCATACATTCTAGTGTTATGGAATATATAATGGATGAGAAATGAGGGAAAAAATACCTGATGGATTACTATGATCTTAAAATATGATGTAGAAATAAAACCCACAAAACTAGTCAAAGGAAGAGCATGAAGAACACAAGATTATACTGAGAGGGGGGGTGAACAGTATAAGACCACTTTTTAAATTTTTCCTTTTACTTCAGAAAGCAATGCAATGGACCAATAGAAAAATCAAAGCAGTAATCAAACCAATGTACAAGTCGTCACAAAATTGAGACACCAATATAACGTGGTTCACCCAAGGTGGGCTACTCCATAGAGAAAATATTTTACTAAATTTTCTCAATCAAATCCTTTGGGAATCCTTCCCAATTACAATTTTTATGGACTTCCTGTCCAAAGGAGAATCCTTCCCCTAATCAAATATTTATGAGCCTCCTGCCCAAAGGAGATGTCCTATCCCCCAAAGAAGTATTTATGAGCCTCCTATCCAAAGGAGATGTCCTATCCCCCAAATATCTAGAAATGATACTTCAAAAGATCACTGCCTCTTCTGTCACTAGCAGGTGGAACTCCTTTCCATAGAAGACATCATGTCCTCCTTGCTCTAGCTCTAGATACTTTTGTCCTCACTGATCACCTCCACAACTGCTCATCAACACCTATACTAAACACAGTCAGTCGGTCCAACACAAGTCCTCTCAAACTCTGTCACAAATTTGTACCAAACTCAGTCCTCTAGTCCAGCACAAATCTGCTCTCAAATCTCTATCAAATTTGTCCCAAGCTTAAGCCAAAATCTTAAACCAATCAATCACAACTGCTCACAAGTCTATACCAATACTTCATCAAATCTATCCACAAGTTCTTCAACAATAACTTGTCCAAATCATTCCACAAGTTCTCCACAAGAACCTGTCCAAATATGTCATAGCAAGCTCACCAAGAACTTTCCCAAATCAGCTCAAGCAAGTTTACCAAGAAACTTACCCAATGTGAACACACAAAGAGAATTGTTAGAGACCCAATGTGTTTCATCCAATCATATCAAATCAATCTCATAGAAGCATAAAGATAATTTTTATAGACTCAATATGTTCTATCCTTAAACTTTCAATCTCAACTCAAATCAATCTCATAGAAGCATAAAGATAATTATTAGAGACTCAATATGTTCTATCCTTCAACTCAAAAACAAACTCTTTCTCAAATCATAATAAATATAGAAGTAGTATACTTTCACAAGATCTTGAACCATGGCCCAATAATTGCCAATAATGCAATATCAAGGAATCAACTCCTCCAACATAGAACCATAACTTGCTATCAAACCCTAGCAAAGTTAGTTTTCAAGAACTCAAAGCAATCTCTCTCTAATAATCAAAAATGGGTTCAAGATATTTCCAGATTCTCTCAAATGGGAATTCTCAGCTTAACCACACAACCAAGTTTATCAAGCAAATTACAACTTGATAAAATCAAATCTCAAAGGAGCAATCCCAACTCATGTATCAAGTAAAGCATAACTTGATCAACTCAATCTCAATGGAAGCAATCTCAAAACCAAACTCTCAACAACCAAACAACTCAATTAGGGTTTCAACAACTTATAGCAATGGCATACGCTTCTCACTCAAAAACACTAAATAAAACTTCAAATTCTTCCACTCTCATAAACCAAAATTATACAATAACTCATAAAATCATCATGATCTCATAATGCATAATCAATACTTCCACTTTCAAAAAATAATATCCACTCCAAATAAGAAAACTTAATTTAATACTTTTCACTCCAAACTTATTTTTAGAAAACCATCAATGAATAATAAACATGGAAGAATGTGCCCATACCTTTACTTTGATGAAGAAGGAGAACTCAAAATCTGTCACAACACTAACTCTCAATTTGCCACAAATTAGAGTTAGCAACAATGGAATAGTGCACAATGATAAGAGTCCTAATAACACATTATCACTCCAACTCATCAATAATCAAAACTCACAAATATACATATCAACATTATTCCTTTACACCTTATAACTCCTACTTAATATATCACAAAATAACTTCAACCTCAAAAAATAATTACAAGAGAATATCCACTCAATAACTCCAAAGGCTCTCTAACCCTAATATGACATTAAGCACAATTATTCCTTAAACCCTTATAACTCCTAAAATACATTTACTTCTAAATGCATTTACCACATAAACATTAAGCATCAATAATAACAATGTCAAAGCAATATTTCTATTTAACCTTATACCTCCATCCAATTACCAACAATAATTGCCAAGTCAAATCAAATATTCCATATTATCAACAAAAGATCTACCTTGGCCAAAAATCAATTCTCCAACCTTAGGAGAAGTGTGGAGACACCAATATAAGCGCCAAAGTTCTTCCTCCTCCAAACTCATGGCCCAAAGCAACCACCGTACCATGTGCATAATAACCACGACCAAGAAAAACCTGAAACAAGCCTGTCGCAAATCAAACTTGGCACCTTTGCTTAGTGAGTGCTTTCACTCCACTACCTCCACCATTGGAGCACAAGTTCCCAATGAAACTCTCAAGCACTACTTGTCATTTTACCTTCCCTTTGCTTGCAATAGACAACCAGAATTTCCTTCCTCACAGGCGCACGAAATCCAAATTTAACACAGACCAGATTTGTCTTCCTCACTGCACACGAAATCATAATTTAACATAGACCATATTTGTCTTCCTCACTAGTGCACGAAATCAAAAATTAACACAGAGAAAAATGAGACTCAAAAATCATAGCGCAATCTAAAATCGAAGGTCACAAAGCAATACGAATTCAAAGGTAATCGCGCAAATCAGAGGTGCATTGAAACCTTAGGAAATAATGCCCTTTAATAGTCTTTCATCCCATGCAAATTGATGTCGACGCTCCTTTCAAACATTGCATTTTTCATCCCATGCAAGTTGACGTTGACGAGGTAAGTCTTTTACATGCGCGTCGCTAAGTGATTAGAAACCCTTTCAATAATTATTATTATTTTATTAATAATAAACTTAACTTAAAACCTTTTCAAAGGTTTGAGTTAATTTATTTATTAATAATAAAAATGGAATTTTAAGGTTTTTTCAAGGAGCAAAACCTTTTCATTAAGCCAATATGGTTTTAATAAAAACCCTTAATGAGTCCAGATGGTTTTAAGAAAAACCTTTAACTTTGTCATCATGGTTTTAATAAAAACCCTTAAACAAACATCATGGAACTTTCAAGATATTTTTGGCACCAAACTCTTTTTGACATCAGCACAAATTCCTTTTGACATCAACACAAACTCCTTTTGACATCAATGACAACTCACAAACATGAAACTAGGCAACATACCCAAAATTGCCAACAGAGCACTTTGTCAACAACTAGTTGAGGATATAGTAAAAAAGAAAACTAATTTATAAGATAAAAATAAGGAAACTAAGTCATAGAAATACCTGATAAACAAAGAAGAGAAAGAACTAGACTAGATAGAGCATGGGATTGAATACATGTAGATAGGTGGGTACCCCTTGAGTTTGGATAAAGCCCAAATAAGAGTCTTTCGTTTATAAAATATTTCCTTGACAATAATTGATAGAATCCTATTTCAAAGAAACTTTGATGGGATATTGTTTCATTGTGTAAAAAAAAAACAAGCACAATCCATACTACAATAGTATGATTAGGGAATGTAGGTGGACATTTTTAGCCTAAACAACCACCAAAAAAATAATAAAGGTAAGATATTGTTGGTCTAACATGTTTGTATATGCTCACCAATGGATTAGGAACTATGATAAATGTAAATTTTTCACTGGGAGGAAGAGAAATGCCCCCATGTCTTTAAGATCCATATCAACATATGGTAATTTTGCCCAATGGGGATTGGATTTCATTAGAATGATTAACCCACCATATAGTGAGGGTACAAATGGATCTTAATAGCTACAGATTATTTCACTAGATGGTTTGAAGTGATTTCTTTAAATAGGCCACTAAAAACAAAATCATAGACCTTTTGGAAGACGTCGTAATCAGATTTGGTGTCCCCAACACAATAATAATGAACAAAACTAGGGCATTCATGGGTTCAAAGATTACTCAATTTACATTCCAACATGGTATATATTTAAAATCCTCTTCAAATTAGTATCCCCAAGGCAAAATTTTGGTTGAATATATATATAAAAATCTACTAAGAATTCTAAAATGTCTTGGATCAAAAAATTAACGATAATGACATCTTCATCTAAAAAATGATCTTTGGGAAGATCATATTACTCCAAAAAATATGTTGGGGTGTTCTCCATGTAATTTGGTATATGGAAAGGAAGCTAGGTTACCCATTTCCATAGATTTACTAGCACTTTAGCTACTACACCAATTAGAATTAGAGTAAAATGAGCCAATGACAATAAGTATGGAAGTTTAAAGCTTGAAGAACAAAGAAGAGAAGTCGAAGAATAGTTGTTAAGGCATTAAGGAGTAGTAAAAATATGGTTTGATAAAAGTTATACCCCACAAAATTTTTAGGATTGAAATATGGTCCTTAAATGGGATGAACATAAAAGCAAACCTAGAAATCATACTAAATTTGAGATATTCTAGAGTAGGTCATATATCATAACTGATTGCAATGATGGAAATTTATTTGAGCTAGAAACAATGGAAAGAGATATTCTCCCTATACCTGTAAACAAAATTCATCTAAAAAGTTACCCTTGAGCCTATTTGGTCCCCCAAACACAAGAGCAATCTGAGCAGATAAAATAGACATGGTACCCATCAAGGAGTGAAGTTGTCTAGTGATTTTGTTATTACCTTATGTTTTTGTTTATTTTATTTTCTTTTGTAGGATTTATGAAGCTCTAAATCTATGCCTAAGGATGAAGTCAAGGGTTCTAAGTTCTCCTTCAATAAATCTAGAAGATCCCTATGAGCCACCAAAATTATAGGGACTTATCACTACTAAGTTGTGCTTCACAAAGAAAAGACAAGGCAAACTCCTAGGGGGCACAAAATTTGCAATTAGAGGTAATCATAATTCTACAAAAATCGTAAATAGAGGAGACAAGCCAAAGTCTTGAGCATGTGCATGAGAGTTAAGCCAAGAAGAAGTCCAATAATTGGGAATTTTGAGAATACATACGAAGTGTAAGGAAGAAAAGTTTTAACAGATGAAATGCTAAGAGAACCTAATGAAGATTGAGCTTTCCCCCCAAAATAACTCTAGAAAGTTGAGGTTTTGCAAGACTCGACAAAGTTCAGTGACAAGAAGGCATCGAGATCTAAATAAATTAGGGGTATGCCAAAAATTTAAAGTTATTACCAATACCAAGGATGAGCTATAGTAAGTTATACAAAGGTAATTGATAGTGCATAGAACCCAAAAATGGTAGGTGAAATGAATTAACATGTTCTTATTAAGTAAGCACCACCTACCAACTTCACCTCAATTGAAGCAATTCAGAGAAGACATTAAGAGCAGGTATGGCAGTTGCAGTCCTGCATCTAACAACACTAAAGACAAAGAGTGCCCCCAATAAATTTTTTAGAATTCCCAAAAGAACTAGTTGAGAGGTTCAATTTATCCTATAAATTTTGGAGGGAAAATCTCCCTGATTGTAAACTATAAGTAGTATTTTAGTATTTGTAAAGCATCAACAAGTTTGTAAAGTTGTCCTTTCATTTCTCTTTGTATAGTAGTTTGTAGAATCCTAAGCAGCCTTGTGGTCAATCTAACCCTTACTACAAGCATGATATTATGTAATACATTTTACTTGCATATATATATTGGAGGCCATGCATCTACTTTGAAGTCCATTTGTGGATCTCATGCCCAAACCCACTTCTCTTATGTGTGTGTTTGCATATTGTATTTGTGTGCTTGTCTAAGTCAAGAAGAGGACAATATTCACATTGGCACATTCCATTCAAGCCTATTGGGCAGTGAGATATTATTTGATCTTTGGTACACCACCACCCTTTTCAGATTAGTTTTTTACTTTTAGTTGCTTTTTCTTTCTCTTTCATTACCATTTTTCCCCAATATATTTGATTAGGAAGTGTGTTAAAGATCCACATATTATAAAGGAATTGATCTTTTTCAAAATCTCAAAGACCCTAAAGTGAGCCAAATCCTACACTCTTAATATTGGCCCTATTTTATCACTCTGTGCGATGCACAATCTGTCCCATCCACCTGGACCACACTACATCTGATGATAAAGATAATAGGATAGAAAATCAAACATCAAAGATGTATTTTGCACCATGAATAAATTTGGTGCCATATTATTGAAGATAAGATTGGCACTAAATATACATTTGTTATTATGAATAGGTTTGTTGTAAGTACTACGCATAAGGTAAGCACCAAAGCTATAATTGGCACCATGTAAAATTCTAATGTCGATGTCAAGGATGAGGTATTGGTCCTAAATTTCTAAGGTATTTATAACAAGCATGTTATCAAATCTATATCAACAACAAAAGGTATTTATGGTGACTCCAATAAAGAACCTAGATATTCTGATGTAGATCTAGTTATTCATGCTTTTGTTCTTCAAAATTATGGTAAATCCACTAGGGAGAACCCTCAAATGATGTTATTATAACATATAAGTTGAACCCTTAGTTACCCTATTATATGTAGCTTCCCAAAGGATAATACTATTTTTTGTGCAATTTGAATATCACTCAAAATCAACAAATTTTATAAAATTAATCTCCCTCAAAATGAATAAAACGTGTAGAATTATTAGATGGCGCATAGCTCTAATCATCAATAGGTTTATCAAAACCAATAGATTGTACTTAACCCAAATTAGTAATTCATTCTAAATCATTTTTTCTTGTAAAATATGCATAAAAATGTGTAAAAACCATAACAAACGGTCACTCAAAACCCATAAGTTACACAAAATCTATAAATAACCCAATATCATGAATAACAACCAACATATGTTCTAGTGGGTCCACCTGTGTACCAAATTTCATATAAGGACAATATGGCCAACAAATATGATATGGAAAAGCACATTAATTACCCTAATTGGTTTAATAACAAAATCCCATGGTTTTTGTTAATGAAGATTATCCAAATCATATGGCCTAAACATCTATCCAACAATTCTAGTACTTTCATCTACCACATATTACTTCATTGTTAAACACCTCATACTAAGATTTGCATATCTATCATCCATGCCTTCATCATCTTCCCCCTCTAAAATGAACCAAGGGCCTCAATGGCCTATAGTTTAACAATAAAACCTATCACCTTTTGCCCAACCATGGACCTCCCCCATTCCTCTAAAATAAATACCATGAAATAGGAGCTAAAGTTCCTAGTTTCAACCCTTAGGGAGATATCACATAATTGGGGTATGAATATCACACAAGATCATGAAATTGAAGAAGATAACTACTAAATTCCTAAGATACCTTATGAAGTACAAGCATATGCAACGTCTAGAGTGCTTAGAATTGGTTAATGGTATCTTCCTACCCAAGGAAATATTCTACACTCTTATTAGGAGCAAACGTAGCACCTTAGCATTATTCAAAACCTTTGCACACTCTGAAATTACAGCTATCCCAACCGTCGTTGGTTGGTGGTCCCTTTCGATTTCACCGCTTTGACTTTTGTAGAACTTGGAGGTGAATAAAAATTAAATATTTCTCCTTAGCTTTTCTTGCTCACAAAATTATGTCGCATTCCCTCTTAATTTGCATGCACTTGAATTTTTTGGAGACTTACTTTCCTTTGGGGAAAGGCTATGGTATTTATACCATATGCCTCTCTCTCCCACGTCGATGGAAATAATTAATTAAATGCCTTCCAATGCACGTCGGTGGAGATAAATGATTTTTGGTGCCTAACCTAGCTTTGGGCTATTTATAAATAATTTTATAATGTAAAAATTATAAATTATTTATAAACTACCTTAGGCATAATTAAACTTTTAATATTATAATGAAATATTATAATATTATTTCCATTGGGCCTAGGTGCTTTCCTCTTTCACCCTAAGGCATTTTCTGACTACCTTTAATATTATAATAATAAATATTATAATATTATTTCCTTTAGGTATTTTCTTCAGGGTATTTAATCATCCTTTTGACCAAGCAACTGGAGCTCTTAAATCAAATCTCTTGGGATTAAAATATAAAAAAAAAACCCTTCTTCTGCCAAGTCCTATATTGATTAATGACAGTGACTCTTGACATCAATGACAACACAACTAACTCAAAATTTCCAATATTGCAATATCCTAAACATACCCCACCAAGGACCCAAAATATTCCAAGAGCAGACAAATTTCCAAGGATAATTGCTTCTCTTGTTACAATTCTTATTTTTTACATAATCCAACAATGACCCTGTTTTACTAACTGCTATCCACCATGGGGCCATTCTACTTTAGAAACTTCTTATAGCTTACACTTCATAACCATTTCTTACAACTATGGATGAGCTCTTATTTATAGTACATTTACCCTACTTTACGAAGTTTGACATGAGTTAAATCATACGAAGGTTGCATTAGCATGTGAGTCTCGATCCTTCTCTAGGTGCTTTCTGCATTTATAACTTTCAACCTAAGTTGAGGTGGCATATTATCCTACTAAGCTATCCTCCATGTGGTATTTGATTTATAAGGATATCATGTGAGGCCTTGGTGTTTGTTGGTTGTATTCATTGGGCTACGGGGTCTCAACAACTGAAAAGAAAATATTACAAAGAAAAAAAGAAGAAAATGAGGAAGAAACGAGAGAGATGGGATGAAAGTGTTATCTTTCCAAGGTGAAACCTAGGGAATAGTCCCATGATCCTTACTTCATATTTTCTAGAACCCCGACTAGCTGGTAATTCATTACTAAAGTGTTTTCCCTGCAAGCCATAAACAAAATTATGATACTACATAAACAATCATGCTTACTGCATGGTTTTATTTACTTGTCAAATTATTTACACAAAATTTTGGTGTACCTGGCATGCCTAAGCCAAGGATGCTTATGCAAATCATCTTGTGAATCTGTAATGACAAGACCATATTACACTAAACTTGATTCATTGCTTGTATTCCATTTGGCACTAATCACGGTGGCTCATAATTGCGATTAAATCACAATTAATATTTTCACTTTGCCTAAGTACCTTGGTACTCAGGCCATAATTAACCAAAGTGGAAACTAATTTTGCCACATCATTCCACCTTGTATGAGGTGGAATATCAAGGGGATGACTTCAATACTGCTCCTTTTTTAGATTGATTTTTTGTATCAATTATTCTACGGCTCCTCCAACATCATCTAGTATGGTACTTGGTTGCATCCACCAGTGCTATCATCTTATAGATTCGATTAGATTTGGGATCGATATACTAAGTTGACCTTGAGCATGTGGATGTTATGGCAAGATTCTCCCTAAAGTGGTCTTATTGCCTGATCAATCAATACTTCAAGAAAATGTTCTTGATGTTACAGCATGACCATGTAGAGGGTGTCACAAAAATTACCCTATGCCACTTGGTTTGGTACAAGTTCTATAGGGGAAGCAACTACAGAAAGGGATCGTGACCACAAATCCTTCTTAGGAAGAATTTTATCCATTAGAACACATTTGGCCCTAACAACCTTCTCAAATATTTATAAAAATTGACTATATCCTATATTGATGTAAGAGGAGACCAATATTAGGGTTGAAGGCTAGGATCTAATACAGTTATGCTTGATCAGTAATCAAGAAGATTTTATGGGGGACTCTTCTCTAGCTTAATTCAAATCAGATGTTAAAGTCCTCAATACTTTCAAGAGGGTTCCTCTTAATAAATGAGAACTAGGTAAGCAAGGAGGTGTCTTGGCAGCCATAAAATATATCAATTAAAGCTCTAGCCAAGTCATCCCATGTGCAAATGGTTCCTTTTTACATTGACTTGTACCATAGTAGTGCTCTTCCCTTCAAGGAAAGAGTAATCAACTTGATCATCATATCCTCATATGTAATATTGAGCATGATGGCGAAGGGAACCATGTCCTCTAGGTGTTTGGGCATAGCTTTGTTTGTGCCATTATACTTTGGCAATATCTTGAAGGCACCCTTATGGATATCATGATAGAAATGAGATTGATTAATTCAAGATCATTCCATTGGGGATAGCACTACTAAGCCATTATGGCACTGATCTTCAAAAAAATTGATTCTTTCTTTGGAGTCATAGTCACCAAATGAGCATACTTTCTCCGCTAGTGAGGTCAAGACTACTCATCAAATATTTAGTTCTCTAGGATGTTTGGATCTTTCAAATCATTGAAGAGGCAACTGATCTTAGGATTTGGATCTTTTTGCTTAGAGGAGTCACCAAATGATTAGATCAAATTGGGGAAAACTAGATGTAGACATGACAAATTGACCCACTTTAGTGGGCAATCTTCCCTGAGCCTTCTGGGAGACCCCTTGGACTTGCCTAGGGAAAGGGTAAGGCTTCTCCCCCCTATTTTACCTTTTTCTCCTCTCTATGCGAAATCACACTCGCCCTTGACGAGGTGCGACTTCGCATAGGTGAAATCATAATCGGCCTTGATGGGGCATGATTTTGCATTTTTAGGGTTTCTTCTAAGGAAACCCTAATTTTTTAGGTTTGGCATGTTTTACATCGGCCCTCCTTGGTTTTCCTGCCTTTCTTGCCTTCAAATCTGCTATATAAGGAGGGTTTGAATTCACTTTTCACACATGATTATACACGACACAATTTGAATTTATTGCTCGCTAACATTTGATTTCTCGTAAAGTGTTCTTATTTGGTCTCCATCCTTCTTTGTTTGTAAGCAAGTTAACTTTGGAGTGTGAAGTCTAATTAGTTTTTTGCTAGATTGATTGATTGCTTCTGCTCGCTCTTGGTGGATTGGTGTTGAAGCCCTAAGGAGAGATCAACTATCTAGGAGGTCTCAAACCCTTTTGTTTACTTCCTCGCTCTCTTCCAAGTGAAAGCGCTCTACTGCATGTCTATTTTTATTTGTTGCATTTAAGATTTGTTATTTCGATCTGATCTGAGATGTTTCATCTCACTTCGATGAAATCGTGCCCAGGTCTCTATGGGCCACGATTTTACCTGTGCATTATCATGTTTTCACTATTATGGGGTGCGATCTTGCTTGAGCAAAATCTAGGGGTAATCTATTATCCCAAATTTCACCATTGCATTCTAGACTGCATTTAGAGCTTGATACTACATTATGTTATATGGTTCTATCATTCTATTATGTTGTATTGTATTATGTTTATTTTCTTCCAAAGGTCAATTTTCACTTTTATTTATCAAAGGTCAGCTAAAAGGACCTAGGGGGCTTGACTGATGTGCCTCCAAGCACTGTTGTATAGTGGCCTAAGTAGGCCCCCTAACGCTAATCATATTTTTCAAGTGTTTATCAAGTTATCTTGCAGGAACAAGAATTATTGATAGCATTGGATAAAGGGATAAAGGTAAGGATAAATCATCGGATAAGCTAAGTGTTCTGATTAGTCTTTAGGTTGTTTGTTGAGTGCTTTATATTTCTATTATAAACCCTAGATCTGATTTTATAAAAATATATTTAATTAATTTTTAGGCATTTGAAAGATAAACAACATATAGTGTGCACTTAGGGTTAATTATGTTTGTGCATCTCTTCTTGAGCCCTTGCTTAAAGATTATTTATTTAAAACCCTAGGGTTAGAAAGTATTCAAAGAAAGAATCATTCTAGGGTTAGCTCTTGTATTCTTGCATTTTGTATTTCTTCATTGTCCTTTATCTTTTTATAGCATAGATCTAGAAAGGCCAAATCTAGGTGTTTGTCTTGAATCCAATACATCAAACATTCTTGAAAACCAGAGGACTTGGAGTGAGTTCTTAAACCATTCCTGGTGAACCCTTCCCCCCTAGCATCGAGTGTAGAGAACAACATACCCCTGTGGTTCACCCCAAAGGCTCTCTCTCTCTTGTGGATCCAGCTTTTAGGAATTGTATGTGGTAGGGTAGTTTTCCCCCTCTACATCTTTGGTGAACCCGACGTGAACACCTCCTTTCTTTTTAAAATATTTTTAAGCAAGATCACTAAATTTGTTTGTGTGGCTGAAAAACCTTAATAATATCTTTAAAAATATTTTTGTTTCTGTTGTTAGTATTCTCTTCTATCCTTTCGCTCTTCTAATGGCTCCTTTCCTTAGAAGTCAGCGGAAGCACCTTGAATCTGATTATGTTCCTCCTAAAGATGATCATATTGATAGAGAGGATCCTAACATAGATCCAGAAGAACAAGATAATATGGAAACTGAAATGAGTTTTGATCCTTATGAAGGCCCTAATGGTGGGTTTGTCTTTTCATCATTTGAGCACATTTGGGGTTTTATGAAAGCTAATAGGGATAAGATATTGGAAGGTATGGAGCGGGAAGCTCATCTCAAAAGAGGTGAGACTCCTCCACCTCCTCCTCCAATAAGCTCCCCTATGCTTGACCAAAATAACCCCTTGCCTAAATCAATGCATCCTAATAATTTGAACCAAGTTGTTGATACTACTACAACCACCAACATTGGAAGGAATCTGCAAGCTCCTCCAATTAGTAGTGTCACTCAAAAGTGTTTTCAATTTCTTCCTCAATCCTCTAATCTCAACACTTTTGCTTCTATTCTACCAAAATGTTAGCTATCCATTTTCACAAGGTGCCACATATAACAATAGTACCCATACCTCCAACCTAAATCAAGCATTGGTTCCTCAACACACATATGCTCCTCCTTTAGGGAATCTGGGAATAATGCATAATAGTAATCCAAGTATGAATTTAAAAGCAAATATGGTAAAGCAATTGGTTTCAAAAGTTGAGATGATTCAACCTTCAAGTTTTACTTACAGTTATAAGGAAATGTGTAATCAGCCATTGGATCCTATTGTTGCTGCTAGGCCTTATCCTAAGCATTTTCCTATGCCAGTTTTACCTATTTATAAGGGGACAGAAGATCCAATTGAGCATTTAAGAATATTTAGAACAACTTGCCATGATCTCATTTATGATGACATATTGTTACTTAAAATATTTCCTAAGAGTCTTGGTGGCATGGCATTAGAGTGGTATTATCGGTTACCCAATTATTCCTTGAAGATTTTTGAAGAAATAACAGAATTATTTGTTCAACAATTTGGTGCTTATATTGAAAAGGAAATAACAATGAAAGATGTGTATAGCTTGAAACAAAGTAAAGAGGAAAGCTTTTTAAAATTCTTGGCTCATTGGAGAAGTTTAGTTGGACGTTTGAGATATACTTTACCTCCAAAGGATATGCTTGAGATATTTATTGGTAATTTACAAGAACAATTATCTTATGCATTAGAGACTACTACTATTACATATTTTGATCAAGTAATTGATTTAGCAAGAAAAGTAGAACAGGCCCTTATCAGAAGAGGCCAACTCAAAGTCAAAGAAGAGAAACCTACTAAGTCTCAACATAAGAATAAGCACATAGGAGGTGATAGTGGAATGGATAGTAGGCCTGTTAATAATGTTACTAACAACCTACAAAAGATAGTACTTCAAAAACCTCCACAAAGGAATTTTACAAGGCTTAATATGTCTATGGAAGCAACTTTGAAATAACTTTTAGAAGCCAAAGCAATTGAGTTACCTCCCATAAGACAACCAGATACTACAACTCATTGGTATAAGGTAGGTCAACATTGTGCATATCATAGAGTGGAAGGAAATTGGACAAATTCTTGTAAGAAGTTGAAACATGTGGTTCAAGATTTGATTGATGCAGGACGTATTGACTTAGGCAATTCTCAAGTAGTGAATAATCAAGTACCTACCCAACAAATTGTGACTACCAATCAAGATATGGGAATATTTAAAGATCCATTGCCAAAACATAATCAACAAGTAGCAAATCAGGTGGCTCATCATAATGAGCCTCCTCCCTATGGTAATATGGTTGGCATGGTTGGGATAACTACAAGAAGGCAAGATCAGACTCAACATCCTCAGCAAGGACAAAATTTTGTATTACAACCCGATTCAATTTTGAAGAATAATCAAAAGAAAGTTTTAGATACAGGGACTCCACCTATTGTATTGAGACCACAACCTAAGGTTTCATTTGATCTCCAAAAGCAGTTGGCTAGTACTCCAACAAAGATATCAGTTTTAGAGCTCCTGCAAACTTCTCCCAACCATAGAGATGCTTTGATGGAATTTCTAAAGCAATAATCGGTTCCCTCATATATTTCTTCTAATGCTATAGTTGATGTCGTAGGTTCTCTTGGGATACATCACATATCATTCTCGGATGATGATAAACCTTCCTCAAACTTGCAAGAATATTCTTCACTTTACATCACTGCACTTATTGGGGATACCTTTATTAAGCGAATTTTGATTGATAATGGTTCTTCCCTCAATTTGTGTACATATCAATTCTTTCAAAAATTTGGATTAAAAGAGGAAGATTTAACAAAATCTGATATCATTATAAAAGCTTTCAACAATGAGTCCCAAGAAGCATGTGGTGTCATATCTCTTCCCCTTAAGGTTGGGCCTAAAATATTAGATACTTTGTTTTATGTGGTACATTGTCCTACATATTTTAATCTTCTTCTTGGATGACCTTGGATTCATGCAATGAAGGTCATCCCTTCTACTCTTCATCAATGCCTCAAGTTCAAATTTAAAAATCAAGTTGTCACCATTCCGGGTGACCCTCGACCATTTGAGTTTTGTTCAAATGTAGAGCAAGCTCGATCTAATTTTAACCTGTGTCCTTCTATTTCTTCAATGGTTTCTCCATGTTCCTCATCTCAGATATCAGAACAATTTCAAAATTTAAAAATGAGTGAGGAACACATCTCAAATTTCTCATCTCAGGATCATGATAATCAGTTTCTTCAAGAACCTCTTCTGGATCTAGCCAAGATACCACCATCACTAAGAACCATGGGTTTACCCCATAAGAAAGGTGATGTTGTACACATTGGCATGTGTACCTTTATATTCATGAGAACTACCTTCGAAGAAAATATACATGGTAGCAACCCCTCTCCAGTTGAGCATTATTTTGCTCATTGTTACCTTTCCAATGACTACCCACTTCCTAAATAGATCCTATCTAGTATGGGATATGTAGGTAAAGGTTTGGGGCCACAATAGAAGGGCATTCAAGAGCCTTTGGATGTCGATATCCTGGCATGTTAGATATACCTAGTAAAGACCAACCTTTACCATTTGACAATGATGATCATCTTATGACTTATGTTGAATATATGGATTATCAAAATTCAGAAGTGGGTGATGAGGATGATGGTCCCCCTTATTCTTTTGAGATATTGTTTTGCAATATGATTGATTTTGTATGCTCTAAAAATAAGCCTTATATTTTAGAAGTAGATCTTGCTTGGTTGTCTTATAATGATATTTATATTAAAAAGAATGGTTTTTTTCATAAGTGTATTGATTATCATGCCATGGATGTTAGAGAAAAAGCCATGAAGGAGCTTCTCCATGATTTTCATCATCGATATGACTTACTTTTTGGGGATTTCTTTGAGGAAATAGTTCATGGTACACTTGTTTCTTATCCTAAGAAAGGCGACACACTTAGATTTTGTGTCGACTTTCATTCTACTTGCTTTAATTAATTTATTAATAAAAAAAAATAAAAAAAAATAAAAATTAAATAAATTAATTATAATTTAGCTATGCATTTGCATTTTCGTTGCATCCATCTGCTTGTTCATATTGCATTATTGCTTGTCATCCTTTTGCATTTGCTTGCCTGACATTTAACACAACTTGCATGCTTGAATGTCATATTTTGCATGATTGCTTGTTCATGATTGCTTGATCATATAGATTTTTGGGGATCTTGCGACAATGGCATGTGATGATACCTAGTTAGGTCATAGCTCACATGCATTGCACTCTCTCTAGGGTTTTGATGCCTAGTAAGATCCCCACCTAGGGTTTCTTCTTCAGTCTTCTTTCTTGATTTTCTCTGCTTCTTCAAGTTCTATTTTCCTTGGTCTTAGAGGTATTGAGAGTATCTCTTAGATCAAGGATGATAGTTTGTTAATATTTCCTTGTCGCTTCTCCATTGCCTTCTTTTTTATTTGTCTTCCTTTGCTTTTGACAAGGAGATATGTATACTTTATTTCTCAAGGTTTTTTTTCTCTGCACATTTGCACACACTCACTATATTGTTTTTAAACCCCTATCGGGGGTAGCACTCACCTAATATATTTTATCCTTATATATTACACCCCACATGGGATAATTATACATCCTAGTGGGTATCTTATCGGATATGATCTTCTATCGGGTTATACTCCCTTTTGACTCAGTGGGCTCAACACCCCATTATAGGATAAGCTCCTTGGCCATTTTTAGTAGGCCTCAGCATACATCCTAGTGGGTAATCACCCCACAGTAGTCAATTAGTGAGCAACCACCCATAGCGGGTTAGACTCCAACACCTCATCCTTTACGATGAGTACTATACCCATAGTGGGTTTAGCTCCCTCTTTTTTGGTACAATTCATAGTATTTAATCATATTGGTCCCTTGCGACCTACGCTAATTTTGATACTATGTTTCACCTATCCTTCTCTATTTCAGATGGTTGACCTTTGGATCTTCTTCTTTCTTATTTTTCTCTTCTCTCTCTTCTTCTATTTGTTGGTTTTCTTTCTTGTTTTGTCTTGTGTTTTCTTTCTTCCTTCCATCCATTCCATCCATGCATTTCATATAGTCTTGCATTAAGATAGATTGCATGCATAAAATATTAAAATTAAAGAACATCTAATTAAATCAAATCACATGCACACAATCACATAAAATATTAAAAGAAGTAGCTATGTATTACTCGATGAGAAAAAGAGAGATACAATCAGTCTCTGGTTGGTGTACCATAGTCCAGTCTCGGTACACTCAACCAATCCCTAGGGATGCATACCACAATCAAAACTGGCATGTCATCCTGATCCCTAGCCCTAGCTCTGAGAGCCTATCTCCTCTGCTCTACCCAAAGGAGGAGGTGGTCCAGAAGCACCGCATACCCATGGATGGTGAAGCTGAGAATATCCGTGATCGAGATCGTGACCTTCTAGCTAATCTGGAGGGACGGAGGAAGTGTCACTCTCTGCCCCTCTGGTACTACCTGGTAGTACATAGTCTCATAAAAAATAGCCCACTGAATGGCCACCTCCAGCCTCTCCCCTACCCTCTGTAGCTCCACCTGTAGAAGGTGGACCCCATCGCTAGCCTTGGTTGCTCCCGATGATAGCCATCCCCTCTACTCGAGCCCTCTAGTGCTTTGTGTCCAGATGGCTCACCTCCCTTAAGATACGATCGACCTCTGCTCAAGCCACATCCCTCTCCCTCTCTATGATACTTAGTGAGCCTTGTAGTCCCTCGATCCTCTTGGACCTATCCTCTTAGAGCAGGTCCACCTATCTCTGTAGAGTCACCACCTGTGCTCGTAGTGCCTCTACCTCCTCCCTCAGATCCCCTCATCTTGAGGCCTAGCCTCAATCAATTGCTACGGATGTGGAGGCCTCTCTCGATCCTCCACTTGGTAGTACCCTAGCCTCTATGGGGGTAACTCTAGATGCCCCTACCTCCTTGGTCCCTACAGTGTTGGTGTCCTCCATCACCATCTCAATCCAAACCCAAGCCTACCTCTAACTTAGAGCTGTTGGGCCTTACTGTGCCCTCTCTGTGGCTCTATGAGCTACCTCCTAAAAATCTCACTACATGCTCGGGTCCATCACCTAGTGCCTCTATATCGAAATAGGTGGGGAGACCCTCTAGGGCATGACTCCTCTATACCATCACCTGTAGCCAAAGGCCACTCCTATGTCATCCACCCTAGGATCCATGTAAGGAGGATCATCCAAGTCCTCCTCTACCCACCTGGCCAAGTCTGGTCTACCTCCCACCCCTGTTGGGTCTCGGTAGACTCTTCCGGTACTCAAGTTAATCCCACTAGGTCTAGGATTCCCTGTAAGATCTCGAACTACCTCAAGACTCGATCAAACTGAAAGATCTTTGGCTCCCCTCTCTCCATAGTAAGCCACCTGATCCTCTTGATCCTAGCTAGCTCTATCTTATCCTCAGCCCATCCTAGGTGTAGATACCAGGGTCACCATATAATCTTGGCCTCCCTCAACTCATCTACGACCCACCTCACTAGTGGCAGGTGCCCGACGTAGGTCCTCGCGACCCACTCTAGGGATCTAGACCATCTGTATGATGTTGGTCACTCTAGGCTGGGCAATGGTCCTGGTAGTGCATCCAATCTTTGCACCACTATGTGCTCCTAGCTCCATACCTAGAGCAAAGTTGTGCACACTAATCCTGTATACCGCTTGTACATGATGTTGTACAACATCCTATACAAGCGGGCCAGCACATATGGACCCCATGCGAACCGAACTCCCTAGTGTCGCATGTCTGCCACTACACCCACCATCATCCATGGAAGATGTCACCTACTAGTATGGCACATCAATTTTCCTACCACCACCCCATAGAGCATGATCATCAATGGGTCCACCCCATATCACCCCACTAGGTCATCTACGACTATGGTGCTCTCTCGCACCTGGTGGGTCCAACCTCTTAAAAATCATTGCAAGGTCATTGGCCTCCCTCGCACTCTGTAAACTACCATCCCTCTGATAGGGATGTGCAAGATGCACCACACATCCTCTAGTGTGATGGTCATCTCTCCTATGGGTAGCCGAAAGGTGGATGACTCCGGGTACCATCTCTCCACTAGTGCTATCAATAGAGCCATGTCTTCCTCTACTCGAGGTAGCCTCGCCAGGTGGTCTAGCCCCACCACCTCTAGTGTGTCTCTCTTCACCTATTCGAGTGCCTCTAGCTCCACCTCTAGGGATCCTGCTCGCCACTCATGGCTCTCGAGTACCCTAAGCTGCAATAACAACAAAAATAAAATTTTCCATCAATTAAATTAATCAAAAAATTAATTCTAAATTAATTAATTAAAAAATTAATTACATTTAATTAAAAATTCTAAGTTTGTTGCTAAGTTCAAATTTTGCATTTCCAAAGTTTAACTTGCTTGCTTCTTCCTCTCTTTTCTTCTTTCTTTGTTTCTTGTTTGTTTGTTTCTTTTTCTTCTATTTTTTTTCCTTCGATGAAATCGTGCTTGGTTTTCTAGGACCATGATTTCACCAAGGTGAAGTCATGCCCCACTTTCGTGAGGCGTGATTTCACAAAATCATGCTTGGCCCTTGTCTCCTGGAGTGATTTCACCACTACTACCCAGGGTGAAATCATGGTCGGGCCACGAAATCACGCCTGGGTCGTACGTGGTAAAACCATCGATTTTAGAGAAAAACCACCCAAAAAATGCATAAAATTTGAAAAAATTGAAATGCAAGTGTGGTTTTTGACCCTACCTATGCTCGCTCCACTTTTGTGTTGGCCTTACCCCTCACGATCATTGAATGGTGCACTGGTAGTGCCATATCCCCTTTTTCTCTAGAGCTCTTTTCTTCTCTCTTGCATGGTAAAAATGAATTAGGGTTTTACCCCTTTTTCACTTTTATCCCTATTTTTGTGCACTTTTTCTCTTTTTTTTTTGTTTCTTTTCGATTTCTCTTCTTTTGAGTTTTCATGAGGGATGTGTTCCTCATAAAACTCGAGGGGGCACCCTAGCCTTAGAGGTATTAATGTCCCTAATGCCTCGATTTGCGTGTAAAACATGAAAGTGTTCAAAATAACACCATTTTTGCACCATCCTTTTCTTCTAAACCAGCCACCCTGTTTTTGCTTGTCACCTTTTGTTTGTGAGTGTTTACATATTTTCTTTGACACATTTATTAGGCCATAAATGCATCAAAGAGGGGACAAAATGTAGACACGAAAAATTGACCCACTTTAGTGGGCAATCTTCCTTGAGCCTTCTGGGAGACCCCTTGGACTTGCCTAGGGAAAGGGTAAGGCTTCTCCCCCTTATTTTACCTTTTTCTCCTCTCTATGCGAAATCGTGCTCGCCCTTGATGGGGCATGACTTCGCATAGGTGAAATCGTGATCGGCCTTGATGGGGCGCGATTTTACATTTTTAGGGTTTCTTCTAAGGAAACCCTAATTTTTTAGGTTTGGCATGTTTTACGTTAATCCTCCTTGGTTTTCCCACCTTTCTCACCTTCAAATCCGCTATATAAGGAGGGTTTGAATTCACTTTTCACACACAATTATACATGACACAATTTGAATTTATTGCTCGCTAACATTTGATTTCTTGCAAAGTGTTCTTATTTGGTTTGCATCCTTCTTCTTCATTTACAAGCAAGTTAAATTTGGAGTGTGAAGTCTGATTGGTTTTCTGTTGCATTGGATTGTTGATTTCTTTTGCTCGCTCTTGGTGGATTGGTGTTGAAGCCCTAAGGAGAGATCAACTATCTGGGAGGTCTCAAACCCTTTTGCCTACTTCCTCGCTCTCTATCAGGTGAAAGTGCTCTACTGCATGTCTATTTTTATTCATTGCACTTAAGATTTGTTATTTTGATCTGATCTGAGATGTTTCATCTCACTTCGATGAAATCACGCTCGGGTCTCTATGGGGTTCACGATTATGCCTATGCATTATTGTGCTCTCTTTTTATAGGGCATGATCTCACCTGAGCAAAATCTGGGGGTAATTTGTTGTCCCAAATTTCACCATTGCATTCTAGGCTGCATTTAGAGCTTGATACTACATTTTGTTATGTGATTCTATCATTCTATTCTGTTGTATTGTATTATGTTTGTTTTCTTCCAAAGGTCAATTTTTGCTTTTATTTATCAAAGGTCAGCTAAAAGGACCTAGGGGGCTTGATTTTTGTGCCTCCAAGCACTATTGTACAGTGGCCTAAGTAGGCCCCCTAATGCTAATCATATTTTTCAAGTGTTTATCAAGTTATCTTGTAGGAACATGAATTGTTGATAGCATTGGATAAAGGGATAAAGGCAAGGATAAATCATTGGATAAGCTAAGTGTTCTGATTAGTCTTTAGGTTGTTTTTTGAGTGCTTTATATTTTTGTTATAAACCCTAGATCTGATTTTATAGAAATATATTTAATTAATTTCTAGGCATTTGAAAGATAAACAACATATAGTGTGCACTTAGGGTTAATTTTGTTTGTGCATATCTTCTTGAGCCCTTGCTTAAAGATTATTTATTTAAAACCCTAGGGTTAGAAAGCATTCAAAGAAATAATCATTCTAGGGTTAGCTCTTGTATTCCTACATTCTATGTTTTCTGCATTGTCCTTTATATTTTTATAGCATAGATCTAGAAAGGCCAAATCTAGGTGTTTGTCTTGAATCAAATACATCAAACATTCTTGAAAACCAGAGGACTTGGAGTGAGTCCTTAAACCATTCCTGGTGAACCCTTCCCCCTAGCACCAAGTGTAGAGAACAACATACCCCCGTGGTTCACCCCAAAGGCTCTCTCTCTTGCGGATCCAACTTTTGGGAATTGTACGTGGTAGGGAAATTTTCCCCCTCTACACTAGAGTATCACCAAACTATGATTTCCTCGAGCAATGGAGACCTTTTGAGGATCCCCATCATAGTCACAAAAAAAATATTGGTACAAGATCCAGCACCTAAGGGTTGCACACCCTATGAACCTTGACCAACATCAAATTACCATCGAGCGAGCTTTGCGGTTGATCTTTGGAGAAGGTCAGTTCCTCAAGTCCTAGCTACTTACACCTAGAGGGAGAAAAGTGAAGGGGAAAGAAAACAAAAGGGGGGTCATAGCTAGGACTCACAAGGATGGGTTATAGCTACATCAATACACACACAATACAAGCAGACACACTTACTAAAAATTCAATCCTACACCTAATAGATTAACCAACTTTACCCTTGGTTATCCTCTATCCCACTAGCTGCGAGCGAATTCCAGAACTTGTGAACAAAAAATGCAAGAAATCTAGATATCATAATTAATTGCATATTCATTCAAAAATCATTAGAAAAAATAAACCCACAACATATAGACACATATTCAAGAGTTAATTTGGATACCAAACAGTGTTGAACTTGTATTAACAGAATGGCAAAAGTGCCTTACAAATGAATTGTAATAGCTAAAAATCCACGCTCTGGGATGTCTAACATTGTAGTATTTATAGAAATTTTTACAATGTATCAAACTACATGCATTAATATCATTAGACAGGAAGGCATTACTGAAGCAAACAAGTGCTTAGTTGGAACTCTACTTATTGTAAGAAGGTGTAGGCACTTTTGCATGAATCTAGACCCTCAATCATTCTAACATTCCTACCAGGTCTTTAATTCTCATCTACTTTGCCCTTTCAACAAATAGACAGTCCATTAGTCAGGTGGATGAATGAATGGAATTGATTACTTTGGGAATTATGTATTTCAAATCACCACCTTCGTTCCCATGGATAGTCCATACTTGTGTAGTTGGGGTCATTAATATCTTTCCCTTGAGATTTTTGATGTTGGCAGTGATTTTGGTATTGGGTGGACATTCCAGCTTTCTCCCTTACTCAATAGCTTCCTAAACTTTCACCTATCATGATATTATAAAATGGGTGGGCAATCGATCTTGGTCTTGAACCGTCACCATCCAAAAACTTTATCCATATTGCTATTCTTAATGGGGTAGGTATTTAGGCATACTCTCTATTGTCCTTTAGAATGCCTACCCTAGCTAGGGAGGCTTTACATATCATTCCAAAGTCTTTTCTACCCAATAGGGTACCATCTGAGGAGAATCATTGGCCTTTTACCTAGGGAAATAACTTAAGGTAGGAACCATTGTATTATCATCCCATTATTCCACCCAAAAATAAGGGTAGGGATTGGAGATCCACCTTGAAATTTTGCTCACCCTATTGTTTGCTTGATCCCAAACCTATAAAATTGTGGTCAGGATGCTTTTTCAACCTTTTACCCTACTGACGGGTGGTGATTTAAAATATTTTTTCCCTCCTAGTTATCCCAAAGTTCCACTCAAGAGAAGTTCTTGAGTTTATGTTTGATCAATTCTCCACTCGTCCTTAAAATATCTCTGGATTTCGTGGTAGACATTCAAAACTACTGCTTACTTGGCCACCCCGAATCTTTCACCCATCTGTCATTTTTTATCGCCCACTAGTGCTAACTGCATTCATATTTGAGGCATGCCTTAACCATTGACGCAAGAGCCTGGCTCCAAAACTTAGCCATTTATACAGACACTTCTTTTTAAAAAATGAAGGGGTGGGTAAGAGGCATAAAATTTCACCCACATTAAGTAGTAGAGAGGCTATTATTCTAAAAGTGATGTGGTTTTCTACAATATTAGCGAGTGAAGTCAGGGTAAATCTTCCATTTAAAAGAATTATAGTTTCAAGGAACAACAATAGAAGGAACCACCATTGTGGAGTAATGATCCATCACTTAGTTGCACAAAGATAGGGGTCCAAACTAGTTGCCCACATCAAAATTCATTAAGGAATAAAGTAAAATATGAAGAAGATATCACTATTACAAAATTTTAGGCATGCACAAATGTTCTTGACCACTTCTTGGCTAAAGAGGAGTATTATTTCCAAGGTATCTAGCATCAAGATTTAGATTAGAAGGGAGTGGAAAGAGAAAAGGTTGTTTTAGCTTCTCAAGATTTAGCATCTGTGTGGACTCATATAATCATTTGAAGAGGGAGTATATTATTTTCTAGAGTACATCCATGAAGATCTAAATTGGAAAAGACCTTAGATAATTGGCCTTTATTATGCATCATCGATGATATCTAATTTTGGCCCAAATATCCCATGTCTCTCTATGTATTTTTGCATTCTGGAGGGTCATCCCTGGGATGAACCGTATATCCACCATAATTGATCTTCCATAGCAGGGACAATGAAAATTTTTGGCCCCTTTTTTTATGTTTTTTTTTTTTATATATATGGGTAACTACTTTTCTTGGATCAAGTTTTATTGCTTTTGATTGTTTTTATGTTTTGTTATATAAACTATGATATATTATACTCTTATTTTTTTTTTTAAGTTTATTTTCTAATCAAACTCTTACCAATTATAATAGAATATATATATATATATATATATATATATATATATATATATATATATATATATATAATTATATTTCAACATCTCCAAACCACTACTTAGGAAGTTTTAGAAGAATTCAAGGTGATTATAAGAGAGATGAGTTGAAAACATTAGTATTTTATTTATTGTGAAAGGTCTTTCATACGACCATACTACTATAGTATAAATGAGTTTTAAAATATGAATTTATGAGGTGAAACAATTTTTGTTGTGTGTTTTTTAGTTTGAGGTCGGTTGTTTTAATATCTTAATCTCAAGTCTTTCTGGATCTTCATTTGCAGTTAAAGTTAATGGAGGTGGGGCGGGGCCTTTATTATGCATTGTTGATGCTATTTAACTTTCTATATTTACATAGGTATGGGTTAGAACATTGGCATCAAAAGGGAAGGTAGATATTTTCTTGAGCCTACAAATGGAATTGTTTTCTATTTGACGAAATAATCACTAATAATATTCTTAAAGGATAGATATTTTTATAAATTCACATTTATTATTTTCTCTTTCTTTGATTTTGTATGTGTGTGTATTGTGTGTGTGTGTGTGTGTGTGTGTGTGTGTGTGTGTGTGTGTGTGTGTGTGTGTGTGTGTGTGTGTGTGTGTGTGTGTGTGTGTGTGTGTATGAAATAGAGAGAGGGTTTTACCAAAAAAAAAGACATTCCCCTTTCTTGCCTAAGAAAAAATGTTGCAAGAGATACACAAGTTCCCATTTCTTTTTATACCTTTATTTTTAGGATTAGTCATAGGTCTATCCAAAATCAATTAATCTAGTGTCAAAATATAAGAAATTAAAAAAAAAAATCTAGGTTTCTTATGGATCAATTTGGTGGTAAGGAAACTGATTTGGTGAGATGAGGTGTCAGTATAGGAGGAAGATGACAATAATGTGGGGTCTAATATTTAGATATATTTTTGGGTATGGACATTTTTTATTTATCTATATGTATAAATATGTATCCCAATGGTCAATCCATAGTCGAGGATGGGCCATGTCGATAATGTAATCATGAAAACTAAAGCCAACATGAGAGTTGAAGAATAAGACTCATTCTTGGAGATTGTAATGGAAAACAAATATTAGGATATAGACACAAGATATTTGATGACTCGGGGTAAAGAAATACAAAATAAGAGGATGAAATGATAGATAACCCTAAAGAGGAAGGTGCCAAACAATTCATATATCAAGGAAGTAGTAGAAATAAAGGAAATCATTCCTCTAGACACACAAATTGCTTCCACTTTCACCCCTACAACTATCTACATTTGAATCCATTATGTATTTCTTCTACTCCCCTTATTATTCTCTCATTATATATTGTATCTTTTGATCCCTCTTCTTATATTACCTCTACTTTTGTTTCACCCATCCCACCACAAATAACCATAACCATGATTCATGCACCACTTGAAGGCTCTTCCACTTTTATAATAGGTTCATCATCTTTGGCATCACCAACACTAATTATTCCATCACAATTCATTCCTCCATTTCTAACACTAACCATTTCACCACAATTTATTCCTCAATCCACTATCCCACCATGATTTATCCCTCCATAAATTTGACATATCATGACCTCCATTACATCACCCTATATTGTTTACATATTAACACCTCATGTGTTGAAATATATAGCAGTTAAGCTTCAATTGAGGAAATGACTAACTTTATATTGTTTTAAATTTATAATATCTTGAGTACTGATAAATTTTGTAAAGGTAAAGGTCATTTTCTTAACCTAGACCTAAAGGTCACTTCTAATTGGGTATAAATACCCCTAATACCAACCATTTTCTTATTGATTGGAGTGTATTCTATTTTCCTTTAGTGAGATAATTTGGTGTGTTACTTTTCAATATTTCTAGGTAATGTTTTGATTCTATTTATTTCTAGAAACTATTATAAAATCTAATTTTTATCTTTTAATACTTGCTACCTCAAAATATCACAAGTTTCAATATAAATAAGCCATAATAATATAGATCAAAATATCAATATCAAGAGTAGAATTATATATGTGAGCAATCAAATATATATATCTAGGCCAATATAATAATCAAAACATTCACTTATAATACCATGGAGGTACAATTTTTGTACCAAATAATGTAATATTCTCCAACACTAACATGGTATCAAATATGGTGTGAATATCTATTACTCAATTACTTATATTAAATAGACCAACTTCTACAACATCTACTAAGGACAATAATATTTGCATAGCTAGAAGACTTTATGTGATTCATCAACAATTTGTAAAAAGTATTTTTTGATAAAACCCTAGGTGGAATTGAATTGTACAGATCTAACTAGATTCAATAGATTTGATCTAGGGGAATATTCATCATAGGTTCCTTTGCTCCTCTCTTGGCACTCAACCCATTCATTTATTTTTTTCATGTTTGACAAAATGGACTCCCTAGTTTCAAGATTGGTTTTTTTGGAGTTTTCTTGAAAATCTCATTTGCATTTTATGGATTTAAAAAAAAAATCATTTCCTTTTCTCTTCTGGCATTTTGTGTCTAATAGAAACACATATGAGAGGAAAATTTTCATGGCCACCATGAAATCAAAAAATAAGAGATTGGACATTTTCAAATAGACCTTGGATGCAAGTAAAGTCATGGGTAGACCTCTGAGATACTTTATAAGGTTAATACTTTTTGTTACATTGAAATGAGAGGATATCTTAATCAATTACCTTGAAAAATAAGGTTGTGTAGGGTAAACCATTATATATATGAATGAGTTGTTAACATTTTTGAATACTTTGTAAACTCTTAACGAGGGTCTCAGTTCAACACTTTTCTCTATTTTGCCTCCATGTACATGTTTTTCTATGATGAAATTTTTTTCTCTTTTCCAAAGAGAATATTCCATGAAATATTCTCGTTGTGGTAGGAAAGGATAAACAACAAGATTTTTTTATTACTGTGACACATGCATGTGTCATCGTGTTTGGGCATGTGAGAAAAAATAAGATTGGAAGGAAAAAGAGGATATCCCCTTTATATTATTACCTTAGCCCTTATGATTTCAAACGATACCCAAGCCAAGGGGGCTAGTGGATCCTCCCTTAAGGAATTGAACCTAGGAGGTCAAAATTTCAAACCCCAACAACCCATTATTTTGGAGTAAATTGATGACAACATCCTAAATGATGATGTAAGAAAATCTAACATGGAAATATGTAAATATGACATGGCACTACATGATTATGTGGCACCTGATGATGTCGCACTTTTTTATATTCATGATTATGTGTAATCTAATGACATGATAGCTATAGATGACATGACACCTAGTTATAATTTAGCACATGAAAATATGCCACTTGGTATTATATCCCATGATGATGTGACAATGACATGGCAAGTGAAGTCATAGATAACATGACACTTTCTAACATGGCACATCATGATATGGTTTAGGATGATATAGCAAGTGATGATGCGGTATGGTATGACATGTTAGAGGCTGACATGGCAAATATAAAATAGGTTTGAGAAATCACATTATCCCATCTCATCAAACCCATTAGTTGTACAATCACATAGTCAATAGCAAACTTGTTAAAGCATAAATTCCAAAGTGAATTACAGAATATTAAGGAGTATAGTTTACAAGTTATGGAATAAATTAGAGTGTGACAAGAAGTATAATATTATTCATTGGTATACCATCCAATGACCTACTTAATCAACACCTAATTGGTAGCCCCTTGTTTAAGTTAGTAACAAGTGATGTTATCTCATTCGGTATGTTATCTAGTTAGTTCCCAATTGGGACCCCTTAACCACTCATTAAATGACATACGATGACCTCTCCATTCACTATAGGTACCAAATAAAATAATATTTTTAAAGGTTTTAGAGGTATTTTGTGTAATTTTTGGGCCAAATTTTTGGGGACCATAACTTTTGCATACAAAAGTGCTTTGAGTTTATTTTTTAAACTCACACAATTTGTCAAGATATCTACATTGGTAGTGTTAACATACAATATTTTATACTTTGGTATAAAATTTATGGATAAACTTGTGCCCTTACTAAATTGGTCCAAAATGATGCTAGTTGGAAAATCAAGATTGAAGCTCTGCTTTGAAGCAAGGGGTTGCTCAAATATATGAAAGAGGATTTTCAAGGGATTAATTCTAGAGAATGAAATAAATTGTCCATGAATAAGAAGGATAATTCTCATGGTGTGATATCTCTTCATGTTGACAATATCTATGACACTTTTGTTAGTAGCACTAAGCATCCCAAGCAGTTGCTTAAAAAATTTATATGTGATCACATTGATTCCACATAAATCAATAGATTAGACGTCAATTTTTTTACCTTGATTATGGATTCCTTTAGTAATATTTATGATTATATTGGTTGATTCAAGAAGTTACAATATGGCATTTAGACTCTAGATGGATTTCAAAGGAACATAAGTGAAACAATAAGTTGTAGATAATTAGAAAAGAATTAACCTTCTCAACATTATATTTAACAATGTGTCTAAGACATATGAGATAATTATTGTTGTATTTGATATGATTCATATATACATTCCACATTCTTCTTCCCTTGATGACAAAGTTTTTAAATATATCCTTCACCATCAGGCTCAAATATAACAACATAAGGGTTATCCTCCCATCAATCAGGCTCATGCAAAAGAAGTGATTAATACAAATATTAACAAGAAATATAAGTAAAATGAGAAGAATACTATGAAGTACTTCAAAAATTCAACTTATGAGTTTTTTAATAAGGAAGGATTTAAATTAAATTTTGTCTATTTGCATAAATAATCTTGAAGAAGCAAACAAAAATGGAGATGCTAATGTTTCTCTTCTATGCACAAGGTGAGGATAGTTATGATGGAAAAGCCTCATAATCTTGTGTAGTTGTTCATTCAACATATTGGACATCCACCTCTTATGATGAGTCGATTACAGATACAATGGCAACAAGTCACATGACCAAGAAAAAACACCTTATATATGATCACAACACACTACATTCAAGAGAGTGTGTTTCCATTGGATATGATTCTTTCCTACATGTTTGAGGTTGTTGAGAGGCTAGTATTGGATCTTCTTAAGTTGATGAGGTTCTTCATGTTCCTAGTATTAGTCCTAATATTTTATTTATTTATCACGTTATCATATGAACAAGAAGTTAAAGGTTTGGCCTAATCATTGGTTGATAAAGGATATTTATGATGGATTCAATATAGTTGCCTCTAGATATTGTGATGAGTTAGATCATTTGTCTAAACTAGGGCATAGACCAAATTCTTCTACTTCTTCCTCTAGTAAGAAATATTTTGTGGTTTTGGTGGGCTTGATAAGAGTCAATTATGGCATCAGAAACATGGGCATCTTAACTATGGGTCACTAAGGTACATTATTCATCATTATATGGTCATTGGAATTCCTCAAATTTTTCCTCTAAGTGGTGCATGTGAGGGATATATTTTTAAGAAGCATCACAAAGATTCCTTTATAAAAGAGACAACAAGGCATGCTACATGACCCTTAAGCTCATTCACAGTGGTATATATGGACCCGTAGGTATACCTTCCAACTAGGAATATATACTTTCTTCTTTTTCTTGATGATTTCTTTTAGTATGTGTGGTTATATAATATTTGTACCAAAGATGAGGCTCTTAAAAACTTCAAGGCATTAAAATAATTGGTAGATAATTAGTTGGAAAGAAATATCAAGTGTCTCAAAACAAATAGGCAAGGTAAGTACATGAGTAATATGTTTCATGATTTCTTGACACTTCATGGTATTGCCTTTCAAAGGATTGTTCATTATACTCCATAGTAGAATGGGATAGTCAAGAGAAAAATTAGTGTAATTATAGAAATATCTCATTGCATGATTCATGTTAAGGGGATGGAACACAAATTATAGGATGAGTCTATTGTTAGCTTTTTATGAGTATATGATATAGTAAATGCAACTACAAGATGCAATGTAAGCCAGCTATGATATCTATATGATAATGGCACTATAATATACAAAAAACAAAGAGATAAAATTCTACAATAACTCAAAAATATGCCATTAATGAAAACTCATAAAAATAGTACAATGCAGTATAATGGAGGACATGAACACTCCATAAACTATTTTTAAAGAAACTACATTGTACTCCTCTACCAATCTATACTATGCACTCTCTATATTCTCTTACTTATCTATCACTTGATTTCACTCACTATAATACATATACTTAGGAAGATAAATTCATTGTCCCTCACTCTACATTTGACTCTATCCTATGACTTATGTACAGGTGGAATACATGCACATTTACATCATTGCATATTCTAACACTTGTGCATATATTACAGGTTGAAGTAAATACCCAAAATTTACTCTGAAGTAAACTCCTACTAAAGGTGGTACATTAGCATGTACCCAATAATTTAATATACTCTAACACCCCCTATATTACATTATTTGGGTATTGAAGACTTTAGTCTTCAATATGGATCTTTGTCTTGGTTATGGAATTTGAGCTCTTCCCTCCTACTTTCATTATTGTCTTATTTTTTTGAATCTAGATGAGTATCTTTATCTTGTTCAGGTTCTTCTTATGCTTTTGTCTTCATGTTGTATCTTCTTGTCTTTTTCATTCCACTGGTTTTTGTTGTTTCAAAGTATTTGTAAGAATCTTTGATCTTGAAGTCTTCTAGGTATCCTTGATGTACTAGTGATCTTACAATCTTGTAAGGCATTCATGGATCAAAGTTACTTTCTTTTCTGTTCATTGATTTTTTGTATTACCTGTTTCCTTGATCTTCAAAAATGTCAATATTGAATTCATTTTTAGTGGAAGCTTATAAAATAAGAACTTGGAAGAAAAAATCTAATCTAAATATTAGTCTCTCCCCAAATATTGAATAGTACTTATATTTGTAGTAACAGAAATAAGATGAATGAGATTTTCATCCACAATATTTATAGGTATGGAAACTCCAACAGTTTACCTTTTCATGACCAAATACTATGCAATAGGAGCATAGTAAAAGTATCCCAACTCCTTTGTTGTTTATTTTAAGAATATCATGTTTATCTATTTCCTTGATGAAATGGTTAAACCATGTGTGTACAATTGAAGCTATTCCATATTTACTTCTTTCATAAATATGTATGAGATTTTTTTCATCAATATTCTTTTCTACCTTTTGAATATGATCTTCAATATCTTCATTAGTATAATTATCATAAACTTCCTTTACTATATCACTAGAAGATGTTCCTGAAGAATCTATTCTCACCAAACTATTAGTTTGTGAGTTTTCAAAGTTTTTTTTAAATTCCATTGATTCTTCTCTTCCATTTGCATATTTTTTATTATCCGTTGAATTCTCTGAGTCATCAATCATGCTTATAAGCCATATTGGTATTTCCTTACTCTTTTTCTAATTACATTATTTAATGTGTTCTTTGGAGTGGACATCCTTATAGCTCCCTAGTGATTAGAATATACTCTAATCTTGGTAAAGTGCTTAGAAACTATTAGTTCACCTTTTGAGTTGATTTTGTAATGTTTTGAGAATGATAATAATCAACTCCTATTTTCACCTTATTTCTCCTATTGAACTATGCACTTATCAATTTGATGGATTTCTCTATGGTTGGATTTATTTTATCCCTTTAATGTGATTATGAGACAAGTGTAAACAATAAATTCCAACACTTTTAAAGCATGCAATAATTTTGTTTTTCTATGCTTAAATTTCCAATGGTTCAATTTTCTAAATTTTGATTAATTAAAGTTTGATGTAACACTCCTCATATCTCCCTAATTTGAAATTTTAAAAATTGATAATATTTGCAATAGTAATGATGATGTAAATCCAGCTGCAAGAGATCGGAACAAAGACCTCCAATCACATAAAACTGTGATAAATAGAAATAAAGTGAAAAATCCTATTCACATAAAAATGGAAATACATGTAAATAAACTAATAAATGCTTTATTTTCTCAATCCTGGATTCCATCCATTTTACAATTTGATACCAAGGGAATATATATCCCAAAAGAAACCCTAAAACAAAACCCTAAATCTTAAAGCCCTAAAGATAAGAAATTGCAATATTTTGGGGGGGGGCAATTTTACCTTTTAGTGCCAAATTCTAAAACACCAAAAAAAAGCTTGGATAATCCCTTAAATTAATACACACCATCATACATCTATACTAAGCCTCCTAGAAAATATTAACACCTACCCATGCCTAAATAAGAAGTTATTCCAAATATGTTTTCTTTCATATTTTCAAAAAATACTAAATCCCATTTTTGGGGCACTAGATGAAGGAATTAGGACTCAATAAAAGCCTAAAAAATCATCTATATGACCAAGAATCATCTAGCCACAGCATGCCCACCTCTTTATCCAGCTCCCCATAAAATTTCAAGGTAATCCAATGAGTTCCTTTGATCAAACTCCTACAAATTTCTGATATCAATATTTTTTAGTTCCCTCTCTAAAATCCAAGTATTATCTTTCTATTATAAACCTTCCCATTTTACCAAGTATTTGTTGTAGTTTTCCTGCCTGGTACTAATTATCTTCTTATCAAGTACTTGTAAAACTTTTTCTTTCTTCTTAGGTATATGATATTCCCAGTTTATATCCTCTTATGCTTCAACTGCATCTTCATCCCCCATGAAAGTCATACATATCTATAACATTAACAACTAGTGAAATATCAAAATTAGTAGGCAAATCCACTTTATAGGCATTATCATTCATCTTCTTAAAAATTTTACATGGTCCAATATTCTTATACTTCTATATGTACCCTTGGTAAACCTCTCCTTCCTGAGATGAACCATCACCATGTTTCCCACCTCAAAGACTTTCATTATCTTGCTTGCATCTTCTACTACTTTGTACTTTGCATTACTATCTTGTAACTTCTTTCTTATTCCTTCTTGCAATTCTTGTATGTGCTCTGTAAATACCTCTGCATCATCACTGATTTTACCTTGAATCAATAGATCAATCAAATATAGAATACCCTTGGTATTCTTACCATAAACAATCTAAAAAGGATATTTTCCTATTGACCTGTTGACTAAACTATTACATGCAATCTTAGCTTATGATTAAATAATTCTGATAAATTCCTTAGTTATCAATAGGCTTTCACTCTGCCCTTCTTCCTTATATGGTAACAAGACCACTTTCACTCCATCCTTCTAGAATATGTAAATATTCCTTCCCAATCATGGGTAGCCTTCCTATCATATTATCAAGGCCTCCCCAATAATAAGTGATATGCATCCATCAGAATTACATCATACCATACTTAATCCTTATAGGTATTCCCAATTGAAAAATTAACTAGACACCTATTATCTACAATTACCTCATTCCCTTTCTTGAACCATGATATGAAGTAGGGATAAGGGTTATTCTCACACTTCAAGTTAAGTTTCTCAACCATTTTTTTTGAAATCATATTTTCATAATTACCACTATAAATAATCATCTTACATACCTTTCCTCCAAATATGCACCTAGTTTCAAATATATTTGTACATAGCCAAGAATCACAACCATCATTATCTTGTGCTTTCACCATCCTTGGAATTATCATCACCCTCCGCCACCTTGAGACACACCCATCATTATATTTGCACTCCAATTATTATATTTGCAATGGGGTACTGAATCGAACTGGATCGAACTCTATCTCTTTCCAACATGAAACAGGTTCAGCCTCATTTCCCCGCGCTCAGGACGGGAAGTCACTTGTTACAACATGATGCTACGTCTTCGATCGACCTTTCCAACATAACATAACATGACATGAGGTACTTTTCCCGTTGCTGTTATCCCTTCCAGTTCCCTATCCTCTAGTGGTTGTTACTCTCTCATAAAACCCTTCCTCTCTCCGATGAAAATGATGAATTCTATCGATACGGGGGTTGAGGGGCAAGTGCCGAATGAGCCTTACCCCAAACCATTTTGATCAAAAATATGAAGGGAAAATGGATGGAAAAATCTCATCTTTAAAACCAAAAATAGCTCGCCTCTCCTTGCTCTTATTATAACTGCGCGAAAACCTCTTTCTAAGGTAGGGGCTAGGCTAATCATCTGGAACGCTTCACCTTATAAAAAGGTGCTCTTAAGGTGGTTTTGGATACCTTAATGATATAATGGACTCTCAATTCAGAAGATATTTCATATCGCTTAATTTTTCGATCATCCCTGGATATTTGAGAGCTGATAAATGTTTGGAACAAGAAAATTACAAGAATACAAGGCCGCATTTTCCCCCATGTTTGTAGTAACTTATGTCTTAGTTTACCCTTGTATCAACTAGATTGAATCTAGATTGTTCTCCCTATATTATTTCTTATGTAGGATAGTGTAAATACTCAAAATCTTTGTGCCCTTCCTCACCATAACTATAATAGGTATATTACCTTTATGGGCCTTCCCAATTTTGTCCTCCAGCATAACCTCTTGCTCTTTGAAATCCTCTACCTCTCTCATGGTCACTATGACCTTGCCTAGACTCTTCTTATTTTCTTGTATTATAAGATTCTCTCTTTGAGGTATTAAATCCACCACTCCCACTAGTTGGAGGTGATGATGGTCCTTTCCTCACTCCTCTTCTAAAATTACTCCTCTTATATTTCTCTTTTGCTTTTAATGCAAAATGATATGCATCTTCTACACTATGGATCTGAAGCATACTCAACTCATCTTGTATGACATAACTTAATCCATTCACATACCTTATAGTATTTTATTCTTCTGACTCTTCAAGCCCTATCCAAATTGATAACTTATAGAAGTTGTTGGTGTAATAATCGATGCTTTGATCCTTTTGTCTGAGGTTCTAAAATCTACGAAACAATGTTTGGGCATAATCTTTAGGCAAGAATTTCTCATTTTATTTTTTTTCCATTTTACATCAGACCCTAATATTTTCCTTTCCTTTTCTTTGCCTCACCTTCTGTAGATGATCCCACCAAATCAATGCATGTCCTTTCAACTTCTTGCATGCAAGCTTCACTTTATTTTCCTTTGAAAGGCTTTTCCACTCAAATAACTTATTCATGCTATTCAACAAATCTATCAACTCCTTTGGTTTCAACCCTCTTGCATAATCAAGGACATCAATCTTGATCCCATATTTATTTCCTTTCAAGGCCCTAATTAGCCTATCCTCAAACTCTAGCTTCCCCTCTGGTTCTTCCTCGACATGAACCTCTATCTTGTTGTCTCCTTCCACAATCTCATTATCATAATCTAAATCTACAAATTCCATGGGATGTTTTTTCCTCATACGAGCCATCATCCTAGTCAACTTAGCAACTTGTACCTGTAGCTCCTGCATATTCCTGTTGAGCTGGGCATAACGCCCTTTTCATCTCCTCATGCTAATCTTATTTGTGTTATTTCAAATAAAAAAAATAAGAATAGTAGAATAACTATAATCGATAATATTACCTTCTCTTCCCTAGCAATATCCAACTTGCTTAGATACCAAATAATGTAAATCCAACTGCAAGATATCAAAACAAAGATCTCCAATCACATAAAAACTACGATAAATATAAATAAAGTGAAAAACCCCATTCACATAAAAATGTCAATACATGGAAATAAATCAGTAAATGCTTTATTTTCTAGTTCCTAGATTCCATCCCTTTTATAATATGATACCAAGGGAATATATATCCCAAAATAAACCCTAAACTAAAACCCTAAATATTTAAGCCCTAAAGATAAATTACAATATATCTTTTTTTGAGCAATTTTGTCTTTTAGTGCCAAAAACTAAACACCAAAAAAACTCGAATAGCCCCTTAAATTAATACACACCATCGTATCATCTATATTAAGCATTCTAGAAAATCTCAACACCTAACCAATGCCTGAATAAGAAGTTATTCTAGATATGTTTTCTTCTAGATTTTTAAAAAATACTAAATCCCATTTTTGGGGCACTAGATGAAGGAATTAAGACCTAATAAAATCCTAAAAAATCGTCTAGATGACTAAAGTCGTCTAACCATAGCATGTCCACCTCTTTATCCAACTCTTTGTAAAATTTCAAGTCGATCCAACGGTTGGATCAAAAAAAATTATGCCCTTTGGAAGATAGTCTCCTGCAACTTTATTTTTAACCACTCATCCCTCCCCATGGGAACATTCACCCTTCCATCTCCCCTTCTATGTCATCCACAGTGTAGCATACATATTTAAATTAAATGAACATATTTAATTTAAAATACAAAAGCAAATCAAGCATGCATATTTAAATTAAATGAACATGTTTAATTTAAAATACAAAAGCAAATCAAACATGCATATTTAAATTAAATGAGCATATTTAATTTAAAATACAAAAGCAAATCAAACGTTCATATTTAAATTAAATGATCATATTTAATTTAAAATACAAAAGCAAATCAAGCATGCATATTTAAATTAAATGAACATATTTAATTTAAAATACAAAAGCAAATCAAACATGCATATTTAAATTAAATAAACATATTTAATTTAAAATACAAAAGCAAATCAAACATGCATATTTAAATTAAATAAACATATTTAATTTAAAATACAAAAGCAAATCAAACATGCATATTTAAATTAAATAAACATATTTAATTTAAAATATAAAAGCAAATCAAACATGCATATTTAAATTAAATGAACATTTTTTTGATGAAAAAAGCTATTTACATTAAATTAAGATAACAACCTTTACAATAAAAAAAGTGGGTGGATTAACACACCCCATGGGGAATCAAACTAACCCTCATTGACAAGGGTTAGGAAACAAAGCCACCAACAAAACACAAGTTTACCAATCATCATTGATCAAAGAAAGCATATCAAATGGAATATTGTGTCATCCTACATAAACTGCTAGTGATTATGGGATGGGAATCCACCCCTCCGCATCATGATTCTCATTAAGGCCTTCAGTACCCATGTTGCTCCAACCAACAACTAGCCTAGGTGAAACTGGTTGAACATCATCCCACCCCCCAACCTGGCGGGATGAACAAGCAATGTCAACATTAGGTCACTTCCTGACTGGTGAGGGTTGGGACCAGTGCCTATCTGTGGGAGCACTTCTTGCATATGATGGAGGCCGACAGTGAGAGCGGGATCAAAAATACTCCTGAGAAGAGCGCTCTAGGGGGATCCGATTGACTGTACATGGAGCATTGGCCCATTGCACTAGAAGAACTTGTAAGTGATCCAACTCCATAGCAACTTTGTTGGCTTGAGTACATATCTGTAGCCACATGTCATTAAAAACTTCTAATTTATCTGCATGAGTAAATGTGACAGAAGGTGTATACTATTTAAAAACAATTTTGTTATGGGCCTTCCAAATATGAAAGAGCAAGCTAATCCTGAAAACCTACCACACCTCAAAAAGTAGGAGAGATAAAGTAAAAGAGTCCCCAAGAAGAGCTTGGGGCCAAGAAACTCTTGCAATTGTAAATGGGGAAAAAAAGGAAAGAACCCATTCCCAAGCTTACCTAGATCTTCTATAGTGCCAAAAGAGGTGAGTACAAGACTCGGGTACACCACAAAAAGGACATTTAGGATCAAGAATTCCAAGGTACTTCAAACGTTCTCCCAAGGGGAGACCTTGACACAACAAGCTCCACACAAAAAATATTGCTTGGGCTCAACATAAGCAACCCAAACATTCTAAAATCTAGAATTCCATCTAGTCCTTGTAGAAAATAAGTCCCAACATTGATTGAGCTTAGGCACCATAGGAAGATGAGGAGATAACCATTTATACCCCAAACGAGCCTTATAATTAAGCAAAGGAGTGTCAACATGCCATCTCCAGTCTGACCACCAAGGATGCAATGAGCGCACACCAATCTTGTGCAACATAGAAAAAGGGGTGAGAGCAATAACAACATCATAAGTATCTTTATCCGCACCATTCAGCCTGAAGGTGCATTTGAACTCATTCCATGGGATCCAATCCCTGGTCTGGTGAGAAAAGAAATTAGCTATTGTAACAATACCCTTTTTAAAAAATCATTGAGCATGAATCCATTGCACCCGAGCTAAGGGAGAACCTTGATGAAGAAACATGGGGGACCACCAAATATTCATAGAATTGATGGATAAGCCTTTACGAAAGTCATCTCCTTTCCAATAGATCCAAGGAGTGAGTTGTTGCCATGCTTTCCAGATACTTTTAATAACAAAGGAGCCAAGAATCTTGACAAAAATTGGAGCAACAATGAGAGAGGAAAAATCCAACCCTCTCCATGCTCTACGATTTAAGGGAAGACCAGAGGAAATGAAATGTTGAACCAAAACTTTCCAAGCTTCAGCTCCCCTCAGAGCCCTGACCACCCACTTAGCACACAAAGCAATACCTTACCGTCTATAGTCCAACAGACCCATTCCGCCAGACTCTCTGGGAAGACAACAAATATCCTAAGCAACTCTATGAAATCCCTTTGTTTTAGAAGAATTATTCCAAAGAAAATCTTGAAGGAGTTTCTCAAGCTTCTTATAGCAAGCCTGTGAAGGAACCCAGCAAGAGGAGTAGTATACATGAGTGGCAGCTAAAACTTTAGAGCAAATCTGAAATTTACCTACTAATGATAGCTTCTTAGTAAGCCAGAATTCAAGTTTCTTTTCAACTCTTTGAAGCACATAATTCCAAAGTTGAGCAGGGGAGCCTTGAAAGGCAAAAGGAATACCAAGAAACTTAAAAACTTCTCCAGGAGGGATCCAATTCCAATGAAACCCTTGAAGCCAAGGTGGCATAGGCAAGGGAGATTATCTAAAGTAGAAGGTCTTCCTCCATTGTATGCTAGAACCAGAGGCTTTGCAAAAGGTGTTCAGACAAGACAGAGCATTAGAAATAGATTTCTCCTCTTCCCTTATAGTAAGAAAGGAGTCATCAACAAAGTGACCATTAATAAGTTGTCCCTGATCATTCGAAAGAGCAATTCCTTTAATAAGACCTGCAGAAGCTTGAGAAGCTAAAAGATAGTCGAAGGCTTCAACAACAAGCACATATAAAGAGGGAGCAATAGGACACCCTTGTCGAATAGACCTAAAAATGCCCACTACTTTAGACTATGAATTATTTAGATTGAGAATAGTCAAAGCATATCTGAATAGCATAGCAATTATCTGAATGAAAATTGGCTCGAATCCTAAAGCTTTGAGCATAGCAAGAATGAATCTCCATTCAATGTGGTCATAAGCTTTCTCAAAATCAATCTTGATAAAAAGCATGTTCTGGTTTGACATCTAGGCCCATTCCATGCCCTCCTAGATAGCCAAAACATTATCGAGGATGTACCTCCCTTGAATAAAGCCAGTTTGCTCTGATCTGACTAACAAAGGAAGAAGAGGCCTAAGGTGAAGAGCCAAAGCTTTGGCAATGATCTTGTAACTAACATTCAACAAAGTAATAGGCCTCCAATTAGTGATCAACTCTGGGTCCCCTTGCTTGGGTATGAATTTGATATTGCCCCTGTTAATAATTGCTCCCAAAGAGCCTACTCGAAGAGCCTCCAGATAAACTTTATGCAAATCAGGACCAACTAAGTCCCAAAGACCTTTGTAGAACTCACAAGGAAAGCCATCCAGACCTAGCGCTTTATCATTTGCCATTTGAGACAATGCATCCTCCAGATATTTAAGGGAGAGAAGTTTATCACACCCTACTCTTTGAGACTTCAAAACCTTAACTGGCACAACTGCCATACAAGCTACCAGTGCTTGCTCTCGCTCAGGGGAATAAGCTTGAGTGGAAAAAACATTAGTATAGTGCTTGACAAAAGCATCAATCATCTCAAGAAGAGCGGTAAGCCTTATTCCATTGTCTTGAATGACCTTGAATTGAGTAGCTTGCCTAGGAGGGTGAAGCCTTTGAAAAATTCTTTAGTGAACCTATCACCAACTTTAAGCCAATGAAGATGGGCTTTAATTCGAGCTCCCCGAGCCTCATAAAGTTTAGCAAGTTTAAGTTCATGCCTCAATTGGGCAACATGAGACTGAAGTTTAGGATTAAACGGACAGGCCTCAAGCCTGAGAGAAGCTTTGGCAAGCTCATCATGAAGGACAACATTGGAATATCTTCTGAACTGTGCCACCTTTTTCTCCAAAGTGTGGAGCAAGATAGTTGTATAAAAAATGGTATCATTCCACCATTCTATCCAACCCAACTCTCTAGTAGGTCTAGGAACTAGATTCCAGACTCTATGGATATGATAGACCATGGAAGGGTGTTGAAGAAAGGAAGTATTGAAAAAAATTGTGACTTGTAGTGTCTCTGAGGTAGGGATTTCATCAACACATTAAACATGATGGGTGAATGGTTGAAAGTAGTGGTACCAAGAATGGTTTCCACAAATAGAGTTGAAGCATTTCTCCTATGAAATAAAAACTACACATGATCTGAAAGCATGGCTCTATCCAACCTTCTCAGAATTCTTGCATGGCCAGCTTGGAAATTGGACCACGTATACCACAAATTTTTAGGAAAATCTTGGGGAGAAAAACAAGAATTGGGGTCTGACAAACCCAATTTATTTTTCATGAAGTACTAGGCCTCTCTTTCCCCAGTAGCCCACCACATAGGAAGTTGTCCTATCTTGTCTACAAGCTTTTTAGTCATATTAAAATCTCTGCACATAACCCAAACAATAGGTGGTAAAGAGAAAGCACACCACCGCCAGAGGCTACAACACTCCTGAGCTTCATTGGAGGCATAAACATTAATAATGCCAAAAGATAGCCCACCAACCTCAAGTAAAACCCAAACTGCTTGATTGGAGGGGTCCACACCCCACGAGACCAAACTATCTTTCCACCTAGCTGCCAAAATAATGATAACTTCTCCTCTACCAGGGGAATGATTGGTGGCATAAAAAAGCTACCTGGCCAAAGAAAAGGACAAGTACATTGTAGAATAAAGTCAAAAATCTTAATCTCTTGAAGATAGAGAAAGTCAAGATTACCATAAAACCTAGAGCATAAAGCAATCTCATCTCGGACCAAGTATTTGTGGACTGGGTCCATCAGCCCTCTGACATTCCATGATAAAAAAATCATGGAAATCGATCAAGACTCATATGTCCTTCTACATCTTCAACGTCTCCGAGGTTTGAAAGGGAATCATAAATATTACTGAGAAAATGCTCCTGACCTACTTTCCAAAACTTCATTTGATGCCTTTTATCCTGGTGAACCAGGGAGTCTCCTCGAGGTGGGCTATGGGATCTTCGACCATTGACAGAAGCCCGTTCAGGTTCCATGAAGCTGGAGGAAGGCTACCCATTGACATGTAGAACTAGAGAATCTAAAGACTGAGTAGGAGCAAAAGAAGTAACAATTTTGGCAAAGGAAGCACTAGTCGGTGGTACATTAGCAACCATCTATGAAGCCCTAGCACTGGGTGCCACCATTTGCATGGTATGTTACTCCGTCACCACACCATGCCCAACTGGTGCAAAAGACACAGGGGGTTGAGGTGAGCTACTGGGAGAAGCCATAGGGTTTACATTTTTCCCATTCTTACCCTTCTTCTGGACTACCTTCCATTCATCTTTCCCCCCTTTGGAAGTAGGGACAGAGCTAGTAGTAATAGGAGCCATAGTCATCTCCTTAGCTTTAATCTTGTTTGCCATTAAAGGATAATATTTTATCTTATGGGTAGCTGATTGGCAATGGTAACATGTGTTAGGTAGGTTTATGTAAACAACACGTTGCTTGAACCTATAGTCACCAACTTGGATATCAATAGTCTCCTAGAGGTCTTTAGAAAGATCGACTTTGACACAAAAATACTTTTGAGGGCGTGAGGCATAAAATTTATCCATTTCACAATAGATAAATTCACCAATGGGGACCACAAGGTTCTGATAGTAAGGCCAGAGTGGTAGAGGAAGACCAGGGAATTCAACCCAAATCGGAACCCACAAGGAAACATCATTAGTGATCAAAAAATCCTTGGTCCAGGGCTGAAAAATCAACAAGGAGCTATGAACAGACCAAGGCCCACGACTTAGGACCGCTTTAGTCTGAGCAGGGTCAACAAAACGAAACAAAAAGAACCCTTTGGTGAGGTTTTGGATACCATCAACCTTGACACCATGCCAAGCTTGTTGAATCCAGTTTCGAAGGAGGGTTTCACCAGGGATGTGACCTAGAAAATACCCTACCAACGTATGGCTTTCCAACCAAGAACAAGTAGTATTAAACTCACTCAATGGGATAACCACATCCGGAGGAGAAATATTACCTCATGATAAACTTTGGGAATGAACTTTCATGGTTGCTTGTTCACCTTTGGCACCATTGCTCCCTTTTGTAGCTTCAACATAAGTTGGAGCTGCTGATTGAGCTCCATCCATAAAAAAGAGGTTCAATCCACCAAACGATGGAGTAAAGTCAGCGACAACAACAAAAAAATGCCCTAAGAGGCGTCCCGCACACACTCTAGAGTGGAGAGGCGGTATGGCACCAAGAGCCCGAAACCCTAATGCATGTAGCCTATGTGACGCCAAATGAACATATTTAATTTAAAATACAAAAGCAAATGAAACATACATATTTAAATTAAATGAACATATTTAATTTAAAATACAAAAGCAAATGAAACATACATATTTAAATTAAATGAACATATTTAATTTAAAATATAAAAAACAAATCAAACATGCATATTTAAATTAAATGAACATATCTAATTTAAAATACAAAAGCAAATCAAACATACATTTTAAATTAAATGAACATGTTTAATTTAAAACATAAAAAACAAATCAAACATGCATATTTAAATTAAATGAATGTATTTAATTTAAAATACAAAGGAAAATCAAACATGCATATTTAAATTAAATAAATATATTTAATTTAAAATATAAAAGCAAATCAAATATGCATAATTAATTTTAAAAGAATATGCACCTTTAGTTTAGAAAAGCTCCAGTTTACACCACTTAATTGGTTGAACCACCACCTCATCTATTCCCTCAGGGAGGTCTATAAATTGACACTCCTCTCTCAATATTTCATGATTGACAACCTTTGAATTTGTGCAACGAAGTTTTGTTGAATTCAATCCCCAATTTCCCAAGCAACAAAGTGTTATCCACTTCAATCCTTCACACCCTCCTACTATTGAACCATGTTGTCGGATTACTACAAAGGATTGAAATTTGTGCTTCCATTTTACGTGTAATTGATCATCTTCATTTTATTGACTCTTTCGATCCATCAAGTTACTCTCCCAGTGTAACAATCCATCGATAACACTCCTAGTGTATCTCAAACACCGCTTGGACTTGGCCACGAAGAAGTACAATCCTGAGACAGTGATCGTCTTGACCTGAGACAGTCCGTCAGTGGTAGGAACCTCATTCCTAGCAATGGAGAAAGATGGAAGTACATTATAAATGCATGCAAAACAAGTAAAATATATTCAATCACCTTGGAATGTATCGTTGTTTATTTTGAGGTGATCCTACCAATGCTCTTAATGATATATACTTTCTTATTCAATGGATGACTTTCCTAAGAATTATCTACCCTACCCTTATATCTAATCTACGGTTACTATGAGAGGATGTGATGTTTCATATAATAATTAATTAATTAATAATAGAGTTATGTTAGGATGGAGAATCCTAACATGCCACCCTCCTTAAAAGAAGTTTTATCCTCAAAGCTCAAAGGGAGAAGCTTCATTCCGTATTTTCCAAGTAGTATTTTCTCATGTTCTTGCACTATTTTAATGTCATCTTCCAGTAAGCAGGAATATTTTGAAGGTGGAAGTGTTGGAGGGGATAGGTAGGAATAATAGTAGGATTATAACGACGATAAGGGGTAACCCTTTTTGTGCTTTCTAGGTGGCTTCGATAGAAAATAAGTGGGCAACCATTTCCTTAACTCATTTACGAATAATTTTCTCCATTCAATGGGAGCTTACTAGTGGAGAAGGGCCTGATTTTAATCCTTTAAGAGTATATGTTTGATTATTTATTGTGAATTTCATCCATAAATCTTCAAAATCCCATTGAATAGTGTCGAGTGTTCATAACCATTGTACTCCTAGGATGATATCGCATCCTCTTAATGGAATTGCATACATGTCATGTTTCATGGTGTAATCATCCAAGGTGAGCTTAATATTTTGGCATTTCTCTTTACAGGAGATCCTTACCCCATTACCAATCATGACTTCAAAATTATTGAAAGGATGGATAAAGCATTCAGCTTATTTTACCACATGTGGGTTGATGAAATTATGGGTACTGTCGGATTCAATAAGCACAATAAGGTTTTTTTGTTTGGAGGATCCAAGATCTTTCACAGTTTGGGGAGAAGAATTATCGACGAGGGCATTCAAAGAAATTTCTAGTGGACCTTGAGTGCTATCATCGGGTGTATCCATCATGACTTCTACCTCGATATCCTCTTCATCATTGGTTGATTGACAAGGAATAGTTACATCCAAAATATATAATTTGGATGTAATGCATTTATGATTGGGTACAAATTTCTCATCACAATGAAAACAAAGGTTTTTTTCTCTTTTTTCTTTCATTTCCTAAGGGCTGATGCATTTGATTGGTAGGATTTAGTTAAGTTTTTACGGAGGGTAATTATTTTGTGATTCTACTTTAGATGGGTTTCCTAGTCGATGCTAGTTATTAAATTTCTCTTTCATCATTTGGGCTAGCATGATAGTCTGCATCATGTCAATGGAATTGAGCATTTGCACTTCTAATCGAATGTCTTTCTTTAAGCCACTAATGAAACAACTTTGGAAGAATAAGGTATTTAGCCCTGATGTAAGATTTGCCAATTTTTCAAATTGAGCTTGGTATTCTTGCACTGTAGTGGTTTGGCAAAGTTTGGTAAGGGCTCTTGTGAAATCTTTGAATTTAGTAGGATCAAATTGTACCATTAGGTTTTTTGTAAATTCTAGCCATGTAGGGGAGCCATTTGTCCTTTCGTACCATTGATACCATTGGGTGGTGATATTTTCCAAGTGGAAGGATGCGATGTGAACCTTCTGTGCCTCAAACACCTGATAGAGGGAGAAGTATTGGTTAGCCTGATAGATACAATTGGTGGGATCACCTCCTTCAAATTTTGGAAAATCTAATTTAGTAGTTCTAGGTAGGATGGACGTCTATGGTCCCTCGAGTAGTGCTTGGTGTGTTGGTCCCCTGGTAGATTGGCCATCTTAGATTAGTGCCATATTTTGTTGTACCATATTGACGGAGTGGTTATAGGTGTCAATATTTAAATCCATTTCTCCTATTTTGGTTTCATAATCCATATTTGGTATAGTATTGTTTGTAATTTCATCCTTCCATTGGTGGAACTCCTCCTTTGTTAGAGTCTTATTTGTAAGGTCTTCCATCCACTAATGAATCTCCTACATTAAACCCTTAAGGGTAGGTTCCTACGATTGAGATCTCCTACCATCGGCCATATTAGGGTGGTTTTGCAAATTGTACTTCTTCCTTGGTAGTGAAAATTAATATTTTGAAATTTTTAATTTATAAAAATTAAGTTTTTGTTATAATTTTCTGCAAAACATTTATGTAAATTTTTTGTAAAAAAATAAATGGGTTTATCACTATATAGACCTAACGGTCAATTTTGTTTTTGAATTTGAATTTTGAACTCGACGGAGAGTGGGGCAAGGGTGATTGGCAGGGAGTGCAATATGAGCAAGGCAAGGGCAAGTGGCAAGGAGCGCAAGGTGAATGGGGTAAGGATGAGTGGCGAGGAGTGAGGCAAGGGTGAGTGTGAGCGGTGGGGAGTGATGCAAGGGCAGGGTCGATGTCAACAAGTGCTAAATAGAGTTTTGAATTTTTGTGAGAAACAACGGCTAGGGTAGAGTCGACATCAATGATCTACAGGTGGCTAAGATGATAGGTGGTAGCAGAGTACAAGGAGCATCGAAGAGCAGGAAGCAATCTATAGGTGGCTAAGGTGACATGTGGTGATAGAGTACGAGGAGCATCGAGGAGCAAGAAATGAGTGGTTTAGCTAGGAGCGGTGGTGTCGCACGAAGGACCAAGGACTAGCGTGATCGAAGTCACATTTTACTATACGTGTGTTATATATTTTAAACCCTCTTTGGCCAATTCCCCTATCAATGTGGGATAAATGGTTTAAAAGATTTTTACTTTTTGCACAGCTCGATGATGGAAAATTAAACGGTGATCAAAATTTCTTTTTAAACCTTAGCTTTTAATTAATTTACTTCATCGTGATTTTTTTATACTCATCAAAAAAAATAGTAGGTCATCGAAAAAACAATAAGACGTTCATTTTATCATCGGGATTGATTGTTCGACCTTGTTTTTGAATGTTGTTTTGACGTATTCTTTAGAAAAAATCTTAACTAACATTGTTGTATCGTTCCAAATTTTCCGCACCCTTACCTTCAGGCTAAAGGATCCGCACCCGGAAGGGGGATGCGGGAAGGATGGGACAATACCTCGGACTGAGAGGCCTTTGGAAGGTCCTACCTCTCGAGGGAGGTGTATTAAGGTGATTTTTCGACGGATGGTGGGTTCACCAAGAAACTTTTGAATGGTAGTTTCCATGCCTAGGTTGGGAATGTGTTTTATGTGTTCAATTTTATCTTTAAACATTCAAATCCTAGGTTTGGCCAAATGAATCTAAGTTGTTCTATATGAAATGTAGATTTAAATGAATACAGAAAACAGAATTAAACAAAAAATATAGAGAATAAGCTAGATTAAAGAGCCATACCTGATCCGGATGTCTGATGAAGGTTCTGATTTTTGAAGCAGTCAAGATCGTCTGGAATTTGACAGGATCGTCTCCGATCTGACAGGATCATCTGAGATCTAACGAATTCGTCAGAGACCTACAAACAGAGAAATAGATACAAAATACCAGAAATGCAACTATTTTGATAAAGGAAAATGATGTGAAATAATAATAAGGATGTTAATAAGATAATCTCGAATAGAAATGCAAGTAAATTATCATGCTTTAATAGCTAATCATGTTTTTATTATGTATTTAAGCTACATGGGTGAACTCCAGGATGCAAAATAGTAATAAATCTAACTAATGCAAGGCAAAACAATAGATAATGGAGAAAGAACGCAAACTCAGGGCACTGATTGCCCCTAATGTTGACTGTAGTCGAAATCATCTTGGATTGGTATGAAATTGTCTCGAATTGAACAGGATCGTCCACGACGATCTGAGCTTGCTTCGGCTGAAAAACAATAAAGTTCCTGCAAATAAACTTGGACAAATACAAAGGCAAATGGTGATTTAAGATATTCTAATGCATGTAAAACTCGTGTTACAGGAAAATTCAGCCAGGGGAATGTCAAGGGGAGGGCCTAAGATTAAATAGGCATAGGAAGGAGGTTGGGAGGTTGGAGATCATCCCAATTTGGGAGATCTCCAATGGGGGAGGTCTCTAACCGTGCAGACACGCTTTTGCCCTGGTTAGAGACATCGTTGAAATAGAAGCTAATTATGAAAAATTAGTTTTGGGATGAAATCGTTTGGACGTCCTAGTCCAGACGAAATCATCCGATCTGAGGCAATATCGTCTGATCGATGATGATATCGTCCAACGGTCACAACAAATCCTAAAAATGGCATGAAAAACAAGGAAAGCGGTTAAAATGCGGTTCGGGGTTGAAATTTTTAATTTGAATTATTACTAAGGTAATTTTAATTATTCCTAAGGTTTACTGCACCAATTTTAGGGTGCTACATTTTTTCCCCTCTTTAGCGAATTTTCCAAATAAAATGCATTAAAGATGAGTTCTTCTCGATTTATGAGAAAGCAAAAATTATTCCCATTTTTAGGCGACGATTCTAGGTCGAATCGTACGACAGCTTACTATGGTGCCCCCTCCATGTTTTTACCCAAATCGAACGTTTGAGGTAAAAACATGAAAAAGAAAAATTTTAAAAATGTTGTTAAGTGTTTTGAATAAAATTAAGAAAAATAGGGTAAAACCCTAATTCATTGTTACTGTTCATTTTTACTGTTTTCTAGATCTCTACAGACAAGATGGTTGAGACAGCGCACAAATCGACATAGGTCCGACGCGGGCTACGGGTAAGGGTCTAAACTTAGTTTAGAATGCTTTAATTTAGAATTTCATGTTTTTTAGATCAATTTTGACTGATTTTTGAGCATCACGACCATTTTTGGGCCGTCGACGTCGTCGGGACGAAATCGTCTCGATTTCGTCGAAATCGTCTCAATATCACCGATTTCGTCCAAGGGAAAAATTGGCGATATGGGGACGATTTCATCCAATAAGGGACGATTCCCTCATGCAAAATCGAAGATGAAATTGCTCAAATTTGGGACGATATCGTCCAATAGTGGGCGATATCATCATTTGTGAAAGTGAACTTATTTTACTTGCATTTTTAATTAATGATTTAATGATTTTTATTGTTTTGTTGTTTATGTTGCAGAGAGGATTATTAAAGAGTCGAGAATGGAAATACGGCAGACTAAGGGATGACTTGGTTGCTCTATCTCAGGAAGAGCGAGATCATTTGGTGCAGGTCGACTTGCAGCACGTGGCAGATATGCCACAAGTGCCTACAGACATGGGGCTATTGACAGCCCTAGCAGAGAAGTGGTATCTGGGTTCTTCATTTTTTCGGTTATCGACAGGGGAGATGACTCCCACACTAGAGGATGTATGGAGGATTTTGAGGATCCCCATATAAGGACATCTAATCACTCCTGCGGACAACCAGGTCCACGCGATGATGCGACTGTGCGAAGATCCGAGCTTCACCCTGGAGAAGGGCGAAGTGAACATCGAGTCGCTACACCAGATGCCTAGGGCATCTAGGCTGACACATGTTTTGGCTGGGGTGGTAGGTGGTCTACTACTATGCCATCAGAGTGGATGTAAGCTACCATGGTTTCTGACATATGTGGTCTATGACATGAGAGACCATGGGTACAGGTTTGCTTGGGGGAGCTTTGTACTATGCCAATTGTATAGGATCCTGCATGGGGTCGTATACAAGGGCGATCGATGTCTAGTCATGACATCACTACTGCAAGTTTGGTGCTGGGAGCACATCACGATGTGGAGGTCGGTAGGGCTCCCACTAACAGGGATTGACGGGGAGAGACCTCGAGTTTTCTACAGGTGGCTCTAGAGATGGTCACAACGACGAGTAGATCTGCTAGTGTCCCAGAGACTAAGTGATGACCTTGTCTTTGACCAGATCACCTGGAGGCCTTGGAGAGATCATCCAGGGTGGGCTGAGGACAAACAAGAGCTGGCTCGTGTTAGGCAAACTTGTTGGCTAAAGATGGAGAAGGTAGAGGTGGAGCTCCACTGGTACGATCAATTTTTGAGGCAGTTTGGTCTATAGCAGGGGATCCCATCTCTCAGAGACTATGAGTTTTCCTAGACCGTTCGGGATAACACTATAGTTAGTGGGGCTCCAGATATGCAACAATTCTAGAGTCAAGACGCGGATGATGCCCCCATCTAGCCAGTGGATGGAGATGATGTAGGGATTGCTGACGGCTACAATGCCTGGTATGCAGGCATTCGCCCTCCTCGAATGACTAGGGCTCAGGGTCTGATTCACGCAGTTGTGCGTCGGATGGGGAGGCAGTGCCAGGCGATCATTGAGGCGGCATAGGGTCATGGTAGGAGAGAGTAGAGGAGACCACAGGCTCAGCAGAGGTCAAGGCAGCAGGAGAGGAGGGAGGAGAGACCCCCTTCTCCACAGAGAGAGAGGCCACCATCACTCGATAAGGGCAAGGGTGTTGATGTAGGAGAGAGTGGCGAGATGGCTACTCTCCAGGCGAAGACTGTTCGTCTCCAAGCTCAGGTGTAGTCCTTGCAAGATGAGGTTGCATGACTCAGGGCTCGAGATAGAGGGGTGAGCACTCGAGATTTAGCATGATCTATTGCCCAGGTGACATTCTATCAGGCTCTATATTACCAAGCGATGTCAACAGAGCAGAGGGTGCCATTACCAGCTCATATTGCAGAGCCTGTCGTGATGGGGTCATCTAGGACATCATCACGATCGACATCCAAGACTCATGGCATGACACGAACTACGATGGGGCCACCTCCTCCACCTCAAGGCGGGGGAGGAGATGAGGCTAAGAGCTCGAGGGCTTATTGAGGCTAGCTGCTACAGACTACACTGCACAAATTGATACATAGTGTTGATATTATTTTTGATAGAGGATTGAGTATGCCGAGGTACAGATTATGGCATACCGATCCAGTTTTGAGATGATGTATATGTTGTTGATATATATATATATGAGATATTTTTGATCATATGACTTGTCTTATGTGTTTGTATGATGCTTTAATGTTTTGGATTGTTTGCTTATTGGATTGATGATTCATGTAATTATGTCGTTTGGAAATATAATGGTTTGAATGTCATGCTTTAAAATTTAAATGAAATAATCTGATGTGAACAAATTGGTTGTTTGTGGGATAATTTGATAAAAATAAAAGGGACTTCTAACAATAATTTCAAAGGACATTTTCGCTATTATAGACCATTTCATGGAGTCACCGCTCACTCGGTCGTCAAGCTAATCCCAGTATAGAAATATTGTTAAAAAGTAAAAGAGTGCTTAAGAGACTGTCTTAAGACTTTGTTGTGATGATGCAAATGATGATGATGATGGTGATTTGTTTTCAGATTTTCATAAAAATGATATGCATGAAATATTTTAAAATGATTTTTGCTAGGCATAAATTCCTAAGTGTGATAAAATTTTGAATAATTCCTTAGAAATTATACCATGGTTGCAATATTGAAATTGAACATAATGACATGAAAAAGAATAAGTATTCGGTCTGTTTGTAAAGCATAATTGTGTAACATAATGATTTAAGTCATATGTTTTTATGATTTGGAATAAATGGGAAAACAAAATTAAAACAATGGTTTGCGGTAGGCATAGAATATTTAGGTATAGACTTATACCATCATCGCAAAATCCAAAAGAAGAAAATAAATAGTTTTATTGCTTGGTTGATTTTTAATTTTTGAAAATAAACAGAAAATATGAATATGAGGACTTGTGCTAGGCATAAAATTCTACTTTTGGTTTTGGAACTATACCATCGTCGCAAAAGTCAAAAGTTATATGTAACTTTATTGCATGTTTTTGAAAATGATTTTGATTTTTTTGGTAATGCTTGTGGTTGTCTTTATACTAAACAACTGTTCTCAGAGAAGAAAATGACATTATTTCAGACAATTTGCAAAAATATTTCAAAGTATCTTAAAGACAAAAGTTAGATTTATAAGGAATCCCATGTGCGTATGTGAGTTCATTTTCGATCTTGATTTATCATAATGATACACAAAATCTCTCAAATACAAATGTGTGTGTGATTGTATTGTTCATTTACCAAGTTTGAGCAAGATACTATGATACAAGTGATTTGAATTAACCAAATAAGTGTTCATTAACCATGATTTAGATGCATATAACCATACCAGACTACTATGTAAGTTGGGTTATCAAGAGCTAGCTAATCCATAAGAAGACATAGGTCTATACAAAAGAAGGTCGCTAATGTGACCAACATATCACCACGCTAGGAGTTACCCAAGGCCAAGCGGGTTGGACACAAACCACTTGTTATGGGGCTTACCTCACAGTTTTCGAATAATTGAGAATTCCAGGGATTCAAGTTCATCAACCCTTCTTTTCTTTTCAAGGGGTAGGGAAAGGGATTTTATTGTGTTTGCTTTTGCTTTCTTTCTTCTTTTCTTTGCTTTCTCTCCCTTTTTTTTTGTATCTTTTGCTTTGATATTTGAGATAATGCTGAAATAGCCTTTTTCTTTTTCTCTTTTTCTTGAACTTTTCTTTTCTTCCTATGCTAGGGATACTTGCTTGGATTAGCTGTAGAGTAAGGGATTTTTATTCCGGGTAGGGGTGAGCTTGTCCTTTTGCCAATTCTCAAAGATTCTAGACCGTGTGCATGATAGGATAGCAAGGGAAACTTTTCGCTCAAGAAACCACTTCTACTATGTAGCATAGCATGGAAATTACAAATATAATCATTTTACTATGAAAGGATATGCTTGGTTTAAGTAAATAACAAGATCAATTCTCTGTGCTCAAACTTTATTTAATTGAATTTTGTGGACTTTGATATAAGAGAGATTAGTAATCATACCAAATAAATCAAGATATTTATTCATGTGAATGTGAAAGTGTGGGATTCCAAATAAATGCTAATTTATCCAAAATAATTTGAAAATATAACTGCAATATGTCACAATTTGAGAAGTACAAAAAATAAAAGATGTTTTTGAAGATTTTGATGATTTTGAATGTTTTTGGTGTTTTTTTTTTTTTGTTTTTTTTTTTGTTTTTGTTTTCAAAAGGTTTTGGTGTATTTTTTTTGTTTCACGTCGGGTTCACCAAAATGTATCGTTCCAAATTTTGTGCACCCTTACGTTCAGGCTAAAGGATCCGCACCCGAAAGGGGGATGCGAGAAGGAAGGGACAATACCTCAGACTGAGAGTCCTTTGGAAGGTCCCGCCTCTCGAGGGAGGTGTATTAAGGTGATTTTTTGATGGATGGTGGGTTCACCAGGAAAATTTTGAATGGCAGTTTCCACGCCTAGGTTGGGAATGTGTTTTATGTGTTCAATTTTATCTTTAAACATTCAAATCCTAGGTTTGGCCAAATGAATCTAAGTTGTTCTATATGAAATGCAGATTTAAATGAATATAGAAAATAGAATTAAACAGAAAATACAGAGAATAAGCTAGATTAAAGAGCCATACCTGATCCGGATGTTTGATGAAGGTTCTGATTTTTGAATCAGTCAAGATCGTCTAGAATTTGATAGGATCATCTCCAATCTGACAGGATCGTCTGAGATCTAACGAATTCGTCAGACGAATTTGTCAAAGACCTGTAAATAGAGAAATAGATACAAAATACCAAAAATGCAACTATTCTGATAAAGAAAAATGATGTGAAATAATAATAAGGATGTTAATAAGATAATCCCGAATAGAAATGCAAGTAAATTATCATGCTTTAATAGCTAATCATGATTTTATTATGTATTTAAGCTACATGGGTGAACTCCAGGATGCAAAATAGTAATAAATCTGACTAATGCAAGGCAAAACAATAGATAATGGAGAAAGAACGTAAACTCAGGGCACTGATTGCCCCCAATATTGACTGTAGTCGAAATCATCTCGGATTGGTACAAAATCGTCTCAAATTGGACAAGATCATCCACGATGATCTGAGCTTGCTCCGGCTGAAAAACAATAAAGTTCCTGCAAATAAACTTGGACAAATACGAAGGCAAATGGTGATTTAAGATATTCTAATGCATGTAAAACTCGTGTTACAGGAAAATTCAGCCAGGGGAATGTCAAGGGGAGGGCCTAAGATTAAATAGGCATAGGAAGGAGGTTGGGAGGTTGGAGATCATCCCAATTTGGGAGATCTCCAACGGGGGAGGTCTCTAACCGTGTAGACATGCTTTTGCCCTGGTTAGAGACGTCATTGAAATAGAAGCTAATTATGAAAAATCATTTTTGGGACGAAATCGTCTGGATGTCCTAGTCCAGACGAAATCGTCCGATCTGAGGCGATATCGTCTGATCGGCGACGATATCGTCCAACGGTCACAAAAAATCCTAAAAATGGCATGGAAAACAAGGAAAGCGGTTAAAAGGTGGTTCGGGGTTGAAAATTTGAATTTGAATTATTACTAAGGTAATTTTAATTATTCCTAAGGTTTACTGCGCCAATTTTAGGGTGCTACAATTGTAAATATAATCTAGGAAGCACATACGAGCAATATTAAAGTTCCTTCTAGACGTAAACGATATCGTTTGCATGCTTCTTCTTGAAAATAAAAATTTTGACTCTTCATATTATAAGTTGTGACACTGTTGGGTGACGTTTAGCTAGGTGTGTGAATGCAGCAGAGGAAGAATAGATGGATGACACGATTAGGACCAACACAAGTGATAATAGATACCTTTGAAATGTGCAATGGATTAGACGTTTGTTTCCTATGAATGAACTAAGTTGGTTGAAGATGTGATGTTATCGCCTGTATTCTGGAGGATGTGCAATAAAAAACGTAATAAATTTACTATATTTAACCTTTGTTTGGCTTCGAAACCAGGCTTGATGCCTTAATCACACGAAGGTAACATCAAAAATTTAATTTGACTAGGAAGACACTTGATGAGGATGAGCTAATGAATTTTAGCTATGAATTTGTGATGGTGTGGAAATGTTGTTTACACAGTAGTCTCACTTGCTTTAAGCACTCAAAGTATAAATTTACTTTAAACACCTTATTAAATTGAATGTTTCTATGATAGTATTTAACACAGTTTATGCTTGCCAACCTTAAATGCAGCATTTGTTGGCTTTTCTTGGACTGTGAAATGAAACAATGTTTAATTAACAATCAAAAGTGTTGAATGAAAGTATTTTTCCTTTAATGACATGAGTCTCTGATACCATATGGTAGGAACCTTATTCCTAGCAATGGAGAAATATGGAATACCAATGGAAATGGATGCAAAACAAGTAAAATATATTAAATCGTCTTGGAATGTATCGTTGTTTCAATGGAGGTGACCCTGCTAATGCTGTCAATGAGATATGTTTTCTTATTCAATGGATGCCTCTCTTAAGAATTATTTACCCTACCCTTATATCTACTCTATGGTTACTATGATAGGATGTGATGTTTCATATAATAATTAATTAATTAATAATAGAGTTATGTTAATATGGAGAATCCTAACAGCCAAAATAGCATAGAACAATTTTTTTTATTTTTGCATTAGATTACTTTTCAATTTATGCACTTGTTTTCTTTCTATTTTTAGCACTTATCATATTTAATATGGGTCTAACTTTTGTGGGCCCTTCATATATTGCTAATATGCTTTCATTTCTTTGTGTGCAGATAACAGGATTCTATGAAGACAAAAGAGTACCAAATTCACACCACTCTCCTTGTGACGGTCACAAACAACCCGCTCCTAAATGGTTTGTGTTAGCTAGAAGACCATTCTAGTGCACCAAGATGATCTTAGGGGAATACAACCCTCCTATTCTATATTTATTGTATTGCACTTATGAACTCCCTCGAGGGGATGTTATTGTAATATGCTTTGAGAAATACAAGCTATCATTAATAAAAGGGACCCATATTTTACTATTTTTATCATCACATTTCAATTACATGCTTGTGTTCATTCATTGCATTTACATTTACTTTATCAATGCACGGTTTTCGAGCTTTCAATTTGTTCTAATTAGAATACCTTATACTTCCTATGATATTAATTGTAAATATTAATATACTTGTATTTCAACTAATGTGATTTGAAATACTATTAAGGATATAAACTCTTATTTGCTTTTTGGTTTACTAAGGTTAATTTTGCATGTATCTTCAATGCAAATGATAATAACTTTAACCTTATATACTATCCCTTATCACTCCTTATGAAAGCAAATAATTAAACTATATGATATAATACCTTTTATAAGGTTGAGAGCATGAGGTCGATGGGTGTTGCTTTGACTTCAATCTCCTTAATGGGTGTTGTATCTTCTTGTTGGTTAATGACAATGATCTTGTTGGGCATCCTTTATGATGGTCTTACTTCCCTCTATTGTTACTTGACTTCTTCGCATTCAATGCTAGCTCAGGATGTGTTTCCCTCTCTATTATTGCTTGACTTCTCAATGTGCTCTCTTACGTGCCTTGATTTCTCTCTACAATCATGCCTTGATTTCTCTCACTCTATTTGTACACTCCTCTTTAGTCTTGGGCACTTTAATAGGCCCTTTGACCCTTCTTGATGTTGTGGACAAGTGGCGTAGATGTTATTCAAGTGGACAATAATAGTTATGATCTTGGTGAGAATTATATTAGGTGCCTCCAATGCTCAAGTGCTCCTTGAATAGTGAGCAATGATGATTATTCCTTTCAATACTTCAAGATAAGTGTTATTCCAATTCTGAATGTCTTCATTCCATGCAGGAGTTAGAATGTATGTATGGGCACCTTGTTTGAATGTACCAAGTGGCACAAGGTGTATTAGCTATTAGTTGCAAGTGACACTTTGCTCTTACGCATGTAATTCTCTTCCAATATCTCTTATACCTCGTATATTTCTTGCCAATGAATTCTCTTTGTATCTTGTTCTTCAATGCTTTCTTTCCAAGAAATCGATGATGTTATGAGTTTGGCTCCAGCTATGATGATTTCTAGGGCATTGCAATGGAGGTTCTATGGTGCTCTAATGGTGGATTTAGGTGCTTCCTCTCAACTAGCAATTCTTCCAAGCTATTGCTTTGGTAAGGCGCTCCTTGTATGCTCTTATTTTTATGTAACTTGTGCTTTGTTGTCCTTAGTATTATCCTCCTTGCAATGAGTGCTAGCTTCTTACATAGGATTGTTGATGATGCAGGTTGCTTGCTACATAGGCACTAATTTGGTGTCTTATTACACCTTGGTGAAGTGGATATCAATCCCTTTGGATCGGCTTTACTCTTAAGCACCTTGAGTTTGTGCTTTCACCTTGCTAACGATGGATGTTGAGCCCTCTAGAATGGCTCTTATTTTAAGCACTTTGACTATGCTTTCCTTTCACTAATGGTGGTCGCTTGTAGATAATACAATGGGCTATGTAATGTGTCCTTGAGACACTTAAATTATTGTCTTCTTTTGGTGTAACATAGAAGACAAATGAGGTGCTTGTAAACAACTTGTAATAGCCTATAATATGCTACTTGATTGCACCTAAAATATAAGACTCTTCTAGTCTTCTTTTGTAGCTTCTTTTTCTAGTTTTAGATAGTGGCTTTCTTCTCCACTCCTTGGAGGTATATCACCCTTTTAGTGGCTTTACTATGCCACAATAAGCCTGCAGGTTTTCTGCACTAAATAGTGTCTTTAGACACTTTGATATTATGCTAATTTGTGCACTTTGGTTTTCACTTTAACTTACAAACCAATGCACTTAATAATATTTCAAGAGTAACTAGTATAGTGCACTAATTTTCACCTTTGATCAATCCTTAATGCACCAATAATATCTCCAACTTAATGCACTTAAGGATAACTAGAATAGTGCAATAGTAATATTACCTTATTACTCATATAAATGAACACTTAATGCACTATAATCTATGTTGTAGTCTTCTTTACTTCAATTTAGACAATAGGAAGATGATATTTTTATTTTATTTCAAAATATATATCTAAATCCTATTTTAATGTGCAGGTATTAACCTTATAATAAACTACCTTCTACACTCCTTTGAAGACTTTAATATGCAACCTTCTCTTTGCAACTTTTAAACCTTAATAAGGTGCCTAATGGAACTTGATAACAAACCAAATAATTAAAGTTCAACTAATGAATCTTCTTGCACTCAAGTTGCTTACCTGAATTATCTTTGTAGATGAAGGATTGCAAGGTGATTAGATTCACCTTAATATCTTCTTTTACTGGATGAACTTGCAACTCTTCTTTGATGTCCAAAACAACTTCTCAACACACCAATCTGTAGCTTTGTACCTTTTTAACTTATTTCTTGAATCTGTAGTTTGGTGGCTTCAACTCTCCTTCAGGATGTATCCTAGAAATCTAAAACTTAGTAGCTATTGATGCTACCCAAGTTGTTGCTTTCTTGTTGTTCTCAAATCTAAAATTTTTATATTGCAAAGCAATCAATATCTCCACTAAAATTCTATCCTTGAATCTCAAACATTTGGTAGGGAACTCCTCCAAATCATAGTTGAGATTTTTCTTCAAGAACCCTTCACCTTTTTATTTTAGAAACGAGCATATATTCTACCTTTGAATGAGCCTTCTAGCCTTCAAATGGTAATCTTCAAACCTCTTAGGTTTCGTAGTAATGTTTGGCTCATTTCTCGTTCAACATCCTTATCAAATTTTGACTTCAATCTAGGCCTTCTTCTCAAAAATATAAAATTCTAGAGGTCTTCACCAATCTCCTTACCAAATCTATCTTCATTTGGGCTTGTTGTCATATGGTGATAATTGCCCCAAAATATTCCTTTATTAGGAACTTCTCCTTGGTGATGAATTTCTCCAATGAGTTCTTCTAGGAACTCCTTCAATGGCCTTCTTCGAATCTACTTCAATGAGGCTCTCCAAGCCTCCTTCTTTCTCCTTGAGACCTCTTTTCTAGGGCCTTCTATCTTACAACTTCTATGGTCTTCTCAATGAGACCTTTTCTTCAATATTCTATTGTGAAAATTTGGTAATGAGTTCTCCCTCTTGGATCTTTGAAATTTACTACTTCAGGAACAAGAAATTTTGCTATTCCTTCTCTATCTCTTCCAAAACTAGAAGTTCTTCAATGGGACCTCTTGTAGGTCTTTTCAACTTCTCAGGCTCATTCCTTCTACTCTTTCAAACTGAAGTCTTTAATATTCAATGGAGATCACCAATCTCCTATCTTCACCAAAACTCTTCTCTAGAATCTCTTCAATCTGCTATTTGTAGTCTTCAATGGAGATCACCAACCTCCAATATTCTCTTGGACTCTTCTCTAGAGTCTCTTCCTAAAATATGCAATAAGGCTCCTATGGCCTTTTCTTCTTTTGCACTCTGCAAGTTTACAATCTCTAGCAATAGGACCTTTCTTCAAGCCTCCAAATCTTTATTCTTCCATTTGTTGATTCTGGTGCTAGATTGATTCTAAAGAAGATATTCTTCCTAGATATTTTGTAGGAAGATTCCCAAATTTCTCTAAATCTTTTTTTTCCTGCAACAAAGTATTATGACTATAATGGAAAAAATTCTAAATCTAGATATGATCAATCTTAACTAGTTGATTTGTCAATCTAGTGGAATTACTATTGAGTCCTAGTCTTCATGAGTTTTTCTACAACCCTATGGAAATACTCTAGCCAAATGCAATCTCAAAAATTTTGAAAATAAAAATTTTAGATTTCTCTTAATCTCACTTGTGGCTCTTCCTATTTCCTATTGATCTACCGTGTGCTCTAATACCACTATTATATTTTGATGAGTATATGATATAGGAAATACAACCACAATATGTAAGATGATCAAGCTATGATATATATATATATATATGATAATGACACTATAATATACAGAAAATAGAGAGAAACTTCTACAATAACTCAAAAATATGCTATTAATGAAAGCTCACAAAAATAGTATAATGTAGTATAATGGAGGATATGAACACTCCACAGATTATTTTTAAAGGAAATACATTCTAGTCCTCTACCAATCTATACTATGCACTCTCTATATTCTCTATCTTCTCTATCCCTTGATTTCACTCACTATAAGGCCTATATATAGGAAGATAAGTTTCTTGGCCCTCACTCTATCCTATGACTTATGTATATGAGAACTACATACACATTTACATAATTGCATATTTTAACACGTGCATTTATTATTGTTGAAGTAATTGTAGACACAAAAAATTGACACACTAAAGTAAGTCGTTTTCCCTAGATCTCTTTCTCTCTCCTTGGGAAAGTAGGGTCATCTTTGAACCAAAATTTCCCTACCAAATCTTCTTATTTCCCCTCAAATATTATATCATTGGATCAGGATTTGAAAGATCTTTCCAATAGTATATTATTTATCCCATTATGACTCCATTTGGTCCTCTAAAGTGCATTAAAACTGCATAGAGGTCTTATTGTTACGAAATCATGATCCACTTTTGAGGGGCACAATTTTGCATTACTAAAGTTTCCTAACTGTTGCGAAATCACGGTTGGCCCTTGCGAGGCACAATTTCACATTTCTAGGGTTTTCTCTTAAGAAAGCCCTAATTTTCAAAGTTGGCGTCTTCTAGTGTTGTATTGTCTTATTTTTCCCACCTATTCCTCTTTCAAATCCACTATAAAAGGAGGGTTTTAAATCTTCTTTTAAGTAGGCCCCCTAATGCTAATCATATTTTTCAAGTGTTTGCTAAGTTATTTTGCAAGAATAGATATCATTGGATATCGTTGGATAAAAGATAAAAGCTTGGATCAACCACTGGATAAGATAAGTGCCCTAATTAATCTTTAGGTTTTTTTATGAGTGTTTGTTATTTCTATTAAAACCCTAGATCTGATATAAAAGAAATATATTTAATCGATTTCTAGGCATTTGAAAAGTGAATAGCATATAGTGTGCACTTAGGGATTAAAATAGTTTATGCATATTCTCTTGAACCCTTGCTCAAAAGGATTTTATTTTACAACCCTAGGCATTCAAACAAAGAATCATCCTAAGGTTAGCTTTTGTTTTTTTGCATTTTGTACTTTTGCATTGTCCTTTATCTTTCATATTTAACTCTAGAAAGGCCAAACATAGGTTATTACATCAACACATTCCACACCAAACTTGGAGCGAGTCCTAAAACCATTCCTAGTGAACCCTTCCCCTCTTTTTACATTGAGGTGTAGAGAACAAAATACCCCTGCGGTCACCTCAGCTTCCCTGCGGATCCAAACAAGAATTGTACATGGTAGGGTAGTTTTCCTCCTCTACATTCTTTGGTGAAGCCAATGTTAATACCTCCTTTTCTTTTTAAAACTATAAATAAGACCACTAATTTATTAGTTTAGATCAAAAGCATTAAAATACTTAAAAACTCTCTTTGTGTAGTATTTCCCTTTTCTCACTCCATCCTTCTTTCCTTTCCTAATGGCTTATAACCTTGGGAATGGGTGAAGGCTTTTGAGGCTTGATGAGATTTTCCAATAGGATGATTAGATTGATAGAGAAAATCATATTCTAGAGGAAAATGAAGAAATTGAGAATAGCCTTGATCCTATTAGGGGACCCAATGGGAAGCTTACTTTTAAATATTTTGAACATATGTGGATATTTTACAAGTATCATAAAGATGCCTTGAATATGGCTCTAGAATAGAAATCCCAACTTGAGGATGTTATAACATCTCAAATTGTCCCCCCTCAAGATGTTCATAATAACTCCTTGAGTGAATCTTTGAATCATGTAATATTTTCCATCAATCAACTTATATCACTACTATGACCACCAATGTTGAAAGGAGTCCACAAGTCCTTCCAATTAGTAGTGTCACCCAAAAATGTATTCAATTTCCTCCTCAAATTGCTAATGTCAACATTTTTTCTTCTGCCCCACCAAAGGTTAATTATCCTCTCAAACAAGATACCACATACCACAATAGTATCAATACCTCTAACATAAATCAAATGCCTCTTCAACATCCCACCTACACCCCTCCCTTAGGTAATCTAGAGGTATTGCATAGAAATGATCCAGAGGTGCAGATATTGACAAATATCGTAAAACAGTTAGTTTCAAAAGTGGAGATTATTCAGCCTTCTAGTTTCACTTACAATTATAAATAAATGTGCAATCAACCATTGGATCCCATTGTTGCTGCACGACCTTGTTCTAAGAACTTTTCTATGTCAATTTTACCTATATATAAGGGGACAAAATATCCAATAGGACATATAAAAATATTTAGAACATATCATAATCTCATATATGATGACATATTGTTACTAAAAACATTTCCTAAAAGTTTTGGTGGCATGGCATTAGAGTGGTACTATCAATTACTTAATTATTCCTTGTAGAATTTTAAAGAAATAGCAAAATCATTTGTTCAACGGTTTAGTGCTTATGTTGAGAAGAATGTAACCACTAAAGATGTTTATAATTTGAAACAATATAAAGAAGAAAGTTTTTCAAAAATTTTGTCTTGTTGGAGAAGTCTAGTTGGATGCTTGGGATATACTTTACCTCCTCAAGATATGCTTGAAATATTTATTAAAAAGTTGCAAGAACATATATCCTATGCACTAGAAACAACTATCACATCCTTTGAATGTACAATTAAGTTATCAAAGAAAGTGGAATAGACTCTTATAAAAATAGGACAGCTCAAAGTAAAAGAAGAAAAGTCTATTAAGTCACAATATAAGAATAAGCATGTGGTAGGTGATGATGTAACAGATAGTAGGTTTGTTAATAGCATTGCTAACACTCTATAGAAGATAATACTTCAAAAACCTTCACAAAGAAATTTCACAATACATGGCATGCCCATGGAAGTAGTTCTACAACAACTTTTGAAATTTGATATGATTGAGTTACCTCCCATAATACAACCAGATACTAAAACTAATTAGTACAAGGTAGGGCAACATTGTGCATACCACAACGTAGAGGAACATTGGATAAATTCTTGTAAGAAGTTGAAAAAATGTGGTTCAAGATTTGATTGATGTGGGACATCCCGATGTAAGAAGTTATTAATCTTCAAATGGTCAACAAGGGTCCACGATTAATCAAAATATACCTAATAAAGGTCAGTTTGTAGCTAGTCAAGTATCTTCTAAATTGTGCCACCTCCTTATGGCAATATGGTTGGTATGATAGCAGCAACTTCAGTTCTGAAATTGCAGAATCGACCTTCTCAATAGGAAATGATTTTCCCAATTGAAATTTCTATCTTAAAACTCTTACAAACTTTCCCTGTTCATGAGGATGCCTTGTTAGAATTTCTAAAATAATAAATTGTTCCTGCAGATATTTTCCCTAGTGCTACAGTCAATATTGTAAGTTCTATTGGGATATATCGTATCACATTCTCGAATAAAGATATTTCTTCCTCAAATTTGCAAGGATATTTTTCCCTTTACATCACCACATTTATTGGGGATACTTTTATCAAGAGAGTTATGATTGATAATGGTTTTGCCCTTAATTTATGTGCATATCAATTTTTTCAAAAGTTTGGATTAAAATAGGAATATTTTGTTGAAACCTCCCAAGAGTAGAAATGCAAAGCATTACAAAAGTTTTAAGAGAATAATTTAACTGATTGATTATTCCATGGGATCAAATTTTTATAAATAGCAAAGTTGATCAATGTGAGTCATTGGATTACAATAACTCAACAGATTTGAACTAGTATTAACTAGGAGTTTACCTACCTCATGCAAGAGTGGTAACTCAAGTTTAAGCTATTCTAGTAGAACTTAAGATTTATTCTAACACCCCCCCTTAAGTGATACTAGGGGTAAAAAAAGCTAGAAATGAGTCCCGGCAACAAGGCCTGATTAGGTACTCATGTACAACATATAAAGCAAAAAATGAGTCCCAAAAACAAGGCCTAATGAGGTACTCATGTACAATAGAATATTTTGGAGAGGTGATGAAAAAACAACATGGGAAAAACCATCTTCTAAGAGAAGAATAAGAAGAAGAAGAAGATGAAGAAGTCTCTGCAACACTCTAAGATAGTTTGTGTACCCCAGTTTCTCACACAAATGATGGTAGCGTGGAGAAGCAAAGGGTTTAGTGAAGATATCTGCAATCTGACGCTCAATCAAAATATATTCCAAGAAAATATTCCCATCCTGAATGTGTTATCGAATGAAGTGCATGTGAATCTCAATGTGCTTGGTGCATTGATGCTCAATAGGATTGCGAGAAATATGAATTATACTTTGGTTATCACACCAAAGTATGATAGGCTGATCATGGAAGAAACCAAACTCTCTCAATATCTGACGAAGTCAAAGTGCCTCATGACTAGCCAAAACTACTTCCTTGTACTCTGTATCTATAGAAGATAATGCAATGGCCTATTGTTTTTTGCATGATCATGATATAGGTGAAGAACCAAGAAAAAAAATATAGCCAAAGGTGGAAGATCTATCATCAACTAAACCTTCCCAATATGAATCAGTGTATCCTATAATTTTTATAGATCCTCTACTATAGACTAGTCCAAACTGTGTAGTACCCTAAAAATAGCAAAGAATTCTTTTTGCTGCTTGCCAATGGCTAAAATGAGGGGTTTGAGAAAACCAAGATATTAAGCCAACAACATAGGAAATATCAGGATGAGTATGCGTCAGATCTATAGAGTAGCATCACATAGAGGTGAAGTGCAGGAAGAAGTTAGAGTTACCCCAGACTAAAAAGGCATTGAATAAGGCTTACAATCAACCATCTTAAACCATTGTAGAATATCTAGAGTATACTTCTCCTAACATAATGAAATCCCTGTATCTATTTGGGTTATCTGAAACCCAAGGAAGTAATAAGCTAAACCCAGATCAGCCATCTTAATTTTTTTTGAAAGGGAGTCTTTCATAGTCTAAATGTGAGAAGTGGCACTACCAGTGAGGAGTAGATCATCAACATAGAGAACAATAATGGTGATGTTATCATCTTCATGTCAAATGTAGACTATAGCATCAGACTCACAACGAGAAAAACCTATGAAAATAAGGAAATAATCCATCTTATCATACCAAGCTCAAGGATATTTTTTGAGACCATAGAGAGATTTTCTTAGTCTACAAACAAGGGAGGAGTCTTGAATAAATCTAGTTGGTTGCTCCATAATATTTCTTCTTTTAAGTCACCATGTAAGAAAGAACTTTTGACATCCATCTGAAAAATAGATTATTTTTGTGAAGTAGCAAGTGCAAGGACCAACCTAATAGAATTCATCTTTGCAACTGGGGTAAAGGTCTTAGAGTAGTCAATTCCCTCAACTTATGAAAAACCCTTAGCTACTAAGTGAGCTTTGTGTTTTTCAATTGTTCCATCTGTTGCATACTTGGTTTGATAAACCCATTTACAATGAACCAATTTTCTTCCTTTAGGAAGAGGGACTAGATCCCAAGTTTAGTTTTTGATCAAAGAATAATATTTTGTTTCCATGGCATCATCCCATTCTTTAATTTCATTTGCTTGTTTAAAGGATTGAGGTTCAGTAGAAATGGATTGACAGACAAGACCAGAACTCACGGAGTGACTAAGCCTAGATGATGGAAGATCTTTGATATAAGGGGTGGCCTCTTGAACTATGGTGCGGGGCCATTTTGGCAGTTTTTGAGGAGTAATGGGTGTGGCAGGACTTTGAGTTGGTGTTTCAAGAATAGGATCCTCATTATGATCATTTATCTCAAGGATGGGTTTTTCATCAGATTGAGGCTCAAATATTGGAGATGGCTCATTGGAATTAAGATTGGTAGAGGAAGATGGATGAGAATATTTAGAAGGGAATGTTTCATCAAATTGAACATTTCTATGAAAAAAGACCTCATCAGTGGTAGGATCAAGTAGCCTTTAGGATTTCATATCCTCACAATAGCCAACAAATACAATTTTGATTTCTTGTCTAAATATTTCCTCTTTTCTTCAGGATGTGGGCCCAAGCACTACAATCAAAAACTCAAAAAAAGAGACATCAGGTTTTAAGCCAGACCAGGCTTCCTCTTGAGTTAAATGGTCAAGTGCTTTGTGTGGTGTGCAGTTTTGAATGTAAATTGCATAGTTTATTACCTCGGCCCAAAACACTGTTGGAAGATCCCTTGAGTGGAGCATACAGTTAGCCATTTCCTTTAAATATTTGTTCTTTCATTCTGCTACACCATTTTTCTATGGATTATGGGAGACTGAATGTTGATGAAGTATACCATGAGTGGAGAGGAATGTTGAGAACTCATTACTGAAGTATTCCTACCCATTGTCTGTTTGGATCTTTTTGATTTTGCATGTTGCTTGATTTTCAACTAAGGCTTTAAAAATTTTGAAGTGAGATAGGACATCACTTTTGTATTTTAGAAAATACACCCAAGTTCTTCTTGAAAAATCATCAATGAAGGTTAATGCATATTTTTCTCCTTTGAAAGATGGATGTGGGAAGACCATTAAGTCACTATGGATTAGTTCTAGTGGGGATGAAGCTTTTTGAGAACTACTTGGGTGAAAAGGATCTTGATTTTGTTTCCCAAGAGCACATCCAAGACATACTCCATCAATAGAAGAGACTTTTGGCAAACCTGTTACCATTTCATGAGTATTCAACTCTTTTAGATAGCTATAACTAATATATCCAAACCTTTCATGCCAAATTTTGCTTTCAAGATCTCCATGAGCAACAAAACAAGAGGCTCTATTAGAATATTTGAATCCCTTGAAGTGAAATAGGTGAGTTTTATGATCAATTTGACCCCTTGCTATAAGTGAGTATGGTTCTTGAAAGTCCTTTATCTCAACTCCTTGTGGTGAGAAGAGAACTATTTTGCCTTTTCCATATGTACAGATTTGGTAGATAGATAGAAGATTTGTAGCTATATCTAGAACATAGAGAACATTATTGATATGACCACTATCAATGGATATGTCACCTTTTCCTTTGAAAAGGATAAAGGATGAGTCACCAACTTCAATGCTACAAGTTGAGCTTGAGGAGAGGGAAGTAAATGACTCATGTGAAGAAGTCATATGATGAGTTGCCCCTAAATCTAGAACCCAATATTTTGATGAAGTTTTTACAACTTTAACTTGAACATTTAAGGCTTTTTCTATCTGCTTCTTAATGTCTATATTGTGATCCTTCATTGTTGTCTCTAGTTGTTGTAGTCTTTTCCAATATTTATTCATAGAATGACCATCCTTTTTGCAATGAATACAATTTATAGGGCCTCTTTCTTTCTTTTTGAATTTTTCCTTAGTGGAGGTGGAAGCTACTAATGCTTTTGAGGAAGATGGAGAGGTTTTGTATTTTGCAAGATTAATTTCCTCTCTAGTTATCCTATCATAAAACTCCTATAAAGTGAGCATTTTAAAACTTGTACCAAGTGCATCTTTTGTAGACAAAAAGATGGTTGCAAAAATTTGAAATACTTCATTTAATTTTGAAATAATAAGATAGATGCATTCTTATTCTATTTTATTCTTACCACTACCTTTTAATTGTGTGAGGACTTCTTTAAATTTGGTGAGAAAATCAACAATAGTGTTGAAGTCTTCAAGAGATAATGTTGTTAACTTTGCCTCTAGTTGCATTGATCTTATTTGATCCACTTTACCAAACAAGTTCTTTAGTTTCTCTCAACTCTCAAGTGGATTTTTACATTCTGAAATGTGAAACCATAAGCTTTCATTTACATTTGTGTTGATAATACCCATTGTTTCATACATCTTCTCTTTATGAACAAAGATTTCATATTCTTTTTCAAATTCAGGTTGCTTCTCTTCTAGCACGTGTGTGAACCCTTTTTGAGCAATGAGATTTAATATTATGGGTTTCCAGGTATGATAATTATGGGGGGTGAGTGGGTCAATTGTATTTAGAGAATTCATTTACCCAGGAAGTAAAAAATTGCTTTATCAATAACCCCCCCAACCTGCCCAAAAACTCGAAAAATAACAAACAGCTCCCCCCTGACTCAAGTCAACAAGTTGGTGCAAAAAAAAGCACCTAGAAAAGCCCCCCCACAAAATATCTTTTGTAGTATAATATTACAATGAGACTATCCACTTTTTGGCTTACAATGGTAATGCCAAAAAAATGAGAGAAGTCGAAGAGAAAAGTTACAATGATTGAGATAACAAAGATCTCACAAAATTAACAAAATCACAACTATTTATATTTAGTAGCACAACTATGTATTGTGTCTTCAGTAGTAGATAATATGGTGCCAGTATCTTTCTCTCCTTAGTGCACAACACCAGTAATTTCAATAGCTACAAGGGGACATCTCACTTTAGAATGCCTTTATAGAATAGGCATATAACAAAATAAAAGTGAAAAAATTCTAAGAAGGAAAATATAGGAACGTTACAATATGAGAATATTCAATTTTGAAACTTTACACGGTGCATTTTTTTTGAACAATTCGTCATTGATTATAGATACTCATTTTTGACATAACTAATTGTGGCTAGTCTGCTCAGCCCAAAGACTGTGATCTATTGCATCTTCTGAATGTGATGCACCATTGGATTGATCCACACCATGTAGTTCTTTGTTCATTGCACCTATCTTCTTGGAGATAACACTAGTTCACAATAGGGTGATTGTGGTTGAGAGATGGAGCACTCAGATTGAAATTCCTTCCAATTGGATCTGTGAGAGTGATTGTTTATGCTCCAGAACCTGCAATTGTTAAAAAAAATGATATAAATTAACAAGAGAATGAAATATTCCCTGCATTAGTTGAGAGGCACCATCCTTGAGTCAACAGGACGATGAAATCTGAGCTAGAGTCTCGAAGCATTGGAAAACCAAAGTCAAAAACACTGTCAAGGTGGCCTTCAACAATTTGCTTTCGAGCGCTTGCACAGATAACTGAAATACAAGCAAAAAGAAGTCTACTGACTAATTTGCATTGACTTGGAAAACAAAGAGCTCGTCCTTTAAAATATAAATAAGTATGATTCGTTGTTGGCACAAATGGTGAGAAATGAGCTAAGAACTTGTGCTCACTAAGATGCACTATGGTCGATGAACTGAAGCAAGGATGATCACTGAAGTTCTGAGAGTCATTGATCATCGTCACAGATGGGGGTTGTTGTTCACCATAGATCAAACTTTAATTACACCAAAAAAAGGATGAGAATAGGGGAAGGGCTACAACATATGGACTATGACAAATCATGAAGGCACTAAAATATTATCTGTGAAGCATGTCATGTCTAAGAGAATTAAGGAGTAAATGGTGCAGGCTTGTTTCTAACAATAGTGTATACTCATACAATGGCTCCTTTGGTGCGTAACTCCATGATAAGTTAAGTAAACTATGCCACATTTTGCTTGCCTCCTAATGCTAGTGAGAACTCGCATGATTGGATTCCTCAACGTGTAACTCCATGGATGAAAAAAAATGTGCCACGCGTTTTGGGATCTTCCCAACCTTCGAGTTGCACCAAATACCACAACACATATTTCTTAAAAAAAGGAGATGACACTAGATTTTGAATAATTCTCCTGCACGATGGAAAGCAAAGAGTGGATACGTGACAAAGAAGAGGGCACCGAGCAATTTGCTATAGTGACGGATAGTAGAGTTCAAAATTATTGAGGCGATTGAGAGACCTCCTAAGCAGCGCACAAAGGGAGCTCAATGCAACATTAGGCCAATATTGCATTAGCAAATATGGCCAAAAAAAATGTATATAAATTTTAATTCTCATTGCTAATACATATGCAGCGCTCTCCACAATAGCAAATAGCAACAACGGTGAGAAAAAAATACCCCCTTTTTAACATTTGCAGATATTGAAAGAAGGTTAATGCTAACATCCAAGAGAACCATCTTTACACAAATTTCAAAAAATATAATTCTAGAAAGAACTATGACCAATTTTTTTCAAAAAAAACATAAACTTGTAACAACTGCAGTGTGAGTAGTCTACAAGAAATATGAAAAAATAAATAAAAGACAAAAGGCAATGAACCAGTTCCTAGAAGAGCCTTCAAGAGAGAATGCTAAGCAAAAATCTATCCTGCTCTGGTACCATGTTGAAACTTCCCAAGAGTAGAAATGCAAAGCATTACAAGAATTTGAAGAGAAGAATAGAACTGATTGATTATTCCATGGGATCAACTTTGTATAAATAGCAAAGTATTACAACAACTCAATAGATCTGAACTAGTATTAACTGGGAGTTCTACTAGTTTAAGCTATTCTAGTAGAACTTAAGATTTATTTTAAATAATTTAACTAAATTGGATGGTATCATTAAAAATTTCAACAACCAGTCCCAAGAAGCTTGCGGTACTATATATCTTCCCCTTAAGGTTGGACCTAATATTTTAGATACATTGTTCTATGTGGTATATTTCCCTTCATATTTTAATTTGCTTCTCAGACGTCCTTGGATTCATGCAATGAAGGTCATCCCTTCCACCTTTCATCAATATTTAAAAATTGAATTTAAAAATAAACTTGTCACTATTTTGGATGATTCTCATCCTTTTGAATATTGTTCACTAGATGATTTAGCTCAGTTTCATTTATTAGATTCCTCATCTAACATAACTAAGCAATTTGAAATTTTGATGTAAAAGAGGAATCAGCAATCAATATCCTATCATAGGATCAAGTCAATTCTTCTTATCAAGAGCCTCTCTTAGAAGAATCTCATAAAAGTGTGGAGTGGAGTGTTGAGGATAAGTGTTTCCCTCTCCTTCTTTGGTCACAACCCCGCAATAATGTACAATAGATGAGGATATACCTCAGAATGACATATGCTTTAATGGGTTTGTCCCTTGCGCTACACAAGTTGAGTCTTCTACTTCTCAAGTGGACTTTGGTTTTATGTCTCCTGAGGACCTTGAGCAACTATGAGTAATTCCCACCCCACATCCTCTTGAGGATGAGTTGTCCATTCTTATTGAGGAGACCATATATGTGAACATAGGTTTTCAGGAAGCCCCTGGAACCTTAAGCTAGATAAAGCCTTGTTCATGAATTAGTAGGAGAAATTGATCAATTTTAAAAAATAATTTCAAGATATTTTTTTTTGATCATATTTCGACATGCCAAGGCTTGATCCCTCCCTTATTATGCATTATTTGGTAGTTAATCCTAATGCCAAGACTGTTAAGTAGAAACTTAGGAATATGCATCCTAAGGTCACCCTTTTAGTCAAGGAAGAGCTCTAAAAACTCCATGACATCAGTTTTATAAAAGTTGTCTATTGTTCTGATTAGATCTCCAATTTCGTTCTTATAGCTAATAAGGAACAATCATAGTATGTACTAACTTTCGGGACATTAACTTAGCATGTCCCAAGGATGATTTTTTCTTTCCCAACATAGATCAAATCATATATTTCATCGCCAAATATGGAATGCTTTCTCTCATGGATGGTTTTTTTGAATACAATCAAATCTTGAATATCCTTGAAGACCAAGCCAAGACAACATTCATCACTCCATGGGGTACCTTCTATTTTAAAGGTATACCTTTTGGCTTGTAAAATGTAGGAGTTACCTATCAATGGATCATGACTTATATTTTCCATGACATGATGTATGATATTCTCTAGGATTATGTGGATGATCTCTTAGGTCACTCCATATAATGAAAGAATCATGTCCATGATTAAAGATGAATTTTTGAAAGGCTTCGACATTTTAGGTTCATTTTAAACCTGCTAAGTGTGTGTTTGGAGTCACATCTAGCAAGTTGATAGGCTTCATAGTTTCTATGTGAGGCATTGAGGTAAAACCCATTAAGATAGTGGTTATTATTGACATGCCTCCTCCTCTCACCCTGACCAAACTACGTAGATTGCAATGTAAACTTTAGGCTATTCATCAATTCATTGTCTAGTTAGTCAATAAGTGTCAGCTCTTTCTTAAGATTCTTAAGAAATATGTGGTCTTCTAGTAGGATTCTAAGTGTCAGAAAGCTTTTGATGATCTCAAACAATATCTCATTTTCCCACATGTCTTAGTTCCCCTTTTATCTGATAGGCATTTGATGCTTTACATAGTAGCCACTGCTCATGCTTTGGGAGCCATGCTAGCCCAATATGATGATCAAAACAAAGAGTGATCTATCTACTATATCAGTAGAAATTTGGCTAGCTATAAAACCAGGTACATTCCCTTAGAGAAGCTTTGCCTTATTTTAGTTTTTGCTTCCCAAAAGCTAAGACACTACATGCTCAGCCATAAGATATTAGTAGTTGCAAAGTTTTGTCCTTTATGTTATTTAATGTCTAAGCCCCACCTTTAGGGTTGAGTTGTTAAGTGGGTGTTGGTCCTTAGTGATTTTGACCTAAATTTCATAGGTTAGAAGGCTATCAAGGGTCAGGTAATCACTAATCAGTTAGCCTTCACTCCCCTAGAGTTTGAGTCTTGGAATTTGTTTTTTGATGGAAACCACTGCATGAAGGGCGTTGGTATTGGAATCATTCTAGTCACCCCACAAAAACAACTCATCTCCTTATATTTAAAACTTTATTTCTCTTACACAAATAATATTGTAGAGTGCGAAGCTTTGATCCTTGGCCTTAGAGCAACCTTAGCTTTGTAGGTTAGAGTCCTCTTAGTTTTTAGTGACTCTCAACTTGTGGTCAATCAGATTAACAGTGTATATTAGACCCAATATGATAAACTTAAGCTCTACAAGGATATTGTTACCAAGTTGTTATTGTTGTTCAATCGAGTAACCATAGAGTATATCCCTAGATCCTCAAACTACCATGCAGATACCATGGCCACTATTGCATCCTTGTTCCCTTTAGATTTGGAAGATGATTAGGTGTCACTTACCATTAGATAACTTTGGGAGCTCGCATCGCTTGGTTCTTGTCTTGTTATGTTAGATTGTTTGACCATCAAAGATTCTCCATCTAATCCGTGGTATATCAACATCTTTAATTTCCTTAAGGATGGTCGATACTTGATGGTTTATATCATAATCAACATAATATTTTGTGCAAAAGAGTGTTTTGATTCATCATAATAGGCAATACTTTGTATCGACATTCTTTTGAAGGAATCCTCCTATGATGCCTTAACTCTGATGAAGCTCAACTTGCTCTTAGTGAGGCTCATGAAGATTCATGTGATGGTCATTTAAGTGGCAATTATATTTCCAAAAAACTCCTTAAGATTGGGTACTATTGGCATTACATGGAGAAAGATGCATGTGACTATGTGCAATATTGCAACAAGTGTCAATGCCATGGCCATCTTGTTCATGCTCCTTCTCAAGACCTTTAGGTTATCTCTTCCCCTTGGAAATTTTCCATGTGGGGGTTGGACATTATAGGGAATGTTAACCCATTATCGTCTAATGGTCATAAGGTTATAATTATAAGGATTGAGTATTTCTCTAAATGGGTCAAAGTCATACCCCTCGCTACGATGACTAGAGCCTAGGTTTCCAAGTTCATCTTCAACTAGATTATTTGTAGGTTCAATATTCCTTTGGTGATTGTCTCTGATAATGATACTTTTTTCAAGAATAAGAATATTCGTAATCTTTGTGTTAAGTAAAAAAATCAGCACATGTGGTCAACTTCTTATTACCCTCAAGGTAATGGATAAGTCAAAGCATCCAATAAATCCTTTATTAAGATCTTGAAAAATTTGGTTAGTAATATCCATCATGATTGGAATATCCAGTTTTATCCTACCTTGTGGTCCTATTACACTAGCGTGCATACCCCCACAGGTACCTTACCATATATCTTGGTATATGGGCCTGAGGTAGTGTTTCCTTTTGAGCTCAAGGTTCTCTCATTAAGCATCTTGTTGCAAGATGCCTTGATTGGTGATGAGTATTGTGTAGACCATTTGCACGAATTGGAGTTACTGGATGAAAATTGCATTCATACCTTAGAGCATTTACGAGCCTATCAGGATAGTCTCTGACAATCTTACTCTAAGAAAGTTCACATCATTCTTTTGAGATTGGGGACCTTGCCCTTAAGGAAAACCAGAAGAACACCAATACTCATGCTAATCTTCAAGGTAATTTTTAGCCCAATTGGTTAAGGCCCTTTGTCATAATGACCAAGTTTGGCTCAGGTGCCTATAATTTAGCTTCTTTGTATGGTAAATAACTTAAATAACCAATGAAAATAATGCAACTTAAGAGATATTATGCATGATTCATTATTTGTATCATATATTACATTTAGCATAGGTCATGTTGCATCTAGTTTTGCTTGCTTATGTTGTATAGTTTACCTATCATATTTCACATGGTTACTTGACATTTTGTTTCTCTTGCATTTTTCCTTATCATCATTGCATTACTGCTTGTTCATAACTGCTTGATCATATGGACTTTAAAATATCTTACGAAAATGGCAAGTGATCACACCTATTTAGGTCATAGTTCACATACATTGCACTCTCACTAGGGCTCTAATTCCTAGCAAAGTCCCCAACCTAGGGCCAATGCACTTGCATCCCCTCTTTCTTCTTCTCTTCTCTTCTAACACATGCATACACACACATGGTGTTATGCTCAAATTGCTTGGCTCGTACATATTCTTACACACCTCTATTAGGTGGTACTTGCTAATTCATCACCCACATCAATAGTAAAATTACACCCCTATCGGGTTACACTCCACCTGACTTAGTGGGCACTACACCCCATTATAAGATAAGCTTCATGGCCATTTTAGCAAGTCATGACATACATCCTAGCGGGTAATCGCCCCATAGTAGTCACTAGTGAGCAACCACCAATAACGGGTCACGCTCCATCATTTGATCATTTGTCCATCTTAGCGAGTGCTACACTCATAGCGGGTATTCACTCCACATTTGATCATCCTTTTGAGCATAGCATCCTTCATCCAGGATTCTCAACCAGTTTCTCTTTCTTTTTGTCTTGTTGATGTTCTTTTGAGATATGCTTCTTTTTCTTCTTCTTCTTCGTTTTCTTCTTCTTCTCTCCTCTTTCCTTCTACTTTTTTCCCTTTCTTCTATTCATCCTTGCATTTCATATTAGATAGATTTCATTTCATGCTATCTGCATTAGATTCATATTGTACCTAGTAATCATTTCCATGTTGTTTGCTTGTGTTTTCTTGTGTTTTTGTATTTTGCTTTCTTTATTTACATTTTTCGATTTTTTTAAGGAATTTTTCATTTCTTCTGAAACTCAAAGGGGTATCCTAGCCTTAGAGGCCTTAATGGTAGTAATGTCTCACCTTGTGTGCAAAATTCTAGAGTATCCATCATGATACCCCTTTTGCACCACCCCTTTTCTATGTGTATTTATTTCTTACCCATAGGAGTCTACATATTTCTTTGATGCATTTACTTGGCCATAAAAGCATCAAAGAGGGGGAAAAATGTAGACATGAAAAAATAAAACCCACTAAGGTGAGTCATTTTCCCTAGATCCCTTGCTCTCTCCTTGGGAAAGTAGGGTCATCTTTGAGCCAAATTTTCCCTATCAAATATTTATCTTTTCACTTGAATCTTATATCATTAGATCAAGCTCAAAAAGAGATTTCCAATGACTTATCTCATTCTAACTTTGTTTTGTCCTCCAAAGTGCATTAAAACTACATAGGGGTCTTGTTGTTACGATATCACGATCGACTTTTGAGGGGTGTGATTTCGCATTCCTAAATTTTTCTAGTTGTTGCAAAATCGTGATCAGCCCTTGTGAGGCATGATTTCACATTTCTAGGATTTTCTCTTAAGAAAATCCTAATTATCAAAGTTGGTGTCTTCTAGCGTTGGCTTGTATTAGTTTTCCTGCCTATTCCTCTTTCAAATCCATAATAAAAGGAGTGTTTGAAGTCTTATTTTCAACCAAGTGATCCAATCAATCACACCCAACATTTGATATCTAAGTTCTATTTTTTTATTTCTTTCGCAAGCAAGTTAACTCACAATTGTGAAGTGTAATTTGTTTAAGCTTTATTTTCTAGTTGCATTAGATTGCTCATTGTTGATATTGGTGGACAAGTGATGAAACCCTAAGGAGATATTGACTATTTGGGGGTCTTCACCCTTTTGTCTACTTTTTTGCTACCTACCAGGTGTTTTCACTTGTTTGCATTTGCATTTTAATTAGGTTTTATTGCATATCTATTAATTTGTATTTTTTGGAGTTTTCTTTTTGCTTCTACAAAACCGTGCTTGATCATTTCAAGGCGTAATTTCATTGGTATGGTAAATTGTGATCATTTCATGCGGAGTACAATTTCACACAGACCATACTTAGGGGTAGCCTGCTACCTTCAAATCCTAGATCTATGTTATATGTTTCATTTAGACCATATTAGTATATTTTTTGCTTTATTTTACCACTATGTTATGTTGCATTTCCTAGTGCATGATCATCTTCCAAAAGTTATGTGAAGACAAAAACGAAACACCAGATACAACTAACTAAAAATGAATAAACCACATAACACAGGAAATTATACAATAAAATAGATCTGATATTATTATTGTTGGGGGATCTGAGTACAATCAAATGTGACCCCAAATGTGGGTTTTACACAGTTTATTTAGATATAATAAATACAATAATGCTAGGGTTTTTTAAAACCCTAGCTAGCAATACTTATGGTGTCTATAAAACTCGTTCTTGCTCTCAACAGAGTTGAGTGGGCTTCAAATATTTGTTGATCCGGGCCACTCCAGCTTAAACAGCTATTCAACACTGATGAATCTCCAGATCTGCACACACAAAGATAATAATAGGGAGTTAGTAATAACTATGATGGCTCCACTGTATGAGACCCTCAAATATCAATAAAACCCTAGCTATTGATAAATGAAATTGCATGTAAATCTAAAGATATTGAAATTAATCAAAATAGAGAATGATTTACCTTGTTTCTTGTTGATTGTCCTTTGATGACTAGATCTATTGCAGGTCTATGGCGAAGACGTGCCCTAGCATCATGTGAAGGTAGGAGGATTTCAAAATGGCTTACATAAAATACCCGTGGGCACTTGGTAGCTGCAAAAAACACCCGTGGGCACTTGGTAGCTACAAAAAATTCCCGTGGGCATTTGGTAGCTACAAAAAATACCTATAGGCACCTGGCGAATGAGGGAGGATTCTGTAGAAGTAGATCGAGCGAAGGTGCGGGATGTGGCGATAGTGATGGTGAGTGAGGGGGCTAAGAATATAGTGGATGGAATGGGATTACGACACAAAAGGCTTGGTTGAATACTTAAGGCACTTAGGAAATTCTAGGACAATAAAATCAGGGAATCTGAAACTCATGGGTTGAGCCATTAAAATAGCTCCTAGTTATAGTCCAACCTAGGGCATGTTAGGGTTTCAACAACACTAATCATGTGGCTAAGATTAAAGCACATCCAAGGGTGGATATTAAGTTTAGGGTGTGGCATGGATTGAGGGAAGTGGATGGATGAGATTAAATGAAATTGGATGGATAGGATTAATTTATATAAATAAATATATATTTATTAAATATATATAATATAATATATAAAACATTATTATTTAAATGTATATTTAATAAATATATATAAATAATAGGTGAAAATGGTAAGAAAAATAGGATGGAAGGTAAATGACTAGTTTTTGGTGTCTACAGATGCCCCTTTTTGTACTACATTGTGTGAAATGCAATGCAGTGTAAAAATACGAGATATCTATTGTGGACAGGTGCATAAGAAACTTCTCTTGGGATGCGAAACATGAGCTTGAAGATAAAAGAATAAAAGAATTTTGAGTTTTGTGTAGCTTACCCCCTCAATTGGCAAATGAGGTTGTGGATGAATCTCATGAGCCAATTGATAGATCTGTGAAAATGGAATGTGGACGATATGAATGATGTAAAATGTGATACCATTTTTACCCCAATGATAGGAAGGGATTGTTGATGATGTAATATGATGCATCTATTTTGCCCTAACAAAGGAAGGGGTTTGTGAAAATGTGTGTTTGTTTATGGCCCAACAGAGGAAGGGATTTTTTTGCCAAGTGTAGATACCATGATCATGTAAAATGTATCCCAGTGCAATAAAATCAAAACCAAATACGGTTGCCCCAAATTTTGGGGTGATTCGATGTTGTAAAAAAAGATTCAAACTTGAAGGGCCTACTAGTGATTGTTTGAATAATTCCCATGATTGGAACCAATCATCCTAGCTAGTTTCTATCTTTGTGATTACTGTCAAGGAAAGTGTAATGATGAAAGTTGATTTTGTCCATGTTTTAAGCCCTACAAACTAGGCCATCAATGACAACGTTTGTGCAAATTATTCTTCGAAAGGTTTCACTCAAAATGTGAAGTAACAAATATGATTGTGATCTCGAGCAAGGAGATAAGTGATGATGATCATGGGTAAGTGTCCTTATGGTCAGATATTCATCTTACCAAATTACATGGATGCAAATCGCTGCAATCACCAAGTAAATAGAATAGAACACTAAATACGAGGTTCACTTGAATTTGTATATGAACGTTGGCAAATATGCAAATGATAATGAAATGAAGTGAAGATGATGTATGCATGATGAAAATGCTGATGGTCATCGTTTTGTGAAGATTTAGACTGTTTTGAGGTGCTTTTGTAGTTGGTTTGGTGAATTTGCAATATGTGGTCGCAAACAATGATTATGTGTCTAAATCAGTTGGAATCTTCACAAAACATGATGAAATATATGGATGAATAAAATTTGGAGTGATTTGGTTTGAATAAGCTATTGTTTTATGATAATTTTATCTTTTGTCAATGCAAACGCAAAATGCCTGTGGGTGCTTCAATGCACCAGGAAACACCCATGGACACCCCAAAGAGCCTGAAGTAGCTATAAATATATTTTTGGGCAAGATTTAAAGCTCATTTGTGCGTTTGGGACTTCGAGAACCTGCGTTTGAGGAGTGAGGGGAAGTGAGGAGTGAAGTGAAGTATTGAAGTTTGGGTACAAAAGCTATGATGGTAGAGGGAGCTAGTGTGGCTGAGGTAACATTATGCTTTTATATTGTGCAAAGTTTTTTTTAACCAATGTTTTGTGTTGTGCTGCAGCTTAGAGTTTTGGATGCTCGACATCGATTTTCACCTTACATCCCTGAGATGAGGAAGGCAATTATGGAGGAGTGGGAGTTGTTGGACGAGGTGGGGCTAGCGGAGGTAGCCCAAATGGATGTGGTGAAGGCTAATGATGGGTACCTCTCCACCTTAGAAGAGAGGTAGGATGCAGACAGGGGGATCTTTTAGCTCCCCATAGATGAGGTGAAAGTTACCATGGAGGATATATATCGCATCCTTAAGGTACAAGTGGAGGAGATCCAGGTTGATGTCAGGCTCAATCAGAAGATAGAGATGATGAGGATGTTTGGGGATGCATGGTAGGAGGTAAATGTGGAGAGTGGGGGCATATCTTATTTTTCCATGTATGTGGAGAAGTAGTTGGACTCCTCCATGCTTTGGTGATGTTCGTGTTGGCCAACATTATGGCCCCGAACAGTATCGAGTGTAGGTTCCCTTGGAATCTGATAGGGATAGTGAGTGATATGCTCACTAAGAGATAGGTGTATGCATGGGCTTCCACCTTACTGGTGTAGGTATACCGAGATTTGTACGATGTGACGAGATAAGGGTGAAAGGGATCGGGGTGTAGCTTATTGATACAATGCTGGGGGTTGGAAGCATTTTAGGGTTGCTCAAACGGAGGGTCTTCCTATGGAGGATTTTAATAGGGAGTAGCCCTATGCTAGGCAATGGGTATTGGTTGAGGAGGTGCAGTCGAGTCGTCTAGTGAGGATGAGTTGGTGGTACAGGGAGCTATGGGTTGGATTAACATCCACCCAAGTAGTGTGGAGGCCATGGTTGGGTGCCCAGTGGACAAGGGATAGAGAGCATCTACGATGGATGGGGTAGGGTAGGTGGGTGGTTGGGAGGCATAGGAGTGAGGTGGAGTACTTCCAGTTCTCATGAGTGCTCCACTAGTTTGGTTTGAGGTAGGATGTCCCTAATGAGCCGATATAGTATAGGAGACATTGGGAGGATATTGGGATACCTTATGTGGAGCCATGGAGGGTGGTCTTGGAGGATGATAAGAAGATAGATATCCCCAATTTGGATGTTGCAAGGATGACCACAAATTATGATGCATGGTTTGTGTCTTAGCCACCATGGGTACCGCCTTGAGGAGCAACTAATGGGGATGGAGGTGGAGAGGTTAGGGATGAGGGTATCCAGGAGACCCAAGATGAGGGGACCTAAGGGACCCCCAAGTGGCAGTAGTGCCTTCAATTTGACAGTTGAAGGTGAAATGCGAAGGGTGCAGCATAGCAGGCTCCCTAGATTTGGGGAGATGGAGGAGATGGGTAGGATGCGAAGGAGGTTCTAGATGCACCCCCAGGTCATAGCAAGGAGGATTGAGCACAATTGGAGTAGCAGGTGGTAGAGAGAAATGTGAGGATCGTGAGGCTCTAGGTAAATCTAGAAGAGAGAGCATCAATATAATGTCGACACATCACGCTTTCATTCGTGACACAGATATATCAAATTATTGGAGGATAGGTTGATGGAACATCATATTCCACTTCTTGATCCTCCAACATCATCTATGTCCAAGGGTATGAGGCATAGTGAGTCTAGGCATAGCTCTAGGTATAGGGATCCTTCTAGGTCTAAGGCTCTTGCTAGGTCACAAGGGTCTTCTTGGAGGATGTAGCCAGTGCTTAGATGCACTTTTTGTATATGAGCCTTGGTGCTCCATTTTATGTAGCCTTTGGGAACTCATTGTACATGCGATATTTATACATATATATATATATATATATATATATACATGGCTTTTACCTTTTGTGTTATATTTTTGTGTAAATGCTTTTTGTGGAATGCTTTCGTGGAATGCATGTTTATGTTTATGATTAATGCATATGATATGTTATGGATGATTAATGCAAGACAGAATATATGGATGATTAATGCAAGATGGAATGTATGGATGATCATTTTGCTAGAATTGTTGTTTAATCAGGGGCACCATACTTGGTTGTGTATGGGATGAATGACTTATCAACTGACCTAGATGGTGACATGAAAGAAGACATGGATGTTGATATGGAAGAATACATGGATGTTGATATGGAAGAAGACATGGATGTTGATATGGAAGAAGATATGGATGTTGATATGGAAGAAGACATGGATGTTGATATGGAAAACTGCCTATTTTGCATAGACTCAAACATCCTAGTGGCATCAAACAAACCCACTAGAACTACCTAATCCTTATGGGACCAAATGTGTGTAGTGGATTCATTTACCGAATCAAGCGCATGGTAATGACTCGAGATAATCAAGAACCAATGTGTGTGCAAGTGATTTCATTAAATCATCTTTAGTAAATTGGGTAAACCTGTTATGGATAAAATCAAGAAGCTAGCTTGTTTGTATGAGAGATAAGTGGTCTCTTTTTAAAAGAGACATGTCACCACACATGAGTGTACTCCATTGCTAGTCAAGTGTCTATAGCTAACTCCATAGTCCATGACTTTTATTTTTGATCTCTTATGTTTTGGGGATGACTAACTAATCGTTTGACTGGAAATGTAGTACAATAACCCAATGATCAGTGGTGTGTGATGTAAAATATTTAGGGTTTTTGTTAGGGATTTTTCCCTACTCTTTATTTTATTTTTGGAATTGTGGTAGTGGTGAAAACCACTATTTTTATGGGCTATGTTGCATTATGCGACTAGTGAGGATAACCATTTTCACTTCGAGGTACATACCAAGTATGGTTTTATCCCTCTTTGACACAAGATGTTTTTAAGATGTAAAAATTGTGCTTGGTTCAAGAATGTTTTGAAGTCACTTTCCAAAACTCAAGATTTTCTTAGTTTGAGATGTGCAATGGTCCTAAAAGAACTCAACATGTTTTTTGGAGGTTGCTTAAAACACCAAGAGTGGTTGAGTGACCAAAAACACCTAGGACTTGTGAATGTGGCTTGTGCTAATGGAAATTTGACTTTATGGAATTGTGTGGATGACATTGTGAACGTGCCCCTGATTAAGGCAACATGACTTTTGTTGGACCAATTAAAACCTTGAACTTAATAAATGATCCCTAAATAAAATGTGGAATGTGGATGTAAATATAATGTATGATATGCAGTTTTGTGAAATGCAACTTTTTGAAATGCAATATGAGATGTGGGTGAATGCATTATTTTTATAATGTGAATACAAGTGAAATGCAATGTTTTGAATGAAGTGTATGCAAATGTTTTTGTGTATTAGCCATGTATATATATACATATATAGTAATCAAATCATTCATAGAATGCTCTCAAGTGTATAACATTAAGTCATTTGGATTCTTCCTCTCCCTCTAGACTAGCAAGCCTATAAGTATCATTACCCACTCTTTGTGTAACGATGTACGAACCTTACCAATTAGCTATGAATTTATCACGAAGATGTAGCAATATATTGGTGTTTTTTTGGTTCTCTTTAAGGATAAGATCTCCTACTTAGAATTCACGTAGATGAAATTTGGTGTTGTAAGCATACTTGAGGAAGTATTGATAAACTCGTAAATGCTCTAAATCATTGACTTACCTCTCATCAAGAAGTGTGAGTTGGTCAAGACGTGCTTGTCTAGTAGTATCGTCATCTATGAATTCCTGCAAAGAAATTTGCAAGGAAGGGATCTCGAGCTCAAGAGGTATGATTACTTTGGCTCTATAGAACAATGAAAATGGTGTTGCCCTTGTAGGCATCTGGATGCTTGTTCGATAAGCCCATAATTCCAAGGGAATTTGTGTATGCCAATCTCGATGATTTTCTTTGATAAATTTCTTAAGAATAGTAATTAATGTCTTGTTGGAAGCTTCAGCTTGTCCATTTTCTTATGGGTAATAAGGGGTCAAGAAACTATGTTGAATGTTATATTTCTCACAAAGTGCTCGAACATCCTTGTTCTTGAAATATTTGCCATTGTTTGAAATAATTTTCGAGGGTATACCAAAATGATAAATGATATGATAGAGTATAAAATCCACAATTTTAGGTCCTGTTGTACTAGTTAGAGGAATTACCTCAACCCGCTTTGTGAAGTATTAAGTGACTATGATGATGAATGTATGTTGTCCCGAGGAAGGGGGTGAAATTTTTACAATTAGATCTAGACCCCATTGTGAAAATGACCAAAGGCTTTGAATAGGCTGTAAGGCTTGTGATGGTACATGAGTTAAATTAGCATGTTCTTGGCACTTTTTGAAATACTTGACATAGGTGCAACAATCATGTTCCATTGTGGACCAATAATAACCCATGCATAGGATATGCTTTGCAATGGCTATTCCACTAAAATGACCACCACAAGACCATCATGGGCTTCATCTATGGCTCTTTGAGCCTCACTAGACTTGAGACAATGAAGGAGGACTCCATCATAACCATGTTTATATATCATATCCCCTAAAAGAATGAAACAAGCTATATTTTGTTTGAAAGTGTGTTTTGCAGTTCAAGACATATCATATGGGAGTGTTCTAAACTTGAGAAAGGCTACTATTTGGCTCGACCAAGGCTCATATGAATCTGACTGGATGAAGCAAACATCTTGTTCATATTTTGACTCAGCATAAGAAATTGCAGATTTGGCGACTGTTGAAATTATAAGAGGCTATACATCTTCAAATGAATCTTTTGGAATCAATGATCCAAGGGATGCCATCACATCTACAAATTGATTAGTCGAACGTGTCAAGCTATTGATTTCATACCAATCAAACTTAGAGAGCAACTTCATTACTACTTCATAATAAATCTTAATGGTAGGTTCTTTGCATTGGTATTCTCCATTGATTTTCTTGACGACAAGTTGAGAATCACAAAATATCCTAATACACTTAATGCTCATCGCTATAGCTAATTAAAGACCTAAGATTAAGGCTTCATACTTAGCAGTGTTGTTTGTGCATTGGAAGTCTAGTTTGAATGACAAGGGGATAGGTACCCCCTATGGTGTGTAAAATACGACTCCAGCACCTTGACCTTTTGCGCACTTAGAGCCATCAAATAATAATATAATATCGACATCTTCCTTTGAAATGATATCTTCTTCTTGTTCGGTGATAGAAAATACTAAATCATTTGGGAGCTCAATAATCAAAGGATGATCACTAGGTAGTGGATCTTTCGCAAGTTGATCAACCATTACCTAACATTTAATGGATTTCTGGCTTATGAATTCCAAGTCAAATTCAATGAGGAGCATTATCCATTTAGTGGTGTGGGTATTATTGTAAGTGTGGGACATCATGTCACGCAGAGGATTTTATCTAGCTATTATGTATGTTGTGTGGCTAAGTATGTAATGTCAAAGTTTCTTAGTGGCAAAAACCACTGATAAACATAGTTTTTCTATATAAGCATATTTAGTTTCATAGCTTACCAATGTTTGACTAATGTAGTAGACAACTTGCTCTTAATTTTATTCATTATTTTGTGCAAGCATTGTCCCTAATGCAAAGTCCGTTGTTGAGATATAAAGATAAAATGGGACCCCCAAATGAGGAGGAGCTAAAACTGGTGAAGAATCTAGGTATTGCTTAATATCATTGAAGGCTTTTTGATATTCATCTATCTAAGAGAATGGCACACCCTTTTATAGTAGGTGATTAAATGGCCTACATTTATCATAAAGTTGTGCAATGAAATGATGGATTGATTGAATCTTTCCTTGTAAACTACGTAATTTGTTTAAGTTAGTTGGAGGAGGCATCTCCATGATAGCCTTGATCTTATTAAGGTCCACCTCAATACCTCTTTTGGAGATAATGAATCCTATGAGTTTGCCCGAGGTAACACCAAAGACACATTTCTTGGGATTCAACCTTACATTATGCTCTAGGAGTCGATCAAAAACTTTTTTCAATACACCAATATGTTCTTGTTGAGTTTTAGATTTAGCCAAGAGGTCATCCACATAGTCTTCGATAATATTTTGCATGTAGTCATGGAAAATGTATGTCATAGCATGTTGATAAGTGGCACTTGCATTTTTGAGGCCAAAGAGCATCACCTTGTAACAAAAAGTTCCCCAAGGTGTAGTGAATGTTGTTTTGTGTTGGTCATCAGGATTTATTCAAATATGGTTGTATCCTGAAAAACCATCCAAGAGTGAAAGCATTTCATGTCCAGTGTAGGTGTTGACAAGAGTATCGATGTTTGGTAGAGGGAAGTCATCCTTAGGACATGCTTTATTAATATATCAAAATTCAATGCATACGTGTATCGCCTTGTTAGGCTTACAAATTGGTACCATGTTTGAAAGCCACTCAGGATAGTCGATAGGAACAATGTTCACATCTAAGAGTTTTTGAAGCTCTATTTTTACCAAGAGGACCATGGTAAGATGTATTCTCCTAAGCTTTTGTTTTATTATATTAGCATCAATCTATAAGGTGAGATTATGAAAAACCAAACTAGGATCAAGACCAGGCATATCCTTATAATACCATGGAAATATACCCTTTTTCCTCTTGAGGAGAGAAATAAATTTCTCTTGTTCATAGGGTAATAAACTTTTGCCAAGCTTGACAATTTGGGGATTGTATTTATCTGAACTAAGGTCCACATCAATGGTATATTCAATAGACATGTAGGAACATTCCTCAATATGATGGGGTATAGGGATTAGATGAATATCATCTAAGATGTCATCAAACTCTTATGGCTTATCCTCATATATTTTTTCCTAGAAAACCTCGAGATCCGAAGGTTAAGGTGAAGGTAAATGCGGAGGGTATGGAGGAATGTAGTTGGTGGAAGCCCTTAACAATTCCTTATATAAGACAAATTCAACAAAGGTTGAAGGCAAGGAAATCCGGTCCACATCAATAAGGCTTATGTTAATTGAATTGGCTTAGCCGGATCATATGGATTACGAAGCTAGGTGAATAAATCAATAGGAATCATGTTGACTTATGGGCAAGGTGGAATAGGTTGGATGGAATGGATGGAACCTAGGAATCAATTCTAGGGGCTTGGTTAACCTAAACAACAATAATCAACACAAAGCATATTTTATTAAATGGTATATTTACATGCAATGCTGAAAAAGAAAACATGTTTTTGATTTTTTATTTTATTTATTTATTGTAGTGGTAAGAACCATTGTTTTTTGTTTTATGTACATATGTTACAAGTTGGCTTAATGGAATGGAGGTGGTGGTTCATCGGTAGGGGTAGCTCGCTCTTGTGGAAGAAGCAAGCAAAATATGGGCTCATGGATGGCAAACATGTTGAGATAAAATTCATCTTGTTTGGAATGGGAAATGATGGGCTCTGATTCTTCTTATGATTCATCCAATATTATCAACATAATTTCAATTTCTTCATAGATTTCCTCATTAGAATTATTGGGATGGAGGGCTTATTCTCCTGGATTAAGGTTAAGCCTTTGGAAGGCTTGTTCAAGAGAAGATGTGGTATAAAGTGGGTGGTAGCCTAGACATGAATGATCGTGCACCTCTTGATATGGAACATCGATGGGTTGATATACTCCCTACTCATGCAATCCTAAGCCATGGCCTTGCCAATTGATAATGTGGAAATATCAATATGGGAATCCCAATATATTTGGAATATTGACAGGTTGTGGTTCTTTGGGTTCCTCTATGGGTGTTGGACTTGATGAAGAATCAATCTCCCTTATACAAAATTAATTTTATTTGGATCTGAAACCATGTTATAGACTACTCCTATTGCTAAAGGTGGGTCACGTGGGTGACTGAAATACTTAGCACTAGGTATGGTGAGGGGCGTGACGATGATGTCTTGGACCACATATTCACCAATACTAGGATTAGTGAGGTAGACCTCAACTTGGGATGACATGGGAGAATCATGGTCAAGCGATGGATCGAGAAATGGTGGAAAAGAAGGTATTTGACAATCTATCAATTTGACCTATGAAACATTAGGTGACAGTAATGGATTGGCCTGACAAGGTTTTTGAGTGGATGATGATGATGTAGATGGATGATGTTGATGATGTGGATTGACTGTGACCACATGTGCATGTAGTCACTGATGAATATTATAGGGATGTGGAAGCTTGATGAGTTTTGGTGATGGGGAGCTCTTCAAGAATGAGATCCTTTGATGAAGATATTGGTGAACTGGTGGATGGATTGGATGATGGTTAAAGAAAAATGTGAGTGGAAGGGAGCATGGACTCATAAGGATTTGATATGAAATTGCAATACTTAAATGGCTCAACGTTCATCGATATGAAATGTACCTGTCCCTTATGAATATATTTCAAGCATTGATGTAGTATTGAAGGGACACATCTCATTTCCCTCATCCAAGGTCTTCCAAGGAGTACATTGTACGCCATGGATCCTTCCAAGATATGGAACATTGTGTGCAACGTTTAACCCCTACTTCAATGGGAAAAACAATAGTGCCAACTGTGAAACACAAAGCATCATTGAATGCTTTGAGGGTGAATGATGACTTGGTGATGTGAGATGGAGGAAGGTTCAAATTATGAATAGTAGATGTAGTAATGATATTGATAGATGAACCGGTATCAATTAGGACTCTTTTAAAAGCCCTCTTGTCAATTAGAGCCATGATATGCAATGGAGGGCCTACTAATTCTGATGAGATTGGCTTAATCTCAAAGTCATAGAATGTTATGGAAGGCTCCATGCATGTTTGGATGCTCCCCACAAAGTTATTGAAGGCATTAGGATCTTGTGATTGCAATTTTAAGGATTTCAAAATGTCCATTAATGCCTCACAATGTAGGGAATATTTGTGGATTAGCTCATAAATCGACAATTTGGTGGAAGCCATTTTTAAACTTGTAATTAATCGACTACTCAATGAGATTGTAGGTCAAGGTGGATGATTGATGGGTGGATTTGGTGGATTCGATTGGCTAGGGACATGAATGGATGATGAAGGGTTAGGGGAAACTTGGATGGCTAGAAATGTAGAAGGTTGTGACATACTTTCCTGAGGTGGTTGCCTTTGTTGGTTATTCGTTGACCTCTAGTGACCACATAAATGGCCCTTACAAACCCTTGGTATTGTTGAATGTGATTGACTTGGTTACAGGGATTTTTAGTGTTAGGTCCCTCTACCTTTGGTTGCTTCTCCTCGTGATGAGGAAGTGGCATTTGAAATATACCAAGGTTTGGTTTTGTTGAGCAAGGGTATTACCAAGCTTTATTGCCCCCAAGTCAATAAGGTCTTGGACTATATTTTTAAACACATGGCAGTTGTTTATGTCATGCCCATTTTGCCTATGATAAGGGTAAAATAAGTATTCCCGATAATTTTTACCATGTCTAGTGGGATCATCCGATATAATATCGAGCAAAGCAAGTTTATTTGTCTCATACAACCTTCTAAAAAGAGAGGCATATGACTTGTCTAATGGGGTATATTAGCAATTTTTTTGGAAAAAAATGTCATCGAGGACGGTTTTCCACAGTTGGCACTGTGTTTTGAACTATTTGGGCTTGTGTTGTTGAGGGGACCGCATGATATAAAATTTGTTGCGGTGTTTATTGCATAGGTTTTTGAGCCATTACTGGTTGACTTGATTGGATTGGGTGGATGGGGTAGCTTATGATGATCTTTGTTGGCCTGAATAGTTGCTCTTGTATTGGCCCTTGTTTTACCATTCTTTCTTCTTGGGCTTAAGGATGCCTTATTGTATTTTAATATCCTCAATGACACTAGCCTAAGCTAAATATTCTTTAAATGATTGGTAAGTTCGTAGTTGGATCATCCAAGAGATAGGTTTTAAGCAACTCTTGGTGAATAGCTTAATTAGCTCATCCATTGGTAGGGTGAATGGCAATTTAGTTATGATAACCCTCCAACGGTTTTCTAAATCATAGATAGATTCATCATCATGCTGCCTTAAAGCATAGACATCAAACAATGAGATCTTATTTTTAACATTTAGGATGAAACGATCAAAGAATTGATCAATCAATTGATCAAAAGTATAGATACTATGGCTTGGCAATTGAGTGTACCATTCTATGGCATCCCCTCCCAATGTTTGAGGAAAAGTTTGAAGCATGAGAGCATTATCATCTTGAATTCTAAAGCATGCATGAACAAATGTGCTCACATGTTCTTTGGGATCCTCAGTTCCCTTAAATTTTTTAAACTTGGGTACCATAAAATCTATCGAATATGGTGGGGATGGTACCAAAGGATGAAATGGTTGATTGATCAATTGGCATAAGGTTAGTATCTTGTTTGAAAAATAGGAGTAAATTGCATCAATTGATATATTTGTTTTTGCATGGCCTCAATTCGAGGGTCTTCCTTAGGAATGTGGAAGCCCTGAATTACCTGATGAGTTTGTGGAGTGGAGAAATATTATGGAGTGATCAAATGATGAGAAGATTGGTATTGATTACTAGGTGAATTGGATGGAATATGATGAATGGGGGATTTTTTATGAAAATATAGGGAATTATGGAATGATGTTGATGGATTAAGGTTATGGCTAGGCTGGCCAGTGGGAATAGGATGGGTAATGGTATGGCTTGATGGGGGAACAAGGATAGAAACCACAGAAGACTGTGGTACCCATCATGGACCCTGGTTGACAAGGATAGTTTGAGTAAATTTATATAAGGTCTTAGGGTTTAACTATACTTGATGTTGAGCATTTTGATTTTTTCTAAGCAATTTGTTCAGGTGTTTCCATGCCTCACTAATATCTCTATCATAGGCTCAAGGTATGGAGGTAGATGGTATGGAATATGTGGCATGGGTATAAGTTACACTAGGCATGGCAACTTGTGAGGTTGGAATTTGTGAAGCAGCATTGACTTGTGCCTTATACTATGGGTTGGTTTAGGTGGGGGTATATGAGGTGCTAAGAGCACATGAAGGTTGGGGAATGGATGTATGGGATGAAGGTGCAATTGATGCCTCAAAAAGAGGGTTAGTATACACCTAGGTAAATGTGGATGGGGATTGGGAATAGATAGACTCTTGTTGTAAAGTAGACTCATGTCTAGGTGAATTGAAAATAGACTCTAAGACATAATTAGAAGACTTCATGAAATATTCTACTCTTGCCATGTCTATATGGGTAATGTGGTTTTCAATGGTAGGGGAGGTTGACTCATCTTGAGGCATGGCCATATGATAGGTTGTGGATGGTAAAGAATATGAGGGACCTACAAATAAATATACCTATGTCACATTCAGGGAATCTACTACAGAAGTGGTGGGGAAGGTGGATGAAGGTTCCATTAAGTTATCTTGACTTATAGATTTATTTTGATTTATAATTAATACCATAAGGAAAATAAATTAAGATACAAATTAAAATACCAAATATGACACAAAAACTAAAATTCTTAAGGAAACAAACAACCAATGCTAAGTTTCAACCAATGTGGCTTACCTTGTTCATTGATTATCTCCTTTTTAATGTGTATTCATTTTATGTGTCATTCTTGTGTGTTTTGATGTTCTAATCTTGCTTAATGAAACAAAGGTAAAATCTATGGTGAATATAGGGCAACAAGATCCTTGTTGGTGATGAAATCCAACAAGTTTGGTCAGGGGTATCCTAGGGTGTATATGGACAGAGATTGGTGGATGGGGACGAATGCCACCATCAGCAAATCTCAAGCAATGGTTGGTGATGAAATCCAACCACTGCTGTTTTGAATGAAACATTTTGTGTGAATTATTTTTAAAATTTTCTATTTACTAGTGTGTACAAAATATGTTAGAAATAATAAATTTCATATATCTAAATTAGAAGCCAACAAGAGAATGCCAAGTTCTCCAAAGGGTGTGAAGTACACCGCTTAAGACCCCCTGTCTAAATAATAATCGGAGGGTTCGTCCACCCCTCTGCCTAGAATCACCCAACTAGTAAGGATACTTTTGTCACCCTAATGTTGTTCCTACTTAGATAAACAAAATAAGGTGTTTCTAACCCTAAAATGCAATACTAAGTTATGCAATTCTCAATTCAGATGCAAACAAATTATATTTGTGAATATATTAAAAACATAAACCCTAATTATAATGTATGTGAATGGATGTAAAACTAAAGTGCAAACTAAAATGAGTTCCTTTTTATATTATTTAATTATGGTTCATTTTAATCTTAGAACCTGAAATAACCCAAAATACGTAAAACGAATACTTAGGTTTTAGATAGCAAAATTACTGGACGACCTACGTATTTGATCCAAATCATCATAAAACGCACCTGGCTATTTCTTGAAATGCATCTAGGTGTTTTTGTGTGCCTTTGAAAACCTCTGGGTATTTCTGAATGACCACTAGGCACCACTAGGCGTTTCACACTCTTTCTACAAACTTTCAGAAACCCTAGATCCAACGAAGGATGCGTGATTTACGCTTATGAAAATCTGTAAAATAGGTCAACAAACAACAAGTTAGAATTCAAGATAAATCAGAAAATGAAACCCTTAGGGTATCCCACCGTGATCACCATTTGTGAAAACAAAAATAAAACACCAGATACAACTAACTTAAAATGAATAAACCACATAACACAAGAAATTGCACAATGAAATAGATATGAAATTATTATTGTTGGGGGATCTGAGTACAATCAAATGTGAATCCAAACGGGGGTTTTACACAGTTTATTTAGATATAATAAATACAATAATTCTAGGTTTCTTTGAAATCCTAGCTAGCAATGCTTATGGTGTTTGTAAAACTCATTCTTGTTCCCAACAGAGTTGAGTGGGCTTCAAATATCCGTTGAGCCAGGCCACTCTAGCTTAAACAGTTGTTCAACATTGATGAATCTCTAGATCTACACACACAAAGATAATAATAGGGAGTTAGTAATAACTATGAGGACTCCACTATGTTATATCCTCAAATATCAATAAAACCCTAGCTATTGACAAGTGAAATTGCATGCAAATCTAAAGATATTAAAATTAATCAAAACAAAGAATGATTTACCTTGTTTCTTATTGATTGTTCTTTGATGACTGGATCTATTGCAATTCGATGGCAAAGATGTACCCTAGCATCATGCGAAGGTAGGATGCTTTCAGAAGGGCTTACGTAAAACACCCATGTGTACTTGGTAGTTGTAGAAAACACCCATGGGCACCTGGTAGTTGTAGAAAATGCCTATGGGCACCTGGTAGCTATAAAAATTACTCGTGGGCACCTAGTGGATGACGGAGGATTCTGTAGAAGAAAATCAAGTGAGGATGCGAGATGTGGCAGTAGTGATGGCGAGCGAGGGGGCAAAGAATATGGTGGATGGAATGGGAATAGGGCACATAAAGCTTAGTTGAAGACTTGAGGCACTTAGGAAATTCTAGGACTTAGCAAAATCAAGGAATCCAAAACTCAGGGGTTGAGCAATCAAAATGGCTCCTACTTATAGTCCAACCTAGGGTATGCTAGTATTTCAATGACACTAATCATGTGGCTGAGATTAAAGCATATCCAAGGGTGGATATTAAGTTTAGGGTGTGGCATGGATTGAGGGAAGTGGACGGATGAGATTAAATAAAATCGGACGGATGGGATTTATTTATATAAATAAATATATATTTATTAAATATATATAAGATAATATATAAAATATTATTATTTAAATGTATATAATAAATATATATAAATAATAGGTGAAAATGGCGGGAAAGCTAGGATGGAAGGCAAATGACTAGATTTTGGTGTCTACAGGTTAACATTCACTTTTATTTTCAAATTTCAACTAAAAGGACCCAGAGGGCTTGAATTGTGTGCCTCCAAGCATTGTTATATAGTGGCCTAAGTAGACCCCCTAACGCTAATCATATTTTTCAAGTGTTTGCTAAGTTAATTTGAAAGAATAGAGATCATTGGATACCACTAGATAAAAGATAAAAGCTTGGATCAACCACTGGATAAGATAAATACCTTAATTAATATTTAAGTTGTTTTATGAGTGTTTGTTATTTTTTTTGAAACCCTAGATCTGATATAAAAGGAAGATATTTAATCGATTTCTAGGCATTTGAAAAGTAAACAACATATAGTGTGCACTTAGGGTTTAAAATTGTTTGTGCATATTCTCTTGAACCCTTGCTCAAAAGGATTTCATTTTGCAACCCTAGGTTAGAAATAATTCAAACAAAGAATCATCCTAAGGTTAGATTTTGTTTTCTTGCATTCTGTATTTTTGCATTGTCTTTTACATTTCATAGCGTAACTCTAGAAATGCCAAACATAGGTGATTGTCTTGAACTGAACACATCAACAAACTCCACCCCGAACTTGGAGTGAGTCCTAAAATTGTTCCTAGTGAACCCTTCCCCCATTTTTATAGCAAGGTGTAGAGAACAACATACCCCTATGGTCACCTTGGCTTCCCTATGGATCCAACTGAGAATCATACGCAGTAGGGCAATTTTTCCCCTCTATAGTAACTACCCAAACTTCAATCTAAAGTAAAATTCTACTCTAGTAATGTACCAAAGGTGGTACATTAGCATGTACCCAATAATGTAATATACTCTAACATCCATCACTTGTGTACCATACATCACCAATAGAATTTCTACTAGATTAGTTCAAGGTATGATACCCTTGAGAGGTTGAATGATGATAAGTTCGATGCATCCTAATTTTGTGATTTTGGATCTTTAGCATATGCTTACATACCCAAACATGCATCTTTGCGAGAAATTTAGATAACTCCAAGGCATATTATATTTTTCATCCTCAAAGGCCTAAGGTTCTTATTCAAAAAGAAATGATTTTTATGAGGTTATTCTAAGGGTTTCATCTGATACTCCACTTGAACGTTTGAATGAAGACATTTTTATTTCTTGAATTACTCCAAAATATTATTTAGAGATGCTTATGGACTCTATTCCTATAAAGTCTTCTCCTTTATCTTCTATTAAAGATCCTATGCCTATTGATTTGACCCCTCCTTGGTTAACACCATTATCAACACCTTTAGTCTTGGATTATGGGAATGTTGAGCCTGACATACCAATTCTTTATTCCATAGTATTGGATAATAATGTGGGTGGTGAGTACGATTTATAAATTTTTATATTTTTCTCTCATGTTGCTTTGTCTCAGGATATGCCTTGACCTTCCACAACCCATCCAAATCTTGAGTGAATTTATATTATTTTATAGTATGATTAACCCATTATTTTTGTGGAGCGATAATGAAAGGTATTTTATTGGAACTTGCTCTTGAAGGTTGATAATTTTGGAGATCCTATTACCTATTCCTAGGCTAAGGGTTGACCAAAGTGAAAAAAAAATCATGCTTATTGAGTATAAGTCTTTAATAAAGAATCAAACATGGGAGCTTGTTCCTATTCTACAAGGGATTAGTATTCTTGGGTTAAAATATGCCTATGGGACCAAATACACTTTAAATAATCATATGGAGAAGCACAAGGTATGCATTGTTTCTAAGGGTTTGTATCATAAGGAGAGAATTGACTACTCAAAGACATTTAACGTAATTGCTTATTTGAATTCTATTTAGACAATTATATCTATAGTGGATTCCTATGGCTAGAAGGTATATTAGATGGATGAGAATAGTGTCTTTCTTGGTGATTTTCAAGATATGCATAAGCACAAATCATCACAAATTGGTAAAATTTTAGGTTTTCAAAATTTTAAATTTGCTAATTTTAGAACCTTTCACTGGGACCCATTCGTCCAAAATTTTTAGGGTAGAAATTTTTTTGGGGTCAGTTCACTTGACGATGATAATAATTATCCTATTTTTATTTTCATTCGCCAACCACTTTCACCCAAATCCACAGACCATTCACCTTCAAATTATAAATAGTTTTATTTCTCCCGCCCAATTCACCACATATACTACCTGTATAAATACCTAACAAGGTACCCATAAACATACATCTAAAACACTCCAAATCCTCGAAAATAGATCTGAAATAACAAAAAAATATTGTTAGTCAACATGTTTATCGATCATTTTACAAGGTATTATTAATCGAAAGACACCGATCAATTCCACAAACCTGACAAGGTTGTTAAGGAGTGCTTCTCAACATAAATCGATATGTTGTAGAGGAGTGTCAATCAGTTTCAAAAGATAGCCTCTCAACATAATGGAAGGCCCCTTATTGGGACTTGCTCTTGAAGGTTGATAATTTTGGAGATCTTATTACCTATTCCTAGGCTAAGGGTTGACCAAAGTAGAAATATTCCATGCTTATTGAGTATAAGTCCTTGATGAAGAATTAGACATGGGAGCTTGTTCCTCTTCTAGAGGGGAATAGTATTATTGGATGAAAATATGTCTATGGGACCAATTACACTTTAAATGATCATACGGAGAAGCACAAGGCATGCCTTGTTGCTAAGGGTACATATCATAAGGAGAGAATTGACTCCTCAAAGACATTTAACCTAATTGCTTAGTTGAATTCTATTTAGACAATTATATCTATAATGGCTTCCTATGGCTAGAAGGTATATTATATGTATGAGAAGAGTGTCTTTCTTGGTGATTTTCAATAGGATATTTAGATCTAGTAGTAACAACGTTATGCATAAGCACGAATCATCATAAATTGACGAAATTTAGGATTTTCAAAATTTGAAATTTTCTAATTTTAGGACCTTTCATTGGGGTCCATTCACTCAAATTTTTTTAGGTGGAATTTTTTTGAGGTCGGTTCACCCGACGATGATAATAATTATCTTGTTTTTATTTTCATTTGCCAACCACTTTTACCCAAATATATGGACCATTCACCTTAAAATTATAAATAATTTTGTTTTTCTCGCTCAATTCGCCACATATACTATCTGTATAAATACCTAACAAGGTACTCATAAACATACATCTAAAACACTTCAACTCCTCAAAAATAGATCTAAAGCAATGAAAAAATATTATCAGTCAACATGTTTGTCGATAGGTTTATAGGGGGTTGTCAATCAGAAGACACCGATCGATTCCACAAACCTGACAAGTTTGCTAAGGAGTGCTTCTCAACATAAACTGATATATTGCTGAGGAGTGTCAATCTATTTTATAAGATAGCCTCTCGACATAAACCGATCAATAAAAAAATATTATCAATTGGTCATGGTTGATCGCTTACAGAGATTTATAAATCAGTAGTTGTCAATAGGTTACAAATATCTTGACTGTGTGATAATTTGTTGTAGAGGATTGCTTGTCAACACATACCAATCGGTTGCAGGGTATTGTCAATCAACCATGGATGATTGCTTGTAGAGAATTGTCAATCAGTAGTTGTCAACAAGTTGTAGATATCTTGATTGTGTGATGATCTATTGTAGAGGATTGCCTATCAACACATATCGATCGATTGTAGAGTATTTTCAATCAGTCGTGGTCGATCTCTTGTAGAGAATTATCAATCAATAGTTATAAATAGGTTGCAAATATCTTAACTATACGATGATTTATTATAGAGGACTTCTTTTTAACACACACTGATCATTTTTAAAGGATTTTCAATTGATAATTATCGATCAATTGCAGATATCTTGAGAGTGTGACAATCTATTGCATAGGACTACCTATCAACATAAACCAATTAGTTGCAGATTTTTGTTAATCAATCGTGGTCCATTAGTGCAAAAACCTTAAAAGTGACAATCAATGATAAAAATTTGTGACGACTGTGACAATAGGTAAATTGAAAGCTTCCAAAAATATCAGTGTGCTTGTTTTATTTTGGATAATCTATAACAATAAATTTGACTTAATGCCTACTTGTTGTTGTAGCCTTGTTACTTCATTTTAACCTTTGTTGGTGCATTACTATATAGTTTCTATAGAATTGCTAGGTAGAGTATTATTCTTCTACTATTTTTTATCCATAACTTTTTTCCTTCAATTTCATAGGTAGTGTAGATGCCCTATCTACAACTATGAGAGACAAGTATCCATGTCATCTCGTAATGTGTTAGGAGCATTTTTTGTTGTCATAGACTGCTTCTTATCTGTTAGAGTATGCTTTCTTAGTATTGCTTTGATTTGTTGTTGTTCTTTAAGGACACAGGCAGAGGTCATTCTAGAGGGCAGCGTAGGTTCGTCTGGAGACTCATAGATTCTTTATGGAATTCTGATTTAAGCTTGGTTACTTACAAATGCAAATTATTATTGAGGGAAGTATGCAATTTTTCTTCAATTTCATATTCATTTCCTAACATCTAAAAAAAAAATATTTATAGGTACAATATCACCTACTAAATATGGAAAGAATAGAGGCCAAATCTTCTGGTAAAAAGACAATTCTGAAATATTTTACACAAATATCAAAATGTAGTGAGGCATCCACGTCTGCACAACTTGAAGGGGTAAACACATTTTACAATTAAATCATTACTTTTTTATTTCGTTATTCTTAAATATAAAGTCTTTCTTTATTAATAGATAAATGGTTGTTTGTTTATCTTCCTATATTTAAATGCTTTGTAAAAATGTATTCTGTTAATTCTTTAAAATATTATATTTTTACATCCAAAAATGATATAGAACACCAAACATTAAATGTAGTGAACACTATTGAACACTATCGACCCTGATATACTTCCATTTGAAGATATTCTATGGGATGAGATGGGACCACATAATAATTTTCATAATAACGACATTCAACAACCACTTCACAAGATGTCTCATACAAACACATCAACCAAAAAAGAAAATTAGAGTACAATTAAAATACAAACCTCTAGGGAATCTTCTAGTCAAAAATCTAAATGTCAAAATGCAAGTGACTAGACTATTGGAAGGGATTTTAAAAATTAATGGGCATGAAATTGTGTAGATGTATTATTTGTAGTTGGAAACTCGGAAAGGATCATACATTGCAAAATAAGAAAGACAACATAGAAAAACACTAGGGGAAAGTTTATATCAAAGAAATATAAAGTGATGGAACAATTAAGAAATCTCATAGGTGGAAGGATGCATTAGAATGTGTGCATGTCATATATGAACTAGAATAAGAAAAAGCAATGAAACACCAACAAACTCTCCTTGAGAAGGGTGGAACAATCCAAGCCCAATTTGAAAAAAAAATTAAGACCGTATTAGCCTAAAAAAATTTGCATTTTGTTATTGTATACAACATTCTAAAAAAGGGTTGACCCATGTCTAATTTTATCGATTATAAGCAACTATTTCAACTAGCTGATGTATAGAACCTTCCTAGTTTCCATTGCTTAGATCGAAGTGGTTGGGAAATGGTAAAATGTCTATCACTGGTTGAGAAGGAGGACCTGAGAGAAAATGTAAGACAAGCCAAATTTATTTCACTTTCCATTGATGAGGTAACAGTTATTGACAACACATCTTGAATTTGCATACATATTTACAAATTCTAAAATAATTTAAGACAATCTCATTTACTAGCACTACATAAGATGATGGGAAAATGTAATGTGGAAAACATTTATAATGTTGTTGTAACCAGTTTAAAGGATATTGCTAGAATGGTGGCCATAAAGTTAATTCGTGTTGGAGCTGATGGTGTAGCTATAATGCAAGGACAAAGGAACGGTCTTTGTGTTAGACTTCAAACATCAATTACCCCATATTTGATTTACATTCATTGCATGACACTTAGACTGAATCTTGCATACAAAATTGTGAGCACATTTTAAAATATTTTCGGAGAGGAAGATCTCATCTCTAAAATACACGCTTACTTTTCATGCAATCCAAAAAGGTTTGAAAAGTTTCAATATTTTTCTCTAGGTGTAACTGAAGGCATAAAATTGTTAAAATATGTGGACACCAGGTGGATTTCATTATTTATTTCTACAAAAAAAAAAATTCAGAATATCAATCCTTAGTGGGGTTTATGTATGCACATCGTATGGATGTTGATAAGGCAAAATATTTTCTCTATTGTATTATTGACTGGGAAACTCTTCTCACATTATGTGGTATTCTTCCATTGTTGCAAGAAATAAATAATTTGATTAAACTCACACAGGAAAGAACTATTTATATTGTCGAGTTCATCAAGATGAGAAAAAAACTATATATGCTTATTGATAAGATTTACTTGTTCGAAGAAATTTTACGGATCTTGTTTGATAGTTGGAATATGTTAGTTCAGGTCAATGATTCTAATAAATTTTTAAAGTTCAACATCAATGATAATCTTTGTATTGTTATCCATGGAAAGATGATTCCTTTATATCGTTATGAAAAGTGGTTAGATACAATTATACAAGATTTTGAACAAGTGCCCATAACACAACAGATTTGATGTGGTTTTACATAGTACTAAGAATAAAATGATAAGAATTGAAGAATTATTGATAAGAAAAATAAGAGATTATTTTCGTAGAGATGAGCTACTTGAGGCAATGGTTGTGGTTAACCCCATGTTCTAGAATCCTTGTCTTGACCACAATAGTAAAAGTGAGTTATTTGTAAAATATATGGGCACTCTTATGAAACATTTCTCTAAATGTTTGGAAGTAAATGGTATTCAAATTAATGGTTTCTAAACAAAAAAAAATTGAGACAACAATCAACCAATTTGGAAATAACAGTGGTTAATCAAATTGCACATTTCAATAACCTAAATGAACCTGGTTCCATCACGTGTTTGTGGCAAAAATTGTATCCGAGTAGTGTCTTACAATAAATGATGAGTGAATATTTTATTTTATATGAATTATGTCAGACAATGATTTTGGGATCTGTTGAAGACGAAAGGGTTTTCAGTGCACTATCTTTTGTGAAATCTAAAGTTCATAACAGGTTGGACAAAAAATTGGAGAATTTTTTTAGAATGTATGTGTCATTGTACGAGTTGGATAAGTTTCCCTATGATAGAGCTTTGGCATATTGGAAGTCCCTAGCGGACAGAAGAGGTCTCACTAATACTGTTGATAATGAGGATAATGATGCTTGCAGTGATGAGATTATGGAGATGTAGAATTCACAAATGCTTTCTACTTCTTTTGTAGAAGTCAAAAAGACTTTGTTTCAGCTTCCAGTAATGTAAAATTTCAATTAGTTAAACAAATTCATATAATCAATGATTTTTCAAATTTGATATCATTTGTAAAATTTTAATGATTTAAAAAAAATCATATAATCAATGATTTTTGTATTTGATATCATTTGTAAAATTTCAATGATTTAAAAAATTTATATAATCAATGATTTTTTTGTATTTGATATCATTTGTATTTGTTGATAAGACTTTATTTTCCATACCATAGCTTTTTAATGTTATTAACTGTCTATGTTGACAAAATTTTATGATTTATGCTTTGGATTTGAATAAACTAAAATTTTTAAAAACATGCATTGATGTATAATTAGTAAATGTTTCTTTTAGAAAGTGTTGTATGTAGTCTAGAAAGCACAATGCAAATAGCATAAAACTCAAGTTATGGAAATAAAAAAACAATATAAATAGAAATAGCATGAAATCCAAGTTATGGAAATAGCACAAGATAATTCTCATTTTTATATCATAGCTTTGTTATTGAATTAACTGTCTATGTTGACAAAATTTTATGATTTATGCTTTGGCTTTGAATAAACTAAAAATTTTAAAACCATGCATGTATGTATCATTAGTAAACATTTCTTTTGGAAAGTGTCATATGTAATATAGAAGGCAAAATGCAAATAGCATAATACTCAAGATATGAAAATAACAAAACAATATAGCACAATACATAAGACATTACTTATTTTTATATCATACCAAGATTCACTTTGAATAAAATGAAAATTTAAACCCATGCATAGATGTATCCTTCGTAAACTCAAGCACAATTGAAACAACATAATACTCAAGCGATGGAAATAACACATGAATATAAATGTAAATAGCATAAAATATACATGGAAAACATTTATGCAAATGTCTTGATTTCAAACGAAAACATATCATAAAATTGTATTTTTGATAAAATAAATTTTTTAACTGCAATAACACATCCAAGTTGTCTTTTTCATTCCTTAGATGGGGAGCTAGAGGCAGTTTCAGATTTTTTTTCCTTTTTTTCTACTTCCACAATCTACATTTCAAGGGGTCAATATCTTGCATCTAATCTCTCCACTTCCTCTACTACAAGTCCTTTCTTAGGCTGCTTATCATTACTCTCCTCCATTGCTCCAAATCTGACCAAGATTTTCTCTACATTTTGCAAGCTTTCAAGCAAGGTTTTTTCCTCTCTCATAGCATCTTCGTATATTGGTGCAAGAACTTCTTTACCCTTCTCCTTAAGCAAAATATTAGGATCCAATCCATTTAGGATAATGATCCTCCTAAAAGCGTTGTTTTGTTGAACTCCTTCTTCAGCCCTTTTTTCATTGTCATAGAAGCCATTAAGTAATCCTTTGCCATTTGGAGATAGTCTTGCAGGTTTTGAACCTGCTTCCTCAAATTATCAAAGTTGACCTAAAAAAGTAAAAGCATAAGTAGTCAGCATACAATTACATTTTTAAAAAGAGAACCAAAAAAATTTAGAAGATAATAATCTAACCTCGACAACATTCCTTGCAACTACATCAACAAAAACCTTTTTCTTATCACATGCCTATTCATTAAAATAAGTTTGGGCTTCAACATTTCAGTTCTCCAATATGTTCAACATAATGCCTAAAATTTCATCATTATAAGATGTTGTAACCTTCACCATACCAGATTTAGCTTGATGTAGTAGAGCATCAAGCTTTTCCAGTTCATTTTCAACTAAAGAAAAAAAGTTTTCCCTTTTTGATTTTTTTTTAATCGGGAATTTATTTCCTTTATCAAAACTTTGGCCTAATACTTCCATTGTTTCATTTCTTTTACATTTGGAATGAACAAATCTGTAATGGTGGATTGAAAATTATCATAAACTAATATATTTTTAGAAAATTTTACTTTCTCATCCTTTGTTAGAGGATGAGGGGTGTCAGTTTCCTTTGAAGGAGATGAGGTCATAGGAGATGCACTTGAATATTCTGCTCCTACTTCATTTTGAGGATCTCAAAGTAGATCTATTGCTTGAAACACAGAGGACATGTTGC